>OX589613.1:21954754-22554754 GCA_951329385.1 Polia nebulosa | reverse complement strand
GACTTTTAAGAGGACACGGGGCCCCGTTCCATGTGCTTGATGGTGATCGCATGGGGTGGTTTTCATGAGGTAATAATCCCGCACTCGCTGGTCTCTTTCTCAAAAGTCCAGGCGCCTTTTGAAGGTTGCCCCCGAAAAACAAAGGTTTAACGTAATCAGAATCATAAGCTACCCGTTATGCTGAAACGGTTTGATTATCGTGTCTTCAGTAGCAACTCGGTTTTTAGGGTTCCTTAGTCAACAAGGAGCCTTATAGTTTCGCCATATCCGTCTGTCCGTCCAGAGTTTAGCTAAGAGACTCTTCGTACTAGAAAGCTATAATTTGGCATGGCTATAGATGTTAATCATGCCAACAAAGTGGTAAAATAAAACCATGAAAAACATTTTTTTTAAGGTACACGTAAACTGGGGATGATTTTTTTTCTCGTATATTTTTTTTTTGGGTCTTTAAAAAACATAATCATTTTTTCGATTCTGGGTTCCATTTGCGTAAAATTTAGCTTTAAATTGCTAGTTTTTGTTAAAGTCAAGGTCCTCCACCACTTGCCATGCTAAATAGTTGCTTTTGGATATATGAGAAAATGCACGGCAGTAGTAATAAAAGCAATTAAAAGGAAAACCATCACGGCTAAGTCAGCTCTGTTAGTTTTAGAGTAATCGCCCAACTTATAAAATATTACTACTGGTTAAATTTCGTACAATATACAAATATACTTAGGTGAAGTATGGTCTACGGAACCCTACCTTGCGCGACCTTGCGTGGCCTGACACGCACTTGGCCGGTTTTTAATTGGTATGTTAGAGTACATATTAATAACAAATTGTAAATCATTCCGTTCCCGGCAGGGACTTTATAATACAAATGGTCACTTAATAAATAATCAATTTAAAATACACAAACCTTATGTCGATATTTGAGTTGGTGGCGATGGACTAAAATTATCTCAAACTGTTAGTTCAATAGAAATGTTTGCTAACACACACTTCCACGAAACAGTAATGAACGTACCAGAAATCCATGTATCTAAGACGGTGTCGCGAACGCAGAGCATTAATAATTACATTCCTCAAAGCCACGCGATCTCTCCCGAAATAATTACGAAGCACGATTCATTAACCCTCGGTTGTATGCCTACTGCCTGCCAAGTGGCGGTAGATCCATCATCGCCGTAAAATGAAGACAAACAAGCAATCACTACAAAATGCAAACAAATATGGAGAGAATATATCAGGTAATATTATACTCAGAGAGATGCGAATATCAACATTTTTGACTCGTCAAAATAATCCAGCAGTCTTCTTAATCCTGGCACTGAATTGAATCCGGATTTATCAAACCTGATTTTTTTCTTATCTTAATCAGTCAGCCAAATTCATATTCTTATAATCTGTTTCGCCTTCTCCTGACTATGAAGAAGACCAGAAAGATTTTCAGTTTTTGTAAACCCACTCTATTCTGGAGTGGTGACCGCGTACCGGAATATGCAGCGTTGGAAGGCCTCCCACAAGGTGAACCGATGACCTGGTAAAGGTCGAGGGTATTCGATGGATGCGAGACACACAGGACCGGTCGTTGTGGCAACATTTGGTGGATACTTATGTCCAGCAGTAGACTAAAATGATGATAATGAAACCCATTCGTTTCAAACTTGGCCAGCGTAGCTTAAACTAATCATTTTAAAGAGGTATTTTTTTAAATTATATTTGTGCTGGTTTCTGGAAACACAGATACATTTGTTTCCAGATGGAAGCTACCCCGTCGCTGAGTGTAAAAGTAAACGTTGATCAAGAATTTCAGGATCCCTGTAGGTTAGGCCTTAGGAACAAAGCCTTAAGAAACAGCTAGTACCTAATTCTGTAATAACCTAGATTCTCTATCTTTCTTTAATCTCAACTTCCAGAAACTTGAAACAAGCTACTAATATAAATAAGTGTGGTTCAGTTAATTAGGCAAGTTAGAAAGTTTTTCGCGGGAAGATCTTCACCGCGCAGGTATGCTCGCTAGTTTTAATTAACGGCAACATACTTTGAGTTAAGGAGTTCAGCGTGGCGTATGGTGCTCCTAGGCTCCGTAGGAACATAATTAATGTACGTAGGTTTATGTGTAATTATTACGAGTGAATTTCTTTGTTGCTGCTTTTGTCTTTAGTTTGAGAGTTGTTCTCTTGTATGTGTTGCAACATGTAGCTCTTTAGTTTCGAAGCTATTTCTTGGCTCTGTTTAATAAACGTGATAGGCGAGAAGTGACAGTTGTCGGTTAATAATCCGAAAGGCCGACAAGTTTCTGTTTAATACAGCAGTCTAGAGATTGTGACTCTGAATTGATTCACTGGTAGATTGCTGATGTTTTATGAAGTAACTGAGGCTACTTCTATAATTTTAAGAAAAACGTAATTTTCATTTGCTCTAGTTTACGAGTTTGACATGGATGAAGTCACGGCCAGCAGTTAGTAGTTCTAATAAATGAGCACATCTTTATTGTTCGTACAGGTAAGGAGTGGAATTCCTTGCCGAAGTTTATGTTTTTTGGTAGCTATAACCTGGGGTCTTCAAGTCAATAGTGAATAGGTTACTTCTAGGCAAGCGTCCTCCATCGTCGACCGCATCATTGCTTACCATCAGGTGAGATAGTGGTCAAACCCAAGCCTATCATTAATAATAAAAAAAATGCTGACTTTTTCCAAAGACACCTAGCACTTCCATGGTAGCAAACGTCTATAATCTATTGCAGTCAACAGAGTAATCAATATAACTACAAATACAAACACATCAACTTAAATCGAGTTCAAATAACTTACGTAACAAACCAGTTAACTTAATCCCGAAAACATGATTAAACCTTCTCTCCTTCCTCTAATCGATTCTCAAAACAGTCGCTATCACAAAGGCATCTAATTAAACCTTATAATTTCGATTTGTACACAATAACCGCGCGAATTACTTACGGCCGTCAGACGGTATATTTTGTGTCACTACGTTAAGGTGTGGTTCTGTTACACGAACGAAGAACGAGGACCTAGAGAAAGTGAAATTGTACTAACCATAACGATCATAAAAAAGTCAAAATTTTAGGGAATTGACTACATGATAGCGTACGTTTCGTAGCGTTTTTGGACTTTTTGACAATCATTATCGCAAATAGAATATCTCTTTCTCTACAGCATGTAACGAAAATCCTGTCTGATCCTGAAGGGTATTATTTGATATCGTACTGCGTAAATAGATCGGACTGTTAAGCACAGAATTAACACTGGATGGTTGAAATGGCGGCAGGTCACCGGGACTATCTGTGACTCCCGCATTCCCCTAAAACTTAAGGGGAAGATTTATAAAACAATGGTCAGACCTGCTGTCTTGTATGGTTCAGAAAGTTGGGCCACAAAAGGGATGAATGAAAAGCAATTGCATGTAGCTGAGATGAGAATGCTAAGAGTGTGTTACGCGCATGGATAGAATTAGGAATGAGTATATAAGAGGAAGTCTGAAAGTGGCACCGCTGACTGAAAAATTGGGTGGAAATCGGTTGTCGTGGTATGGGCATGTGATGCGGAGGAATGAAGAAAATGTCGTGAGGAAAGTCTTGTGTATGGATGTGGATGGCTATAAGAGTAGGGGAAGGCCAAAGAAACGATGGTTGGACTGTGTGAAAAAGGATATGGGTAAAAAGGGGGTGACTACAGAGATGACGACTAATAGAGGAGTATGGAAGAAAAAGACATGTTGCGCCGACCCCAAATAAATTGGGATAAGGGCAGGAGAATGATGAATGATGATGTACTGCGTACACTTAAACGTAACCATTTAATGGATAAGAGATTATTATTTATCCCCAATGAAAATGATTAATTGATGCTTCGTCACGTGCCCTCAAACAAACTTATGACGAAAGAAACCTACGTTACGCCTACGCATAGGTATCAGCTGATTTCGTATAGTAGGCATAGACGCAACAAGAAATAATTGAATTAAATTTAGCCCTGAGAAAGGCTTTTTTAAATGTGATGTGCTACGTACATAGTTACGAACGTCCTATAGAAAGCCATCTCGACGTGAGACTGTCACTGTAAATAAATAAATAAAAAGATTTCGCGCGCCGGTGGAGTGTTGTCAACTTATGAAAATTTGCCATATTTTAGTGTTAAGTTTTGTTCAATGTTACCTTTGGACATTGAATCAGCACTCGGCCCGGTTGACGCGCGGCCCAGTTAATATAATGATTTGGTTGCATCTTACACGCATAGGTCACAAAGATTTTTGTATAATAGTGTGTGTTAAGAAAAATTTGTATATAAACTGTAACATATTGTAAATAAATCAGATTTGAATTTTATATCCTTATCTCATTACCCCTCACTGTGTGCCATCTCTGATCGGTCTCGTGAGTCAACGGGACTGGCAGTAAGTGTATCCTTCACGAACCTGGAATTCCGGTCTACTATCTGTCTGTAACCTTGGGTCACATGTTGCAGACTTCCTGAACTTATCTATATATATTTATCACATACTAGCTATATGATAGGTTAAGGCTATTTGGTCTTAGGGTCCTAGGGATTGTTACGCTGGTAGCTCTGAATAGGTTCTTTAAGTTGTCGTATATTTTCATGTACACCCTTAACACTACTGTGGCCATACTAGATGTTTATTTATTTATTTATTTTTAAAAAAACGTTGCCCCACACTAGGAATTACTCCTGTATCGTGGGTGCAGTTACAAACATTTAAACTCACATACACATGTGTGTTAGGTTAGGTTTGCATAGTTTATAAAAATAAAAAAAACCAATATATTTTGATTTTTATGAGTTAATTTTTTTTTATTGCGTGTGTTAAACCAGGAATACGCCTTTATTGGATCGAACAGGGCTTTTGTTACATGCTGTTGAGCCGATGAAGAAGTACGAACACAGTAATTTTAAGAAAATAATAACTCCTACACTGCCACAGCCAGATTGATAATATCAAGTGAATGATTGGCCATGGGTGAAGATTTTTTCTTTTGGTAAATCTTAGGAAACTCTAGACATACACACAGCTTAGGGTGATGTGTGTACTACCTAAATGTCATTCTTATACAAATATACATACGGAATTGTAGTTAGCTTACTATGTACGTTTACTTTTCAAAGATTGGCAATCTGTAGGCGAATTACTAAACTACGAAGTTTGTTGGAAAAGATCTTATAAGTACAGCGTGTAACAGAAATGGGTGGAAAATTCAGATTTTTTTTTGGAATTCACAATGACTTTCTCAAAGAAAGTTGTTCACATCTATGGGCAGAAGCAGTATTTAAAATATGACCACGAATGTTTGTTACACCCTGTACGTAGAAGGTGTAGGACCATATTTGGTTCGCATCAGTGCGAACACCCCTTAACGTGCAATGAATTAAATTTCCAAATTCGTTTCGCTCCTCTTCCCCGGAGTTCGCTTGATTGATTTAAAGGTCGTTATCGAAAAGTTTACGCGAACAATTCCAATTTTAGTGTTACAGTATTAAACGATAAATAAGGCACGTTTTATAATTTAATTTGTTGTAACACTGATGTGATTGAGTCAGAGTTTTTAGGTTTTTGTAAATAACTAGCTTTTTTTTCAGCGGTTTTGACTACCCTGTAACAAAGACAACATGCAATTTTATGGAGCAAAAAGTTGCGTATGATACTCTTGTTGAGTGCTGCAAGTTTCTATCAGTGAAAATATTTTCAAATTTAGGGTTGGACCCATAGTAAAGGAGGTTAATAATAATTTAGGGTTGGACCCATAGTAAAGGTCGTTTATAATAATTTAGGGTTGGACCTATAGTAAAGGAGGCTTATAATAATTTAGGGTTGGACCCATGGTAAAGGTGATTTATAATTTGTAATAATTTAGGGTTGGACCTATAGTAAAGGAGGCTTATAATAATTTAGGGTTGGACCCATGGTAAAGGTGATTTATAATAATTTAGGGTTGGACCCATAGTAAAGGTGGTTTAGAATAATAAGTATTGCCAGTGATTTATTTTGTTGTTGCATTGTCGTCTCCACCTTGAATAATATCCTTACTAGATTCTGCCCGCGGTTTCACCTACGTGAAAGTCAAGAACTTTCGAGATAAAAATTATCCTACGTTTTTTTTCAAGATATGATCTACCCGTGTACCAAATTTCATACAAATGCGTTCGGTCGTTAAGACGTGAAGAGGTAACAGACAGGCATACAGAGTTAGTTTCACATTTAAGAAACATATTTGTATGAATTAATCCGTCTCCGTGTGTAGTCAATACCCACACACAAACATAATTAAAAGTAGTTAATCTAATGAGAGCGAATCAACTAGCGCTCGTGTTTGGGAGCCAATCAGCCACGAGGGACAAATACAACTGAATGTTTGATACCAGAGTTACAGGGTGAAATGGCGTGAAATTTCTGTTTACGAGTATTATATAAAGAGGTACAGATATAAATATCGGCGATATTAGTATCTTTTTAGGGCTTTTTAGGCACCCGAAGGATAACCAACGGGTCCCTATTATTAAGCCTCCGCAGTCCATCTGTTCGTCCGTCCGTCTGTCTGTCAGCCGGTTGTATCTCATGATCCGTAATAGGTAGACAGTTGAAATTTTTACAGAATATGTATTTTTGTTGCCGCTATAACAACAAATAATAAAAATATGTTAAAAATTAAAGGGAGCTGCTGTAATTTCAACGTGCTGTTTTTGGCTTTTTTTTGTCGATCTAATTAATGGCAACAATTAGACGCGTATAATCTTGTACGATAGTACGGAACCCCTCATACACGATTCTGACTCACACTTGGCCGGCTTTTTATCACCAAATACCTGTGTTTAAGTAAGACTTTTTTTAAAGTAGATACGTGCTTGTTCTTAACTTTCACATGATAGAACACTGTTTATAATAATTCTACAAATGATATTTATAACTAGATTCCCATTTATTTCTGCTACAGTACAACGCATGGGTTATTCCAATCTTTCGTTAATACTTACATATTTGTCGTCATCTCGGTAATCGCCCGCTTTCTAGCAAACATCTTTCACACGGTGAATACCAAAGAAACGATGGATGGGCTGTTATGATCCATCCATTACTTTTTGTTCCTATTCTTATGGGAATCGACACATTAGTATCATTATATCTAGCTTGTACTTTCCCACAGCTGGGCAAAGGCCTCCTTCCATTCTTGCCACTGTTCCGGGTTCTATGTTACCCCTTTCCAATTCTCAAGGAAGACATCTAAGTCATCCCGCCACCTCCTTCGTAGTCTGCCGCATCCTCATCTTGCAGTTTCATAATTCATTCAAATAAACCTGTTTTATATTTATTAGGTATAATTTAATCACAGCTAACTCAACTTGTAGGGACACACACACATACTCGCTCAGAGTGTCGGGGAACCTATCTTGTTACTCTAGGTAAATTAAGTTAGTCAGAATAACGCGCTCGCTTGTATTAGACGTTTACCATGTTAAATATAATGGTTTACCATATCAAGACTGTTTCATTTATGGGTCCCGGACATATCCTAAAAACTTTTTATAACACCTGACACATCATCGAATCCACCTCACCTCTGTGTCTTAATGTCAAAAAACTATCAATATCAAAAGCCGTGCATCCCCAAGGTAAGCAAACACGGTGGTGTATCACCTAACAGTATTTGTGCGGCGACCACCGCCAGCAATTACTGGCAGTGTCAACTTCATCAACACTCTGTATTAAATACCGGCTGTTTTGTATGAGTACGGCTAGTGCGAACAGGGAATTCAATTAGACTGGACTGTATTTTATTTATAAGCTAGGTCAGCAAGCTTAATATGCTTGGCCTTTTTACCCAACTACGGCAAAACCAAAAGGAAGGATTATGATTTTAGAAGTCTATGTACTAGCTTGGTGTGGTCATGTGAAAAGGAGAGATGAAACACATGTAACCAAAAGAGTTATGAATATAAATGTGGATGGATGGAGAGGGAGAGGGAGACCAAAGAAAATATGAATGGATTGTGTGAGGAGTGATATGAAAGAAAAGGGAGTTAGGTATAGCATGACGGCTGTCAGGACAGAATGGAAGATAGAAACGTGTTACGCCGACCACAAGTAACATGGGATAAGGGCAGGAAGATGAAGTCTATGTACTAGCTTGTCTTACGACTGTCGCTGGCACATTGCCGGTGGAACGCAAATCAAAATTAATTTTACAACTTGCCACAACCGCACTCAAATGTTTGGGCTAGGCAAATTATTAAACGTTATCGATTGAATGACTGAAAATGATTCGGGCAGCTAGTTCAACGGCACCTTTTAGTTATCAAGCTAGGTTACAACTGAATGGTGAAATAAGCTAGTTAGCTGCGACAAACGTTAGACAGACTTTCAACTCAAATGATGATGATGAATATTAAAATCTTATCACACGTAAAGGAGTCTGCGGAGTACCTACACCGTACCATAACATGACCGACTTAGAAGCGTATCAAACACGGAAAGAAACACGACTCTGGCACTAGAACGTAACAACAGCCGATTATACCCGTGCTAAACAGTCTTCAGACGCGGTTATAACCCGTATACTCACCGTTTCGCTACCTGCAAGCACCGGATTGGCATGTGTACATATTTTAACGGTACGTACATATACGCGATGTGAATGACACGTGGTGGTGTTTGTCGGTGTCAGAACGGTCAAATGGGCATGATTGTGTCTCATACTTTTCGATACAAAGAATATTTGTTTTCCTTGACACGCTCCAAGCTCGGTCATTGTACGATACGGTGAAGTGCAGAGTCCTTAATACGTAGGTACAACTGAGCCAAGAATTTCGAATCAATCGAGCTTGATTTTAATTGTTTGATTGTATCGAATAATGCTTTGGGCAGACCAAGAGGTCTTTCACAAAACTATTGTCTTTCACTCACTTTGACTTTGTTTGCCTTATTAATATGGATCTATAGTTGATTAACAAAGGGTTAAGAAAAATATATTTCGGGCATTTGTACGACCTTTTCCAATGAAAAACGGTCTTCAGAGAACGAATATAGTTATTATATTTTACTTTAGAGCTCTTTGGCTTTTGTGTTCTTCGAATTGACATCAACTATTTTGAAGAATGTTCTCAAAGAACTACAATGTATTCCACTCGTTTTTGCGGGACAAAGCAGAAAGTCTACTTGATGATAATACTCACCGCTACGTAGCAGTCAATCTTCAATGCGTCATTTGAGATGCTTTTGGCATTGCAGATGAAGATTTGAATGTATTGAAACTGAATGATGGTCTGCCATACTCGTAAAAGCTGAAATCGCTCGTAAGCTTATAATTACACCAAAATACAGTAAAAATTCTTTGCGACAGAAAAGGTAAGGTGGTAGTAATTCCACGGAAAAGTTTCATCACACGAATTCTACTCAAGGCTTGTGCGATACTTTTTCTCTTGCCAACAAGCTAGCAAGAATTCAAATATACACTTAATACACCAGGATATCATAAAAGACTTGTTATATACTAAACATTTTGTATGAGATATTTTTACGCGCTCCATATAAAAAGGTTTTTGTGCGAGCTGTAAAACGTATGGAAGGACGGAGGAATCTTTCATAATATGCGAATATTTTCACTGAAATGACCTTGGAAAGGTCTTAAAAGAATCCGTATACCGGAGTTATTTATAATAAGTCTTTATTTTCACGGAAGCTTTGCAGGAATATTTATTTTAAAGAGAAATGCGATATTTTTCTTGGAATCCGCTTTCCGTGTTGAGAGTATTTCGCACGACGACGTTGCTATGCGATCTTAACATCATCATTTTATTGTTGGAGAGTGTTAGTACACGACGAATATTTTTTTGTCACATTTTTTGATTTTAACGCCTGCCGTAATAATAATTCTCTCAACTGAATTTCATCATCATGGTGGCCATTCCTTTTTAGGGTTCCGTACCCGATGGTTCTAAACGGAGCCCTATTGCTGTCACTCGCGTGTCCGGCTGTCCGTATGTCTGTCTGTCCGTCGTCTGTCACACAGGTTTTACAGCAAACGGTTGGAGCTACAGTCTTCAAATTTTCACAGTACAAGCATCTTGTTGAACCAAAGCCATACAAATAGTCAACAATACATTTGGTACGGAACCCAAAATGTGCGAAGTCCAACACGCACTTGGCCGGTTTTTCTTTATTATGATAGGCTCATGCTTGACCACTATCTCACCTGATGGTAAGCGAAGATGTGGTCGATGATGAGCACATTGCGTGCATGCTCCGAGGCACCAACTTCCATACGGCTGCTAGTCATTCCTGATCGAAATACCCTTTTAGAGGTATGCGTAAACCTCCATTGAAAAGGGAGGATTCCGAAATCAATCATTGGGCAGTTGCCCAATGGTTGATTTCGGACTGTTTTATATGTTCAAATCGCGCGGAGAACTCTGCTTGCGCTAAGCAGGATTTGTTGTGTAGTTCGTTTGTGGCGTCATAGTTGTCGCTACACCCTATATCACCTTTTGCCGTACCTGACCTGGGAATTGAACCCAGGTCTCCACGCTCAGCAGTCGCGCTTGCGACCTAGACCAACGAGGCAGCCATAACTTATCCTATGGCAATCGTAGTTTACTCTGATTTCTTTCAGTGTCATCATTCTCCTGCCCTTATTCCAATTTATTTGGGGTCGGCGCAACATGTCTTTTTCTTCCATACTCCTCTATTAGTCATTATCTCTGTAGTCACCCCCTTTTTACCCATATCCTCTTTCACACAGTCCAACCATCGTTTCTTTGGCCTTCCCCTACTCTTATAGCCATCCACATCCATACACAAGACTTTCCTCACGACATTTTCTTCATTCCTCCGCATCACATGCCCATACCACGACAACCGTCAGTGTAAAAAATATTAATCAAAATCTTTTATTTATATTCTAACTTTTGCCAGAGACCTCGTGAGAAAATAAAAAAAAAAACGTGCGGATATAAAAAAAAAAATTTACAAAAAAAACAACCGACTTCCAATACAACAAAAATACACTAAAAATTAAAAAATAACTTTTATTTCGGAAGTCGGTGTTTGCATTTTATTTCTTCGTTTTTGACACCGACTTCCAAAATTAAAGTTATTTTTAAATTTTTAGTATACCTACTCGTAAGTATTTTATTTTTGGGAAGCCGGTTGTTTTTTTTTTTGTAAAAATCTTTTTTATTTTTCACATTTTAGTTGTTATAGGTACCACAGAACTGAAAACCCCAATAAAATGGAACGTGGAATTTAAACATACTCGTAATTGGAGAAAACCAAAACGTCATCTATGTATACGTATTTTTCATTTTTGTTCAGTTTTTCAAAAAGCGCTGAAACAATTTCAATAAAATTTATATGGAACCACCACGGGAGTATATTCTTTGGGATAAATAAAGAATTTTGAAAATTGGTCTACAACTGACGGAGAAATCGGTGGGCATACTTAAAAAAAAGAATACATACAGTCGAACAAAGTACCTCCTCCTTTTTCGAAGTCGGTTAAAAAGTAAGCATACCATGCACTCAAATCCGTATGCGTGTAATTTATGAATAAACATATTGATTGACATGTAAGTGATATTAGTGAGCGACTTCAAAAACTTAGCTTTAAAATATTAGGTTTTTCGAGACCTAGATCACAATATAAATGTGTACCAACATAGTTTGAAGTTTTATTTACTGACACAATTGTTAAAATTATTATTGGAACGAAGTTCCTTATCGCGCGTTGTGAAAGGGGGCTAGACGGAAAAAATTCTTACGAAAAGTTGTCACGACACTAATGAGGCTGTCTTTCCAAAAAGATTGTGTTGGAAAAACAATCTAATAAAAACTTCTTGTATTTTTGGTGGGTAGGTACTACAAAGTTTGCAAGCAGATCAAGCATTATTGCTATAGTAAGCTATTGTAAGCTGTGCGGCGTCGCATGTTTCTCTGTCTGTCTCTCTCTCTCTCTTATAGAAAGCAAGCCAGATATTGCTAAAGAGCTGAGCTGAGCTGAGCTGAGCTGTGCTGCGATGAGATGAGATGAGATGAGATGAGATGAGATGAGATGAGATGAGATGAGATATGATGAAGTATAACTTCTTACGTGCGTGCGTGTGTGCGTAGCTAATAATAAAATAAATAAATTTAAAAATTAAAAAAAATAAAATTATATTACAATTCCTTCACTAATCAATCGAAAGGAACTTCGTTCCATCCGAGTGTCCCTTGACACCTCTCAAGTTTTTATTTATGTCTACTTCGGTTAAGGTATTTATCTATGGGTCTTTGTAACCTGATAATAAATGGTTAGTTTATTATTATGATTAAAATAGAAGCGATTGTAATTACCTGCGTGCGTAAGCACTGGTTTGGTTTAACATTTTATCATCCCAACAAAGCCCTGCGATATATTTGATAGATTGATTGATGAAGCACAGGTTAACTTCGCAAATCGATCAATCATTAACCCTCTGTAAGTACTCATCCATCCTTCATGCGACTGTTTATAATTTTTGTTAGGGAACATCGAGCTGTGGCGAGTTGGTGACCGCATACTGGAAGACGCAGTGTGAAAAGAAAAGGAAAGCCTCTCACATAGAAGACCGGTAACCTGGTGAGGGCGGCGCGTGTCCGCTGTTGCGGTGTTGTGGCGTCGGAGTGGGGGACGCTCATATCCAGTAGTGGACGTCTTTCAGTAGAAATGATGATTATGATGATGACATCGAGTCTAAAAAAGAATATAGAGCGATAAGACCTTTGGCGGGAGACGCTTAAACCTCCTGATGATTTCATCGAGACGTCGGAGAGCCTCCCCATAAAACCTAGCCATATGGCCAACCTAGAAAACTTTAAAATAACTTCGTACTTAGGTTGGCCGCAGCAAAGACAATCTCGACAGGTGGGTGTGCTCGAATGATGGGAATCTTTAGTGTTTGTGCGGTGTCTCTCTGCAACCATGTCCCACCTTGTTACCTGTTCACGCAAGGATCTGATGACATCGTCGGCGGACGGCGGCGGCGTTGCTGTGGTGGAAGACTGTGCTAGCTCTAGTCTGGCAAGGGATCTATGTAATTAAGCAAATATTATATTTATGTTATCGACACGCTAAGATACATAAGCATCATTTCTGTCACTCATATCATGTAACAGTCGCTATCTGAAACTCGATGCGCCACATTCACGAGTGTTCATTTATAATGTTACTCTTACTTTATACAGTTAGAGAAACAGAATACTAATCTGGAAATGAGCACATATCTGTGTTTGTCACACAGAAAGTTCGCCAAAGTTGCTCCAACGAGATCCGATGTTTGTTTGCTTGTAACATTAGAGCACAAATATACACATATTAGACGCGGGTTTGCCTGTCCCACACAGATGGAGTTTCATCACACTTTGCTTCATGGATTTATATAGTGGTGCTTACATAAAATAATGATAAACTTGTACTTGTGAACAAATTGACACACTGCTCAAAAGAGCAATTTCTAACGACTGATAAGAAATTACAACCCTGGTTTTAGTATACGTACCTACAATTAAAGTTGATAGTGAGTTTCGTAAACATTCCAACCCCACTTCTAATCTTGCTTCTCTCTACCACTAATTGGTAATAAGTCCAGGTTCTCGTAATGGAAAAATAGAATAGAATAGAAATCATTATAACAGACACAACACAACAGCAACAAACAAAAGGAAAAGAGAAGTACACAAAGATACAATAAAATAGAAGTAATTAAAAAAAAAAGCAAGCTATGTACCCTCGTCATCTTATGTAATGGAAAGTGATAACAAAACATCAATCTGCAATCTGCCGCCTTTTCCCAACTACCTTTTGGTCGGCTTTCAATCTAAGTCTAACTGGATGTAGCTGAATACCAGTATTTTACATGGAGTGACTGTCTATCTGACCTCCACTACCCAGTTACTGGATAATACGATACCCCTTGGTAAGACTGGTCGTCAGACTTTCGGGCTTCTGACGACCCGTAACGACTGTCAAAGATCCACAATTGACAGCCGGGACCAACGGTTTAACGTGCTTTTCGAGGCAGGGAGGAGTCTCGGTATGTAAAGATGGTCACCCATCCATGGACCAATCCCGGCAAGCGTAGCTCAACTTGATGGATCGACCCGAATATCCTACTATTTGCCATCAGGAAGTTCCAGTTCCTACATCACGGTGCAATGATCAGATCAGCTCAATGGTATCATAATATTGAATTGTCACTGGGCATACATATGTATGCCAAATTAAAGGGGTAAATTATTTTGCTTCAAGCTTGTTGCCTCGCCTTTATGTCAATGTTCTACACTTGATTGCGAGTACGAACAATCTGCACATCATATCCTGTGGGAGTGTACTCTTTGGCAAATTGAGCGCAATATTATGTTGGATAGTATTCAGCCCGTCTTGAGTTGCCTATTACACGTGTTGACGTGTAAAAGTGTTGTTAAAACCTATTTACAAAAATAAAATCATTTATCATTTATCATGGACCTTGTGGAAACTAGATCGAACTTCCGTGCGTTCAAGCGTTTTTGCTATACCTATTATCAAATGTAACAGCTCAAAATTTTAGGACCCATTAATAGTAGTGTTTTTATCCAGTGGTGCCTGGCAACTGGGCTTACCCCAGTTGTAAATACCCCATTTGCACCTAATGGC
Source organism: Polia nebulosa (assembly GCA_951329385.1). Taxonomy (NCBI): domain Eukaryota; kingdom Metazoa; phylum Arthropoda; class Insecta; order Lepidoptera; family Noctuidae; genus Polia; species Polia nebulosa. The sequence goes on along the minus strand of OX589613.1, from coordinate 22,540,092 downwards.
CTAGTTTTTTCCTGTATCCCGCTTGATTAGGAGGGAAGTGGAAATTATGTTTTTCTTACTCCTCCGTTGTCTTTACTGATTAATTTTGTTGCGGGGCCCAAGACAGTTTAATCGTTTCTCTGGGACTCGTCGAGCTTCATTGCCTCGGCGTTTTTTTTTCTGCTACCACTGTTGATTCTGGCTTACAGAAGTTACAGTGGTTTGGGAATAGCATGGCGGGCTTGTCCAAAAAAAAAGTCAAATTTCAGCTCTATCGGAAGTGATTGAAAAAGGGTTGAAAATTGTGTAGCGGATAATTTACATACGACCCCTGACTGACTAAACTTGACTAAACTAACGAGGTTGTCATCATCTACCTGCCTCTTATTCTGGTCGGCCTTCAGTAAACGGATGCAGATGAATGCATATGTTACCTCTACAAGCCAGTTACTGGGTGACATTATACCTCTCGGTAAGACTCTAATAAAAGAAAACCAACTAGGCACTATACTAAACTCTGTCTGTTAAATAAAACTTATAAAAACACTTAGAAGTTAGTAATAACTGAAATCGATATTAATTCAATTGGAACTGAACTCAAGTTAGATTGAACTCGCTGATTGGAAGATGAAACAAAAATATTTCCGTTTGAACTCGAGTCTGTAAGTTTTATGAGTTACTTCACTATGCTGCGAGGTTTCAATAAACCGATGGAGTTCAGTTCTGTCACTTTAAGTGTAGCTTCTCTCGATAGAACAGAAACAATAATTTTGCTTAGGGAGAGTTGGAGTGTAACTTTATGTTTGATTTTCGGCACGGATGAAGCAAGCTGTATCGTCAAAATGCGTATCTGCAAAGAATTATGTTTTGTTCCGATATACTCGAACATTTTGATTGACGTTACTCATTGTATGATATCAGATTAAATATGGCAATAAGAGTGACACATTTGACACCACTACTGGGCAAATCTGGAGTACCCGATCACGTAAGGTTATCCCGGCACCTCATTATGAAAAAAAAAGTAATAAAAACTGATTGAAAACTGATTGAAAATTAATTTTTGAAATTAGTTTTTTTTTTTTATTATTATTTTTTTTTATTAATATTTATATTTAATTATGTCAGATAATCTCGTAGAAAATAGTTTTTTTTCATGCTCATCTTCTTGTGAGTCAGATCAGAGCTTTGCCAGTGCTTTTAGTGATGCCAATTCTCTGAATCTGAATCTTCGAGACTACCTTTCTTCAACATTTTCCAACTGTCGCAAATTTTTTAACGCTGTTCACATAAATGCTCAAAGCATTCCAGCTCATTATTCTGATTTGGTATCGTCCTTCGACTCAGAACTTGTCCACGCTGTCCTTGTATCTGAAACGTTTCTCAAGCCTGCTCTTCCTTCCACGCAGTATTCTCTGCCTGGATACAAAATTGTGCGAAATGACACAACTGGCAAGGGATGTGGAGGGGTTGCCATTTATCTACGTGGTGATATCAGCTATAAGATTGTTGACCAGTCTCCGAGTGCCTACTCAAAGTTTGCTGAACACCTATTCATTGAAATTAATTTTCATCATACAAAACTACCTTTAGGTGTCTATTATAGTCCCTCTTGCCAAATTGACTACTTTTCCTCCTTCGAAACTAAATTAGAAAATCTTTCATCACTATATGATCATACACTTATTCTCGGAGACTTCAATACTTGTTTGCTCAAGGGAGATTCACGCAGCCGTAAACTCCAATCACTTGCCTCTTCTGTCAATATGCAATTACTTCCGCTAAATGCTACTCATAGGGCCCCTCACTGTACTCCTTCTCTTTTAGATCTAATTCTAGTTTCTGACCCTAACAAAGTAGCCACACATGGACAGCTTCCTGCTCCTTTTTCCTACCATGACCTCATTTACCTTTCCTATAAAATTCGACCTCCTAAACGCAAGGCCAAATTTCTCTTTCTTCGTAGTTTTAAAAACGTTGATTTGGAGCGTTTGAGGGCTGATGCGGGTGGGATTGACTGGTCTTCTGTGTTCACCGGCGAGGATATGGACTCTATGGTGTCAGTTTTCAGCAGGACTATGTTGGATTTGTATGATGCTCATGCTCCCCTTAAAAAGGTGAGAGTCAAACACCTTCCTGCACCATGGCTTTCCCCTGATGTAAAAAATCTGATGGTGAAGCGTGATAAGGCCAAGCGTCTATACAGGAAGCGGCCCACTGAGGAAAACTGGGACTTTTATAAGAAGATGCGAAATCGCTGCAGTCGTTTGTGTAGGAATGCGAAAAGGCGCCACATTCACAACTCAATTGATACCTTAAATCCAACACAAGTATGGCAATTTTTAAAGACTCTTGGTATTGGCAAAGCCTCTAACAAGAGTTCTCTTGATATAAAAAACTTTTTTACAAAAAAATAGAACCGACTTCCAAAAAAAGTGCAAAATAACTTTAATTTCGGAAGTCGGTGTTCCTGTTTTGTGTCTTTGTTTTTTGACACCGACTTCCGAAATTAAAGTTATTTTGCACTTTTTTTGGAAGTCGGTTCTATTTTTTTGTAAAAAAGTTTTTTATTTTTCACTTTTTAGTTGTGGCTCCCCATTAAACTGTGTTAACAATTAATAGACATACGATAGCAGCAATCGCGGTTGATTTGCTGTAAATTTTTGAAGAGTTCCGTTGTCTGTCTCCGAAACTCATCATCAGATCTTTTTGAAATTTAAATGGGACCATTTCGGAATAAACCCCTTTCGAACAAAAAAAGAATTTTGCAAATCCGTCAATATATGACGGAGTTATGCCCGAACATACATAAAAAAAAAAAAAAAAAAAAAAAAAAAAAAAAAAAAAAATATACAAACATCCGAATTGATAACCTCCTCCTTTTTCGAAGTCGGTTAAAAATGGACCTCAATGCACTTAATGCGCACTTTTCTACGTCACCAATTATACTCGATAACGATGTTAAATCTTCGACTCTTAATGATCTGTCCAATCTTCCTTTGCCAGCAAATACTTCTTTCACTTTCCACCCAATTACTGAGCTAGATATTAAGAAATGTTTCCAATTCATATCCACCAAGGCGGTAGGTGACGATGGCCTACAGCTCCAAATGTTCCTACCTATTTTGAGTGAAATAGTTCCTGTCATCACCCACATTGTAAATTTTTCCCTCTTCAATAACTCTTTCCTTCAGCGTGGAAGAGGGCTCACGTCCTACCGCTTCCTAAAGTTCAAAATCCTTCCTCACTATCCCAGTTTCGTCCAATATCCATTCTCCCAATCCTCTCCAAAGTTCTCGAGAGCGTTGTTCAGAAGCAACTGTCTTTTTATCTGTCCTCTAATGGCCTGCTGAGTCCTTACCAATCTGGTTTCAGACCTGGCCATAGCACAGTGACAACTCTGGTCAAAATAACTGACCATATAAGACTGGCTATGGAAAACAAATGTCTGACAGTGTTGGTTTTACTGGACTTCAGCAGTGCCTTTAACTCAGTTGACTTTGACATCCTCTTAGGAATTCTTTCCTCCCTTAATGTCTCTGCGCCAGTAATTGAGTGGTTCAAATCTTATCTTCGGGGTCGCTCGCAGTCTGTTCGGTCTGATGAGGGTTCCTCTGAATGGTGTGATTTGGCTGCGGGTGTACCTCAGGGTGGCGTTCTTTCTCCTCTTCTTTTCTCAGTTTTTATAAACGCTATCACTAAGGTCCTAACTTCTAACTATCATCTCTATGCAGACGACTTGCAGTTATACCGTCACTTTAAAGTGGGTGAACTCGCTGGGGCTGTGGATGCCATCAATGATGACCTTGAAAATATCAACAAGTGGGCTAAATCTTTTGGACTCTTTGAACCCAACTAAGTCGCAAGCGCTCATTATTGGTGGCAGATACATGCTCAGCCTTTTGGATCACCAGTCTCTCCCGCCGGTAGTGTATGATTCGGTGCCCATATTGTACTCGAAAACCGCTAAAAATCTAGGCGTCCATATGGACACTAACCTCTCTTGGGAAGTACATATTGCAGATGTTAGTAAGAGGGTCTTCTATTCTTTTCAGTCTCTTAAACGTCTCCAAAAATTCTTACCATTTCACACTAAGGTCACTCTTGCTCAATCTCTTCTCCTACCGCTAATAGACTATGCGGATGTCTGTTTTCTAGATGCTACGGAGGTACTCCTAAATAAACTCGAGCGACTGCAGAACTTGTGCATCCGCTTCATTTTTGGCCTCCGCAAATACGACCATGTGTCGGAGTTTCGGACCAAATTGAGGTGGCTGACGATTCGGCGTCGGCGAGATACCCATACCCTATCTCTTCTCTTTACTATCCTGCACAATCCTTTTTCTCCTCAATACCTTCGTGAACGGTTTGAGTACTTCATCCCGAGGGGTAAACCCTGTCGCACTGTCAATTCTCTTCTCCTTCGTACTCCGCGTCACACTTCCAGCCGCTATAATGGCTCCTTTTCTGTTACTGCAGTGCGTCTCTGGAACTCTCTCCCACACTCACTACGCGACAGTCCTTCTCTAGATGTCTTCAAGAAGAAAATCAAAGAGCACTTCCTTTCAAATTGACATAATGTTAGTATATATTGTATTTATTAGTGTGTAGGTATAATATACATTTGGAATTATTTATGTAGGTTTATATGTTTTGTGCACTGGATCCTACCCTCAAATGTGATCTCTCTCTATCACTCAAAGGTTTGCTGGGAGAAAACTCAACATTGAGTTAAGCTCGCCTTTGTACATGCATTGTGTAACCACTAAGTACTATGTGAAATTTTTGGTGTACAATAAAGAATTATGAATTATGAATTGAAAAATTGGTTTGACTTATCGTGAGTTTGTCTCCACCGGTGACAAAATCGACTTGAATCCATTTACGATGATTCACAAACCAATTTTTCCAACCATTTTGGAGGTCGGTTAGTCCACTCAATGCAACTGAATACCAGTATTTTACGTACTGTGAATTTAGTTCACTCAAAGCAACTGAATACCAGTATTTTACGTGCAGTGAATTGTTTTGGCTCGCCACACTACTCCCAACCACTCCAACTCCTGAAAGCTGGAATCTACAGTGGTACCAGAAAAACGTCGAGGCTGGACGCTGAAGCTCGTCGAATCCCGGTAAAATGATTAGACTTCGTCTTCGATCCCGCAACGAAATTTATCTGCAGCCCCCAGTGCATTGGTAACACGATACCACCTGGTAAAACTGCTTGTCAACCTTTGGGATTTCTGACTACTCTCCGTAACGACTTTAATTGTATTAAAGAAAAATAAAACCCGTACCTACAGTTTCAGGTAGCATTTAGTTTAGTTTAGGCTAGCAGGAACTCACAAATATACCTATAGGTAGTCAAACCAACCTTTAATCACATAACCCACTTTCTTTTCCCATCTAAAACATCCACAAAAGCCAGCAGTTGTTCCCCAACCCCCAGACAATTCCATCAACACTTGTATCCAACCCTTCCCCACCTGACCTCAGCCCCAGATCACCGGGACACATAAATCTCCCCGGCGGGGCATAAATTTGTTTTTTTTTTTCATTACCACCCCGTACATTTCATTACGGGGTCGTCGGGGGGTGGGGACTAATTTATGGGGCTCAGTTTGTCGGCAAAAAACGGTTAATTACGTGTATAGGGGATGAAGAAGATCTCGTTTGAATTGACCTTGTGACTTGTGTAAGTAATTGACGTTCAGTAAGTATCTGGGTTGCATTTGAAAGAGCTGTCCATCAGGAATCATTTCCTACCGCTTATAACCCGTCAACCTTAAAAGCAAGAAGGACACATTCATAGTGCAGCGTACAACTAAAGAATGGAATTCCTTGGCGGAGTCTGTTTCCTAATAGCTACAAGCTGAGAGCCTTTAACTCGAGTGTGAATAGGCATTCTATATTCTAGACAAGCGTGCTCCATCTTCGACCACATCATCGCTTGCCATCAGGTGACATAGTGGTCAAACGCGAGCCTATCATTGATTTAAAAAAAAACTTATGGGTGCGCTCGTTTCATCCTCATCCGGTGCTTTCCATCAGGTGAGATCGAGACAAAAATCAAGATTGGTAATCTCGGTGGCAGCCCGGAGGCAGAATTTATGCCTGGTGATAGCAATAGACTAGCCTCCTATTACGTGATACATAAACATCACTTACGAAATGAGGGTGTACCAAGTACACACTCTGCCTTATCTGAATTTGGCCTCTACGAGAGACGATTTCAAAAGATCGTGGGTAGGTAGTTCTGCTAGTAATCATGCTGATAGGCAGATAACTTTTTCTCCGTAATAAAACGATTATATAGTCCAGTCATTATACTCGTAGTAAGTTCACCTCGGAATTCGAGATACCCAGCTGTAAGTCAGTAATTACTTGTATATTAATTAGGTTAAAATTCAAATATAATTCCTATATTTTCATTAACAATTCTGCAATTACATGGGCAGGTCAGTGTTGTTAAATAAATTAATACTGAATAAAAAGTGGATAGGTTAGAAAAAAAAAGATAAAATATAATATAATAGTTAATGAAAATTGACAAATATTAATTTATAATCATTGATTTATCGATAGTTCATCAACTATATATGGCGCGTTTTCGACCGGAGGCACCGGTTGACCTGAAGTGATGCTGTGACCGCGCGCTCTCCGCCCTCTATCTCGAAAACGGTTCACCGTATAAAATTTTTTTTTTAACAAAATTTGTAGAGAATTTTGTATTCTACAATATTGAATAAAAATACAAATAGTAAAAAACCCATAGGAAATAAGATATTTACAAAACAAGCGCAAAAAAACGATTTTTGTGACCTTGAAATTTAATAGTTGCGTACACATGTAGGTTTTATACAACTTTTAGGGTGTCAATATACAAGTATTTACAGACTTACAGCTGGGTATCTCGAATTCCGAGATTCTTACCTAATTTAAGCTTAAATGACTGGACTATATAAATCTATTTAAGACCAACCGACGCCACTCTATTATTGAACACTCGAAAGTGTCCCGTTCAGCAATAATATTGCGATACTGCTAAAAAAAGAAAAAGCTTATCCCCAAGCTATTTTAAAATCAACTCCCAATGCACTACAAAGTCTCTATAACATTTCCTTTATCAGGAAAAAGTTGTCAATACCACACGCTTGTCACAAAGGAAAATATACTTTATCAACACTTTTCACTTTGAATTAATTATTTTAGTCACGCGTACTAATTATTTCTAATTAATGGGATTATCCTCTGTCCTCCTCCACACCTATACACTGCGCGATCAAAAACGACGGCTTCGCAAAACTCCTTCATCAAAATACATTGAACGCTGGCTGCGCGGGAAACGGACCGTGGCGCAATAAAAACAAGAAAGGGATGAAAAATAATGGCAAAGAAGCGAATGGAGCGAGAATATCTGAGTAATTGTTGCATGGAAAGATCTCTAACGAGCACCTCGGGTAATAAAAAGGTTTGTGGGGCCACGAAGCGAGAGATTGTGGAGTAACCGGGAGGGATTATTTTTTTGTTTTTGTTTGAGGTTGACAATGGAGGTGGTGAAATTGAGACAGTTTTAATGAACGTGGTCTCTATTGTCACAATAATTTCATCAAGATATAGCGAGGTTGATGAGAAAGCCTTTGGGAGAAAGAAATAAATAAATGTGGTGTTAAGATGCAAACAAACTTACAACTAAGAAACCGTCGCTTATTTTAAAACGGCTCTAAATTCAGATTGAAAATACTAAAGCTATTTAGATTAATTAAATGCAAGGTTAAGTAGCATGCATCGCTCCGGTATCATTTTAAATACAAATTGCTACTGAAGAATGCTTTGTAAGTATTTTCTTCCCGCAATTAATTAAAACTGCTCTCTCGCTGGCGTCGTGGCCGCGACAGAAAAAAGATAATTTTTTTACAAATAAAAATGGCGTTGGTTTATGAAAATAAAAAGCGAGCCATTCATTATCGGGCGCACTTGCATGGCTCATTTATAAAGTTCTGTAGTGAAGTGAAAGCATAAGGTGGATGAAACTTCGAGTCTGAATCCGCTGTGAGTTTCTTGATTGGCATTCTAAAAACTCGGTTGATAACTCGACTCTACACTAGCGCTGCCCTTGCGAGTGTGTCAGCGAGTTGAACTAAATTCACAGGGAGATTTTGACAGATCAAGTATGGGATGACGTAAGAAGTGGTATTCAGTAAGGTAATTCCGCCGTCACTTTGACGCTCCCTTCGATCTCGATCCCGATTCAAAGTGTCAATTTATAAGTATCTATTTTACGAGTGAAAATATAAGAAATCCTATAAAAATAGTGTTAAAATAATATTTATATGTCACAGTGTTAATATTTACTACAATAACTATTTAATTTTGTAAAGTGAATACGAATGGCAAGAATGTTTTTGTTTAAATATTTATTAGAAGAGGCTCATACTTTGGATAAACTAGAAAAGCGTCGCCAATCTATCCAAATTCGAAGTTTATCTTTATTAACCCGAGATGACGACTATGTGAGCGTGTATAGATTGTCAAAGGAACTAATTAACCAACTAGAGTATGAGTTACTGCCTCTGATAAAGCCCACAAAACGTCGAGGCAAAGGACTTTCAACTCGTATAAAAGTAAGTGCCTTTTGTTAGTATTTACACAGTTTATAGCTGATAGATTTGTAACCAAGCACACCAACATAATTTATCGCATAACTCATGAAAACAGTTCATAATAAGGAGTATTCTCTTTATGTTGTTTCCCTATTTTGTTTTGACTAGATCTAGATTACTTAATTTTTTTATTGTTTCACAGATATTTACCTTGTCATTCTTGGCTGTTATCAGAAAATAATAAAAGAAAATATAAGGACATATTTATCACAACCATCAGCATCTCGTTGCATAAATGAAGTAGTGGAAGCTCTTAGTAATCCGGCAATAGTAAAAAAATATATAAGGTTCCCTAAAAATATACAAGAAAGACTAATATCAAAAGAAAGGTTAGTAGGTACCTATAATTAAAGTGACTGTTCTTTGATTTTTATATTTTTGTGATAGTTAATAATGTTAGTGGTTACTTTAAATTGAAGGTTCTACAAAAAGTTTGGCTTTCCAGCAGCTCATGGATGTGTCGATGGCACTCTGGTGGCATTGAAAAAACCGGTTACCATGCAAGAAATGTGCAATTGGTAAAATGGATTTCAATGTTGTAATCTATTACTATTAGGTATTCAATTAGTCTACTTATTATTTCTTTTTTCTATTCACTTAATATGTTTTTTCAGATGACAGATGCAAATCTAAATATTTTAAATGTGGATTCAACATATGGTGGAGCTACTCATGATAGCTTCATTTTTAACTATGGTGGTATAAAAGCCCACGAGGCATTAACAAATGCTGTTGAAGAAGTAGTTACTTAGTTATTTATAAAAACTACATAATTATTTGATACTTATTATTTTTTTTCAGGTGATTCAGGATATGCCTACCTTATGACGCCAATTAGTGGTGCTGAAGATAATTCCCCAGAAGCTTTCTACAATGACCGTCACTTAACTGCTCGCAATTCAGTAGAGAAAACATTGGTCTCCTAAAAGGACGATTTAGGTGCTTGTTAGTACACAGAGTGCTCAATTATCATCCAGACATAGTTGCAAAAATAGTTATTGCATGTTGTGTTTAGCACAACATGTGCAATCGCGCAGGCATTCACAATTTCAGAAGAAGAGAGACTAGAAGAGCTCCAAACAATTGTTGAAGTTCAAAGGAGACAATTGTATTCCTGGAAACTAAAAATTGCATAACTTTTTGTTTATTTACGTTTTTTATTTTTGCAACAATTAGAACAACAAATTAAGACCGATATTTTGATGTATCATTCGCCTATCTGCATTATTTAGTTTCTGTGTAATTAATTACAGGCGATGACTAGGTAGGTACGGCAAGTGGCGGTTCTAGCGGCCAACTATTAATGATCATAGTGTCTTAGTTTTTTTTTTGCAACAAATTCAGGAATGGAGGTATATATAGTAACAAATTACCACTAATTCCTGGCAAACTTTCATCAAATTTTATGAGTTGGCCTCGCGGTTGAAATTGACATTGCGTACTGTGCACCGTTTTTAAGTCTTATTTCGCCATTTCTCTCTTGGAGAGCCCTCCCAATATGAGAAATGGTTGTAGATTCAATGAATTTCTATTTTTGGCACATCGGGAAATGTATAAAATCAAAACTAATAATCAATGGACAAAATAATACATTCAATAAAACTGCTTTGATATCCGTTTTAGTGTTTTATTTATTATATACTAGCTGTACCCGGGATGTGTTGCAATGCCACGTAAAGTAAGTATACAGAAACTACCAGTACCACAACAGCTACCTTTTAAAAGTTATTCTGCTATTCGGGGCGGAGACAAATCCAACAAATCAAAAACCATGAAAATCGGTCCAGCAGTTCTTGAGTTATATGTGTTGTAACAAATCCGACTTTGTTTTATATATATATATACATTAAGTATATTAACTTAAATTACTACACCCTATCTCTATTCTTAGCCTCTGACAATGCTTGCATCCCTTTCCCCACTGCAGCCACAGCTTCAGCTAAAATACTATCTCTCTCTGCACTCCTTTTCAGAAAGGACTGCAGGATTTGTGCATTTAGTCGTTGTATCTCCAGCTGGTGTTCTTCCACCCTCAGGAATCTCTCAGGAGTGGTGGAGAATTCCGTTCGCCGTTGAGTTGGTGGAGGAGCAGCAACTGTCCTAGACGTGTGACGTGATGCTGAAAAAAGAACACCGATGACTATGATGCGTAAATAAAAAAATCTTAAATAGCGGCTTTTCGTTATCATTCGTTTGAAAAATGATGTTTTGATAGTTATTTTTATTTTGTATTTACACACGCAACCAGCACCTCGACTAGCACGAGCCATATTTGTCCTGGGGCGGTGAGAGAGGGAAGCAATTGGCGTTGCTAAAAAGATAAATATTTACATAAAATTACATGAAGGTTCTTTAATCTCAATTTTTTTTCTAAATCAAATACTTATATAAAAGTACAAATGAACTCAGATATATATATTTATGAACTGAGTTCATCATACCCGGGCCTGCGGACGGCGGGTAATGGGTAGCTCGCCGTCCGATCAGCACCAGGCCCGAGAGTCGACGGCGCGTAGTGTTCCACGAGCGCCTCAAAGAGTTGTCAGCAATAATGACGGGGCTCGTCATGGCCGATGCTTGCCCAGGGGTTGTGGATAAATTCGAAACAGAGTTACCGCGCCCCTGGGTATTCATGGCAGTGAAGCAACAGGGGTGGGTTTTAGTCAGTAAGAGTCTGACACGCCCTCCTGCTCCACCCTAGAGCGAGAGATGTTATTGGATGATTTCCCAACCACAAAAAAAAACAGTTCATCATCGAGCATGAGCAAAACCACATAATATTGGGTTCCCACCTATGAAATTGGCTTTTTTATCTAACAAATAGAGAACCTCGTCACTTCTAAGAATTAAAATATTCATCAATTGCTTGATATTATATATCGAATAATGACCGTCATAGACAACTTTGTCGACACGGTTGGCGCAGTGGTTGAGCGTTCGGCTGCTGCGCTGCGTGTCGCGGGTTCGATTCCCGCACGGAACAAATATTTGTATGACCTGCTGATATTTGTTCCGGGTCTAGGTGTCTTGTGTATGTGAGTATATATGTTTGTGAACGCACCCACGATACAGGAGTAATACCTAGTGTTAGCAACGTTTAAAAAAAAAGAACTGCCAATAGCAAAAACAACCTTAATACTTATAGTTATAAAAACAAAAAAATAATACCTTAAAAATTACTCTTCTTTTTGTTAGCAAATTTGTTTTAAGTTAGCCAAAACTTATTTTTTTTGCTTAATCTAAGTGGCATACATTATCATAGTTTTTAAACATTATTGCATAAAAGTTTTAAAACATTAGTGTTCATAATTGTTAAAAAATATAGAAAATGTTAGTATGAAAAATGCAACCTCTTTAAAATTCTCCGTGCAAACGCTGGTTTCATAGATGGGGAACCTAATAGTAGTTAAAGTTGTTTAACATTATTGGTCACTTCCATGACGAAGCAGCAGTTCGACGACAAATCACTGGGGAGGCTACTTGGGTGGCACCGCGGAGCGAAGAAGAAGGTGTGGGTGTGTGTGAAAGTGTTATTGGTGGAGAGGACAGGCTAGGATGATATATATGGGGATCTGGAGGAGTGTGTTCTATGATAGAACACATTTATCTGTTTATATTTACTTAGATAGAACTTCTATCTAAGTAAATATAAACAGATAAATGCTAGATATCATTCATTAATCACATAAAATTATGAATTAAATTTAAATATCATACATTGTCACTATCAGCATCTTGTATTTGTTGCACTTCATGTTATGGAGATGGAGTATCATTTTCCTGAAACAGGTAATAATAATAATTAATGAATTTGCCAAATAATTCAAATAAAAATACACTTTATATTATACTAGCTGCACCCCGCGGTTTTACCCGCCTAGACCGGAATAAAAGGTAGCCTATATGTTAATCTAGGCTATAAGCTATCTACATACCAAATTTCATCCAAATCGGTCCAGCCGTTTGAGCGTGAAGAAGTAACAAACATACGTACTCACAAACTTTCACATTTATAATATTAGTAGGATGTATTTTCAACAGACAGATTGCACAATTCTTGGCCACTACTAGCCAGGCAGGATTGATGCAAAAAAGCTAGTACCTATTGCATTTCTAAATTTCTTACCGGATATGCCTGTATGCCTAAATGTGCATCTCCTGATGAAAAACTTTCACCACCACACAAAGCAACAACACTTTCTTCCAAGCTCTGATAGCTCCACCACATCCTCCACCCCACCACCAGTCTTACGCCTAGCAGCAGAAGTCACTGCTACTTTTCTTTTTATGGCACTTTTTTGTCAGTCCAATACTACAATCAGACAATTTGTAATTAAATAAATTATAATACAATTCTGTTCTAAACATGTATTTTTGAAAGTATATTAAAAAAAACTCCATTTTCTTATTATTAATAGTCATTGATTGAGTAAAATTAACAATAAGATAAAATTTATGAAACCCAGGAACACTATTTAAACCAAGATTCGTCACACATTTTAAGTGGTTTGCTTTGAGGAATGTTAAGTGGTTCTAACTAACATGCAGTAAAAATAAGCGATGCTTACCTTGGTCCACTGTTTTGTGCCACCTATACTATTTAGGCGCACGGCTAGTTCCTCCCACTGGCGTCGACTTCGCTCTCTGGCATTTTGAGTTCTCAAGAAACCTTTCGCCATGCCAGGGTGTCTTTCCATAAACTCTACCAGTTTCAACCTGAGCCGACGATGGGTGAGAGGAACGTGTCTCATTTAGACTGGAACGTTATTGTTGGATTAGAAAACAAAACTAACTTTTTTAACTTATATCATTTTTAAACTACACAACCACAAATATAAACTTACTTCATTCACAATTATTTTCGGCACTGAACGATCAAATCAAACAAACAACGCAAGCGCAACGCATTATCAAAACAAAATATCGTCTGTCTGACACTCTGACACTGACATTTCTTTTTTTTTTTCGTAATGGAAGCTTAGATATTCATGAGACGAATTTAAAGTTTTCTGTTTTTTTTACTTATTAGCTACCTCAAATTCCTTAAACAAAGAAATTTTAATTTAAACATCATATTAGCTAAAATTCTGTGCCAAAAACTCAACAATTGTGTCAAAAAAATAAAACCGATAAAACTAGATTAACATTTTGTTGAGTGTGGCAATCACTAGTATAATATTGGTCGCTTCAGAGCTCACTTCACTTCGCTTTCGACTAGGTGATGCTTACAGAATGCAAACTCAAGGTCATTTTGAATCGTAAGCGAAGTGAGAGTGAATAGCGAAGTGAGACGCGAGTTGTTGTTTGAATTTTACAGAATCGACATACAGGTCAGAGTTGAAGGTAATGGAGCTACAACTTGCCTAGTAACCAAGTTAGTCAATATTAATAGTCTTTCGTGTAATTCGCAAAGTAAATTACAAACAATCGTTTACAATTTGATTAAAAGTTTATTTCAGAACTGTGAAATAATAACATAATTGTTCTCTCGGCAAATTAATTAAAATTATAGCTGTATTAAAATCCAATTTCCTTGATTTAAACATCGTTTACATTTTCATTCTTTGTATTTTACTAAATAAATTGTATCTGTGGTAAAACTGGTACTTACATGATATTATAATAAGATTTTTATTGAATTAAGCGTTCGTTTGTGTAACGATACAATATTAACTTATTATTAACATAAAATGTTACGTTTGTAGATGCTCTAAAGGGTTAAGAAGAAGTACTCCTATAGGTAATAGAGTATTTTGCCGGATTTTTTGAATAAGATTAGACCGATTTGAAACTATGCGCCTCACTACACTTATAATAATAATAATAATAATATTATTATTATTATTATAAAATAGGAAAAAAAAATGGAAATAAAAAAATAATAATAAATGGAATAATAATAATTTCATTTATTTCAGGCTTTATGCCCATATAATTAAAATACATACATACATTCAAAACTTTAAATTTCATTCGTCAATTGCCAAACAAATTCAAAGATGTCAACAAATTAAATTAAAAATGTCACTAAACTAAATTAAAAATGTCAAAAAAAAAAAAAACAAATGCTCAATAGTTCCACTCACAGCTACTAAGCAACGAGGAAGTTACTTTTATATTTCTAACTGTAATTTGTTTTAATTAAACCAGCGCACTCTTCACCCCTTTTAAAAAATAATTAATAAATATGCCACTAAAACGCCACTCTTTTTCAAGTGATAGTCACTCTTCTCAAATCCCGTAAAGTAAAATAAAACGCCACAACAGTGCCACTTACTTTGACAAATACGGAGCTTGCTCCAATCCCGGGCGATAATAAACTTATCCCGTATTTTTATGACGGCCCCGCCTCGCCGCCTGTCCCGGACTCCCGGCACGACACGGCGGCGACACGGGACGCGGGATCCCGGACGCTGGTGACTCTAATGGGCTCAATTTGTGGATCACTTCGTTTCACTTATGACTCCGGGAATTACTGTCTTGGTAGCTTATTTTAGTTGGAGAGTTTTTTAAGTTCTCTATCACTTTGTATCGTTGTTTTACAAAAGTATGTATTGTATCATATAATACCTATTTACTTATTGTGTTTTTTAGTTATTATTTTTAAGCTTTAAAAATTATTGTAGCAATCACGCACCTGAAGAAAATTAGTAGACACTTCTGTACATAAATTAATTGAAAAAAATATATCCCGTATTTTACATCGGGGCTTAGCTAAAATTGACAGCACTAATAAAAAATAGTGCTCCAAAAAATAAGTTCTCAAAAAGCTGAAATTAAAAACACAAATTAATGTTTTTTACGCCATTAGAATTAATTTTGTGAAGTAATTATTCATCATTTCAATATGTTAATTGATTTTAGTAATAAATTGAGAAAACGTTTTAGTTGTTATTGAAAAAGAAATATCGTTGTAACGTGTCTGTGTTTACAGCCAGTGCTTCAGTGGTTTTAATGGCGAAATGTCAAGAACTATGAGCTTAATGAATTTAGCTCGGGGTTGGTTAGACGTGGAACCGCTAAGTGCTAGTGATTTATGAACCAGAAGATAATTTTATACTGTAAGACTATAATTAATGAAATCAATCACTCACACTTACAGATCCTATTATATACCTGTTGGTTTTAAAAGTTTGATTACTTACAATTAAACGTGGTTCGTTCGTTCTCGTTATTTCTGTATTGTGTCGTTTTAACTTCATTTTTTTTTTCATTGTGAATTTTATGGATCTTTTAATTACTTACTATTTAATTACTGCTATCGGATTAGTTCTACGAAATAACTGAAATATAACTTACCTAACCCAGCAAGCCCAAACAAAAACATGACAATCAAAAATAAAAGAAAAAAAAATGCGTAAATTACACAGTAAACCTTACTGTAAATTTTACCACAGTCAAGGTTAACTGATCATCTAGTACACTGACTGATGGTTGTATGAAGAAATCTCGATACTTTTATTTTTGCATTATTCTACCATCAGGCAGGATGCCTTGGAAGGTTTTCGCCTTGGAAGGTTTTCTGTAAAAGATCGCTTTTACCGTTACGGCGGCTTTTTTTGAGGGGGTGGGAAATCATCCAATGACTTCTCCCGCTCTGGGTGGAGCCGGGGCGTGTTAGATTTTTACTGACTAAAACCCACCTCTGTGCCTTCAGTTGCCTGAGTGCCCAGAGGCGCGGTAACTCTGTTTCGTATTTATCCGCGACCCCTGGGCAGGCATCGGCCACGACGGGCCTTGTTGCTGTCATCTCTTTGAGATGCGCGTTGAACACTACGCGCCGTCGACTGTCGAGCATGGTCCTGATCGGACGGCGAGCTACCCACAACTCGCCGTCCGTAATCCTGCGCCTACGGTGGCCGGAGATTGTCTCGCAACCCCCGACGCCCAGGGAGTCTCCTGCGGCGGCTGCTGCTAGGGGCGTGAGGCGACTCTGTTGAGACTCCCTCACCCGATCGATAAGACTGCCTGTTGTCACGCCCTATTATAAGCTCCTACTGTAACTTGCTATGTTTTACAATAAGTAAAGAGTATTTACATCTATCGATATAACTATATAAATTATAAAATTAACTAGGTCTGAATATTTTCACAAGCCTCAACTATTACAAGCTAAGTCATAATTACTTAGCCCTGAGAAGCCCACTAAAAACCTCCTCGCTAATTACCTTTTTACTACAAAACCCGTTTTAATGAATAGTGCTAACAAGCGCCAGTGATGTAATTACATATTTTCTCTTGCAGGTAAGTGTTCCTCTGACTCTCGGGTGAGGATGAATATTTATGAGCCCCGTAGCCCCCTAGCCCCCTGGCCAGGTGGTGGCTTGCTGGCCTGCTTCTAAAGGTAAGCTGAGCAGTGATTTACTACTGGCCTAGCAAGGTATGTTATTGTTCTTATAGTTTTATGTTTGGGTTGTTTTTAGTTGTCTGACAACAGTTATGTTTTTGTTTTGGAATACGTTTTTAATTGAATCCATAAAACTTCGAAACTATTATTAATGAATACTATCTGAAGTACACACCTTCGGAAAGTATTTATAACGGTCGTGATTGATTCATGAAAAGGTGTACAGCACTTAAAAGCCACAATAAAGTTTTTGTAAGCTTTGTTTTGCTAAAATGCTGATTTGAAAAATCGTTTCCTCGAATCCCATTTCAGGAAATCGATTAAAAATAAATAAGCATTATTAACCAACCAATTTCCCTGTTCCTCCAAATCATTGACTGGAAAGAATAACAAACTCCTTTCCCCAAAACCGGTAGCCAGACTCCAATCCGACAGTAATCCAGCGGTTAATATTCCAGCCGCGTCTCGGATAAACACTCGTTATAATCTATTCATTAGCACAAACCGATTACACAGACTTCCATTACAGACTCCGACAGACTACAGACTATTATAAGCTTTGCTTTTATAGCTTGTTAGTGGCTGGGTTAACAGGGGATGGATTCAAGGATATATTCCACAAGTGTAAAACCGCAGCGACTAATAATATTATATACGAACATTAATTTTATTGTAACTTTTGTACCCACGTGTATTGAGCACTATTTATATGCCCACACAATTTTGTTCTGAGCACTATTTTCGAGCCCACACAATCTGTGCTGAGCACTATTTTCGAGCCCACACAATGTGTGCTGAGCACTATTATTTTCGTACCGACGCAATGTATGTTATGCATTATTTTCGACTCCAGGGCCTGTAGACGGCGTGTAATAGGTAGCTTGCCTTCCGATCAGCACCAGGCCCGAGAATCGACGGCGCGTAATTTTCCACGCGACCCTCAGAGAGTTGTCAGCAAATAATGACGGGGCCCGTCATGGCCGATGCCTGCCCAGGGGTTGTGGATAAATTTGAAACAGAATTACCGCGCCCCTGGGCACTTAGGGCAGAGACTTAACAGGGGTGGGTTTTAGTCAGATAGAGTCTGACACGCCCTTCCGCTCCAGCCAGAGCGGGAGATGTCATGGGATTATTCCCACCCCAAAAAAAAGAGCATTATTTTCGACTATCATAGATAGATTGATAGAATGCTGTTTATTTTACAGTACACCAAAATAAATCACAATAGATTCATGGTCAGAAGTGTAACGGGCTGTCATTTTGCTTTATAGTGGCACTCATTGACTTGCTTGGTTTGTTAGGATAGTTTTGGTAACGGAGATGACGCTGCCGCCGGTAGCAATATCCGCAATTCTTTTCTAGTTTAATTTAATTTTAATTTATTTAATTCAAAAAAAGTGTGATACAGTCTGTTACAATAAATATAATTTTACAATTTAGGGATAAATATAGAGAGTAACAATACAGAATTAAATCTAGCGTCCTAGCTAGGTTCCATAGAAACCTGTATTAAAGTTCGCCAGTCGATTGCAGGTTCCCACAGAAGGGTACATTGAATTGAAATTGAAATAGAGACTGCTTAGGACCATAAGGTGCATAATTGGTTTAATTAAATAAACAATGCTTGTAAACGTATGATAACTTATACTATGTGTGTGTTTTGTGGAGTAGGTGCGATGTGCGTGTGTTTTGTCAGGTAGGTGTGGTGTGTATGAGTTTTGTGATGTAGGTGTGGCGTGTGTGTGTAAACGGAAAAAAAAATAGAGGTGGGGTTTTAGAAACGGAGTGATAGAAAAGTCATTACGACTGTGAAGGAAGCAGACACTCAGTGTCGTCGTAGTTTAAAGTGTTTAGAAATTGCGATATCTGTTTTTTACACATATCATAAGGGTATTGATGTACAAGGATAGTTTTGTTAATTCTGTTATACAAAAATGGCCCAAGGTAGCCAAAGAAACGTTTGGTAAAAGCAAAGCGTGTGAAAGGTAGTTTGCAAATTTCGTTCTTTCGCCTAAGTGAGGACTGAGTTTTTATAAAAGGAGCTTTTTGGTGCTGTAATAATAAAATGTTGAGAATGAATGTTTTGCCGGACCGTGAGGACTTCTTCTTGTATAGATCAAAGGTGGGGTAGATCAATGGCCGGAAAGTAGCAACCTTAAGAATGGCTCTCTGGGCTACTTCCAGAGGTTTGAGTGTAGTTTTTGTAGCTCCACCCCAACTGGTAATACAGTACGAGATGACCGACTGACACATGGCAAGATACACGGTGCGTATTATATCTGTATTTGCAATGTGTCTGAGTGTTTTAAAAAGATATATGAGTTTGCGAACTCGAGCAGAAAGGTGGGTGATATGCGCTTTGAAGTTAAGGTGTTTATCTAGAATGATGCCGAGGTATTTAATTGTGTTAGTGGAGGAAATTGTAAGACAAGAGCAAGAGACCGAATTGGCTTGGCAGGTGTGTGCTTTTAGAGTAATGGGTGTCAAGGGTTGCGTGGTGGATTTAAGAGAGAATGTTATGAGTTTAGTTTTACTAGTGTTTCGTGTGAGCGAGTGTGAGATAAGCCAGCTATATATCAAATCAAATCCAGTTTGAGCAGTTGCTTGCAGTTTAGCCCAGGATTCATCATAAAAGGTAATTGCAGTATCGTCGGCATAGAAGACAATGTTACCAGAGCTCAGCTGCATGTTGCACAAGTCGTTGATGAACACCAAGAACAAAGTGGGGCCCAGAACACTGCCCTGAGGCACCCCATATGAGATAGGCAGCTCTCCGCTAAGGCTACCGTCGATTATGACTATCTGCCTCCGGTCTGAGAGATATGAATTGAAAAGTTGGAGCTGCACACCACGTACGCCAAGACATTCCAGTTTAGATAGAAGGCAGGGGAGAGGAACGGTATCAAATGCTTTTGCAAGATCTATGAACACAGTGAGGCATTTTTTTGCGTTGGTTTAGCTTATCAACGATTCCATCTATCAATCCCAAGGCTGCGTCAGAAGTTGACTTTATCTTCCTGAACCCAAATTGATTGGATGACAATAGATAATTGCTTTCAATATAGGTTGTAAGCCTGTTATTAATAAGTCGTTCTAAGATCTTGGATAGAGCAGGTAGCACTGCATTAGGGCGATAATTAGTAACCGAGGCGCGGTACCCCCCTTTAAAAATGGGATGAATAATGGCCTTTTTGAAAGAAGATGGAAAGGTACCAGAGCCGAGGCATAGGTTGAAGATATGGCAGAGTACGGGTGTGAGGATTGAAGAGTACCTCTTTATCATGGTCGTAGAAATGCCATCAAATCCTATTGCAGCATTGGTTTTGAGAGATCCAATAATAGAAGCTATCTCATCAGGATTTGTTTCCAAGAGTACGAAAGAACTTAACCTATTGGAGGTGTTGAATCGGTAATTCGTAGGGCAGCTTTTCTGTACATTCCTAATACGATCAGCAAGATCTTTGCCTATATTTACAAAAAAAGAATTTACATCGTTAATAAGGGGTTTCCGAAGAGGAAAGTAATTCCGTAGGAGGGTGAGTAATTTTAGTTGTGTTTGTGACACGCTTGACTGTTTCCCACAACATCTTTGTGTTACGACCAGCTTTAGCAATTTCGTTTGAATCGAACTGTCTTTTGACTTTTTTAAGAATCTTAGTGCAGAAATTCTTGTATCTTGTGTAGGTAGCTTTAAGGACTACATTATCAGGTGACTGTTTGTATCTTTTGTGTAGAATGTCTCTGTTCCTCATGCATCGGAGTAGTCCTGGAGTAATCCATGGTTTTAGGATTCTCTTACGTTTAGCTGTACGCTTCAGTGTTGAGTGATTGTTTATCTCCTGCGATAGAGTTTGGATCAGACAATCTGTAGCAACGTCCGGATCATTCAAGGATAAAATATGCGTGAATTCCAGACCTTGCATAGATTTGTCGACTGAGACGAAGTCTGTCTTTAGGATTGAGGTATTAGAAAAATGACGGGGTGGCTTAAAATTTAAATAGAGGAGGGTTTAGAAGTGATCAGTAATAGTGGATTCAAAAATAAAGGTATACGAGGGTAATTTGGTTTTTAGAATTGTGTGGTCAAGGCAGTTATTACCTCTTGTGGGTAAGTTGGTGGGAAGGTAAAAACCCTAGTTCTCTTCTTAGTTACATCGTCATAAGATTATCTTCTTTTAAGACTAAAGCGTAATGAAGTAGTCAGTATAGTTGGGTCTCATCACAACCTTTAATGAATCCTCAGCATCAGCCTTTTTAATATCCTCACTGCTGGGGCACAGGCCTCCTCTCTGTGAGAGGGTGTAGGCCATAATCCATCACGCGGGCCCAATGCGGATTGATGGATGTCACATGTCTTCGAATTTTTGTTTCTAGGACACGCCGGTTTCCTCACAATGTTTTCCTTCACCGTTTTGAGAGCAGTGGTGATGAAATAATTTACACAAAGTAAAGCGCCTGCCTGGGTTTGAACTCACGACCTACAATACAACTTGTAAGTCGCGGCCAATACCACTGGGCCACCACTGCTCCTGACCTTTAATGCATTGTCAGTCTCAAATCGTTATCAAAAAAGATCTTCATAATCTAGAAGTTTTAGTGACCAACTCATGGACATAGCCTTTTCTTTATGAGAAACCATTACTGTTGTAGACCAGTGACCATATTTTAATGCTTTCGATACAGTCTTTAATTAAGGAAAATTATATATATACCTTAAAAATCTTTTACTAGTCATAATCTTATTTTTACTTTACTATTGCACCTACAAAACTTTGTAACCATTCAAAAAGCCATTTGGTTTCTAAGAACCGTGTGGTTTTTCCCATTAGCCCGGTCCATTCTCGACTATTTCAATATAACTTGTGTGGATACCTTAAAAGCTTCACAAATTGTTGAGACTGAGTCGGCAAACGGTGTTAGGGGTTGATGCAATTACAGCCATCTAAGATGATGGTAATTTTTGCTGACGGATTTGATCGGCTTTTGATAAATATTGTTAAATTTTAGTTGTTCATCTGTAGGATGAAGAGTTAACATGAATGTTTGAGAAATATTTTTTCAATTTTCTGGCATAATTGCAAACTGGGGATTGTCTTTTTTAAAAGCTATTTAACTTGCAATGTCTGGTAACTGTGTTTGTTCGGTTGGATTCTTGCAACTCAAATAAGACCCACTTTTCGATGTTCGATTGGACTCAAATTTGGTGTACTTAGTAGTATTTTTGGTTACAATACAATGATATGGCACCATGGAGCTGTTCTAATGATGGAGACGGATGATGACCATAGAAACTTCTGAACTAAACAAGATAAACCCATCGAGTTTCGGCTCGATTGATTTGTCTTGAGGAAGACTTTATGATAATATTTTACCTAGATGATGTCCAGGGTCTGATGATGAAGCTGGAAGTTGACCACGGCAACTCTGTGATAAAACAACATAACCCCACCGAGTTTGGGTTCGAATGATTCGTCTTGAGGAGCACTTTATACCGAGATGATATCCAGGGTCTGATGATGAAGCTGGAAGGTGGCCAGGGCATATCTGTGATAAAACAACGTAACCCCACCGAGTTTGGGCTCGATTAATTCGTCTTGTGAAGCAGTTTACACCTAGATGATATCCAGGGTCTGACGATGAAGCTGGAAGGTGGCCAGGGCATCTCTGTGATAAAATAACAGAACCCCATCGAGTTTGGGCTCCAATGATTCGTCTTGAGGAGCACTTTACATCAAATCATAATGTCCGTAGAATAATTTAAAACATCACGCCTAGTTACTCTAAAGTAGTAAGTACTTACCTATATTCTTAAAAGCTTGAGGCACAGAAGTATAGTAAGAACCTAACCTGTAACCTGTAACGGGTAGTGCCTCAAGCTTTTAAGACTATAGGTGAGTACCTACTAATTTATTTCCAACGTTTTAGTTCTTTGTCCCTGATAGAAACTGGTTTTTAAAAACATTTTTTTACTATAAATTTATTTTTTAGCATTCAGCATTTTCTATAAATAAAAAAATATTTTCGTAAATGCTTTGAATTTGAGTTTGATTGAAGTGTCAATCGAACTCAAAGCATTTACGAGTATTTCAATTACAACATAACAGGGACTTCTGAATTGTAAAGGAGTTGGTCAGTCAGAAAGATGAAGTAACACATTCCAAAGCGTAGATCTCAACACGTGTGAGAAACTATGCAGACACTCTTTGAAATCAATAACCTCTTCTTACTTACTACTACAGAATATAGACCTATAAAGTTTCTAACATTTTGATAGAAATATTTACGGCACGTAATTATGATTTTATTAACCGACTTCCAAAAAAAAGGAGGTTCTCAATTCGTCTGAATGTTTTTTTTTTGTATGTTTGTTACGCGACATCTCCGTCAATTGTGGATAGATTTTGATGATTCTTTTTTTGTTTCACTTCATAGGTGGTCTCTTAATAATTTTATCGAAATTGATTCAGCACTTTTTGAAAAAATCAACATAAACAAGAAATACGTATAGGTAGATGATGTTTTGGTGGTCTCCAATTATGTTCAAAGTTTATGTTATTGGGGTTATCCATTCGGGCATAACTTTATTACTTAATATCGGAAGTCTCTGTCAAATAACGAAGAAACAAAACACAAACACCGTTTTTTACAAGAGAATTTCCTTCCTGACATTTTAAAGCTACGGTATGACTACCATAACCCTTTAAATTCCGATCGTCTCACAACATATCGAACTCTTCAAAAGCAACAGACATTTCCTCATCTCTCCTCCCCCTGCCCCCCCCCCCCCCCGCCATTTAACCCTCAAACCCGGAAACTTTCTTCAAAACACTCCCCGCAAGTAGCTGCAGTTGAGATATGTATAAGTTCCTCAAGTGCCATTAGGGGAGGATCGTGGCCTGAATGGCGATATTACTTCAATTATAGGCGTCTATAATTGGAGGGCTTCGGTTCAGATTTATCCCTCAACTGGATCTAGACAGGGTACTGTAGAGATGGATGCAGAATGACCAGCTCGGGCAAAAACGTTATGAAAGTTTTGGAATACTTCATTTGAAAAGTACGTTAGCCCGCTGGTCGTGAGCCTGTTCTCTCTCCGATCTTATGATGAAAATGAAAAGACAGAAAGTGCAGCTTTGTTTGCGTGGACAATTATGTCTGGTGAAAATTAAGCCTAGAGGGCTATTGTTCTATATCAACGTAATTTGTTTAAACCAAAGGACCTTATGGCTAAATTATAACAGCCGCATGGATTGATTTAAGGCTGAGCATCATTTACCGAAGTCAGTCCGTGGATGACAGATCATCCATTACAAATAGAGACGTTAGGTTCCGAATAGATTCCAAAATCTGATTATCAGTTTTTACAAGATACATTTTGTTCAACACAGCCATTACAAATAGAGACGTTAGGTTCCGAATAGATTCCAAAATCTGATTATCAGTATTTACAAGATACGAGTACATCTTGTTTAACACAGCCCAGCTTTTGGGTCACACGGTACACCGCGTGACCCAAAAGCTGGGCTGTGTTGTTCAGATAGGAAGTTGCTCTAGGTAAACATGTCTAGTACCTAACTGCATTTAGTTTTACCGAATGCCATCCTCAACATAACAGTACAAAAGCTAGGCAGATGATACAGGGATTTAGTCTCATCTATTCTACGCTTCTTTGAATACGGAACGAGGTAATCCGGCTGAAAACCAACGCTGTCGACAGAATAAGCAAGCTGAAGTGGCAATGGGCTGGCCATATTAGCCGTAGAACCGATGATCGTTGGGGTAGCCGTGTTCTCGTGTGGAGACCGCGAATCGGCAAACATAAGGTAGGACGCCCTCTGGCTAGGTGGAGCGATGATCTTCGCAGAGTGGCTGAATGCAGCTGGATGAGAGTTGCCGAGAACCGAGCTGAATGACGTGCAATTGGAGAGGCCTATGTCCAGCAGTGGACTGCTATTGTCTGATGATGATGATGATTCTACGCTAATTGTTTATGGTTTTGGTGATATCTGCTTTTTTTTTTCTTAGTCTTCTCCTGTAGTTCGTGCTGATTTGAGAACTGCAAGATTGTCTGGTTTTAAAAACAAATTAGTTGGTGAACCTTCTAAGCCTCTTACTGTTGTAACTTGTTAGCTGTAGTGGTCTGTTTATTGACGTGGTGTTCAAGTTTATTATGATAATGAGAACTTGTTCGAGTGATATGGATGTGTCCCTTGGACAGACTTAGGGCTTAACTGTTGGTCATAAGACTAATGAGGTTTGAAATACAATGGCTGTCTTGTGGCCTTTACAGATTAATGATGATTAAGAGTAACTTTGTATGATGAAAGCGAGTCTACATTATTGTTGTCTGCCTCGTTAGCTTAGTGATTGCAATAGTTATTGTTGCACATAAGGTTTTGAATTCGATTCTTCATCGGGATTTTTTAAGTAGCATTCCGGAGTTTGGATTTATGCTGGTCACAACAAAATCAAAAATAATCTTGCTCACCAAAACTGATGCAATTAACGGAGTAGAAAAATCCCACAATCACATTGGTTTATAATACATTTCGAACACAACAAATGAGCCATGTTCAAGGGTTTCTTCTGCGTCAATAAAACCTCGTATTTATGGTGTCTGTCGGTAATCGGGGTTCCTTTGTTTTTCTGTGTTTGCTCATTAGGAATAGTTTGTGGGCCGTTGTGTCCACGTGGCACAGGTAAGCACGATAATTGTATAAATTGAGGATAACTTGTAGGTTTTTATTTGGTTCCATTTGTTATTTGGTGTAGTGTATGGGATTAGGATTGTAGGGTATGGTTTCAGTGGCGGTAGCGGAGCTGAAACTTCACCAATCACTTTTCTCATTGAAGACCAGCCCCCTTAGCCAAGTAACTTTTATAATAGCGCTAACGCTAACGCTTCGTGCCAAATGTATGGCAAGAACTTTACCTGCGGAGAGAACTGTCACGTGACTCACGCCCAGTAATGTCGTTGCCATACATTTTGCACGAAGCGTTAGCGTTAACGTTAACAGAAAAGTATTTTGTCTAAAGGCTCAGATCACCTCGCTCATCGCCACGCCTAATTTGTTGACATGATTCATGATGCTGATAGTAGGCAGCTTCATATCGTAGGTGTCAGCAAAAGTAAATTAGATAGTAAAAAGTAATTAAATTAGTAAGTAAATTAATTAGAATTAGATTTATAATCTATACTAAAACACCATTATATTTCACTGTTTTCCAAACAAGAAGCCACACATTGCCACAAACGGAGGTACGTAGCTATCAGTGATTATATTAATTTCTCTAGAGACTGCTCTGCTCAGCGGATTATCATAATTTTATGGACCACTCGTTGCTAATAATATTAACTTGTGTGGTCCAACAAATATAACGTGTTTGTGTGCTATCAGTCCGGGGAGTAAACTAGTTGATTTAAATCTGCTATGTAGTTTTTAGGGTTAATTTATTTATTTATGTTTCTTAAAATTCGAATGAAAAAATAAGACTCGTGTGTCTATCTGTCTGCCTGTCTGTCTGTCTGTCAATTTACTCCAAAACTACTGGACCGATTGAGTTAAAATTTGGTATACTCATGAATATCTGTAACTTTAATACGGACGTAATTTGAAATTTGGGGGTCACTTTTGTTATAATTTGTTATAATTTTTTTATAATTTTATAATTTGTTATAATTTTTTTTTGCTAATTCCCAACGCTCCATGTGGCGTCGTTTGGCGGAAATTTATGTCGAAAACTGGACTCATGCAGCAGAAATGGTAATAATGAGACAATTTCAAGGTTCCTTATGTATAATTACTAAATCAGCTTTGACAAATTTATTTATTTAAACTTCATGTACAATAGTGGTACTTCATGTACAATAAGAGTTCGTGGTTAAAGTAATAACAGCCGCACGGATCGATCCAACAGGTTAAGCTACGCTTGCCGGGGTTGGTCCATGGATGGGAGACCATCTTTACATACCAAGACTCCTCCGGTCTTCGGAATGCACGTTAAGCCGTTGGTCCCGGCTATCAATCATGGACCTTTGACAGTCGTTACGGGTCGTCAGAAGCCTGGAAGTCTTGACAACCAGCCTTACCAAGGGTATCGTATTACCTAGTAACTGGGTTATGGAGCTCAGATAGGCAGTCGCTCCATGTAAAATACTGGTATTCAGCTGCGTCCAGTTAGAGTGGAAGCTGACCCCAAGATACTTGGGATAAAGCTGGCTGGGCTCGGTTGGAAATAGTGGTACAGGACTTAATGCAACAAGGCATTCTCTACCAGTCAACCCTTGGGTCAAATTGTGTTTTTTGTCCAACTACAGCTGTCAACTTTACACTCTTGCAAATGAATACGACATCATTCTATAATTTGTTTAAGCAATAAGCACAAGTAAATACATAAATGGGACACCCACATTATTTCGCCAGTAGCATTCAAGTCTTAATCATGTCATACGAGCAATCTATAATTTCTTTATGGCGCAGTTATACGACTTTTAATGGTTTTAATTGAACATCACGTCTAAACGACTAGTTTTATTTATTTGAAAAATATTATATATGTTAATTTAAACAATTTTCGTCATAATTTGATCTGTGAATATTTCAAATTATATTTTATAACATAGTGTAATTAATTTGTAAAGTTATGTCTAACGCGGATAAAAAGTTGAGAATCACGCAAAAACTATAAAGCATATTTTTATGAAACCTTTACCATTTAAAAGATCATTTAATTATTTATAATTTAGTCTAAGTGTTTTATTTAGTCTAAGTACTTGTTATTTTATGTGTAATAAATTAATAATACGTCTAATTTCGGACAGCGCTCCTTGATGAGCGAGTCCTATTACTCGGTGGACGTACGATGCGTTACGTGAGTTCAGCACAGAACACGCAAGCTAACCACTCAAGGTCATTAGTAGTTAATAGCGCCATAAGAACTAAATTCAGTGACTTTACAAAACTGTTGCAAGAGCACCTTCATAATAAAGATTACCTATAACGAGACTCTTACAGTAATCACTATGTTTAGTGTAGTACCCGCCGAGTAAGTGAAAAGGGCTTGGTGCACCAAGGGCATGGCCACACTAGCGGTGCTAAGTCAGTTGGAATATTATATAATGTGACAGGCTGCAATTTAAAATGTATAGATAAACTAATAAAATTCTATAGACAGACCTATATTTGAAGTCCTTTTAAAGTGAACTTTAACTCGAGTCGAGAACGTGATTGTCAATAAATAACAAATTATAACAGTCCATTCTATAGAATTTGTGTCGAGTGTGAGGCAAATGTACAAAACTGCTTCTTAGTAAAGGTTCTTGTAAAAACTACCAATAAACCTAATTCCACAGCTAGTAAAATTACTGAAGTCAACTTACCTAAAATGATTTTAAGATAGAATGTATCAGAAATTTCTTCGCATTCTGCAGTGTTCACCATTTGAAATTTATATAATACAATCGACCCGCCCCGGCTTCGCACGGAAGCAAAACGATTCAAAAGACACGTAGCGCCATCTAGCGTCCTAAAGCAATTGTTACCGTCGAAAGTTAATTTCTTTTCCAAAAAAAATGCACTTTTTCCTGTGTGAAAGGTGTCATGGTCAGTTCAGTGATTTATACGCGAAAATTTAACAAACAAACTTACTTTCGTATTTATGATATTAGTATGGATTTGACTAAACACTATTTCAAAACTTCAGCAAATCCATCACAAATGAACTGTCATTTCGTTAATGTTAATTGTGTTAGTGTACCATTACCTAGTAATTACATTCTAGTGCATTAAATGAATTCGTAATATTACTTTAACAATAATATTAATCAATTAAATCAAAACAATGCATTAGTCAACTTGTCTAGCTGAGGACATTATGTTGAATTAATTGGTTAATGGATGGATGTTGTAATAATATTACATAGTTTTTATATTTTAGGGTACTGTGGTATGATTTTCACTGATCGAACCTCGAAAGTCTGACGGCTTGTCCAGTCATGTAAACCAGTAACTGAATGGTGGAGGAGAAGAGGTAGTCGGTCCATGTTGAGCTCAGTACTGATATTTAGCTAAATATCAGTACTGACCTGAACATGGACCGGCATTTAACTAGACTGAAAACCTTTATCTTGGGAAAAGAACCGGATTTATGGTTGACAAACTGAAACTCAAAGCATTTATTGAAGTTATACTTCTTTTGGCGCGCTATGGAAAAATAATGAGAGTAAATTTTTACGATGCGCGCGCACATCGTCACAAAAAACCGACACCCTGAAGTTAGCTATAGTCTGTGGTTCATGAAGAATGATTAAAAGAATGTATTTTTTTAATTTTAACAGCTCCGTATTTTATCAATTGATTAAAATAAATTTACGTAAACAACAACATATTGTTGTCATCAAAGTGAAACTAGAAGGACGATTAACCAGTGGAAGTGTTATCCAAGGCTTCAGTGCCTTAATTGTGCGAAAAACTTAGAATTTATTACGAAATCATAGCGCGGTACTTGATGCAAGAAACAGTTTGGATTGTGAAAAACGTCACAACGCGTCGAAAATTTGTGCAAAAATCTGTGGAATGTTAGCCCGATGACTCAATAATAGTAGTACAATATCAATTGCTTTCATCAAATGGAGATCTGTATTTTTTTGTAAATATACGTACGACACGACGCCCGTGTCGTCACCCAGGCAACGGTCGCGAAGGAGCGCCCTCAGTAACCCTTTGCGCCATCACGTCAGTGCAAGCCGTCAAACGATATTTTGACTTTATAGTTTGTGATTTTTTATATTAATTTATTATTTATAGTGCTTGTGTAATTTATAGGTAAGTGGAATCCTTTTCTTTATGTCAAACGCTGACTGTAGCGACGCCAGAAACTGTAGCAGTCAACCTGCCACATCGCTCGACACCCAGTTGGTAAGGTGTCCCCATTGCTCCCAGGCACGTTTTTTTAAAGGTGAACGGGGGTTAAAGATACACTATGGCAAGGCTCACAAACCACATAGTGTACCTTTGTGCCCCCCAGCCACATCTCAAACATCAACACCAGCCACATCTCAAACATCAACACATAACGAATCACTTTGGAAAACACTGTCAAAATTAAACAATTCAACTCCCATTCTAAAGCATGTTCCCGCGGGGCGCAAGACGGTCTGTTGCGCTGAGTTTAGCACGATGCGTCCGTCTTGCGGCCCAGGAGAACACACAAAGTGCCTGGGAGGAATTACTCACCTTCCCTTATAGAATTCTACATGTTCAAAAAAATTTGGCAACAAAAAAAAACATTAACGACCCAAATTAAAGACAATTGCAACAATTCGGCCTACATTTTAGATCCAAAATTACCCGCTTTTAATAACGTTTCCCAGAAATGTTTATGTTCACATGTAGAATCCAAATTAAGCGATGGTGACATAAGGGGAGCTGCCAGGCTACTATTCAGCAGTGATGTGGTGGCGCGTTACTCTCCAGAAACAATTTCAGCCCTGGAGAGTAAACACCCAGCGCCTGCGGATGACCTCAATTTCCCTGACCCTCCCGACACCCCTAATCCTGATTCCTCGTTTTTCCAAATTACAGCCCCCCAGTTGCTAGCAGCCGTGAGTTCCTTCAGAAACGGTTCCACCGGCGGCCTCGACGGCCTGACTCCTCATCACTTGAAGGATCTTTTAAGCTCAGGGGCCAGGGAAGCTGGTGAGTCGCTTTTGAAGGAGCTCTTGGCTTTAGTTACCTTAATGCTCTCCGGCGGCGTGAACGATGCCGTCGTCAATGTCTTGTATTCCAAAACGAGAGGGTTCTCGGGCCAGTCATTTTCAGCTTGGCTATTCACCCAGTAATTCAACAACTAAATTCAAAATTTAACCTGTGGTATTTAGATGATGGAACACTAGGAGGTGACGTAGACACCGTTTTAGAAGATTTAAAATTGCTAAAGAACCAGTTTCAGTCCATTGGCCTTGACCTTAACTACTCCAAATGACAAATATTTCTTTGTGACAATACCGACAGACAATCGACCATACAGAAATTCAGTGCAATAGCTCCAGAGATCAAAATTTTACACCTCCTAGTTTCTCCAATATTGGCAGACAGCTTTTCTTCATTCATCGACGACAAAATTAAACGTTTTAACGACATTTCAGATAGACTTTCCAAAATTAATTTACATTCGGCGGTCACCCTAATCAGGTATTGCTGTTTCGGACCAAATTTCATATATTATCTTCGCTCTTCCCTTTTATGGAAGCAGCCACATCTCTTGGACAAAATCGATCAAATTATTCGTTCCACTCTTACGTCCATCTTAAATGTGGCCCTGGATGACCGAGCATGGCTGCAAGCCACACTACCCATTCGCTTTAGTGGGCTCGGCATCCACAACATTTCTAGTGTAAGCCTACCGACGTTCCTGTCTTCGGTCCACAGCACTCGACAGTTAACCACACGAATTTTAACCCTATCGCTGCTTAACTGTAAGGTGCCGAGCTTGACTGATGCTGTGAACGCCTGGAAAGCGGCTTGCCCGAACACGGCGTTGCCCGAGAACCCATCTTCCCAGAGACAGTGGGATGAGCCGCTCTGCAGGTTGGTACGGAATAATCTCATTAATACGTCCACCAATACTGCTGAGCGTGCCCGCCTACTGGCTTTGGGTGAATGGGAGTCGGGCCTTTGGCTACAGGCACTACTGTCACCCAACAATGGTACCACGCTGAGTGACGCCACTTTCCGGATCGTTACATGTTTGCGTCTGGGTGCTCCGAGTGGAGCTCCACATCGTTGTCAATGCGGTGAAGCAGTCGACCGCCTCGGACACCATGGCCTATCCTGCGGTAGGAGTGCTGGTCGGATAGCACGGCACGCCAGCATTAATGACATCATCCGTCGGGCTCTTGTCACCGCCAGGGTGCCAGCTGTTTTAAAACCCAATGGCTTGGCACGTGACGATGGGAAGAGGCCAGATGGAATGACCATAATGCCTTGGAAGTTGGGTAGGCCTTTGGTGTGGGATGCAACATGTGTCGACACCCTTGCGCCATCCCGTCTTCTTAGCACGGCGAGCTGTGCTGGGGCGGCTGCTGCAGATGCAGAAAACCTCAAACGGCGCAAATATAACAACCTTATTGGGAGTTACATGTTTGAGCCGTTTGGGGTTGAAACACTAGGGCCATGGGGTCCGAGTGCTCATCGAGTTTTCCGACATATCAAGCAACAGCTTGATATGTCGGAAAACTCGATGAGCACTCCAAAGCCCAGCCCTCTGGTCACGTGAAGAATCGACTAACAAGTCGATTCTTCACGTGACCAGAGGGCTGGGCTTTGGACCAGAATGCTGCTAGCGTTCTGGGCACTTTTTCCATTGACAGCGATGTGGATTAATTTTTTGATGCCCAGTGAGTTGTTTTTTCTTACGCATTTGTACATGTTAGGTATTATTGTTAGTTTGTCTATATATCTTTGAAGAATGATGGTTTTCCTTTTGTAAACTTTGTGACAGTGCACTTTTTTTACCTTGGTACGCCAAAGAAGTATAACTTCTTACGTGCGCTACACACACTTTTTTAAATTAAAGTGTTTACTTTTGAATTATCAAGAAGTCGGTTTGTCAGAAAGATGAAGTTTACACAATTGAGCATTCCAAAGCGAATATTTATAAGGCAAAAAACCTATAAGAAGCACCATGTACCTACACTCCTTTAAACAACACACAAAACTCCTGGTTCACAGAATAGTCAGTTCACAAGGATGTGGACGCACCCGTACCCTTGGCGACTTAGCGCGTTGATTACAGAGAGTCTCAGGTTTATTACATTAAAAGGGTTCTATTTGTAGATTGTATACCGTTTTAACCAATATCAAAAAAAGGAGGAAATTCCTAACTTGGTTTTATGTTTTTATTGTTTCTTCTCATTGGAGTTGTCACGAGATGCGCTCTTTTTAGGGTTCCGTACCGAAGGGTTCAAACGGAGCCCTATTGTTGTTACTCACGTGTCCGTCTGTATGTCTGTCTGTCCGTCCGTCGTCTGACTTTCCATTGACCTATGAACTTGTGGTGATAATGTTTATTGTTACGTATACTTTACTAACAAATACCAATATTTGGTACGGAACCCTTAATGTGCGAAGAACTGGCCAAGAGCATGTCGGATACACGCACTTGGCCAGTTTTTGTCTATAGGATGGGAAATCATCAAATAACTTCTCTCTGGGTGGTGCAGGAGGTGTCAGACTCTTATTGACTAAAACCCACCCATTTTCCTTCTGTTGCCTGTGCCGGGGAAAGGTCTCTTTCGATCACTAACTGGCAGATGAGATGCACTCATCATCTTCCTGGCCTTATTCACTCTGACTTATGCACTCTGACTATTAAAAAAATTATCTACAATTTTCTGTAGGTACCTTACTATAGAACTTGCACAATATTTAGGTTCAGCCGTGAGGAGATAACCAAAACGTGGAAAATAAAAACAACTTTTTAAATAACGAAGAAACAAAACCGACTTCGCAGAAAATGAAATTATGTGGCACTTTTTAGTGTTTTTTTATTAGGAAGTCGGTTGTATTTTTTTGTAAAAGTTTTTTTTAGTGATATTCATAGATGACGGAGCTTTCAGTCATGTCCGTTCATTGTCCGCCCATCACGAACATCTTAGCCAATAGATTCAGATTGTATGTATTCAGTTGGTTTTTCTTAAGAAATCTTTGTTATGTCAGACAGACGGCTTGTTATATGAATGCTCATGGTTTCCGCTTTCCCAAAAAATAACTGTGCATAAAACTCATAATAATTAAAACATAATAAATAGCAAATTATTATGTAACTAACTTTTGCCCAAGTGCTTGTCGAAAACTATCCTGCGGGAGCGTTCGGGATAAAAAGTACCTATTTCGTCATATAAGGTATGTCATGTTTCATACAAATCGGCTGATACCTGTGCAATTGTGCATTAGTAAGATTAACCCAGATGTTACTGAAACTATTTTTGACCTCAGTTAGCCGTGATCTTTGGATAAATGAAAAAAATTTCTTTGTATGACTCATTATAACTAGGAAAAATGGTAAAAAAAAATCAACTTTTCTAGAAAATCCAGATAAAGGTGGCCTTTTAAAAGGCCCGTCGTAATATGGGGGTCTATATGTATGGCGGTCTAGTAATGAAACAAAGTATTACAGAATTATTATTTAATCAATTAAGCTATTAAAAATTACGGTTATATACACTATGTATTATATTATATTTTTAATTTTTTTTTTGATTGACATATTATTATTACTTTTTTTTTTGACACGAATATTTACTTTTTAAAGTATTATATATATATATTTTTTTATTTAATTATTGTAAATGTGAGGACTATGTGGGATATTATTATTTTTTTCTCCTCCTTTTTACAGTAATTTTTAACGTTGTCTGACAGTTTGAGTACTTTTGCGGCCTATCCAAATGTCTTTTCTTAGGTATTGTTCGTCAAGTCATTGAGCTCCTTAGTGGTTTTTAAGTTGAACTATTCGACTGTTGACAAATGCTTGCACTGACTGGACAGGTCCACTCCTTAGTGTCTGTAGTGGTCTTTTGCAGAAAGAACCAAACATATTTATATGTTTGGTTCTTTCTTCAAAAGACCACTACAGACACTAAGCTGCATGGTCTTCATATAGAATAATGTGAATGCGAGAACTATGTATGTCGTTATATTCATGTAGATTTTATGATTGTCTGGCAGTTTGAGTATTTTTGCGGCCTACTCAAATGTCCTTACTTTGGTATTGTTCGTCGGTTCGTTGAGCTCCTCAAAGTTCTGAGTTGAGCTTCGCGATGACTGACAAATGCTTGCACTGTCTGGACAGGTCCACCTGAATTTGTGTGTTGCTTTCTTTAAAAAGCTCATCCCAGACATAAACGTACATGGTTCTCATATGATTTAACCAGTACACATTGTATGGATTTGAACACTTTAAAAGAGACTTTGACCTCTGAGTTTGGTTCGGTGTTTCTTCTCAGGGTAGCTAGGAAACACCGGCCTCATCTAGCTTAAACTGACAAAAAACATCTTTTTTTTTTTTTTTCTTTTTTGAAAAAACGTTGCCCCACACTAGGAATTACTCCTGTATCGTGGGTGCGTTCACAAACATATAATACTCACATACACAAGACACCCAGATCCGGAACAACTATCTGTAGGTCATACAAATATTTGTTCCGTGCGGGAATCGAACCCGCGACACGCAGCGCAGCAGCCGAACGCTCAACCACTGCGCCAACCGTGTCGTCAAACATTGACGTGTGAAAGTGTGCCTTGTAACCTATTTACTGAATTAACGTCATTTATTATTCATTTATCATTTACATGTATTTACGTACTTAAGGTTCGCTTTTCTTTGCAATAATGGAACGGTGTTTAAAAAATAAAAGTAACAAACGTCTTTACTTAATGGTGATTTATTTGCGACTGTTTCTACATCTGACTACATGCATTAATATGAACTGGACATACCGCCCACCAAATTATTCGTTTTAAATCTATACTTAATGTACACTAATAATACATGTTATGGAAATCGAAAAAAGAATGGACTGTAAATATTTGTAACTTAACTTAGGTTATGAATTTGATTTAATCATCAGGCTTCAACTTTAATCATTCATTTAACCGCCCACCATAGCTCACTAACTTATTGGTTCTTTATAAAGCGGTATCAATTTGTATAGGGGCCTCTTTACCTCCTTGTTCCCCATAGTCTGGACTGTTACTACTCTTACGAGATTGTCCTTTCCAGTATGTATTTGTTTCAGCCGTCCCAACAACCATTTCGTAGGGGGCAGATTATCTTCCTTAACAATAACAACATCTCCAATAGCAGGCTCTTGAACCTTCACTTGCCACTTGTATCTTTGTTGGAGTGTGTTAAGATATTCAGTTATATCATTTTCTGAATAATTTGCGACCTAGTTAAAAGACTGACTGGTTGGTACTCGTAGCATGTGTCAGGGACCGAAATCAAGGACTCACCAACTAAAAAATGCCCTGGA
Organism: Polia nebulosa; assembly: GCA_951329385.1. Taxonomy (NCBI): domain Eukaryota; kingdom Metazoa; phylum Arthropoda; class Insecta; order Lepidoptera; family Noctuidae; genus Polia; species Polia nebulosa. Next base: position 22,504,067 of record OX589613.1, on the reverse strand, counting down.
GTGGCATCGTAGTATTGTCCATTTGAAACAGGGGGCGAGAGTTGAGACACGCCTCGATTTGTGCTAAGAGCGTAGACATCTCCTCGTAGGTCAGTTTTGTATCCTTATTTATTCTGTAGAGGTGTCTTTTAGCAGACTGAATTTCAGCCTCCCATAGGCCTCCACATGTGGGCATCCTAGGTGGTATGAAGTGCCATATTGTGTTATCGTTAGCTAGAAGTTCAGCCGCTTCCTTTGCGATATTATTCTTTCCCTTCAGGAACATGTCCTTCAATTCCTTGGCAGCGCCAACGAAATTGGTGCCGTTGTCGCTCCATAAGTTCGAACAGTGGCCTCGGCGCGCCACAAACCTTCGAAATGCGGCTATAAAGGCTAGTGTTGTTAGGTCTGTGACCGCTTCTAAATGGATCGCACGAGTGGCCATACATATAAATAAACAGATATAGCCCTTTGTTGCATGGTGTCCGCGCCCTCTTGATGTCCTTATCAATACCGGTCCAGCGTAATCAACCCCACTATTCATAAATGTTCGATGTTTATTAACTCGAACGGTAGGCAATTGACCCATGAACTGGGTTTTTACCTTCGCTTTATCTAAAATGCAGGTCTTACAGTTGTAAATACTTTCTTACGGCAGACTTCAAACCTATCACCCAGTATCTTGTTCTCACAAACGCCATCATAGCTTGTATCCCACCATGTAGGTAGTGTTCTAAGATGAGCTTCTTGAACTAATAACTTAGTTATATGCTGACTACATGATATTACAATCAGGTGTTTTGTAATTTCAGCTATGGATGCATTTTCTAACCTTCCTCCCACTCTTATTATCCGTCGTTTTTATCTATAAAAGGGGCGAGTGTGATAAGAGAACTTCCTTTCTTTACGCTTCCACCCTTTTGTAAAATCTTTAATATCCTTCGCATAAACTAAGTCTTGATAATACTTTATACATAATTCTAATACTTTGTCTAGCTCATTAACTGTTAAGTATGTTTCCCTTATTTCCTTTTCTCTTTTTGTAAATCTTCTGCAGTAAGCTAATATTCTTTTCATTCTCGAAATTGAAGAAAAATGTTCCCAGATTGGTTTGACTTTTAAATTTGTGTGAAATGATGAACTCTTCAATTCTAATTCAGTTTGAGGGATTTCATATTTTTGTAGTTCGAGATTTTTATGTTTTAACCATACAGGCCCAGTCCACCATAAGTCAAAAGAAGCCAAGTCGCTTGCTTTTACGCCTCTTGTAGCGATATCGACTGGGTTATCTGTTGACTGAACGTGTCTCCATCGGTCATTGTCTAGTATCCGCGTTATATCTGCCACTCACTCGGTTCGCAACAAAATGTGCGCCAACAACTTGGTTGAGATTACAACCATAACATCACGATCATTGAATCAGTCCACGTAAAGATTTTTTTTTTAGGTATTTTCAACAGGTCTACCAGATCATTGATTAACTCTGCTAGTAATGCTGCGGCGCATAATTCCAATTTAGGAATTGAGATTTGCTTCAACGGCGCAACCTTAGTTCGAGATGCGATGATTGTGATATGAACTGTGTCCTCTTCAATAATATTCAGGTAAGTAACAGCAGCATATGCGTGCGTAGATGCATCTGCAAAACCATGCAATTCGAGGTTTGTATAATTGATCGGTGTAGTTTTAAACCAGCGTGGTATTGTTATGTTTTGAAGCTGTATTAATTCTTCTCTATATCTCATCCACTCATCTATCAACTCTGACGGCAGCTCGTCATCCCATCCCATGTTGCATAGCCACAGTTTTTGTATAAAAACTTTAGCGTTGATGATCACTGGTGACAGCCATCCAAATGGGTCAAACAGCTTTGCTACATCAGATAGAATAGATCTCTTCGTTACGGGACATCGAACTTCAGGTAAGTTAATTGTGAATTTAAATGTATCATCCTTCCTATCCCATGTCAATCCCAGAATTTTTATAACTTTATCTAGCTTTATCTCTATTCCATCCTTCGTACTGTTTGTACTATCTCTCTCTTGTAAATACTTTAATACTTCTTCCGATTTACTAGACCACTTTTGGATTTTAAAATTCCCTTTACTTAGTATCACCTTTATTTCCTCACACATTTTCTTTGTTTTTTTCTTCAGTTTCACTTCCCGACATCAAATCATCCATATAGAATAAATTTTTAATTACATGTGCTGTATTAGGATACTCAAGTGCTTCATCATCAGCAAGCTGTTGTAACGTTCGAACAGCTAAATAGGGTGCTGCAGCTGTACCAAAGGTCACAGTCATCAAGTTAAAGCTGTCTAGTTTTTTTTCAGGGTTATCTCGCCAGACTATGCGTTGTAAATTTGTGTGATCTGGTGTCATATCAATCATTCTATATATCTTAATTGTGTCTCCTACTACACATATTTTATGTGTTCGCCAAGTGATAATTAAGCTTCGTAAATCAGGTTGCAATACAGGTCCAATCATCATGATGTCGTTCAAAGAATGACCATTAGAACCCTTCGCGGACGCGTCATAAACTACTCGAACCTTTGTTGTGTCCTTGTCTTCACGTATTACAGCGTGGTGAGGAAGATAGATTGATCTGTTGTCATCGTTTGGGTCAGATTTTTTCAAATGACCCATCTCCATATACTCATGAACTACTTTAGAATAATCTGACTTTAAACTCTGAGAATTTTGTAATTTCTTCTCCAATTGTTTGAATCTATAAACAGCTTGTTGTTTCGTATCTCCACATAATCTCAGTGTGTCTTCTATTCCTTGCCGCAAAGGTAAGTGCACTGTGTATTTTCCGTTCACTCTTTTTGTTGTATTTTTGTAAATCTCTTCACACATCTCTTCTTCTTTTATAAGTAGTTGTCTTTTCTTGTATAAACCTACTTCGATTTCCCAGAATTTTCTTAATAAATCATTGTCTTCTGATACCATACTTGTCACATGTAGTGTTGTTAGTTTGTGTTCGTCACTAATCAATTTGTCTTCTCTTTGACCTGAAAGTATCCACCCCAAACGTGTTTTCAGAGCCACTATGCCATCAGAACATCTTACTAAACCAACTTCTATAAGTCTGCACCGAGTAATATATCAATTCTGCCTGGTGTGTTATACGTAGGGTCAGCCAATAGTAGTTTTTGGAGTTCTGGCCAGTTTATCGTGATGTGTTTTGAAGGTAATCTAGCAGATAGTGATTTCAAAACATAAGCCTGCACTTGAATAACTTCCTTTCCATTATATTGCGAAGTAACTGACAGGTCAACTACATGCTTTATTGGAACCAAGTTTCCTTCTCCCACTCCGGAGACTACACCATTGATGCCTGTCCTCTTCAATCTCAAGAGTTCAACTACTCTTTACGATATAAATGAAGCCTCTGAGCCTTGGTCAATCAATGCCCGAAGTACATGTGTTTTGCCGTCGCTTGATGTGACACGTACTTGTGCTGTGGCCAATAACAGGTTGTTCTTTAGATAAATGTGCGCTTGTGACCTTCTCTGTTGGTTATTCTTGTTTGTAACACCTTTCTGTCTCACTCTCTTGTGTTTTTTCTTTTGTTTCATGTAAGAGAGAATGATGTTTTCTTCCGCAGACTCGGCATTTCCTCTTTTGTTTACATTTGTAGACTATGTGATTCGGTACTATACTGTTTCAGATAAATTTGCAATAAAGTACATTGACCTTTCCCTAATAACTCTTCGTAGGTACCTGAACAATTAAATATAAATCGTTTTTCATTATTAGACAATGTTAAGGATCACGAGAGATGTTGATTCGGGACAGTTTTGAGTCATTAATTCCGTTTTTCAAATTAAAAATGTCAATAAATATAGCACGTTTATTTGGAACAACCTTTAGACAGTTGAAGCAAAGGTTTTTGTTTTTCACAAATTCCCGTCGTTGTTGCACAGTTTGTTTTGCGAATTCTTTACCACTAAAAATGTAATGGTCACCCTTGCAATATACACAACAAGGTGATGAACTGCTAGTGGTGTGCGCAGAGTCACCTTTATCGTTTTCAGTATTCTTTGCTACGACATGATATGCTTTGTGACCTTGTGTCTTCTCTTTTGCAATTGCAGTAGTGATGGAAGCAATTAGCTCGAGCGTACGAAACTAAAACTCGAGGAACTTTTTTAAGGCCACCCACGTAAACAACTCATCGCTATTCTCCTTGTAAGCTTCCTCTGCGTCACTAGAAATACTAGGATAGGATCCCAAGTGGCGGTGTTTATTTTCATATTATTCTGACTGTTGATGCATTCTACAGAATTATCGAGCAAAGCTTTAATTTGTGTAGCTGACAGGTTGCTTATCTTTTTCTGACAGCAAAATTTCTTTAAAACTGACGACACAATCATCTTTTTGCTACCAAAACGTCCTTGAAGTAGTTCCCATGCTGTTGCATAATTACTTTCCGTAATTTGAATATGTCGTAATAACATCTCTGCCTCTCCGGCAACACTAGTCTTTAAATAATGCAACTTACGCACATCGCTAATAGTAGTGTTATGTACGAGTGCTGTAAATATATCCTTATACGTAGGCCATTCTTCATATCTGCCTGAAAAAGCAGGTAGCTGTATTCTCGGTAGCTTAGCAAACGGTAGCTGGCCATCGTGTGATGAAGTAGACATGTTGGATGCTTCTAATAATCTGTGTTGTAACTCCAAGTTTGTGAGTAGATCGGTTAAATCCGCTTGTAAACAGAGATACATTTCTTCGTACGTATAATATTCTTCATTAAGAAAGTAAGGCAACACGCCCCGCTGTATTCGTGGTGTACACTTCATTAGGCTGCTATGCGTTTGTTTAAACGAATCCCAATATTCATCTATGGTTTTTAATCTTGCTTTAACATAACCTGCTGTTAATCGCTGTTTCGGGCACTTTTTTATGTTAACTTGTGCTTTCCGTATCATACCAGCCACATCTTCTAACGTTGACAAATATTTTGATTGTTCTGGAGTTGGTGACGTCATTTTGCAGAATTAAAATAAATATTCCACGTAGTATTTCGCACAAACACGTTCGATATGTTGCAATGTCTTAAAAAACGATATTATAAGTTATAGTCTTCACACACTAATGACTTGTAAACAACTTCGATTCTTATCTACGGAATGCAGTCCTCTAATTGTTTTCGCGCACCGAGTCCACAAGCCGTTCCATTCACTAATTAACCCGGTGATGGACCATGTGTTTATGTACTTAAGGTTCGCTTTTCTTTGCAATAATGGAACGGTGTTATGTTACATGTTATCAAAATGGCCAGGTAACGTTACCAATGCTATCCACAATTTGATAATTTTATTACGTTTCTCACGCATGAGATCACTTTGTGGACAGGCAAATTGTTTCTCTATTTAATTCCCAAAGGCGGGACGTTTATAATCGAGTTATTTGAACCTTTTCGGTTTTTACGTTGAATTTAAAACTCAGGGGTTATGTAAAGGTACGTTTGTAAATATGTGGTCAGATTACAGTAAGTACAAGGGATTGTGTACCGTGATTTTGGTCTGTAAACCCAACTAATAATAAATACCTATTTAGTTATCAATGTAAATAACTAGTTGATATTTTTCTGCAGTATAGCTACTGTGGGTGTATGGCACCGTTATTTTATCAGAGACACAAATTATCTGTGACTCTCTACTACTAACTACCTAGCTAGCTCTCCAACTATGCAAGATTTTTTGTATTAGGATTTCAGAGATTTCCCTCTACAAATAAACAATATTATATTATCAGTTTAGATATTTACAACATTTTCTTTGTCTTTTGGGTATTCTAAAAATGTTAACAGTACCGACCCAGATACTTTGCATTCCAACTATCTTCCTATTAAAACCTCGTCGTCGAAACAAACCATCTCTCGTATCTAGCAGCCAACGCCGACCTGCCACCGCCGCTGTCCTGTCTAATCGATGCCGAAGCCATCAATCATCAGGCTCGCTCCCTCGGTGATGCATCGCGGGATTACCGGCGAGCAGACAATGTGATTTAGAACTACCAGCTATTTTAGCGCAATGTTTTTGTTTGTGAGGTTTTGTCAGATGTTAACTGTTCGTTTTTACAATCATGTTATGACTTCATGCGTATATTTTACGAAACACAAAAGTTCATCTTTTTTAAGCACATTTGTACCATTTATAATATAAGCCCTCATTAAATTTACAACTCAGTATTAGGTGGCATGCTTATTGCCGCTAGCCCAGACCAGGCTGCTACAGTAGATTTCCTGATGGTGAATCTTAATTTAGTTAGTTTAGCGAGCCTGGGGATCAAACTCAAACCAATCGGTCGGTCAGTCAAAATAAAAGCTAGTTGCAAGTTCCACAGCGTACGTCTCTAGAAAAGAATGTGCAATAAACTCGATTTGAACCAAAGATGCTTTCACGGCCAGAAACCTTGGTAGTCAAACACAGATGTGTGTGTGCATCTGTGTATTCTATTATTATATAACATTACATATCAAAAAACATAATTTCTAATTCTTTTTATTACAACTACATATTACGTAACAACTTTCTAGAGTGCTGCCAACATGGACAGACACTGGACCACAAAGACGGTCACTTTAGTGGAAAAATCCTCGTGTGAGTTCACTAATACTTCTTGTTGTAACTGTAGCGACATCTATGACGCCGCACACGAACTAAAATAACAAAATCCTACATCGTGCAAGCAGAGTTCTCCGCGCGATTTGAACATATACAACAGTCCGAAATCAACCATCGGGCAGTTGCCCGGACCAGACCCAACACCTGTCTGGTCCGAGGATCCTCCCTTTTCAATGGAGGTTTGCGGGACTTTACACTCAGTTCCGCTCGCTTTCAAACTGGTGACCCTCGAGCATGAACGTCAGTGCAGCCTTCATGCAGCTACTTCAGCGTGACGTCATCATCATCGCTTCCTTCAAGCTCTTGAGTAACGAGTCATACAGCCAGCCAGTACCAACGGCTTCTACGGGTATCCTAACCACCAGCATGCAGCGGACGCGCATTCCTGGTCAGCATCCTCAGCCTCTTCCATCACCTTCAACTTCATCAGCGATCTTGGTGCAGCGAATAGCACCTTTAACCGGTCCAAGAACCTCTCGTGGTCGACGCCAGCAGTCAAGCCACTACGTCGCACAGCACCGCTCCGACTTTCTGGAGCCTGCAGCACCACTTCGCCTCACTGGAGCCTGTAGCATCATCCCGACTCACTGGGACATCATCACCCCGACTCACTGGGGCATCATCCCGACTCACTGGGTCATCATCACCCCGACTCACTGGGGCATCATCCCGACTCACTGGGACAGCACCACCCTGACTCACTGGGGCATCACCGCAGACAGATCCGACTCACCGTGAACTCTTGCGGCTCTTCCGGTTCCGACTCACTGGAACCAACCTTCCACGGGCCCGGCAAGCATCACAAGATGTATGGACGACTCATCAAGAACCATCGATCTCCGGAGGGGAGCAATGTAGCGACATCTATGACGCCGCACACGAACTAAAATAACAAAATCCTAAATCGCGCAAGCAGAGTTCTCCGCGCGATTTGAACATATATAACAGTCCGAAATCAACCATCGGGCAGTTGCCCAGACCAGACACAACACCCGTCTGGTCGGAGGATTCTCCCTTTTCAATGGAGGTTTGTGGGACTTTACACCCTGTTCCGCATGCCTCCAAATAACAAGCGACTGGCTGCAGTTGTATATTGCAAAAACAATGATATAGTGCACATCGTTTTATCGAGACCTTGTGTGAAGATGAACAGCAACAAACAACTTACATAACTTTATAAATCTACTTAAGATACATATATCTCTGCCTTGGGGTTGAGTCGTCGCCTGACCACTCAGGCCTAAAGAGGCAGCGCGCAGTTTTCCATGCGCCCTTTTATGAGATTAGGTATCTGCGGTCGTTGGATTGGCTTTACTGGGTGATGGGGCCCGCTAGCAATGACAGGCCAATACCAGTCGGGTGTGCGCGTGAATTTAATTGTATCCCAGACCCCCGACTTATGGTAACGGTAGCAACTGAGGGATTTTAGTCGGTTGGAGTTTGACATACGAGTAATACTCCGTTCTCTCCAGACGGAGAGTATCCATAAGCATTGCCCCACATAAAAAAACGTATTTTTCTGACTAACCCATTGGAGAAAGCGGGCGCCATGTTACATTATGTTTTGAAACTTCTTTCTGAAAAACTTTGTTTGCGTTTAAATAGTGTCTTTATTATTTTAGTTTTCAAATTTTATTATCACTTTAAATTTTTGTGATTCCCCTAAGGTACCATTATATTTTGTTTTGATTAGGAATCCGAAGGCAAAAACCTCGCATTTTAGGGCCATTAAGTTACAAAAACGGCTGAGCTAGACAAACAAGAAAGTACACAACCACCCTTCTCTCTGATCCCCATGAGCATGCAAATCAAACACAAAACTTGTATAATTAAGAAAATTAAGCCGTTCACACATGACGCGACTCAAACACAACGCATCTTACGACCGCCACTAATCCAAGTCGCAAGTTACACAATAACCCGCGTGTCCTACCCCCACCGGGTAGTGAGCCCCCATGAGGGCCCCTCGGGTGGGGAAACGGGGGCCCCGTAATGGTGTTTGCGGACACCGTCCCGTTCGACGCTCATGCGATTTAATTTGTGTCAATAGTATCAAAGACGCAGTGTTTGGGATAAAAATAAGGGCTTCGTCAATAGTGTTACAAATTGTTGAGACTTGATTTTGCTTTATTTTTGTTAGAGAAGAAATGAGATATAGATAAAGATGATTTATTTGTCAAAACATGTGTTTACATACAATAGGTAAGCAGGATGTTAACTTCCTGTTTTCTCTAACCTACACGTGGTACAATGTAATTGATTCGAATGTCGGATATATTTAAGCCTCGTGTATCTTGTTTATTTATATAAATCTTGGGTGTATAGATAATACTTGGATGGACTTGACAGAGAAGAAAAAAATATTATAGAAGTAATAGTCTAGTTTATATTACGTAGAGCTGAATCAGTTCTAGAGGTTTTTAAGGCGATTATAATATTGGTATTCAAGGTGCAGATTTTTTCTTGCTTTTCCCTCTCGTAGTTTTATCCAGCAACAAAAATATTATAATAACAAAATTTTCTTTATTTTCCCTTCTACAGTTTTCTTTTACAGAACTAATGATGATTAATAAAAAAAATCTCTTACAATGTAAAAATATTGTGTTTCTTAGTATATATATTATGTACTGTTATTTAAATTATCATGTACAAGGACCGCTAGCAATAGCGCCAAAGCCTCCTCCATCCGTTTCCATGCTATTCTGTCTGTAACGACTCTACTCCAAGTTTTACCTACTATTTTCACAATATCGTCGCTCCATCTCATTTGTGGTCGACCTTGTCAGTGCTTTATGTCCATTGGGTACCAGTTCGTGGTGATTTTCGTCGACGTTTCATCTGGTACTCTTTGGAATTGTTGTTGCCAATTTCCACTGCAATCCTTCCATTGTCCACGTCCTTTACCTTGGTTTTACTTCTAATTACAGTGTACTTATTTTGTCTTTAAGTCTGCGATCTTTCTATTCCTCTTTGGCACACTTTAAGTTTTTCTATATTTCTTTTTGTCAGGGGTCAAGTATGACAGGCTTAAGCAGGCAGTAGCATAAGTATAATATTATTATCATAAAAGTGTAGTTGTTGATAAGTATACGAACATTAAAATGGCACATCTTGTAAGAAAATCAATTGGCTTTGATAATAACTCTTCTCCGTCTCACAAACACGTTTGAAAGTCGGTTTTCAAAACTCATTATAGGTTACCTTCTGGGTAGGCACTTGTAGTTAAACTTTCTTATACCTACTCGCTCTTGTGTTCACAACAATTAACCATATCAACTGAAAGTGGTGGTGCAGGCCCACAGAACATAATATATACCCTTGAACGAGACTTAGGACCTGAGATGATATTTTTAATCACGTTTTCTAATGAAAATACCACAAGAAATATTTATATCTTCCCACAAACCAACAAATTCGCATTATAATTATCAATTATGAAATAATAGTGCCTCCCGGGTAGTCTCGTGCTAATAGTGAGTAATGTAGCTGCGTCAGCCTAATTGAGATTTATACTCGAGAGGAGCTGAGTTGACGGAGGAGGGCACCGGTTCTTGAGGTTAAGTGGACGTTACTAAGTGTGAGTGTGCGGAGGATTTAAAGCAAATGTTGAGTTTAAAGCATGGGCCTAGTTGGGGGTAGGATTCCTTTCCGGCGTCTAGCGGACACATAGTGAGCGAAACACAATTTAAAATCTAAATAGATTTTCAAACAAAACGCGGGCAAGGTTAAGAACAGTACTTAAATTGGAGCTATAATTTTTTTTATGTTGATAGGCACGTGTTTGACCACTATCTCACCTGATGGTAAACGATGATGTGGTTGAAGATGGAGCACGCTTGCCTAGAAGTAACCTATTCACTCTTGACTTAAAGACTCTCAGGTTGTAGCTATCAGGAAACTCAGACTCCGGCAGGGAATTGCACTCCCTAGCTGTGCGCACAATGAATGTGAAATGTGTGTGTAAATAAAGAAAGTTAAGGTGTCTGAAACTTATTAGCCCTCTTATAAGGAAGAGCACTTCCTTTCTCAATGACATATTATTAGGGTATATATTGGTGTATATTTGTATATATTAGTATATAGTATTTTGTATGTATTTTATATATAGGGCTTATTTATATAAGTTTTTATTGTACACGATCTTACCCTCGAATGTGACCTCACTCTATCACTCAAAGGTTTGCTGGGAGAAAACTCAACTTTGAGTTAAGCTCGCCTTTGTACATGAACTGTGTAATGACTTTATTTTATGTTAAGATTTGGTGTACAATAAAGAATTAAGATAGAATGTTCCTCACCAATTGGAATATTAGTAGGTAACTTTATGAAATCACTTTTTCTCTTTTTGGCGTCATGTTCCTCTTCCTGGCGTTTTACCAGAGTCACCAGTTTCACCAGAGTCCCTGCTTACTAAGATTATTAAACGAATAACAATATACTAAGGTTTAGTACTATTGTTAACAACTATATAATCGTATTTAAATATAATTAAAAACATATAATTTATTTTTTTAAACTTTACAAAGGCCAACTTAATGCCTTAAGCATTCGTTACCAGTCAACCAGGGGTCGTGGAGAGATATCATGGCAGGTGCATAAAAAAAGGAAATATTATTTAGCAAACAAGGTTACAGAGGACACTTGCACAAACGTGTTATGCAACTTCTTGGCAAGTCTTCGACCATTCAGAAACCGTCATTCATTCATTAGTTAAAATTCTGACTGAGGGGCGCGGTTACACAACAAGTTCAATTCATACAAAAAACTTCACTTTACTACTAACTTTGGGCAGGAATCACTACAGACTATCACAAAAAAAAACTTTTTTAAGACGGTTTTAAGTCGGCTGTATTTTTTGTAAAAAAGTATTTCTATTTTACTTTTTAGTTGTTGAACCCCATACCTAAAACTAAATAGTAAAGTTATGCCCGAATTTATAGTTCCAAAAATTTGGAATTCGAACATTACTGGTGAAATTAGGGTGTATCAGGGTGAACTGTACAATTCTGTGTACCCCTTCAGAGAATATCAGGCGTGATGTTATGTTATGAAGTGGTGTAAATTATAAACAGATATGCGATTGCAGCAATTCTGGAAGGTTTGCTATTATTTATTGAAGAATTCCATTGCGTATTTCTGAATTTCTTCATCAGATCATTACCAAATTAAACGGGACCACATGAGAAGCACCAGCTTTCAAATAAAAAAAATAATCATCAAAATCGGTTCACCCAAAAAAAAACTCTTGAAAAAAAAACTGTCCAAGTGCGTGTCGGATTTCACACATTAAGGGTTCCGTACCAAATATTGGTATTTGTTAGTAAAGTATACGTAATAATAATTATTATCACCAAATTTCAAGTTCATAGGTCAATGGGAAGTTAAAAAATTCTTCGTAACAAAATTATGTGACTGACGGACACACAGGTGGACACGTGAGTGACAACATTGGTGTAAAAAGTACAGTCGAATTGTGAACCTGCTTCTTTTTTTGAAGTTGATTAAAAATCTCAGATAGAGTAGGAAATATTTTTAAGTTTTCATTAATAATTAAAATTTAGCGTTTCAATACTTATGACTCCCACCCCTTGTCACACAATGTCACACTTCGTCAACCCCGTTATGGTCTCCCCTAAATGAGTGACGTAATTTTTGGATAGCCCCTTATTTACTACAACTAATAGAATTCTTCCTCAGTTTTTTCCTCTCATAATCTACTAAATTCTACACGTACTGCTAACTTATTCGGACAAGAAATGTGGGACACTAATTTACACAAACAGATGTAGGACGATAGTAATACATATCAAATGTATTGTGTCTGATGCGGCATGAAAGGTAAACGTCGTAGGATCGGACAGGTGGTCCCGCTGGCTTGACGCACACATGAGAAAATTGTTTAATAGGGATAGATGGTCCCACTAGTAGGACTCACACGACGACGAATGACATACCCCCGATTTCTGTAATAAGAAAAAACAATGCACACTTCCCATACATTTCAAAACCTGATACTGAAAGTGTATGTATAGTTATAGTAGAAAAACTACCAGTAAGTATAGAAAATACTGTCAAATAGTAATTTTTACGCTTTAAACGCTACGAAGACCAAAAAAATATTTGTTACTCTTTAGGTTAGGATTTGCGGTTATCAAATAGTTGTTATAGAAATAATGTGCTAGAACTAAATATTAACGCTCAGAGTTTAGTATAAAATAGGAATACTTACCTAGCTAGGGTCTAAAACGTTTTTTTTTCTGTGAGAATTACTTGAAACCAACTTTACGTCACTGCTTAGACTCCCGAGGATTGTCACTGTATATTGAGTGAAAAACAGTCAAATGTCAAAAAAAACAATTTCAGTCGTTCTGCATTTTCATACTGCATGATTAATTTATTTAATTATTATGTTATTTTTGATTAATCTGTACTATAAAAAGAAATACTTAGGTACTGATGAAATAAAACGTAAAATAATGTATAAAACTTAGAAACAGAGTTGAATAAAGTCAAGCAGCAGTGTAAAATAAAACGTCGTAAAAAGTGTAGTTGAGATGCGTTCAAAACATGGTAATACGATTACCCTTGACGTAGAAGGCATATTATAGAAAAATTAAAATATTTTTTTTCTGTGTTTCTTTTAACATTGTCATCATCATTCTCCTGCCCTTATCCCAATTTATTTGGGGTCGGCGCAACATGTCTTTCTTCCATACTACTCTCATCGTCATCTCTGTAGTCACCCCCTTTTTACCCATATCCTCTTTCACATAGTCCAAACATCGTTTCTTTGGCCTTCCCCTACTCTTATAGTCATCCACATCCTTACACAAGACTTTTCTTACAACATTTTCTTCATTCCTCCGCATCTAATGCCCATACCACGACAACCGATTTCCACACAACTTTTCAGTCAGCGGTGCACTTTCAGACTTCCTCTTATATAGTCATTCCTAATTCTGTCCATGCGCGTAACACCACACATCGCTCCTAGCATTCTCATCTCAACCGCATGCAATTGCTTTTCATTCTTTTAAAATTGTAATATGCGTAATTAATGTACAATTGAATTAACTAAATTTTAAGATTTATTTCATTTCTATACATAGTCAAGTGATAAATGTGTATTCTTATTTTATTAATGTGAAACTCTACTGTAGCCTGAAAACCTCTCAAACTTTTTTTTTTGGATTGTAAGGCTCGCGCTTGGCCCTATCTTACCTGATGGTAAGTGATGATGAGGTCGATGATGGAGTATGCTTGCCTAGATGTAACTTATTCACTCGTGACTTAAATACTTCCAGGTTGTAGCTATTAGGAAACACAGACTCCGGCAGAGAATTCCACTCTCTAGCTGTAGGAACAATGAATGTGTTCCTAAAACGTTTTGTGCATGTGGAGGATGTCCACCATGGCGTTAAAGCAGGGTTTGAAACGATCTTAACTCCAAAACAACATGGAAACTAGCCCTTAATAGAACACGCGTTAAATGGGGATGTTATATTGTTTCTTCTGTAATGAAATGCCAAGCAGCTTCTTAATTATTTACGGAATGTTTGAATTAAAACAATTATGATGCGTTTACAGGAAATTCACTTGTTGCTGCAGTAAATTGAATTCTGCAGCCAGCAAGTAATTTCAGAATGTATTACACGACGCAAAACAATGTATTCCGTAGCTTTAGCAGCGTTTTCAACAGAGAGCTATGTCCCACTGTTGGGCGTATATGGGCGAAATCAGAGAGACCATAATCCCCTAATAGTAGCCGCTACAAAAGTATTAGCATCACAAAGTATAATTTTTTTTTTATATTTTTCTTTGGCATAACTTCAAGGGGGCAATATTAATCATAAGCTCGAGCTATTTGATTGTGATGTTTAGTTAAAAAAAACATTTTCATGAGAGCAGATATTCATCATCATCATCATCATCATTTCAGTCGGAAGGTGTCCACTGCTGGACATGGGCCAAGTGCCCAAGTGTCGCCACAACGACCGGTCCTGTGCGTGCGCATCCATCGAACTACTTCGATCCTCACCAGGTTTCCACTGCTGTGTCTTCCGGTACGCTGTCGCTACTCCAAAACCTTTAAGCACCATCGACCATTTGTTCTACGAGCAATGTGCCCTGTCCATTGCCACTTTAGTTTGGCGATTCTTCGAGCAGACATTACCGTCACCAATTTATAGGTACGTCCTGGACAGTCTAAATACCATTAGAAGATGACGAAGTGACTCAGTTTCACCCTTATTCATAGCATTACAATTTCCTCATACATCCTATCACCCTCGACGTAGTGCTACAAATTCTATGAGATACGGAAACCGTTCCGTTACACGCACCGATGCGCCCAGTTCTCATTATAAGAGCAAACGAGCTTTTCACAACCGCTAGTAAAAAGTAGAACATACAAAAAAAACTGCAATCATACATACATATACATACATATACTCACGTGTTTTTCGTATGAAACAGAAACTACAGATTGCCACCTGCTACAATACTTACATACCAACTCTTTAGTTTTCGTTTAGGTTCCATACATCAGCATAAACGTACGCCGCGCCAGTTGTGAGTACTACGCACCTTTTATTTCTAAAGAACGTCTTATTTAATCCTACTAATATTATAAATGCGAAAGTTTGTTAGGATGTATGTTTGTTACTCAATAACGCCAGAGCGGCTTAATAGATCTGGATGAAATTTTGCAAAGAGACAGATTTTAGTCTGAAATAGCACATAATCTGTAATTTATAATGAAGAGAAGTATTAATTCTACGCAGGTAAAGCCGCTGGCAGAAACTAGTAGTAATATAAATGCAAAAGTTTCGATGGATGTTTGTTACTCAATCACGCCAGAACAGTTAAACGTATCTGGATAAAATTTGACACACAGATAGAGTTTAGTCTGGAATAGGCAAAATATAGTGGGGGAAGTACCTACTAATCATCATGGGTAAAGCCGCTGGCAGGAAGCTAGTTACCAATAGACCTTATTGGTGATAAATGATAAATGAAGTTTGTATAGTAAATAGGCAAGGAACACGTTTAAACGTCAATGTTTTTGTCAGTTTAAGCTAGGTGAGGCCGGTGTTTTGTAGCTGACTACCCTGAGAAGAAACACCGAAACAAACTCAGAGGTCAAAGTCTCTTTTAACGCGTCAGGCCCCGCGCGTCGACATAACAATAGGTTTTTAATTGTGTCTGCTAATGAGGGACTTGCCGCGTTAAAGTGTTCTAATCCATACAATATGTACTGGTCAAATCATATGAGAACCATGCACGTTAATGTCTGAGATGAGCTTTTGAGGAAAGCACCACGCAGGAATGAGTAGGCCTGTCTCTGGACAGACAACTGACAAATGCTTGCACTGTCTGCAGTGCAAGCATTTGTCAGTTGTCGTGTAGCTCAACTCAGAACTTTAAGGAGATGTTACTTAGAAAAGCCTTCAGAGTGATCTTTATACATAATATACACATCAAAACTGCAATAATTAGATAGCATAGCTTAATCACCCTAAAACGTTCCCACTGCTGGGATACAGGCCTCCTCTCGGTAGAGAATAGATTTGATACGAATTTTAATAAAAGTACAGTTTTCACACATAACGTTAAGTTATCGGTTTTACGATGTTTTATTTTATGGGAAAATCAATGTTTGCACATCTGATTTTCCTGGTAACCGTTTTGTGTGATATGTTTTCCTGTCCCGAAAACAGTTTAGATAAATCTGTCACTGATGTTATGTTTTGAGTTTCCTTGTGTGATCGAATCAGAATTATGATATCCGCAAGAGAACTAAGTTTACCGGCATAGCCCGAAGACTTGCCAAATTGAAGTGGCAGTGGGCAGGGCATATTGCTCGCAGAACATTTATGGTCGATGGGGCCGAAAATTTTTGGACTGGCGACCGCGTACCAAAAGACGCATCATTGGCGCGGCCTGCCACAAGGTAGACCGATGACCTGGTGCGGGTCGTGGGTAGCCGATGGATGCGAGACGCACAGGACCGGTCATTGTGGCGACACTTGGGAGAGGCCTATGACCAGCAGTGGACGTCTTTCGGCTGAAATGATGATGATGCTGTTATATATAACATGACATGATTCAATGTCGACGCGAAAAAGTTGGGCTCCTCTTCCTTTACCTGCTGAGTCTTTTCCAACTACTTTGAGGTTGGCTTCCGGTCTAACCGGAGCCAATCTGAATACAAGTATTTTACATGGAGCGACTTCTTATCTGACTTCAATAACAATGCTGCTGAGTAACACGATACTCCGCGAAATAATAAAACTAGGTCGTCGTTAAGACACAATCGGACTGCTGACCTCAGAGATGATAATGACATCGAACGGGAGCGAAGGGCGCTGTCTGTATGTGCTAACATGATAGCTCGCAGGTTTGCACGCTGTTCCAGTGAAGTCAAAATCGCATTATTCCGTGTATATTGTACTTCATTCTACGCATGTAGCCTGTGGGCTCATTTTACACTAAAGGTATACAGCGCCCTCTGAGTCCAATATAACAATGCGTTTATGGTGTTGATTGGGTTGCCGTGTTTATGTAGTGCATCAGAGATGTTTTCAGAAGCCCGCGTCTGGTACGCAGGGTGCGGGGCGGCACCAACAGCGCGGCTGTTATTACTTTAGCCACGAGCTCCTCTATGTACACATACATATATGTGAAAGGAAATATCATTAGAACACCTTTTTTTTTTGTGGGGTGGGAAATCATCCAATGACATCTTACGCTCTAGGGTGGAGCGAGAGGTCGATTCAGACTGTTGTTGTTGTTGTGTGTTCCTTCCCTGCCCAGAAAGCCCAGGGGTGCGGTAACACTGTTTCGAATTTATCCACAACCCTTGGGCAGGCATCGGTCATGACGGGCCCCGTCATGTTTTGCTGACAACTCTTTGAGGCGTGGAACACTACGCGCTATCGACTCTCGGGCCTGGTGCTGATCGGACGGCGAATTGCCCACTACTCGCCGTACGCACGCCCGGGTCTACGGTGGCCGGAGATCGTCTCGAGACGTCCTCCGCCCAGGGCGTCTCCTGCGGCGGCTGCTGCTAAGGGCGTGAGGGCGACTCTGTTGTTCAGCCTACCTCACCCGTTCCGCCTCCTCCTTCGCGAGCATTACTGCTTCGCAGAAGAAGGAGACTGCTTCCCATTCCCTCTCGCTCCATACCATGGCCTGGGCCAGGGCCGGGTGCGAGAGGTCGCTGCCGCCGATCGCCTCAGCGAGGACACGGCGGGGCTCCGCCCAATCATTAGAACACCTGGATTCACATAATTATGTAAATCAGAAATCGTCATCCAGCGTTGAGCAACAACTGTAGGCAACAACTGTAGGCCATAGAAATATTTGTTCCGTGCGGGACGTGAAACCGCGACAGGCAGCGCAGCAGCCAATCGCTTAACTACTGCACGAACCGGATCCAGTTCCAGCGGATGTAATTAAGGCTTTTGTTTTAGGGTTTTGTACCCGAAGGGTCCAAACAGAGTCCTATTGTTATCACTCACGTGTCCGTCTGTCTGTCTGTCCGTCCTTCGTCTGTCACAAAATTTTGTGACGATGAATTTTTTAACTTCCCATTGACCTATGAACTTGAAATTTGGTGATAATATTTATTATTACGTATACTTTACTAACAAATACCAATATATTGCGCACTTGACCAGTTTTTCTTATGTCCTATATTTTTTTCGTTTTACCAAATACCTACCCTGTCGTCTCCACCCGTCTGTCACCCCCTCTATGGGTGAGTTGTGATACGAATGTGAAACATTCCTGCAGGATGTCTCGACGCGTGCCTTCGCACCCCGCTAGTATCGTCAGCTGCATGCAAATGTAACAGTTTTACATGGACTGCTGGTTTATTCGGTAGAAATAAGGGTGGTTTTCATAGCCATGTGTTGATATGAGTTCTGGTTGACTGTGCCTACAGGGTTGAGATATATCGTCTTAGAATTTCAGGTTATATTTAGTGCAAAACTTAGATAGAGTGAGTTCTTTTACGCATGAATTTTAAGTAGGTAATTAGGTCAGATGCTAGGCTGTCGCTTCCTGTAAAATACTGGTACACAGCTGCATTCAGCAGGACTGGAAGCCGACCACGCCTGGGCTTAAAATTGATGACTCTTAGGTATTTCATCATCATCATTTCAGCCGAAAGACGTCTACCGCTGGACATAGGCCTCCCCCAAGTGCCACCACAACGACCGGTCCTGTGCGTCTCGTATCCATCGACTGCCCGCGACCAACCAGGCCATCGGTCTACCTTGTGGAAAGCCTTCCGACGCTGCGTCTTCCAGTACACGATCGCCACTCTAGAACTTTCCGGCACCATCGACTACCCGTTCTGGGCGCAATGTACCCTGCCTACTTCCACTTCCGTTTAGCGACTCTTTGGGATATCGTCATTCTTGATTCGATTACGTAAGAAAACTCCGAGCATATCCCTCTCCATTGCTCATTGGGTGACTTTAAGCCTTCTGTTGAGGCATTGTGAGGTATTTCGTTTCTAATTATTTCAAGGTACATTTTTATGTCCCATTAAAACAGTGTTTAATGCTTATTTTAGAGTTCTACGCCCGCCCGAAAATAATGAGATTTTTATTCCATAGCTTATTTTAAATTCTTCAGTTCCTTTGAGCTTTTGTAAGAAGTTACTTTCTTAACATCACATCTAAATAGCAAATTTACTCCTACGTCCGATGTCCCACGTCCATTTGCCCACTCAATCAACATCTCAATTTCCTACAATTATGTTTTAGTTATGAATCTACAACCAGTATGAAGTCACTTCCAACAAATAACTCCCACACTACAACATGACTCCCACATAGCTCACAAATCTTAACTCCCAAATTACAACAGAAAAATCGTCACAACACTCGTCCCATAATTTTCTTTGAACAACGTAACTCCTATAACATACACTTTTCCTCTTAACACCATAATCGCGCGAATCTGTACCAATTTTAGTCGAAATTACGCCCAAAACAGGCTATAAATAATAGCACACATTCCGACATTCCACTTAATCTCCGAAATAAGACAACACCCTATATATTTTAGCGCAATTTGTGTGCACGCATGCAAATGCGTGAACACCATGTATATAGGTAGCTTGCCAAATTGCTTTACCGAACTCAAATTAATTTAAACCTTAAAACGATAACAATAGAGATGATAATTTCAATTTGGCAACGCAATTCAAATTGAGATTTTGATTTGTTTAACCGTGTCCTAACACAATAGTCATAAGGTACATAATATCCTATTTAGAGTCAACTCCTAGTTTCACGCTGCATTCTTATGACATAGCAGACAATCTGAACAAAACCATTTACAACATTATTTCAACAGCAATAAAGTCTACAATTCAAAATCTTCAACTTTATTCCAAAATTGTTCCAACTTGCATCTATATTTGCGTACAACAAAGCCTTACTGCTCTACAAATAAGGTTGGAAATGGTGTGTTTGGAATGAAGATGGAAAATTGTGCATTGTAAACGCGTTGGGAGTCTGAACAATTGTTTGGAATCTTGTCGTCCGTACATTTCGTTGGCTCTTGTAATAATTTCAGCTGAAAGGTGTAAACGCAAGGCCGTGTTATTATTTGGCACAACGGCACTAGAACGAGGCACAAAGTACGAGCCAGCGATGGCGGGAATTTTGAGAATTTTGTGCTTAATGCCATGATACATCGGTGTTTGTGTATTTTGTTTTGTGTGCACTTTGCTTTAGAATTTCTCATTTATTATGAGAAGATTGAGGTTCAGTATTTAGGTAGACTTATTTTTAAATCTGGGTATTAAATTAAATACATACTAATTACTGTTTTGAAAATTAATTTTAATTGTCAGTAACTCAAAAGTGTGACAATCATCCTTCCAATCCAATGTAAACTGCTGGTACTTACTTAGTTTAATCTGGTTATACCAGAAGCCGATCCCAGTACAGAAGGCTGGCAGATGTTAACAATCTTTGTTGAAATTTGATTAGAATTTTATCTTTATAAGATTTTGTTAAAAAAAAAAACTATTTCTGTTGACCTCACTGTTTCTAGTCATACCCACTAACACGACTTTAAAGATATTTAAAATTTTACAAAGCAAACATCACCATCTTGTTTGGCTGTAGGTGGCTAAAAAGGACAGAAAGATAAAAACGCCCGTCTCCCTCTTACACAAACCACGACAACGCTTGGCAAGCAATTAGTCAGAACTGTCACCCGCCACACGCTACACCATATCGTTATAACGCATAACGTTGTTGTAACGTACAACGTAACACGCTACACAACGCGTTACACGTTGCGAGCTCTCATCAATTAGTGTCTGAAGCGAAGTGCTTGTGACGATGCTTTGACAAGGAGCCGAATAATGCTAATTATTGTTATAACGAAGATTATTAGGAGCTTGAGATTAATTATAGGGGTCGATTGGTGAGGAAGGGTTAGGAGTTAGTTAAGAAGTTTGTGTTTATCAATAATCTCTTTTTAACCGACTTCGAAAAAGGAGGAGGTTCTATGTTCGACTGTATGTCTATTTTTCAATGATTTTTTTATGTATGTCCACCCATTTCTCCGTCAGTTGTGTACCGATTTTCGAAATTCTTTTTTATCCTAAAGAATATACTCTCGAGGTGGTCCCATATAAACTTTTATCGAAATAGCTTTAGCGGTTTTTGAAAAACTGAACAAAAACGAAAAATACGTATACCTCGATAACGTTTTGGTTTTTTCCAATTACGAGTATGTTTAAATTCCACGTTCCATGTTATTGGGGTTTTTAGCTCTGGGGTATAAGAACTAAATAGTGAAAAATAAAAACTTATTTTACAAAAAAACAACCGACTTCCAAATAAGAAAATACACTAAAAATTAAAAAATTACTTTAATTTCGGTAGTCGGTGTCAAATAACGAAGAAATAAAATACAAACACCTACTTCCGAAACAAAAGTTATTTTTTAGAGCAGTGAGATGCATTAGAACAGAAGATAACTATGACACATTTAATTGTTGACAAAATTGACAAACAACTTTTTTTTATTTTTTTGTATTATATAGATGGGTTTGCTCTTGATTCTAGTCTAGGTCAGAAGTGACAGAGACAGAGTCGACGACGGAGCGAGCTTTCCCAGAAGAAGTCTGTTCACTCTAACTTAGAAAGAGATTAGGGTTGTATGCGGTCGGAAACATAGACGCAGCTAGAGAGTTCCACTCCCTAACTTCCTCACAACTTAAATAAAAGGCATTTTTTTTCTGATGTCAATCAACTGAGCCTATCCACTTCAGGCTGGCCAAAGGCCTCTTTACAGTTGCACTACGCATACACGGTCTTCATACTAGGAATTATATGTTCCACTGAGAATCAGTCCTACGACACACATGGCGGCCCACTGGCTCTTCAGTTACGATACACCTGGCTGACCCACTGCCTCTTCAGCTACGATTTACATGGCCGGCCCACGGCCTCTTCAGCAATGATACACATGGCTGGCCCACTGCCTCCTCAGCTACGATACACATGTCGGCCTTCTGCCTCTCCAGCTACGATATACATGGCTGGCCTACTGCCTCTTCAGCTACGATACACATGGCCGGTCCACTGCCTCCTCAGTTACGATACACATGGCTGGCCTACTGCCTCTTCAGCTACGATACACATGGCCGGTCCACTGCCTCCTAAGCTACAATACACATGGTGGCCTACAGCCTCTACAGCTACGATACACATGGCAGCCCACTACCTCTTCAGCTACGTCATACATGGCCGGCCCGCTGCCTCTCCAGCTACGATACACATGGCCGGCCCGCTGCCTCTTCAGCTACGCTATACATGGCCGGCCCACTGCCTCTTCAGCTACAATACACATGGCGGCCCACTGCCTCCTCAGCTACGATACACATGGCGGCCTAAAGCCTCTGCAGCTACGATACATATGGCCGGCCCACTGTCTCTTCAGCTACGTTATACAGGGCCAGCCCACTGCCTCTTCAGGTACGATACACATGGCGGCCCACTGCCTCTTCAGCTACGTTTTACATGGAAGGCCCGCTGCCTCTTCAGCTACGATACACATGGCCGGTCCACTGCCTCTCCAGCTACGTTATACATGGCCGGCCCTCTGCCTCTACACCTACGATGTACAGACTGTTGTCAGCATTATCTGACCCACCCTAAAATCAAACGACTTTGGACCCTCTGCATGTAACATTAAGGTTTATTTAATTTATATGAGCTTATCGGACAACTGCTCGAGGATTTGATGAACAAATACAATAATAATATAGACACGCAAATTTGATCTTGAAAACGTTAGCATTAGGTTATATTTTATAACTATTTGTTGTAATATGATAAATGTAATAGCTTATTTTAATGATTGAGTTCAAGTAATTCTGGTCTCGTGGTCTGTGTACTCGTATAAGACTGAGAAAAAAAAGGTTCGAGATCAAATCCTGCGACAAAGATATTGTTTTGCTTTCAATATAGAATTTATATTCCAAAACTATTTCTTGTATTATTGTAAAGAACTACAGACTATACATAAACTTTTTAAAATGGTAATATTTTCACATAACTTGTAATAAGTGGGTAGTTGAAAAATAAATATTCGTATTCATTATAAAGAACAGTGAACTTAAAGTTTTTTAAATTACCCACCCGTTTACAAGATAAGTTATTAGGCGAAAATCTTGTTGGTCGTTCTTTAATATTGCAAGCAATATTGTAGAAATGAAAACAAATTAAAAAAGAAACTGATGTATAGGTAGACTGTGTTTTCGAACCCACATGCTGTTCGTCGTCAATCCAGCATCAAACCGCTAAGCCACAAGAACTTGTTGGGAATACGCGAAATTAAAGATTGGGTTGTAATTATGTAGTGTGAATTAAAAGCTTTTCAACTTTAATGTTAACGAGATAATGATTAAAATAGCTTAACAAAAACATATGTAATGCCGGTGGCTCCGACTATGTTGGGTGGGTTTACCTTAACGTTACGTGTTAAAGATCAAATTTGCGTGTCTGTGTTATTATTGTATTTTTGTTCTTCGAGTCCTCGTGCACTTGTCTGATAAGCTCATATAAATTAAATAAACCTTAATGTTACAGGCAGAGGGTCCAAAGTCGTTTGATTTTAGGGTGGGTCAGATAATGTTGACAACAGTCTGTACATGGCGGCCCACTGCCTCTTCAGGTACGCTACACATGGCCGGCCCACTGCCTCTCCAGCTCTTGAATTGTTAGTGTGACTGTTTGGAAGTCAATTAATTTCCATGACTAGGTCGGGCGTACCCTGGGCAATTCTTCAAACCAGCTAATATCTACCACGGCATGATCTACTCATAGTAATTCTGACTAACTGCAAAAAAAAACAGAATTTTCAGTCTCAACCAAAGAAACGTTCGTGTAAAACAGTGATCAATTACAGGAGAGCCAATTCCATTAGGTTGGTAGGTACTGGAGCTACAGGTGGCCGCGATAATTCCTTCAAATAACTTGGAAGAAGGTAATTGATATTGTTCACGATTGTTTTTGTGTTGAAAATGGTAACACCGTAATATATATTTTTATTTTATAAAAACTTTGTCCCACACTAGGAATTACTCATGTATCGCGGGTGCGTTCACAAAGATAATATAAATCACATACACAAGACACCCAGCCCCGGAACAACTATCTATAGGCCATACAAATATTTGTTCCGTGTGGGAACACACACACACATACACAGCAGCCAGTCGCTCAACCACTGCGCCAGCCGTGCCGTCAAATCATTGTAATCTTTCTACTCTTGTCTCATACAACTTGAGGTCGGCGCAACACGTCGTGCTATTCATCCTCCTCTGACAATCATCACGCTACCATACACTTCCTGCTCTTAAATATCCTTCCTCACACAGTCCATCCTTCAGTCACCCGTATAGCAAAAGAATATAATAGCAAGAGAATTACCATTCTCTGCTGAGGGTTTCATCTTGGTGAAGGGATTATGCGAGAATTGAATGCGGGTTTATTATATTATCAAAGTGGGGCGATGATGTGATGCACGTGCTTTGGCGAGCGTCTGGTCGAAACAAAATGGTTTGGCACTCACCTGGGTCAGCAGTCAGGCGATCTTGAAGCAAGGATCGATGCAGAACATGTATTTATACAGACACGTGCACAGCGGTAATGTTGAATTATGAGCGGATGTCTTTTATGATTATTATATTTTAGGTTTTATTTGAGTATTTCAATAGCACGACCATGTAATTAACACGAACTAGAGCGAGACGAGAGTTGTCGCACGCAGTTTTTTATTGGCGATGCGTTAGCTGAGACAATCGTGTCAGCCTTCTGCGATGATTACTGGAAGAGTGATGGACGTTGGAATGAGAGTCGATGCAGTGTAAGTGAAGCAAACGGAGCGGCTCCTTCGTATCTTCACTAATTTATATGAGATTCTACCAATCAGGTGTAAGGTTCCACTTATTCCTCATTCTCCGACCAAAGCGCTACCTTGGCGCGAACACATAGTTACATTCTTTGGGTTAATATTACATGTGTACTTTAATCAATATAATTAAAGTTAATTAGTTTAAATAAAAAGATAAAAGGCCATGGATAACATCAAGAACATGTCTCATTTTTTTTTAAATGGTTGGTGATTCGAGTTTGATATTTGAATAAGCTAAAATTTAAAAGTAGCTAAAATATGTATGTACTGATACGCTTATACAAAATCTTTCATTGAAAGCTATACTTGCGCTGCGCGGAAATGGTCTAGTTTCTGTGAAACCGTGGCGAAAAAACTAGTAGTTACTAAACGTAAAACTTACTGAACGCTAGCTTTTAAACTTAAAAATCTCAGTTAACCAGAACTACTTAAAAACGAGGTCAAGAAACTAACTGCTTGCCGCATTTCAAACAAAAAATTCAGCAGCATAGAAATACTAAATATCATTCAGTAAGAGAAAACTGGATTTAAAAATCTTAAGTATTCGGAACCAAGAAAGGCAAGCCGTGAATTATTCGCCAGAGAGCTTCTTAAGTAAGAATTTTTACGCTAATAAAGTATATTCCCTGTAGTCTGGAATGGTCTGGCAGAAAGATATAGTGGGCAGGTGTTTCAGTTCTTACTGGATGTTAAGTTACGTCGGGGTAGGCTTGATCGATCTCGGGAATTAGTATTTGGTCTTGGTACTCATTTTTCTACTTCTTGAGTGCTCTATTCAGCTGTCAAATTTTGCCTATGTGTGTCCATACGATATCAGAGTAAAAGATCCAAAACTAATAAAAAGGAGCCCTTGGAGGGAATGTAGACAAGCACTCTTTGTCTACTTGGGTCCCCAATCTTTGAGGAATCCTTTCCGAGTTCGGTGGAGGAAAAAATACAAAAAAATTATGACGTTTTGGAAAGATTTATTTAGTTTTTGAAAGATGAGAGCAGTACTCCATACACGATTGAACTTGCGCTTGAAAGAGTTGGAGCAGCTCGTAGACCGATCCCTAAGGAAATCAGCAATCCAATCACACAAACCAGCGGGCAGACCGAAGGAAGAACCCTGTCGAAGGCCTTTGAGATGTCAAGGGAGACTGCAAGGGCTTCCCCTTGCTTCTCGATGGCCTAACTCCAGATGTGAATGGCATACGCTAGAAGATCCCCAGTTGACCGATTTCGGCGGAAGCCGTATTGTCGGTCACTGAGGATATCATTAGCTTCTAGGTATGCCAGGAGCTTGTCATTCAGTACACGATCCATAATCTTTCAGAGTACGGAAGTTATAGAGATGGGCCTATAATTTTCTGGATCAGCTCGACTACCCTTCTTGGGCACGGGTTTCACGTTAGCTTGCTTCCAAGCTATCGGCACTTTTCCAGTCTCAAAAGAAAGGCGATATAGGCGTGTCAAGATCGGAGACAACTCAAGCACACAAGTCCTCAGTACAATTGCTGGTATCCCGTCGGGGCCACTAGCCTTGCTCACGTCTAGGTTTCACAGTACCCTTCGGCCATCCATCTGGTGAATGCGAATGTCTGACATAATCGACTCGCATCCACCAAGAGTACCAGGGGGCCTCGCGCCACCAGGATCTAGACGCGAAGATTCCGCAAACAGAGAGTCAAATAAGTTTGCTTTCTCCTCAGCGCAGTGGGTCAGTGACCCGTCGGGTTTCAGCAGTGGAGTTAGTGAGGGACGGCAGAAGTTCGATTCAACCGACTTAGCAAGGGACCAAAACGCCTTAAGCAAGTTTGTTCCCAATTCGGCTAATGTGGTCAAACCGAGCCCTCCGCAACACTTTCTTGCAGGACTTGGCAGCTCTGTTGAAGGCTCTCTTCTTCTGACTCACGTCATTTGCTTTGCGCGTCCGCATCAGCGCGATTGTACTCGGCACCAAACCATGGTCGAGCTTCGCCAGACATTGTTACGTCAGAGAATGGAATATAGTACTCCATTCCCTGCCGCAACACATCCGTCACGCAACGCGTCCGCGCACGACGAAGCATCAGTCGAAGAAAAGCAAGTGGGCTGCCAAGGATAACATGCGAAGAAAAAGTCTGGATCTGTTGTCAGTAGAAGGTCCAAGCAATTGGCCATGTGCGAATCAACAATTTCAACTATTAATGCTGGTGTTCCTCAGGGGTCGGTGCTGTCGGCAAAATTGTTTTTGCTGCATATTAACGATGTGCTAAAACCCGGTGCCTTTGGGTATGCAGAAGACAGCACTGTTGCCGAGAGATACGTGCCCGACGCACGAGCTAGTGGGTCTCAGGTCCGGTCTCTCAGAGAGGCTATGGTTGGGCGCTTGAACTTATCCTTACAGGCTGTCTCAGAATGGGGGGATGCCAATCTGATCAAGTTCAGTGCTGCTAAGACCCAAGCGTGTCTTTTTCCGTAAAGAGGAGCCAATTTCACCCGACTCCATATTTCCAAGGTGTGACCGTGCCGATAACCGACCAACTTGACCTTCTTGGTGTTACTTTATCATCTGCCCTAAATTTTGGTCCCTTCATAGAGGCAAAGGCTCAAGTGGCTGCCAAAAAGTTGGGGATCCTCGCAAAGGTGAGACGATACTTCACGCCGGAACAGCTGCTCCATCTCTATCAAGTGCAAGTTCGATCGTGTATGGAGTACTGCTCTCATCTTTGGGACGAATCTGTCAGATATCAGCTTGATGTCCTTGAGTTAATTGAGAATCGAGCCAAGAGGATCATCGACAATGATAGGCTCGTTGAGTCGAAACTCCAAAGTCTTGAACATAGAGGCCGAGTTGCTATCCTGTCGGTTTTCTATCGGTTACATTTTGGGGAGTGTGCGACGGAATTGCATAATTTGACTGCGCCAAGCCCGTTTCATCAACGGACCACAAGACGTACAGCGAAGTGCCACCGGTTCATGGTGGACATCTCATCCATACGCACAAACCGTTTTGAGAACACATTCATTGTGCGTACAGCTAGGGACTGGAATTCCCTACCGGAGTCTGTGTTTCCTGATAGCTACAAACTGGGAGTTTTTAAGTCAAGAGTGAATAGGTTACTTTTTGGCAAGCGTGCTTCATCTTCGACCACATCATCGCTTACCATCAGGTGAGATAGTGGTCAATCGTGTACCTATCAACAATAAAAAAAACCATCTCATCTTCTTAGTTTGTGGTGCTGTGCCGACGTTCCCGCTGCGACTGCGGAAAATCTCAAGCGGCGGCAATGTAACAACCTCACAGGTTATATTTTCGAGCCGTTTAGGGTTGAAAATCTTGGGGCGTGGGGTCCAAGTGCTCATGTATTATATAAAGATCTATAACGCCTTGTTGACACTTCGAATGACCCGAGGACTGGCTTTTACTTTGCCCAGAGGTTAAGCATTACCATACAACGTGGCAATGCCGCCAGTTTTTTGGGCTTCCACTTCCAGTCGACAGCGATGTAGAGGAATGTTTTGACGCCATGTTTTAAGTTTTGTTTAGTAAAGTGTTTTTATTTTAATTATAGTTAGTTAAGTATTTTATAAGTTTGTAAGTAGTACATATTAATTAGGTAGCCAAAATTCTATCTTAAATTTGCATCAACAATAATTAAATTAAACGTCACAAAAACACAATTCTTACGTGCCTTCAAATTTAGTAATAAAACTAGTAAATTAACAAAGCTATTTTAGGAACTAATTGTTTCAGAGAGGCCGAGTTTTATTATGGATTTTCTCCCGCGTTCTTGCTGCGGTGGCCTAGCCATCAGACGCGACGCATTTTTGGGAAATAAAAGTAGACGATGTACAGTAAACAGATCAGTACCTACTAATGTGCCTTCAACCAACAAAATAATGTTACTTTTTAACACATTTAACACAGCTTACTTGTAATTAAGTAAAAAAATCTTAGAAGTTCAATTTGACCCACTGCCCGGTTTCTGATTAAGCTGAAATTTTGCGTACATGTTTGGTTTGGATGACAATGCATGGTTAGCTTAGTGACGTAATTCTTAATCCAATATGGCGGACTCTCAAAGATGGCAGATTAGTTATTTTGTACGCATTCCCATGATATCAAATGTAAGGGTTTGCTGAGAAGAACACTGTAGTTTTTTTAGACTACAGAAAATTATTATAATAGTTATTTTTTAGTACCAACAATTGCATTTCATTTCATTTATTTATTCATAAACAATTTACATTGTGTTTGAACATATTACCATTAGATTATTATTTCTACGATTTCAATGTAAAACCTCGCAAACGAGTAGTACAACAAAATAAATAGAACTTAATTCACTACTTAAAAGTTAATAAATTCAATGTCACATTCAATATAATAAAGACATTCTTATAATAGTTAAACAAATTAAATGTCAACCTCACAAATATCCAATAAAACAAACAATAAAAAATGAGATTCACTAAATGTCAATTTATTCATTTAAATGATTTGTTTGACCACCATCTCACTTGATGGTACCTATTCACTTCTGAAAAGCAAAAAAATTCGAAATTCCTAACTTTATTTTCAGCATTTCCAAAATCAATCCTTGTCTCCATTTTAAAACCACGTTCAACATGCTCAGAATACTGAAGCCTGCTCTCGTCGGGCTCACGAGATATCGAGACATGGTCTCGCACTTGACACTCCTGAATTTTTAACCATGACTTATTCAAAAAGCCTTCGTTACGAATAAAGTTGAGCCAAACGCTTGGAATCAATTCAGCGTCTTCGCGCCTGAATATTTCACTCCGCCCGACTATACGGACGAGTGCTGGCTTGGGGAATTTACCTAAGTTTTATTTGTCGAGAATTTTTACTGTTGGATTTTTGTGAGTATTGTTTTCGGTGCATTATCTTCTTTTTACCATTCTGCGCGACGCAAAGGAACCGTAATGTGTTTATCAGCCTTTGTACGTATGTATACATGTATGTATATTTGTTCCTTTGTGGCACTTAAAGACACCAAACGCGTGAATCGATTTTGATAATTCTTACGATACTTTATTTTACTCCTAAATAGTTACACAGCCAAGAGTTGTTTTATGTTGCAGAAACATCTTATATTTGCATGCCAATGTTTAAATTATTTTGCATGTCAATGTTTAAACTATTTAGCGTATTCTATAGAATGACACTACACAGTAGTAGTACAGCGTACTGCGATATAATTATGCATACTTATTCAGAGTATTCTATAGAATGACACTGTACAGCGTGCTGCGATATATGCATAGGTACTTATTTTGCTTTGTTTATCTTCATCTTCATCATCACCACTAGCCCACAGCTGTCCATTGCTGGACATGGGCCTGTCCAATCACACGCCATTTATCTCCGTTCTCGGTTACCCTTATCCATTCATATACCTATCAAACTCAAGCGTAAACCCAAAAATCTCAAATACCCCAAACAAAGTACTGAAACATTACAATTTCACGAACCACCTTGCCCCTTAGAAGCTAAATTTTAGAGAAAATAATTAGTACTCTAGCATTGCCGACCACAGGCTACCGGAAGTCACCTGTGCTCCTATTTATGGGATTGTAGTGTTGCCCTCGCTTCCGGTCTGCCAGCTCTGTCCCCAAATTGTGTTATATAGTCTGTGGAACGAGTTGGAGCTTGTTTGTAGTCCTTTGTGTTACTTTATAACTCTGTAGTGTATGGTATTACAGGAACATGCTTTTAAAAAGGAGTACGTAGTTATATTTGTTTTTGGAGTTTTTCAACAACAGTCTGATACTTATGTCACTGTTTTGCTATGTTATGTCTCAAAAGAACATCTTGATAAATTTCTTTATTTCATTAAAACTTTAAAAATCATAATTTAAATATTAAAACTAAACTATGAAATCTCTTGGCATATAATTTTGAATAAAAACTAGTCGTAAAGACTGTCACTGAAAACTATTTCATTAAATTTTTATTAAAATCTTTCGAAAACTTATACAATAGACTGTTCAAAGTTTTGAATAAAACATTTTGCTAATGTATTAAGATTTACCTTACTTTTAGTACTATAGAACTTTAGGAGAATGAATTTATAGACTATTAAGTTATGTTATGGGTCATATAAAAAGATAAAACTCGGCAAAACTATGTGTCGTATATAATTTGTGCTGAAAATAAGTTTTGTTATTTTGAAACTTAATGACCTACGAGTAGTAGTAAATAACTACTAGTGCGATGCTGTTTGATAGGCGAAATGGTTATATTACTTGGAATTAGTATTTTTAACCGACTTCGAAAAAGGAGGAGGTTATCAATTCGGATGTTTGTATTTTTTATTTTTATTTTTTATGTATGATCGGGCATAACTCCGTCATATATTGACGGATTTGCAAAATTCTTGTTTTGTTCGAAAGGGGTTTATTCCGAAGTGGTCCCATTTAAATTTCAAAAAGATCTGATGATGGGTTTCGGAGACAGACAACGGAACTCTTCAAAAATTGACAGCAAATTAACCGCGATTGCTGCTATCGTATGTCTATGAACTGTTAACACAGTTTAATGGGGAACCACAACTAAAAAGTGAAAAATAAAAAACTTTTTTACAAAAAATAGAACCGACTTCCAAAAAAAGTGCAAAATAACTTTAATTTCGGAAGTCGGTGTCAAAAAACAAAGACACAAAACAGGAACACCGACTTCCGAAATTAAAGTTATTTTGCACTTTTTTTGGAAGTCGGTTCTATTTTTTTGTAAAAAAGTTTTTTATCCCCATTATACATTTTAGCCAGTGTGCTATTCCAGACTACAATCTATTTCTGTGCCAAATTTCATCCAAATCCGTTCATCGGTTCTCGCGTGATTGAGTAACAAACATCCTTCCTTCCCAAATTTTTTATAGTATAATAGGAAGTAGGATTGGTAATAGTGCTTAAGCATAATTGATATGCTGGCGTTTGAACACTATATCACTATATAACCTGATGGTAGGCAATGATGAGAGGAGCTCGTGGCTAAAGAAACAGCCGGACGGGTCGATTCATCAGGTTAAGCTATGCTTGTCGGGGTTGGTCCATGGATGGGTGACCATCTTTACATACCGAGACTCCTCCGTGCCTCGGAAAGCGCGTTAAGCCTTTGGTCCCGGCTGTCAATCATAGATCTTTGACAGTCGTTACGGGTCGTCAGAAGCCCGAAAGTCTGACAACCAGTCTTACCAAGGGGTATCGTATTACCCAGTAACTGGTTTGTGGAGGTCAGATAGGCAGTCGCTCCATGTAAAATACTGGTATTCAGCTGCATCCCGTTAGACTGGAATACGAGCCCAAGATAGTTGGGAAATGGCTAGGCAGATTGATTGGCAGGCCATGATGAAGTTGACAATGACAGCACTTGCCAAGAAGTAACCAGTCCACTGTAGACTTGAAGAAGGTTATAGCTATCGGGAAACACTGACCCTTATATCTCAAAGATTTTCACCTCCTCATCATCTTCTTGACTTTACTTTATGTTACTTGGGGTCGGACCAAAATGTTTTCTTCTACCGTCGCTATCACAAACTCCCTTTTCATTCAGTATCTTGACATATACCATGTGATGGTTCCTAAATTTACCCCGGCTGATAAGATTTTCGTGTATCCTTAAGTTTGTGTTAAAACGTGTATTAGCAAAACTTGCAGTATTCCGTCTCGCATGCAATGTCTCTGGTTTTACGCAGCGATCCCGAAGGCTGCTCAAGTCTGACTGCGGTGGAGCTGTGCTGCCCTCGGGGAAATCAGATTGTACAGCCGAGCGCTCTGCTCATACACTTGATGTAATTTCTAAGGCACCTCTCTCAAAGATTAACTGGGATCAGAGTTACTGCTCGAAAATTAGTTAAATGGTTTCATTTTCAGGTTTGCTGTTAATTTTTTGGGTAATCAGAGATACTACTGCAAAGGTTTGAGTCCTGCGTCGGGCACAAATATTGTTGTTTTCCATTTAAAGTTCAAATGACTGATTTTTGTCAAAAAATATTTTATTCCCAAACCCAGCTGATTTTTTCGCCATGGTTAATTATTATGGTCATGAATATAATGATCTATTAGGGTTGCGCAAACAAAAGCTATGTTTAATTTAAAATCCCAAGGCAACAACAAGTGAAGGACTTGGTTTGCATAAAGCCTCAAACTAAACATGCATTTGCTAGTCGATTTT
This sequence comes from Polia nebulosa, assembly GCA_951329385.1. Classification (NCBI taxonomy): domain Eukaryota; kingdom Metazoa; phylum Arthropoda; class Insecta; order Lepidoptera; family Noctuidae; genus Polia; species Polia nebulosa. Next base: position 22,470,824 of record OX589613.1, on the reverse strand, counting down.
ATGTGTTTTTAGGACCTTTTCTGTATAATAGGCTCAACAAGTTACTAGGATTCTATAGTGTTAGTTATAAAAAATGTAGTATTATGCTATCCGAGTATTTAGCGATACTAAATTACACAGACACGGAAAAGCTTCTAGAAATTTTGGCTTAATGATAATTTATTTCCTCGTAAGTATTTACTTTTGTATATTTACATAGGTTTAGTTTAAGATAATAATGTAAAAATATGCTTTTTCTCATAGTTGTTAATAGATTATTTTGTATCAGTTTACTTTAAATTTTTACTGCCCCAAATTTTAATTATACTGTAAAGTGATGGCCTGAAACACAGGTTTGAATGAACCTAGTTCGGGCGGGTCGCTATCTAACATTGTAATTCCTAACCATCATCTTATTTTGAACCAGTAATGTACCATATTTTAGTTTTAGTTTATTTTTAAGCACTATAATTGTATAGGAAATGTTACTCCTGTAGACTAAATGTAAACTTTTTGTATACCATAATTCAATAAATAAATATTCTATTCTATTCTAAGTATTTCAGTCACTAGACGCTTGACAGTTTTTTTTTTTTTTTTGGGGGGTGGGAAATCATCTTATGACTCTTTCCGCTCTGGGGTGGAGCGGAAGGGCGTGTCAGACTCTTACTGACTAAAACCCACCCCTGTTCCTCCCTGCCCTACGCGCCCGGGGGCGAGGTAACTCTTTCGAATTTATCCTCCACCCCCGGGCAGGCACTGGCCGTGGCAGGCCCCGTCCTTTGCTGACAACTCTTTGAGGCGCGCGTGGAACACTACGCGCCGTCGACTCTCGGGCCTGGTGCTGATCGGACGGCGAGTTACCCGCTACTCGCCGTCCGCAGGCCCGGGTCTACGGTGGCCGGAGATCGTCTCGCAGCTCCTGGCGTCTCCTGCGACGGCTGCTGCTGGTGGCGCTAGGGCGACTCGGTCTCTGTTGAGTCTCCCTAACGTGTGCCGCCTCCCTCTTCGCGAGCATTACTGCTTCGCAGAAGGAGGAGACGGCCCCCCATTCCCTCTCGCTCCGTACCATGGCCTGAACCAGGGCACGGCGCGAGAGGTCGCTGCCGCCTATCGCATCCACGAGGACACGGCGGTGTTCTGCCCAGGCGGGGCAAACCTCCACCGTATGCTCCACCGTGTCCACTGGGCGATCCTCGCAGTGGAAACACGCAGGGGTCACCTCCGCCTTGATCCGACACAGGTACTTGCCGAAACAGCCATGTCCGGAGACACTTGACAGTTAGACCAAAACACTTTTAATAACTAAAACCTTTGCAGCAACCTAACTTTATTGAAACTTCGAAACCCCTCTAATATTAACACATCCAACGTCACGAAGAACACAAAAGTAATTTTTCCCAACTCTAGCGCTGTTTGAAATGTTAAGTTAACAAGCAGCGTCTCGCGGGAGGCGACACTGCGACACTGCAGACACTGCCGACACCGGTGCGACGACACTCCCGAGAGCTGTGTCGACATCGCATCAACAGATTACTGACGTGGAAATAGAAAATGCATTTTTTGAATCTGGATTTAGACGAGAATTTTGATGAGGTAGTGAGGCAGAGTGTTGAGTCGGTTTTCTTTCGATTTGAAGCACGTTTTGATAAAATGAGAAAAAAAAACCTTTGCTCCGGTTAACTTATCCTGAAGAGTTAGGGTAGGGGGCCGGTGGGAAGGGCTCCCCTTCCTTCGTAAACCTGGCAGTGGTAATTATCAAAATAACCAATTAACGCCTGTGTTTTCTAATTAGGATCAAGGAAAACTAAATTAAAATTGTTAGTAGGTATCTTCCTAAGGTAAGGGGTGTTTTTTCGGTAAAACATCATAATAAAATTATTATAAACAACTAGTTTCTAGTAGCGCCCGCGTGGAATTAAAATTATTATAAACAACTAGTTTCTACTAGCGCCCGCGTGGAATTAGTCCTTCCCGCACCATAAATTATAGCGTAAATGGTATTCCAGACTGCAATCTACCCATGTGCCAAATTTCATACAAATCCGATCAGCCGATCTGGCGTGATTGAGTAACTAATATCCATCGAAACTTTCGCATTTTAATATTAGTAAGTACGACAATTTTCTTGTTTAATATTTAAGAAAAATAACAGCTAAGTGCTAAGTACTATCAAATCATCGACAACCCGGAACTAAAACACTTGTTCCAGGGTTGTATATCAACACTAACGATCCGTTTATACCGGCGAGATTTAGGGCTGTCACACACACGGACAGCGCAGTCGAGTGGCTCGCGCCAGTGCTCGAGCGAGCACCATTGTAGGGGGGCGGAGAAATGGCGCGACATTTGCATTTTGTATCTTGTAGTTACTGATAGCTAAAGGAAGGATTATTATATTGGGAAGATTACTTAATCTCATTAATCATTAAAATAACTTTATTTTAATGTTTGGATGATTGTTTCTTTATATTATAAACCTGAGACAAAGAGTGTGCAAAAGAGTAAAGATCATTGTCATAGCGAAATTTTCACAATAGTTTAGTTATGGATGCTACATTTACACAGCCTCAATATGTTTAGTATTTTTTTTATCTTTAAATAGTTTACAGGTCAATTTTTTTATCACGCGGCGTATTACAAATAAAATAACCTATTCTAATAAAACTTACGTCAATAAATTGATCTGCTTTTCCTTTTCCCAAATTATGTTAGGATCGGTTTCCGGTTTAAACGAATGCAGCCAGATCCAAGCATCTCACATTAAGTCTATCTGACCTCCACAAGCTAGCAACTAGGTAACACGATACCCATTTGTAAAACTGGTATAAGTAGAATGTAAGATAATTTGACAAGTCTATTATTTAAAAAACAGAATTTCCTCCTTCGAAATACTATTACACACTAACAACAAACCGACGTCGCCAGCTAATAGAAAGGCAACTCAATTAGCGAGTAAGTTCAGCGTAGTGAAGGTAATAATGCACAAAACAGTCACGTGGTCGCCGCGAAACCGCAGCAAATTGCTTTAAGGTCGCTCGGTATTGTGCGGTGGAAATATTATCAGGATTTAGAGTAATGCTAGTGTATGGCAGGATGGAAACAGGAATATAACAGTAACTTATTATTTTGTTATTATGGCTAATTGTTTTATGGTAGCTTTAAGTTTCTGAAACATCAGTTTACTGGCTCAAAATTGATAAATGCTGGGGTAGTTTTGTAATTTCATAATAATATGACGAGTATTTTAAGTAAGTCTTATCATGCGCTATAAATTATGGAGAAAAGGGCTGTAAAACCTGAATTTCAGAATGGTTTGAATTCATAAACTCGTATGCTTGGGACCAATTTTATTTCCTTATTTGAAAAGAGTGAAACTTAGTGACAGAGATTGTGTACTTAGTTAATTTCAAAAGATATCATCCATTTTCAATTCTGCACAATATTTAATAAGAATAAGTACAGTTTTCAACGAGAAACTGTATGTTAAAGGTATAAGTTCGTAGTCACCGGATTATTACAAGAGCCCCGAGTAGGAGACTCGTACAGCTAACTAACAAGAAACCGCAGCGGAATGCGACACAATTAGCAAGTACAGTGAGACATGCGGCGCTAGCACCAGCTGCATGCACCCTTATATTTTCTTGTTTGGATTCTGTATGGTTTCTTTTTTGTAATGTAATATTTCATGTTATTTTGTTAATAATAGTATATATATTATTTACTAGCACTTTGTAAATATTTTGAATTATTCTGTAAATGTAATAATAATCACAAGCTAACACAACATGCATATTTGTGTAAAAAACAAAGCAGACTAGTTTGTGTGGTAACAGAATAATATTATGTTACTGACAAACACTCATTTGAATTGAATTCATTTCATTCATATAAAATTGCCTCGAACCTGACGTAAGCTTCACCTCATCGCCACAAGAGTGTCAAACAGATGCTACACAAATAATAACATCGTTTTCCACAAGGAACCTCAACAGAATGCGACACAACTAGCAAGTGCAGCGAACGACACGTCGGGCTAGCGCAGTCTGAACACGCCCTGATTATATTATTATTTTACTATATAGAAGAGCGTTATTACTAAAAAAGAAGAGTTTTTTTTTTCTATAGTCTATAGAAAAGAAAACTTCATTTTTAATAAAAACGCTTTTTTTTACGAAGACGACAAATTTACTTTACCGTTTAAGACAAATGTCATGCTTTTTGCTTGCAGTTGCCAATGAAAGAGAATTGGATTTAAACAGATTTACCATGACTGTGAACAAGATCGTCACTTCGATTTTTATAATCTACTAGCTTCTGCCGGCAGCTTCGACTGCGTAAAATTCCAGACTACAATCTATCTCTGTGCCAAATTTCATCCAGATTCGTTCAGCCGTTCAGGCGTGGTTAAGTAACAGACATCCAACCAAACTTTCTCATTTATAATATTAGTAGGATAGTAGGATTTCATGGTTTCCTGTCAAAAATAACAATAATTTCGATGCCTAGGGCTAACGTTTTACTTAAAACAATTTAATTTCTAACAACGGCTTCTCAGAAGTTTTCTCTCGCACATTATTATTTGAGAGACCGCAGCTAACAAGAAACTACCAAAGGCTGGCAATTATCTCGTGTTGTGCTAACGACGTGTGCGCTCGCCCTAATTGCCGCTCGATGCGAACGCAGCACCATGTTGTTGGTAACGTCAAGTAAAACCATTGCGCTACTGTATGCATCTGTATTGTCAGCTTCCCAAAATATTAGGTTAAGTTCCTGGAACGTAAAGTATTGCAAAGTTAACGTGTAAAATTGACAAAATTGCGTTAACTTCTGTAATTTGTTGTATGAATTTTCCAACGCCTATCGAATCAGGGAATATGCCTTTTTACCCAACTACAATACGCAAGGGAGGGTTATGTGTTTATCAGCCTATGTATGTATGTATGTTTGCTCCTTTGTGGCATTATAGAGACCAAACGCGTAAGCTTTTTTTTTTTTAAACGCGTAAGCTGATTTTGATAATTCTTACGTCAATTAATGATTCGTCTTAACCTTGCGAGTGCTACTAAATACATGACAGCAATCAAAATAAAATATGGCGACAACCAGACGCCGTATTGTGAAAAAGAAAAATGACAGTCAACGAACTATATTAAGTGGGGTATTAAATAAAGGGTTCGAAGAGGCGATTCTAAAAATATAACTCACTAAAATGTAGAAAATAAATAGTTGAATATTTTCAAAAAACCCGATTGAAAGGTGACTGTGTTGATTTCATGCCACCAACTACATCAGACTGCTTGAAAAGTGACTTGTTTGGAACTTTTTAGTGGTTTTTTACAGTCGGGGTTTTTGTTATTCACGGAAGCAAAATGATTCGAAAGACACCTAGCGCGACCGTTGTCAGTTATTATTCTTTTCCACGGGAACAGTATTTTTTTTCTGAAAACGTATTTGCAAAATTTCATGATAATTGGTTCAGTAGTTTCGGCGTGAAAAGGTAACAAACAAACTTAATTTCGCATAAGGATTAATTAAGATTTCTTTATCGAGCCCAAGAGTTCGCTAGCTACATTTGATTTTCACGCAAAGTCATAATTAACATTGTTTTTTCTCAATTTGTTGTCCCACTGCTGGACCTTAGCCCAGTTCTTAATCTCCCCATGACTCTCAACTCTTTCCAGTGTTTCATTTTCTACGGCCAATCTTAATAATATTTAATTAAAATAAAAAAAGGGGTCTGTCATGGGTCTGTTCTAAGTTTGAAACCACAGCACGTATCAAAAAAATGTAATAGATTTATTTATACTTCATGCAATAAAAGTACAAAGGCGGACTTAATGGCTTAGGCATTCTCTACTAGTCAACTAAGGGTGGTGGAGAGATAATATGGCAGGTGCATAAAAAAACAAACAAAGTAATAATAAGTAGAAATAATAAAGAAATGGGAACTAAAATATATATATATATTAATAATAAACATACATATATATTTAATATACTAACTACCAATAAATATATACATTTAATATATAGTAATAGAAAAGGTTTTTGAGACGACTCTACTTCTTGTGTAGAAAATAATTCCGCAAATTCCACTTAAATGCATACTGACTGGTGGCCGCCCTGATATCGAGAGGAAGCGCATTCCACAGAAGGGTGGACTGAATATGAAAGAAAAAATTTAAAAAATCAGAAGTATGAGAAGGGCAAAGTAGTAGGAGATTATTAGAAGAACGCAGATTCCTGGCTTTTGAAGAACATAGAAATTGAAAGTGAGATATAAGATAAGAAGGAGGAGTGGAAGAGTTCAGCATAGAGAAAAGTGTAGTCCGAGCCCGCAAACTTCTTCTCTGGCGAATGGACATCCATTTGAGCTCAGACCTGAGACTCGAGACATGGTCATATTTCCTCAAATTAAATACGAACCGGATGCAGTTGTTGAGGAGCCTATAAAGTTTATCCAGTAACACCGCGTTCAGGTCAAAGTAGCACACGTTAACATAGTCGATTACAGGGAAGATTAAAGTCTGCACAAGCATAGTCGTCGTCTTCGCGGGCAAAAAGTCTCTCAGACGGTACAGACACCGCAAAGTTCCGTTGACTCTTTGACTAACACTTGAAACCTGACTTTGCCAGTCAAGCATCGAGTCAAGATTCAAACCGAGATCTTTTACGCTAGGGCTGATGGGGATAACGGCGCCATTGAAAATGACAGGAGGAAGAGAGCTAACCGCGCTACCTATCATGCGCGAGCTTCCAATAACTATGACATGACATTTTGAGGGGTTTACAGACACCCCAAATCTACCAGACCAATCACGAATTGCATCCAAATCCCGGTTTACATCCTCTACAGCGTCTGACAAACCTTCCACCCGCGCAGCTGTGTACAAATGAAGATCATCGGTGTGAAGATGATACGAACACCGAAGACAGTGAGTTATTAAATTTATGAAGATGGAGAATAACAACGGAGAAAGAATACCGCCTTGAGGAACTCCAGCATCCAGGTCACGTCATCTCGACGAATTCTCGTCAACGCGCACCAACTGCTGACGTCCCCGAAGATAAGAAGAGAACCATTCCAGGGCCTCAGAAGAAACCATAAGATGTGAAAGGATTGATAGGAGGAGGAAAACTGTAACCTTGGCATCCTCCATAGCTTCTCTAATGTCCCCAACTTTCAAGGGAGCAGAAGCAGTACTGTGGCCAGGCCTGAATCCAGATTGGAATGAGCTACTTAGATTATTACGATGAACAAATCCTTATAACTGCTTGTGGACGCAGGCCTCAAGTACTTTAGACAGGAAAGGAAGAATGGAAATTGGTCGAAAATGGTTAGGTAGGGAAGGATTATTTATTTTAGGAAGTGGACGAACGTAAGCCATACGCCACAGGGATGGGAATTGTCCGGAAAAGATCAAAACTAGATATTATCAACCTATATTTATATCACATACTAGCTGCGCCCTGCGGTTTCACCCGGGATCGGGATGTGAGACAAAAAGTAGCCTGTGTTAATCCAGGTATAAGCTATCTACTTACCAAATTTCATCCTAATCGGTCCAGCCGTTTGAGCGTGAAGAAGTAACAAATATACAAACACACACATTCACAAACTTTCGCTTTTATAATAATTATTAGTGTGATAGTATGATACTTTCGCTTTTTCCCCTTAAGAGAGACACCACAAAATGATAAACATGCATATTTTTATGCATAATTCTCCTTCATAACCGTCGAATACCGACCCAGTAGCATTGGTGTCTCTCATAAAATTAAAACAAAGAAGACTATTATTTAATTACCCACTTCAGAATTCCTCACAGATTAACTAGATATTTAATAAATCTTTCTCATCCAATCCACAGCCAACTAAAATGTTCCCGGCAAGAAAGCCAGCAGCACAATTAGCACACTGCCGCCTGTGTGTGCTGTGCGCCGTCATAATTGTCTAGAGTCGCGCACAATGAAATCACACTCGCTTATTCACGCTCCTACATTTTGTTCTGTGAAAATATTCTTGTAACAACACGGGATAGTTTGTTTTAGTTCGTACTTTGTTTAATTAGGTAGGTTCGAGAATATGGAAGATTTAAATGTTTGAATAATAGTCATAGTCGTTCTGTTTTTTTGTCTAAAATTTTGATTTGGGAGATGTTGTGGCAAAAGGCTTGCCACCTTTTCAAAGAACTTAATTGGCTCCATGAGGGTTACAGTTTAATAAACACATGCTAGTTTATTGAATAACAGGAATAAAAGGCTTAGTAGTAATTTTGAAAATCAACATTGAATCAAAGTGGCTGCCATAATGGATCGGCATTATTCGAACCGTGTTGGGTAATTATGGAAAATCCGTTTCTGTGTAATTTATTGTGTTCTGTGCAAAATGGTTTCCAAACAGTTATTTTAGTGTATTGTTTTTATATCCCCATATTGTTTTTATAGCCGTATTTAGTGTATTGGTTCTGTAGTTAGGATTATTTTGTGTTGTTTGGAGTTTTTCGGAAACAATTTGTATTTGTGTTTCTATATTACCTACGTAAAGTAGGTTTCAGTTTATTAACAGTTTTACAATTAATCCGGTAACAATAAACTATAGAAAAAAAATATCGTATTATTAGTTTGAACTAATAACTGGATCGTGGAGCTCAGATAGGCACTCGCTTTTAGTAACATACTGGTGTTCAGCTACAGCCGGTTAGACCGATAGCCGACCCTAACAGTCTGCTGCTGTCTAAGCACACTCATTGATTGTTTTTTTTGGGACAAGTCTACCTTCCTATTCCCAACCACTACAACTCCTAAAATCCAGAATAAATAGTGGCGACCATACCGTGGCAATGAAGCCCGATGAGCTCCAGAGAAACTACTCGTATTACACGGTCTTGCATTCCACAACAACGCGGTCTTGGGTGCCCCAGCAGTGGGGACAATAAAATGCTGATGATGGATGATGATGATGGCGTTCCACAATGAAATTATTCAGAAAAGAACAGCGGAGGAGAAAGAAAAAAAAATCCCACTTTCCTCCCTATCAAGCAGGAGATAGAAAAAGGTAGGCCAATAGGCACAAAAGGATATTTACATTTGGGGTAAGCCCTGTTGCCAAGCATCACAGATTAAACACTAATGTTAATATTCATCGACAAAACTATTACGGTTCTTTGTTAGGACTACGGAACCTTAAAACAGTAGATTAAAACTTACACGCCACTCGAGAACATCGAGAGCAGTGATGACAAGTGCCGATGCCTTCTTCTCCGCCATCTTCTGGTGAAGCTCAGTTATCTTCTGACCAGCCGTCATACCTAGAACACAAATTACACATGAAATAAATTCAAAGAAAAAAAAAAAATCAAATCAATCTGCTCGCGCCTTTTCCCAACTACGTTGGGTTCGGCTTCCAGTCTAACCGCATGCAGCTGAATACTAGTATTTTATATAGAGCGACTGCCTATTTGACCTCCACAACCCAGTTACTGGGTAATACGATATCCCTTGGTGAGACTGGTTGTCAGACTTTCGGGCTTCTGACGACCCGTAACGACTGTCAAAGATCCACGATTGACAGCCGGGACCAACGCCTTAACGTGCTTTCCGAGGCACGGAGGAGTCTCGGTATGTAAAGATGGTCACCCATCCATTGACCAACCCCGGCAAGCGTTACTTAACCTGATGGATCGACCCGTGCGGCTGTTATTATTTTAGTCACGAGCTCCTCTAATCTCCTCTAATGTTAATATTGTTAGCTATTAAATTTAGGTTCAATAATAGGTAAGGCAAAAACGCTGGAACATATGGAAATTTACTCTACTTTTTTATTGTTGATAGGCATGCGTTTCACCACTATCTCACCTGATGGTAAGCAATGATGTGGTCGAAGATGGAGCACGCTTGCGGAGAAGTAACCTATTCACTCTTGACCTAAAGACTCCCAGGTTGTAGTTATCAGGAAACACAGACTCCGGTAGGGAATTCCACTCCCTAGCTGTACGCACAATTAATGTTTTCTCAAAACTATATACCAAAGACAAAGAGTACACTAACATAAGTTATGATGTGCGGATTGTTCGTATTCACGATCAGGTGTGGAACTGAGCTGATTGATTGATTGAATATTGGTTTGAGTAACCAAAGACGAAAGCTGAAAACAAGTGAAACCTCTCACAACCTTGCAATTCTGATCACTCCATTTTCATACCAAGGGTGGTAGATGTAGTATTATTTTCTACCCAACAATAGTGTATCCGAAAGCTTATGTTCAGTGGCCATTTTCCTGCTTCTATAGTAATAAAAAACTAGCATCAATCTTCTTAATCTTAATGCGTGCCTTTTATGACGTCAGCACACTCCGGGATTCTCCGATAATCCCGCGAGAACATAAAAAAGTACCGCTAAGGAATGGTTCCGTCAACTTTTGACGAGAAAATTAAGTATTCCGAGACGATGAGCTGTAAAAGTCGTCGTAAAAGTAACAGAATGATGTTAATTTTAAGTAGTTTTTGTCAAGGGCATTGCGGCTAAGTGTGGACGTCTCTTGAATTTAATGCTGGCTGCTGGCTGGGCTTTGAAGACGTGATGCTGAATGTTATTTGGCTTTAGTGATTGTGAGACCTTGAGGTTTATAATATATAGGTATAATGTCTATGACGCCCCTCCTAAGTAACCCCTTGTAAAAATATTTTTTTTAGAAGGGGTTACTAAAAATTAAATTAAAACACTATCGTGTCGCTGACACGATAGTGTTTTAATTATTTTGGCCCGAAACTTGGACATTTCCAAAGTGTCGTCGGTGGCAGCGCTGAGATGTTTGTAGTAAGCAGAGAAGTACTAGTCAGAGGCTTGAAAGTCGGGCAGTCCGTTTTCAACAAAGAGAATTGTATACCCCAGTACAAAGGTTGTGGAGTTCAGATAAGAGTCGCTCTATATAAAAATACTGGTAGATTTGCAGCTGCATCCGGAGAGACTGACAGCAAAACCGATATACTTTCTTGAAATAAGATTCAGCAGAATGATAATGATGAATTTAGTTCTTTAGGAAAATGTGACTAGTAACTTGTAAAGATAACGAGAAAATAAGTAGAAACAACAATGTTAATCAAAGCAACTTCATTGTATTGTATCACAATCCCAGACTCTTGGAGGCAGTGTCTCAGAAATAATCAGGAGCGTACGTGACAGTCCTTACTCCGTGTCGTGCGGAATTCCACTCCGCCGCGTCCGTCGCCGATAATTCCGCATTCGGAATCAATTTGTTCGGAATAACGCGTGTCGCGAGGCGCTCATACGGAAAGGTGGGAGTTACTGAATGTTTCGGAAGGTATTTTTGCTATGACTAGTAACTTGTTTACCTACTACTAGATTTTGATAAATAAGGTAATTTTGTCAGACATAGGAGCCTATTTAGTCGCCAAAGCTGAAGGCAGATGTGCTCTAACAGGCGTTGCACAGAAAGGGTCCTGAATTGGTTTTTTAAGAGGTATCAGGGTCCCTTTTCCATGTCATTGTGCTGATGGCGATTGCCGGGCTGATTTCACACTCTCCGGCCTTTTCCTCAAAAGTCTAAGCTTCTTTTGAAGCTTTTCCCCCGAAAAAAAACCAAAGCCAGATGTGCTAACCGCGTTTTCCGGTTCTCTAATGCATTTTTCAAAAGTTGCAAGTCTAATTAAATCGACAAAAATACAGACTCCGGGCGGCTGACTACTCATAATCGAGAACTACTTGAAGCATTTTTCTTAGAAATTTACTATTACTTCGGAAATTGTTAACTTCCATGGGCAGAAACAGTATTTAATAACCGGCCAAGTGCGTGTCGGACTTCGCACACTTAGGTTTCCGTAGCAATTTTTAATAATTTTTATGGCTTGGGGTCAACAAAATGCTTATAAATACTGAAAATTTGAAGACTTCAACCATTTGGTTGTAAAACCTATGTGGCAGACGACGTCAACGGACAGACGGACACGTGTGTGATAGCAATAAGGCTCCGTTTGGGTACGGAACTCTAAAAATGATCACGCATTTCTATTACATGCTGTATATTTGCCTACCCAAAGTCACATTATAGTCGTATATAAAACGTAATTACGTATTTTAGTTTTTAAAAAAACCACTGCCGGAACTCACTAATCACACAATACAGTATCCCAGAAACTGGAGATATAGAAACATTTCACCGCACATTCAATTCGTCCACGACCACACAGTATTAGTGGAGGACAGACGTCTGCTCACTCAGTAGCAACACAAAGGGGCCTGTTTTCTTACGAGAAATAATAGGAAAATGAACGCGGGGTGAAAAGGGGCGGCCAGGGGGCGAAGCGGGGCGAACAGGGGTAAATTAATTTTGTTACTATATTTTCTATTCAAGGCGACGTAATGGTGTGAAATTGATTAACGGAGTTTAGATTGTATGTTATTATGACGTGAAAGGGGAACTCTGGTGATGATAATTGTATTATAATGTGTTTGAGATGATGTAGTGCAGCTCTATGTTATTATTTAAATATTTATTATTTAATTTGAATATAATTAATTGGTTTTTTTTTGACATTTTATGACATTTCTATTTTAAGTTTATTTCTATTCTAATTTATTTGTATTTCTTGACATTCATTATTTTAAATTGTTTTGATTCACATTTGTAATTTAATTTAATGACATTTTTAAATAGTGCATCATTATCATAGATCAACAAAATGTAACATGTAAAATTAAATTTTTATGGGTTTTTAGAAACGACTGTCACAGATCCACGATTGACAGCTGGGACCAACGGCTTAACGTGCGTTCCGAGGCATGGAGGAGTCTCGTTATGTAAAGATGGTCACCCATCCATGGACCAACCCCGGCAAGCGTAGCTTAATCTGTTGGATCGACCTGTGCGGCTGTTATTACTTTAGCCACGGAAAGACTCCAATACGTTGTAAATGGTCGAATTTGAATGTGATTTGTTGAATTTGAAATGATATAGCACACTATTATCACAATCCTACGAGTACTATCCTATCCTACTGTCTTACTAATATTATAAATGTGAAAGTTTGTGAGTGTGTATGTTTGTTACTTCTTCACGCTCAAACGGCTGGACCAATTTGAATGAAATTCGGTATGTAGATAGCATATAGCCTAGATTAACATATAAGCTACCTTTTATTCAGGTCTAGTCGGACAAAACCGCGGGGCGCAGCTAGTATTATTATAAAGGTGAAAGTTTGAGAGTGTATGTTTGTATGTTTGTTACTTGTTGTTGTTTGAAGACGCTCAAACAACTTGACCGATTTGGATGTAATTTGGTATGAAGATAGCTTATACCCCGAATTAACCTAGTCTACGCGGGTGAAGCTAGTAATATGTAAATGCGAAAGCTTGAATGGATAGATGAAGTTAGTTACTCGGTCACGCCAGAACGGCTAAAAGGATCTGGATGAAATTTAGCACTGAGGTAGATTTAAGTCTGAAATAGCATTTATATAATACTATTTATACCAGGAGCATGATCCCTGGGGATGATTATCACGCGAGCGAAGCCGCTGGCAGGAGCTAGTACATAATATATCGAGAGTTTACAGTCTCCCAAGATTTATTACCATCTTACAATGTTTGCAATTCTCTGGTGACATTATACAGCCTCATTCGATGAGACTGGAAACTGACCCCAACATATTGGTAGAAGGCAGATTATACAAAGTTGATAATATAGTGGGTATTACTAAATTTCAGAACATCCAAACTAGGTTAATTAAGCTTGTTATCTAAATCAGTGGTTCCTGTAATAAATGTTAAACTACATAATGCTCAACGTCGAGTACAGACATAATATTAAATTAAGGTTTTAATTACACAGAAATAATTAAATCATAAAAAGAAAAGTTCCCTCATTATTTTACAGACCGCTGCATGAGTTGGGCTGAAATTTCCACAAGCTACCCGTTCAACTGGGCGACCAATAAGTGCGCTCATCCATGCAGCAGATTGATTGATACCGTTGCATAGCTATCAGTAATACCGGCCAAGTGCGTGTCAGACTCCGCACATTTAGGGTTTGGTACCAAATGTATTTTTGACTAGTTTTGTGGCTTTGGGTCAACAAGATGCTTAAACTGTGAAAATTGGAAGACTGTAGCTCTAACCGTTTGGTTGTAAAACCTGTGTGACAGACGACGGACAGACAGACGTACGAACGGACTGACGGACTCGTGAGTGACAGGACTAGGGCTCCGTTTGAACCCTTCGGGTACGGAACCCTTAGAAGCTGAATTGATTGAATTAAAAGTATGTATGAACACATTTCGAAGTACCTACTCTCACAACATATTTTAAGAATAGTGTTCTCTGAATTTCGTAAGCTAACACCAAAATCCTTTTACAATAAAAGTACAATTAACAACAAAGTCCGTATCGCGACCGTCATGGCACCTTACGGGTGTGTCACGCAATCCTCGCTTCACGCCACCTTCACGCCCGCCACGTCTCTAGCGTGTTATTGTTGTGTCCCGCCCGAAATTGCCAGCTTTTGTCGCCTTCACGCGCGAATCCACTCCAAATGCTACTAAAAGCGCTATTTCTCAACCGACGGTAAACGTTCAGGTTCAGCGGATCCACTACTTCCACCCCGGTGGGGTTTGTGGGGAGGGGGTGAAATGCATTTAGAACGTTTTTCCCCGTCGCAGTTTGTAGCCAGTGCATTGTCGACCGGACAATGCCACGAAAGCGATTGTTTTCGTCAATTCGATTGTCAACCGAGTTATGATTTGACAATGGACGGTTTTAATTTACTTTTAGACGTCTGCGAGCGCCTGGTATCGAGTCGCGAATGATACCATCGGGGACAATGGCGACGGCTTCTTTCTTTCCCTTTTTACACTTGAATAAATGTTTTGGCTGACTTTTGACGTTTTGATTGCTTTTGTGTGGTTGTTCAGCGCTTTATGTTAAAGTGTTAAGGTTTCGTGTTTCACTTTTACGTTTTATTTTGTCGTCTGCGATTCTTCATGCTTATTGTGAGCTTTTATTGTTATTAGCAGTTCACTATAGCTCCTATTTTGTGCCATATTATATTTCTAATCCAGTTTTATTTTCAGTAATAAAAACATCAATTTGTTGTAGCATGTTAACAATGTTTGAAGTTTACGAAATTATTCGTTTTATTGCTGTCTAGGTGGCCATTCAGTGTGCCCTGCGTGACGGACGAAAGGTTAATCATGTCGACTGTGTTTCATTCACATCGTCTGAAGCATTTCTTTGCAGTAAAAACAAGTAATATAGTAGGGACTATTGTCTGCCACCAAACGTTTATTTATTTACACATGTCTTTGAATCTAGTTAAAACGTTAACAGAAAGAAATTGAACAAGTATTTTCTCCAATACATTTAAATTGGATTTCAATTCAATCTTAAACTGTTTGTTGTGCCAACTCCGGATTCCTATTTAACGATTATAAATTCATTGACATAAGCCTGCTATTTGAGATTTTTTGTGTTCACAATCGAAACGATTGAAATCTTTTTTCATTTGAAAAGATCTTGGAATTTCAAGATCAAATTTTTAGATAGCTTTATCTTTGATCTTCTTTTGACTTTAAGTTGAACAGTAAAATCTTTGTCCGGCTAATTCTTAATCTGAATTTTGCGTATCAATTTCCCGTCCAATTTGACAATTCGTCTTGAACATTCCACTGTCTCAATGTTAGCCTTTGTCTTCACAAACACTGATTTGATCTTGCAGTACGTCAGCCGTGAAATAATCTCTTGTCTAAAATTTCTATTTAAAAACAAAACGGCGGAAAGTTCTGAGGCATTCTAGAGCGTCGCGTAGCTTTGGAATGGCTGTTATCAGCAATTTGGACACACACACGAGTATGAAACTAATTAACCGTCAACCTTTGTCCATTCCGAGTCACAATTACATACAATTAAACGTGGCCTAAAATAATATTGGAGTTAATTTGGACAAAGTTCTAAATGGTGTTCCGCAGGGTTTATGTTGGGACACTGTGGCATTAAGGCGGGTTGGGGTGTTTCTGACCGCTGGTTTCAATAAAAAGGCTGGAATTAGCTCGGGTGTCAATTAACGCGGCGATTAATGAGGACCAGAAGGGTGGATGTTTCACCGTGTTTACAACCTCCGGTGACTCTCTTGTATTGGATTTAGGCTGCTATTGTCTGAATACTAACTTTGTGATTTGGTATTGTATTTCTTGTTTTATTTTCCGCTGTATATTGAAAGAGCTGATTGCTTTAGGGAAGTAGGATGTCTGCTTTCAAAATCAATCTCGAACTCATGTTTTCATTTAATTTGTATCAAGTTTCTATATAAATCTAATCGCAGGAAACTGGATTAAACTTCCTTCTAGCTTGAGGTTGTCTTAAGTCGTCATCTTCACGACAGCTTGGTACTTGCGTAGCTACGCAAAGTGCCAAGCTGCTCGCAGCGGTAAATCACAGCAACTTGACAGGTGGTCTTACTTGTATTGTTCGTGTAGCTTCTCTTACACAATGGTCAGTTTTAGACACGCTGCAAGATTCTCGGACAGATTAACTGACCGCTCACATGAGTGCTTTAGATGATGTCAATCATAGACATGCTAAGGCCAAGTCAAATGATTTAAGACTCAAATATTTTGATACTTGGAATATAGTGAGTTTATTAGAAACTAGACCAAAACAAGACCTTATCGGTTCTTTAACAAATTACAGTTGACTACCTTTTCATAATAAGAAACTTTATAAGGCTGGCGATTAATAAATGAGTTAGGTAGTACTAAGATCCAAAAACAACTGTAAACCCTTTTGATCGACTCATAAGTCCAAACACACCTGAAAACATAGTTCCAGCAACTACCTAAAAATATGGACTTTCTCCTGCACATACTTCTGAGTCTGCTTATAAACACACACATACTTGAAGCTCATTCCAAAAACAATATTGTTTTAATGAAAGAGCTAAAGTGAAACAAACACGAGGCATTTCAGGTATATATTGCGAGTCGTCTTAATTTGCTGACAACTCTGAACTTAGCATAGAAAAGATACACGTTATTATTTCCGACAGAGAGGAAGGCTCCGGAGGGTTTTGTAAAATGTAAGTGATAGCGTTTGGCGGACAACTTCATTTCTAGTATAGATTGATATGAATATACAGATGATGTGAATAATTCTTTCAATCTACAAGAAACCAAAGAATATATTCACATTCCTTGTTCAAGTTTATAAACAAAGAGAAGTAGCATCTGGCTTAATCAGTAACAGTAGTGTTCTCTCTTAAGATTTTTTTGCCATTCTTTACAAATTTTGGTGTCAGTATGTCTAGTGTTAAAAGTGGTAGTTTTTGTTTCAAGAAAGGTTTTTGCTTTTAGAACTATGATTGAATTATTCAAATGGCTACAGTTGTGCTTGCAATAAGAATGCATTCTACTATCAATGACTTCCTTACTTCATTATTTTCCATTCAATCTTCGTAAACTTCTTTGACGTCTTTTACTCTCTGCAAAAAATATATTTATTTACCCTTCGCTTCCTTTCATACTTTGAATCCTCTCCACTCGCGGCATTACACGAAGCTTCTTAACTACATTCCCAACAAGTCGTGTAGGTATTCGCAACTTGGAGACGCCTGTTGCCTCCTGAGCTAATGGTTGCTGGCGTGATCAGCGCAGATACGAGTTTGAATAAATGTTGGTCTTGGAACGGCTGAAACAATATTTTATGGGAGTGAAGTTATTTTGAATGCAGGATTTGCTTATATTATATTTTGTCAAATGGAGTGTAATAGTTAGTGCTAAGAAGAAAGAATTATGTTTAAGATCTTTCAAACTTTGTACTACTCCAATTTTTAAGGAAAAGCTCATCATTGGTTTGTAGAATCTTCATTCATTGAAAAATATTATCGGCTAATCCTATCATATATCCTTGTAATAAGATTAGCCGATTATATTATTGCTCTCCCTAAAGCCTACCCAAGTCTTAAATTTTGAGTACCTAACTGCTATAAAAGACTTGTAACATATTTGCTAGTTGCCAGTGGAAGCGTTCTTTTACTAAAGTTTTAATTCAGATAAAACCTCTATAACCTCCCAGAACACGCTTAAAATAACTGTTCCTCATTTACATTTCTTTTGATTTATTATCAAACCGACAGTCTTGTGTGTTTTAATTATTTCTTTTTTAACAATTCTTTGCCATCGTCATCTCTCAAAGTCACATCATCAATCGGCTTACCATCCTCGCTACCAACCCCTATCAGGTTCTGTGCTCAGCCCTGAGCTCGTGTCGTGAACAAAGAGAGCACTTTTAACGACCAATTACCGATGCTTACCGTACGGAGACTTTGTCATCGTTACAAAGCTTTGTCGAAAGTATGAGAGTTTTTGTTAAGAATTCGTACTTTTTTGTTCTTTAAATAGAGAAAGATATAAGAATATTAGCAACGTGATGTTTGGTTCGATGGTGGGTGAGAAAGCACTGATCTTAACTTGAAGTTAGTTCTCTTTTGTTAAAAAAGTTAAAACGTTTTGTTGTCAGTTCTTTGTAATATTAATAGAAACTGTATTTCAAGCTGCATTATTTTCGAAACCTAATAATATATAAATTTGTATTGTTCTAAAGGTCTTTAGGTTGTCTTTAAGTGATAAATTGTCCCATGACTTTATGGTTTCATAACTTATTTTTTTTTAAAAGAGCTCGAAAGTCTGACAACCAGTCTTACCAAGGGGTTTCGTATTACCCAGCAACTGGGTTGTGGAGGTCAGGTAGGCAGTTGCTCCTTGTAAAATACTGGTATTCAGCTGCACCCGGTTAGACTGGAAGCCGACCTCAAGATAGTTGCGAAAAGGCTAGGCAGATGAATGTCAAATTTTGTAAATATGTGGATTGCTGTAAGAGTAGCGGTAGAAAAAAGAAAAAATAGATGGTCTGTGTGAGAGATAACAATTCTATAACTGAGATCCACAACTAATAGAGAAGATGAAAAGATATGTTGCGATGACATAAGGTAAGAGTATGATGATGAACATAATAAACAAACGGTAACAAAACACACATGCTATGTCACAGGTAAAACAATATCCCAAAATATTACAACTTATCACTTTCTGGGACCAGCCTTTGATCCAGACCCAGGTTTAATAAACGTCTTCCAACCAAAAGCCAACGCTTCAGAGAGCGGCAACTATCTTTCAATCCATATAATTAAAGCTTCGCTATGAAGTGTGGTGAAAGTTCCCCAACTCCGGCGAGAAAACTTTCTTACTCATAATTAACGTACTCCTCCACCCGCACTCCGCACCCCTGCAGGGGATTATGTAGATAATGTAGGGTTATATCATGTTTTAGCTCGGCTGTATCTTCCGCAGGGCTTAGCACAGACAACATTTAATTTTAGGAATTGTATCTCGTGTAATAGTGTGTCTTACGTTTCTAGGAAGAAAAGTTAATCTCCGGAAGCTTGTGAGAATATTTACAATTTGCTAAGAATTTTGTTGAGTGCTAAAAGTGATTTCTTGAATGTTTGTTATCAAGAAAAAAAAGCTTTTCTAAACAAAATCAGATCTAAGCACTGTTGTGTTTACTGAAAAACAAACATAAAAGTTTTTATTTAAATTGTCAATTCTTTTTTTAATATAGTTTTTTTCATAATATTTTGTTTATATTTGTTTATATGAATATTTTGTTACGTAGTTAAAAACTATGTAACAAAATATTCACGTGGTTTTTTCAATTAACTTTTGACAGCCATTCTTTTTTCTTACACACATCTCTATGGCACGCATAAACTATGCTCCACAGATGATTAATATTCTTTACAATGTTGATGTATGATGTGTAGAGAATATACAAATGTTTATGCAACCAAACGCCTAGCGGATACGTCGTGTGACCTAAAGGCTGACTTTTACCTCAGACAGAGGTTAAGTTGCCATACAAAGTGGTAATGCCGCCAGCCGTTTGGGGACACTTCCAGTCGACAGCGATGCGGAGGAATTTTTTGATACCATGTTTATTTATTTAGTAAGGACTTAAATAATTAAAATAAAATAAATAAAAATAAAACATTGAAGTATGAATAGATTGCCCAGGGATTGTGGATGAATTCGAAACAGAGTTAAACAAAGTTAAAAAAAAAGTGTGAAGAGATGACCAAGCGTTTTCTGACAATATGTTCATCGTTGATTTCTTCTGATGCTTTTTTTTTGTTGATCATAATTATGCTTAGCACTGACTAAGAGTCTAAGGATTTGAAATGAGACCTGTAATAGGAAAGTTAAAGATATTCGAGTTGCCGCAGGTTCAGTCATAGAATTTGTATGCATATTACATTTCCGTGTGCTATTCAAGAATTTATTTTGACGAAAGGAGAAGCAAATTTTGATTATCAATTTTAGCAAGTTCTTATGATACTTGTCAGCGATGTTTATAAAACCAACCCTTAAGCAATGATCTCCATAACCCTTCTATCTTAACTTCAACAGCTATAAAACTTCAAAAATTTTGGTAAAATTCATTAAAATATTCATCTCCTCCTCTTCCTTGTTTTACGTCAATGTTGGCAACAAGTGTCAGTTTGTGACTGGCGTTTAATATCATCGAGCGCTCCCTGGCGGACACCGGGGGAACTGGGCCGCTTCGTTAACCGAAATTGAATATTTATGCTTTTCTACTACTTTGCGGATCTGGGGGCACGGTAGTGCCCCCGCCAAGTCGAGCGCAAAGCAACACTGCTGTACCATCCTTTTCTGGCCTAGCGTGACCATTTTGCCACATTTTCAGGCCCCTATTTGAGAACCTCTGGATGGGACCAGAACGCTGAAATTTTTGACATCTAGTAAGCTATAATCACACACTTGAATCCAATATTTCAAGTCGGTAAATTATTTAGTTCTGAAGCTAAGCAAAGTTTCGCATTTTCGACACTGACACACTGACTCACTGATCATCAAAATATAACTGGTACTTCCCATTGACCTAGAGCGCTGAAATTTGGTACAGAAGTAGAGTTTAACACTCACATAGATGAAAAACTATCAAAACTAGGATCATGGCAGATCTGGACTACCTGGTGACCCGGATGAGTAACCGTAAGAGCACACCCAAACTATTAGCGTTATCGACCGACTGTCTTTGCAAAATTTATTCTGCGTAGTGGGACTCTGCTTATACCTACTAACGTGTAAAAAATGTTCAACCGTCGAACATTTATTACACTTTAGTCGGTACAGGTCAACAGCCAAGTCACATAACATTAAATATAATAATAAAAAAATTGCAGTAGGGAACCTTAGATTTGGCTCAACTTTGTCTAGAGATTTCATTACTTTTTAGAGATAAACAAGCAGCTCCTTCGAGACTTGGCTATTTTCTTACAGATTGTTTTTGATGGGATAGGATTGACAAAAGGAATATTTTCTACTAGCTTCTGCCAGAGGCTTCGCCCGTATTGTAAATAGTAGCATTTGAAAAAATCAGGTTATACTTAATCTATCTGTGTGCAAAATTTCGTTCAAATCTCTTCAGCCGTTTTTGCGTGATTGAAACATAAACATGCAAACTTTTGCATTTACAACATTAGTACCTAGGATTTTGTTAGTTTCAGCAATATCAGTTTTATTTTGTCTCTAAATATTTGCTTATGTAAATTAAATGTATTGAATAGAGAAAAAGCCCTCAGTTTTAACTTTTTCCTAACTGGCATTGAAATCTTCCATTTCTAATAGAATAGAATAGAATACCCTTTATTTATTTATTTTGACTTTTTTTTTAAATCTTTCTGTGTTCAAAAAGGAATGAATATGTTTTTAAATATTTTCAAAAAAACGTTTGGGATACTCACATACTTTCTAAGTCTGCTAAACTTATAAACTTGTGAAGTTTTGTTCACAAAGTAAATATTAGCAGGTCTATTGTCTTTCAGAATACTCCTCAAAAGTTGGGTTTAACTAAAGTCTCATTACATTGACTTACTTTTTTACTGACAGATAACATTTTCAGTATGCTATCATCTATTTTCACACAAGTGATAAAGCTACCCCCTACATTACCAAAATCAATCATCTCCTTTCCAATTATTCCTACACCATATAATCCATCAGCAAGACAGACATCAGTCACATCCAAGTCCTTTATGTAATACTCGGGATCAATAGCCTTGTTGATGGCATTATTGTACATGACCATATAGAAAGCTATTAATTCTACCTGTGGATTAATTACGGAGTTAATAGGCGTGAAGATGTTATTATGTTTGCATAGGAGGGTGTGATTGAATGGATATTATCTATATTAAGTATGGATAGTATTATTAACCATAGTTGAATGTCGCTCAAACTCATGCCTTTCTTCCCACGCAGGTAGGCAGAAACTATTGAATGCCACCTACTTCTATCTTTACACAATCCTTTTGCTTCTTGCTTGTTATAATTTCACTAAAAAAACGTATAAGGCGTAAAATGACCTAACGGGCTAAAATACACATAAAGCTTTGGTCATTATTAAAACTTTATATTATTAGCTTACTAATGCAATATTTAATAATAATAGTTTTTCAAATATAAATTGTCCATTTAAAATAAAAAATATTTTCGTCGCTATTCCTGATGACCTAGGAAATATTTTTTTAATTACCAACATCGTCAAAAGATGATATTTTTGAAGTAGAATATTAATTCTCTTTAAATGTGATTTTTTATTATTTGCTTATACACATATTATATATAACTGAACGAATAAATAGCTTAGTAAATGCAATATGTACGTATTTTATTTATTAAGTTATTTATTCGTTTTGCCACTTGTAGAAGCGGCATAAAAGATCCGGGAGGAGTACAGCTCATTGGGCATCGAAAAAATCGTCCACATCGCTGTCAATGGGAAAAGTGCCCAGAACGCTGGCAGCATTGCCACGTTGAACGGCAATGCTGATTCTTTGGCCGAAAAAAGGCCAGCCTTCTGGTCACGTCTATAAATTACAATTTCAATTATAGCTTTTACATTAACAATCACAAGAATTATTCCTTTGTGTTTATCTCATGAATTTAAAACTATATTTTCCTGTCTCTACATTTTCTATTTATCAAAATGCCATAACCATAAATCAACATTGACAGTGGAATTAAAAATGCCCCAAAATATATCTCCGTTGAACACAATCCTGCACTTTTCATAATTAACCGAGTAATAACAACGAAAATGAACTGGTAAGTTAAAACAGCAGTAAATCCTAGAACTAACTGCGACAGCACAAACAACAATACAGAAAATACACTTTAAAAAACGGAACTCAATAGAAGATAAAATGAACTTTAATAGAGAACAAAATATTTAAAGATACACACACACGTGAAGGATGTGGGAATCTGATGACTGCGAGGACCACAGGATCGGGCGATCTATCCAGCAGTCCAGCAGAATTTGTATTGTCTATTCGAAACCTTTCCAAAGTTTACCATGTTTATTTTAGCTATATCGGTATGACATATCACGTTCCAGAATTGGAACAAATTCTACTGGTTATGCAGCAGCGTCATTATTATTTTCCTTAAATAATATCCCTTGACAAGACTGTATGGAGGTCTTCGACTGTTGACAGTTCACAACTTCAAAAACGAACTGTATATCTGCGTATCGAGTATTTTCATGAACTAGACTTTCTGTATCTCTCTGTTTAGTGCTCGCCCGTTGGCAACGACTAAATATCTCGGCCGGATGTTTATTTTTATTTCCTTTGCCTGCCCCGTTTGTGCAAGTAATGGCGCTTTTAAAACTATTGCTATTCGTTCTGTTGTTTTGTGATATTGCAATAGTAATAGTTGACCAGCTGCGACTTTGGGTGTTAGTCACAGTTGAATAGATGTATATTGGCCGAAAATGGAACAACTAGGGGCTATAAACCGTTCAAATTGATCGATCTGTGACATTAAGTTGCGTTTGTCAGTATCGGACCATATATTGAGGAGTCTATTTATTCCATGTCGGGACCCATCCGTGCCTCAGGGAGTATGCTAAAGTTTCAGATTCAGGTGTCATACTGGACAAATAACAATCAGGCATCGGGTGCAGTAATTTCCGGGTTAATATTTGCGTCTATAACTAAACCTCGTGGGACACCTTCTGACTGGTACTCCAATTTTTCTCCTTAAATTGTTTGTCCGAAAATCATTATCCATAACACGTTTGCTATAAACTTCAGTAACCATAATGTTCAAAAATTCGAAATTTTGATTTACATAATTTATTTTTACTTCTAAAACTATTCTGTCATAATATTGAGTACTATAATAATTCAATCTCCTAATTTTGAATGAAATAAAGTCATATGTCCTTAGTATTGTATGATAATAATGTATATTATTCCGAATGTTCATTTATATTGAAAATTGTTAGTTCCAAAACATTTGCTAAAAATGTGTAGTAGTAGTTTTAGTGACAGAAACGAATCGCTGTAAATCCGACTCCACGCAGTCTTGTCTGCCTTTTCCCTAGAGTGTAATTTAGAATTGCGTACGCGCGGAGGTGTGAGGCGGCCCGCGAGTTGAGGAGCAGGTGGTTGTTGCGCGAGCTTCGTCTTGCTGGCCGGCTTCACCGGCCAGCCTCAGCTGCGGCGGTGGGCGTTAAACCATCTGCGACGATAAGCTCGCGTGGGAACGCCGGAGCCTCGCAACGCCGGAGCCGTGACAGAAACCCTGCCTGTTGCATGTTGCATGCCTGCTGCATGTTGCTTGGTTGCATGCATGCTTGTTGCATGCATGCTGCATCTTGCATGTTAGTTTGCGTACTGCATGCTTGCTTGCATCCTGGACGCTTGCTTGCATGCTGCATGTTGCTTGCATGCCGCGTGCTTGGTTGCTTGCATGCCGTGTGCTTGTTTTCATACTCACTTGCTTGCTGCATGCTTGCTGCATGCATGGTGTATGCTTGTTTGTATGTTTCTTATTAGGGGGGAAAAAACACATATTGACAATCAACTGTTCTAGTGAGTGATGTAAACATACATGCGACGCCAGAGCCGTGACAAAAGCCATTTATTGCTTTTACAACTTTCCAATTTATGTATTGTATCAGTTGGATTTAGTAAAATAATAAACAATTGTGTGAAAAATCAGATAACATTTAATTGCAAATAAATTTTACCTGAACGTAGATACATTAATTAATTAATTAATAATTTGTAAACCAATTCTAAGCTAGAATTTCATAGTAGACTATAACTCGTATTGCATATAAACTCGTATCTACGTAACGCCTGAGAGACGTTCATAGCAAAAGCTTTGTTAAACGAAGTTTTAGAAATATTATTAGGATAAAAAAAACGTTCTAAAATTGGAATTTAGGACTTATAACTTTTATTAAAACGGATTTAAGCCTTTTGTATGTTATTGATTGCAATATTTATGACAAACGGATTTAGGGCATATTATATTTAGGGATTTCAATTTTATAGCATGTGATATTACGTGACATTAAGTTCGGGCAAATTACCTTATGGACAAATGATGATTAGGGCAAAAAAAATTATGGCACTTTAGATTATGGATAAAAAAGTTAGGTAACACAATAGAGAACCCTTCTGACTATTAAAAATATGTGACAAACTGAACGTGGATGGCGATGAATCGAGCGTTTTGTCGTACTTGAGAGCGGTATTTGTTTAGCTGTGATAAACCGAGCTAATGATGGATTAATAAAATGCAAGTCAACTAGTTAACAGTCCGTTACATCATTATCCCTGAAAATCGATAAAACCACCTCATTGTCTCCACACATCATTACGTCCTCACACAAAATGGCGATGCAAATCTATCAGCAAATACAATCACTCTCATTGTTCAGCATTCACATCGAAATTTGAACAACGCTGCGTTCCCTGCATTTTTCACAAAAAAGATGGACACAGTAGTTCAGGTTCAAAATATTGTCCACCCTACTGAATATAGCGGGACTAATCATGGACGCAAGAGATACTCCTATCATAGTGATAAATTGTGTAGGCATATACAGGTGCACTGTGTCTACTCTCACTCTCATTAGTCCATAGGGATATAAATCCAACACGAACGGAGAAACATCAGGCGCAGTACCAATGGCTTACTGGGTATCACAGCGCAAATTTCCAAACTCCGCGCAGCTGCTGATAAATTCCTAATGTAACCTAGGTGAGTTATTTTTTTTGTAGGTAAATTAAATTTTGTAGGTAATTTAAATGTAGGTACATTTAAATATAAATATAATAATTTAAAGTAATGGATAAGGGTTTTTGAGACGACTCTATTACTTGTGAAGAAAGTAATTCTCCAACTTCCGCTTAAATGCATACTGACTGGTGGCCGTCTTGATATTGAGGACTGTAAATGAAAGGAAAAACAAATAAATTCAGAAGTATTAGAAAGGCAAAGTAGAAGGAGATTATAAGAAGAACGCAGATTCCTGGCGTGTAAAGAACATAAATATTAGATGTGAGATATAAGATAAGAAATATGCTTGCGCCTGATTTCGCGCGTTGTTTGACCTTCTGTTCACCTATCTATTCTGTGCTCTTTTGAGTCATAATTAAACTACATCATAATTATTAAGAGTATTTAATTACAATAGGAATGAGGAATTATCATTGTTTTGTGACAACAATGGCATTTGGTTTTAGCTCCTGTTTTGTTTCGGAGTCACTATAATTGTACTAAGCTTTTTGCTCAGCCGAAAGAACTCAAAGAAGTTTATCTCACTTAACTAAGTTACTTTATACTTTCTAGGATGATTAAATATAGTCTTTTGAGTTCGTTTTTTAGGAGTTTTTATTGAAAGAGTTTATTGAAGCTGCGTTTATTTTTCTGGTCATAATTCGTAAAAGAAAAGTTTAAATGAAAGATAATTTCAGTAACACACGTTTTGTCGAGATTTTACAGTCAAAGCACAATTCTTTGAAACCTTCTTATTTCAATGTGCCATTTTTTTTATCTCTCCGAGAATATTTTCTATTCTTTTTTTCGCAGTTTTTACTTATTTCGCTTGATAATCATTGCGTTGATTAACAGACGCGAGATGGTTAAAAGGAAACGAATATTATAAAGGAACAAATATATTTTTTTACATTAATCAGTTTATTACTGTTTCGATTACGAAAACACTTTCAATGAAAGGTGGACTCGAGACAATTATTTTTTGTTATGAAATATTTACATTCATAGAATATCTACTGGAACCTAAGCTGTTAACTATCCTGCCAGTATTGGTTGACAGATCATTTCACCATGAAAACGTCAACACAAAAAAAGAAAATATCTCTAACCAAAAGCACTAAAACATAATACACGAAAAAACTTTCAATTTCCTCATAACATCCTCAAAGATTTAATAACATACAAAAGTACAAAAGATTCCTGAAATCCAGCATACTTTTATCAAGTGCTTAGCAAGTACTACTTATGAATAATTCAGGGTTTTCGAGAAAAAAAACTGCGTAACTTGTTCAGTCAAGGGTTTCAGTGTAATAAAGTGTAACTTGGGAGCCTGGTAGAACCCTGGCTTGTATGAAATATTCATGTGGTCGTTAAGAAAGTTTTTTGAAAGAGCTTGACAGGGAACAAAAATAAATAGCGGCTGTTTAAAATTTGGGGGTGAATGGGGATGAAGGTTGGCAACGGGGCTATTTATTGTGGTGAACGTGACTTGAGCAAAGGAATGTGTTAATTGGTGAGATGCTCGCGGAATAAAAAGTAAAAC
This sequence comes from Polia nebulosa, assembly GCA_951329385.1. Taxonomy (NCBI): domain Eukaryota; kingdom Metazoa; phylum Arthropoda; class Insecta; order Lepidoptera; family Noctuidae; genus Polia; species Polia nebulosa. The sequence goes on along the minus strand of OX589613.1, from coordinate 22,443,134 downwards.
ACACTAAAATATCAACAGCTTTCGGTATAAAGTTTATCGTTCGTCACTTGATTGGTTGAAAGCGGGAAACGTTCGTTACCTTTAATATAGACTTTCTGAAGTATGTATTTAGACCTTGAATAAAAAGAGCACATTGCTCGCAGAACAGACGGTCGATGGGGCTGAAAAGTTCTGGAGTGGCAACCGCGTACTGCGAGATGCAGTGTTGGAAGCCACACACCCTCCCACAAGGTGGATCGATGACCTAGTGAGGATTGCGGGTAGCCGATGGATGCGAAACGCACAGGATCGGTCGTTGTGGCAACAGCAGTGTCTTTCGTCTGAAATGATAATGACAATGATGAACTAAAATCAGCCTATAACGGTCACAGGTATTCTCTTTATGAAAGGAAGTGGACTGTAATCTACTACGCAGGCTTAATGCAGGTGTGTGATTGTTAATATTGTGCATTTGTGAGAGGAAGTGGACTGTAATCTACTACGCAGCCGTAGTACAGGTTCATGATTGTCAATAATGTGCCTTTGTGAGAGGAAGTGGATTGTAATCTACCACGCAGACTTAGTGCAGCTGCGTGATTGTCAATATTGTGCTTTTGAAAAAAAAAAAATTAATAATTTTAATTTTAATGATATAAAAAAATGGATAATATCGATCATCAATTGTAACACTGTGTTTGTCAATAAAAATCCTAGATTCAAATAATTTAAATCAAGTTCCGTTATAGAATAAAAAAATAATATTTAAGTATGTTTATCAGTTGTCTAGTACCCACAACACAAGCTCTGCTTAGCTTGGGACTAGATGGCGTTGTGTGATAGTTGTGGAATATTATTATTATTATTATTATTTTTTTATTATTAGAAAAACCCTGAAAAATCAACTTTCTCGACTAATATTTCTTACAAAATTACTCCACAAAACAAAAGATTTCAACAAAAACAAGCCTGTTGTACCGTGCGGAAATCTTCGGTAGCGTCCGCAAAACAAATTACTTGAGAGTGAGATGAGGAAGGGGGAGCAGGGGGGACTATTGGTTCGTGAAACAGCGGCAGCGTCTATATAATTACACGGACGTTTAATTCTGGGCGAGTCTATTACTTTGAGAGGTATACAGAAAGGCCAGTCGAAATGTTCTTTGAATTTTAGGTATTTTTCAAGTGTGCAACAAGAACTACACGTCTCGCTTTTAACAAACAATATTATGATTGAAGAGGTATATGACGCTTGATGTCCAACAGTACTTGTACATACGTTTGAGAACCTATAGTTCTATACTTGAGAGATTCATAGGCTTGAAGGACTATGTAGGACAGCGACCATTTTCTACTTTAACAAAGCTAGTTTCTAAAAGAGAACAAAACAAAATATGATGAATATCCAGTTTCATGTACCAATGAGTAGGTCTTATAAATTCCTTGCACGTGTATTTTCAAGTCAAGCCAACGTGGCTATGTTTTCATTTATATTTTGATCTTCCGATGACGGGAGAGCGCTTTTGGGGGACTGTCTTTGTGTAGAACTTTGACGTTCAAAAAGTACTGGCTCTTGGCCTAGTTTGAATAAATGACTTCTAATTTTGATTTCCTTTTAGAACCATGTCCATCTCACCATCAACTGATATGTGTTTTCTGATAGGTAATAAAACCAGGGGGTAAAGTCAAGAGTAAGTTACTTCTATGCAAGCGTGCTCCATCGTCGACCACATCATCGCCTACAATCTGGTGAGATATTGGGCAGACACGAGCCTATAAGTAGTAAAAATAAATCACTTTATGCTGGAATAGTACAACTTACTTTCACAACACCAGCACAGTTCCAGCCAATGTATGAAAGAGTCTTTCAGGGTAAGAGTGAACAAGGATCTGCAGGGCTCGCTTGTTCTACCATAGAACTCATCCATCACTTACTATCAGACAAGATCGTGGCCAAGAGCTGGCTCATCCTATTATCCTACTTTTATTAATATTATTATGAATGCGAAAGTTTGGATGAATTTTTGCAACTCAATCACGCAAGAACGGCTGAACGGATCTGAATGAAATTTGGCACAGAGATAGATTTTAGTCTGTAATAGTACGTAGGCTATCATTTATAATGGTGTAAGTATTCCACGTGGGCGAAGCCGTTGGCAAAAGCTTGTAACGATTTAAAAGAAAAAATTACCTTGGTCCTTCTTCCGAATCTATCTCAATTCCAAATCTTATTTCGGTCGAAAAACAGTTAAATAAATCTCAATCAACATGAACGTACTATCCGTCGCCTGTCCGTCTAACGGCCCGTTAAAATGTAATCTTTTCCGCGCGATCCGGCCGGCTGCCGCCGCCTGCTGCCGGCTACCGGCGGCCTGGCTGTTAGTGAGGATTAGCCGCCTGATAATGACGTATTTGCGGCCGGAGTAACGTCGCGATCGGAGGGCGATGCCAGATGTCTGAAAGGAGGGAGGTAATGAAATATTGTGTTTTTGGAGGTTTCGTTTTCGTTGGGAAAAGGATTGTTGAAATTGGAAACCAATGTAATTATATTTTAGAATTAGATAGATAGGTTACGTTAAGTTGTGACAAAGTATTTTACCATGGACAGTATTTGTTATAAATTGGCAGCAGCGGTATCGGCCGCGACTTACAAGTTGTAGGTCGTGAGTTCAAACCCAGGCAGTCGCTTTACTTTGTGAAAGTTATTTCATCACAACTGCTCTCAAAACGGTGAAGGAAAACATCGTGAGGAAACCGGAATGTCCTAGAACCAAAAATTCGAAGACATGTGACATCCACCAATCCGCATTGGGCCCGCGTGGTGGATTATGGCCCACACCCTTTCACAAAGAGGAGGCCTGTGCCCCAGCAGTGGGGACAATAAAAGGCTGAGATGATGATGATGAATATAATATTCTAATTATAAAAAGCAAAATAATAATAAAAATTGTTATTTTTCTTCCACGAATAACACTATTAACTAAAACTTAAAAATATAAGAAATAATAATTATGATGTAGGAAATGTAGAGTAGGATATTATTTAGCAACATTTTACAACACATTAATATAACGCCTGTATTCCACTACGGGTTTGACAGCGCTCTACACACTCTACACTCTAGTAAACCCGCATTTTGCTAGTTATGTAAAATAACACGTAACAAGAGGCGAGCCCATTTCCATCAACCGGGCACAAACCCAAATTCTGTACTGGTATTGAGAAACTTTAAATTATTAACACACAATTTGTCCGACATAGTGAACGAGGAGTGGTTTAGTTAAAAACAATTCATACTAACTTAACAACTAAAATAGTATAACCACGCAGGATAGTAAACCCAGTCCAAATCCCAGGGTGTAAATATATCCTGTTATCAAAGAGCTTGTATTTGGTAATCCCAGCTTCATAATCCAGTTGTTCGCAATCAGAACACAATCATAGTAACGTAGTTAGGCTGTGCGTCTGTGTGTCGGTGTGTCTGCGCGTCTGTGTGTCAGTGTGCTGCTGAACTGAGCGTGACGTTGATGCACTGATTGTCGCTGCGCTGTGGCCTTTGAAATGCTTACTAGGGATTTAGCGCGATTGTTCTGATTTTGAATTGTTTGGGCTTTAAATCCTGCTAATAAACTTCTTACGAATACACTCTTTAATGATTAAGATGTGAAAATCTGTATGTTTGTCAATCAAACACGCCTCAAAAACTTTAGAAAGAAATGTAGAAAATACTTATTTGTGACTCGCACAGGAAAAACACAAAACAAATTAACAAGCCACAACAACTAACTAATAATAAAAGTAACACATATAGTAACAACATAGAAAAGACCTGTGCTCGGCCGAAAAGGCACCTCAGCATTATGATGCGATATTTAAAAAAAATAAACATCGTAGTGCTGGTATTCTGACTGGCTTTACGGATTTGAATGAAACTTTGCACTTGTGCAAAATCCTTGGGTAGATCATGATTAGGATTAGAACATACATCATTCTTTCCATTCCGGCAGCAGGTACATTCCCATAGTATGATAAGATTACCGCCATAGCCCGAAGAATCGCCAAACTGAAGTGGCAGTGAGCAGGGCACATTGCTCGCAGAACAGATGGTCAATAGGGCTGAAACGTTCCAGAGTGGTAACCGCGTACCGGAAGACGCAGCGTTGGACAAGGTGGACCTATGACCTGGTGAGCGAGATGCGAGACGCACAGGACCAGTTGTTGTGGCAAAACTTGGATCAGGCCTATGTCCAGCAGTGAACGTCTTTCGGCTGAAATGATGATGATGACACACGGGTGAAACTAATGTACGAGTATTTACCGATAAGTTGAAGTTCGTGTAAAGTTAATTTTATTCTATAAATGAAATTCCGACCGTATCTAGCAGCATAATATAGGTATCTATTTCATTTCTTGTAAAAAAAATCAAACATTTACTAATTCCCCGAGGAAACCCCTCACCGAAACTGTCCAATATTACAATACTTTTCCGGTTGTAAAAAGACAGCCATTCTTTTCGTGATTGATTTATTTGATGCAACTCACAAAGACTTGCTCTGACCCCAAAAGAAAGAACATTCCAAAAAATCACTGATCCTTTTGTGGGCCCGAACATCCGTCGATTTAAATCAAAAACTTTACCGACCTGATTTTTCATTGATGGCCTTAAAACGGTTTTAACTTGAAGTCGGGTCAAACAAAAGTCGGACCGAAGTCGTTTCGTGAAGTGGCTGGGCCGTAATTTATAGCAATTGGAGTTTTTAATAAAAGTAAAGGAAATGCCGAAATGCCTGCCCTGAATGTTAGGGTTTTAATAAAATTTTCCTATTACACAGGTATTGGACCACTTCGCCCCGGGGTACAAATGTAACCCAGTTGTTTTAAGTTTGTTTCAACTTTTGTTGTTTAACTTTCTGTTGTTTGGTGTGACAGAGTTTAGCACTTTTTGTGGGTGTGTGGTGACTAAAAAATTTTGTAAAACGTCAGACAAATGAAACCTAAACTGTTTCTTTATAAAATATGTACATAATAATTTTGTTCATGGTTTCTAGTTAAATGAACTATAAACAATTATTGAATAAGTTATTTGATTGTGTTTATGACGTGATTATTGTGCTTAAAATTAAACATTCTGACAATGTATTTAGGGTTGCCAAATTTGGTTTATAGCTTTTACCTTTTAATGATACAACACAATTTACAAAACCTCGTTTCGTGGAAACAACCACTCACAAACAGTTTCAAAGGTACCATTTACTGATAACACGATTATTTCGTCAAACCACTGTTGAATTTTTCAGCGAACTGTCCAACTGAAAAACTCAAATTTCATGAAAGTGGCTCTTACTGAAGGATTTTCTAGCAAAGCATACTTCTACAGATGACTTAGTATACACCAGTATTGTGAAGTCCAAATTATGAATTTTCGGTGAAAACAAACAATGTAATAATGTAAGAATAATTACAAGCTGTGTTGGTTAATCTTTTTAGATTAAACAAAAAAACTTCAAATAATAGCTTAAAAAAAAAATGCTGTCAATATCACCAGTTTGTATTCCACCACCGCGGCCATTTTGATTTTAATAACTACCTGCCACATCACACTACCAACATCAGTAGATAGAACCAACATAATAACGTTAGGAACCTTTCAGTCGTTTTTTGCTGTCGGGTGTTTGTACTTATGTGCCGTTTTGTTTTGATTTCTGTGTGAACTAAGTACTTAGTTCTGAATTCAAATTATTACACACGATAAATCTAATAATTGACGGACATGGAACATTAACATTCGTTTATATTCGGCAATGCGATGGTTGCCGAGGAACATTAAGAAAATTGTTGTGCTGTACTAACATACATTCGAGAAACATTACCCTTTCTTTGTGCTGTCTGGCAAAAATACATGCATACTCTCTTGTCTCGAAACCGGGTAAAAAGACCTTCGTCCTGCAATGGAAAAACAAACTGGTACCTAAAAATCGATGTGCCCATAAACTCTTTAATCCACAGCTTTTATTTCCCCGACCCTATCCATTTACAAAAAGGAGAAAAAACCTTTATACTTTCTGTTATTTTCACACCGTTATAACCATAACTTTGGAAAGGTATCAAAGTTTCTTATTACATTAAGTTCTGCACGATTGGGCGACGCAGCACGACATTTATCTTGGCTTCCACCTCGGAATCGGGTCCCCGGCGAGAAATTTGTTAACAATACTACGGAGAAATGCGATATTGGAATGCCAAAAATGCTTCCTTAGTAACAGGGGGAAATAAATATTGAGACAGAAGGACCAGAAGAAAAAGTGCGAGTCGGACTTGCGCGCGAGGAGTTCCAAATGAAATTTATTTTAAATGTTTTATAAAATTCATAGACTTTCATAGGTTTTTCTGTAATCTATTACCTACTTATTTAAAAATTCTAGACTCAGTAGTATCGGAGATAACCATAGTTGCATATTTTTTTTGTATTTTTAATAAATTACATTAACTACTTTGTTTTTTTGGTTTCTTGAATCACACATTTCAGACCCTCACAAATAAAATAAAATGAAATAAAATAATCTTTATTTCGGATAAGCAACATCCATAGGGGTTAGTAATCAAAAAAGAAAGACAACTTATAACTATGTTAGTAAACTTAATTATCTATTTGGAAACACGGCAGTTGTTCGAAATATATCTTCGAACACCTAATAGAGGAGACTCGTACCTCCCCGCTATGGTCTTCAGGATGGAGTTGGAGCTCCCCCGCACTCTGCAGAGGAAAGAGGCAGATTTCTGTCTGACGATGGCATGGAAACCATCAACATGTGCTTGTGCAAACATACCTGATGCACTGCAGAAACGGGGCAGCCCCATCAACATTCTGAACCAGTTATTATATTGGACCCGTAGGGTGCTGATAGCCCTCTGAGTATAGTTGGTCCACAGGCTGCACGTGTAAAACACTTGGAAATAAGCTTTAAAAAGCGTTATTTTGACTGCCCTGCTACAGTGCGCAAACCTACGAGCCAACATGTTACATCGGACTACATCGTACTACTAGAGGCACCAGGCGGGTTTGGCGATACAGGTCAGCAGATTGGGATGGCATGCGATCTTTCTTCGCATGTTATCCTTGGGGGCCCACTTGCTTTTCTTCGACTGATGTTTCGTCGTGCGCGGACGCCGTGACGGATGTGTTGCGGCGGGGAATGGAGTACTACATTCCATTCTCTGACGTAACAATGTCTGGCGGGGCTCGACCATGGTTTGGTGCCGAGTGCAATCGCGCTGATGCGCTTAAACACGCGGCCTACCTAGCATGGGTCGATGCTCGGACGCGTAAAGCGAGTGACGTGAGTCAGAAGAAGAGAGCCTTCAACAGGGCTGCCAAGTTCTGCAAGAAGGTGTTTCGGAAGGCTCGGTTTGACCACATTGGCCGAATTGGGAACAAACTTGCTTCTTACCCAGCTGGTAGTAAGGCGTTTTGGTCCCTGGCTAAGTCGGTTGAATCGAACTTCTGCCGCCCCTCACTACCTCCACTGCTGAAACCCGACGGGTCGCTGGCCCACTCCGCTGAGGAGAAAGCAACCTTGTTTGCCTCTATGTTTGCGGAATCTTCGCGTCTAGATCCTGGTGGCGCAAGGCCCCCTGGCACTCTTGGTGGATGCGAGTCGATTATGTCAGACATTCGCATTCATCAGAAGGATGTCCGGAGGGTACTGCGTAACCTGGACGTGAACAAGGCTAGTGGTCCCGACGGGATACCGGCAATTGTACTGAGGACTTGTGCGCCTGAGTTGTCTCCGATCTTGACACGCCTATATCGCCTTTCGTTTGAGACTGGAAAAGTGCCGATGGCTTGGAAGCAAGCTAACGTGCAACCCGTACCCAAGAAGGGTAGTCGAGCTGACCCAGCAAATTACAGGCCCATCTCGGTAACTTCCGTTCTCTGTAAGAGTATGGAACGTATACTGAATGGTAAGCTCCTAGCATACCTAGAAGCTAACGATATCCTAAGTGACCGACAATACGGCTTCCGCCGAAATCGGTCAACAGGAGATCTTCTAGCGTATGCCATTCACATCTGGAGTGAGGCCATCGACAAACAAGGGGAAGCCCTTGCGGTCTCCCTTGATATCTCGAAGGCCTTCGACCGGGTCTGGCACGACAGCTTAATTGGCAAGCTTCCTTCCTTCGGTCTGCCCGCTGGATTGTGTGATTGGATAGCTGATTTCCTGAGGGATCGGTCTATCCGAGTAGTCATAGATGGCTGCTCGTCCGGACTGCTGGCTATTAATGCCGGTGTTCCTCAGGGGTCGGTGCTCTCGGCAACATTGTTTTTGCTGCATATTAACGATCTGCTAAAACCCGGTACCTTTGGGTATGCAGACGACAGCACTGTTGCCGAGAGATACGTGCCGGACGCACGAGTTAGTGGGTCTCAGGTCCGGTCTCTCCGAGAGGCTATGGTTGGGCGCTTGAACTTGTCCTTGCAGGCTGTCTCAGAATGGGGCGATGCCAATCTGGTTAAGTTCAATGCTGCTAAGACCCAGGCGTGTCTTTTTTCTGCTAATAAGAGTCAATTTCACCCGGCTCCATCTTTCCGAGGTGTAACCGTGCCGATAACCGACCGACTTGATCTTCTTGGTGTTACTTTAACATCTACCCTCAATTTTGGTCCCTTCATAGAGGCTAAGGCTCAAGTGGCTGCCAAAAAGTTGGGGGTCCTCGCAAAGGTGAGACGATACTTCACGCCGGAACAGCTGCTCCAACTCTATCAAGCGCAGGTCCGATCGTGTATGGAGTACTGCTCTCATCTTTGGGACGGATCTGCAAGATACCAGCTTGATGCCCTTGAGTCAATTGAGAAACGAGCCAAGAGGATCATCGGCAATGATAGACTCGTTGAGTCAAAACTCCAAAGTCTTGAACATAGACGCCGAGTTGCTAGCCTGTCGGTTTTCTATCGATTACATTTTGGGGAGTGTGCGACGGAATTGCATGATTTGATTCCGCCAAGCCCGTTTCATCTAAGGACCACAAGACGTACGGCGAAGTGCCACCGGTTCATGGTGGACATCCCATCCATACGCACAAAGCGTTTTGAGAAAACATTCATTGCACGTACAGCTAGAGAGTGGAATTCTCTACCGGAGTCTGTGTTTCCTGTAAGATACAACCTGGGAGTCTTTAAGTCAAGAGTGAATAGGTTACTTCTAGGCAAGCGTGCTCCATCTTCGACCGCATCATCGCTTAACATCAGGTGAGATAGTGGTCAAACGCGAGCCTATCAAACATAAAAAAAAAAAAAAAAAAAAATCGGACTGCCAGCGCCCTACGTTCCCTCTCAATATCCATTTGGTCATCAAGGTCGTCGGTTACATAATGCCCCAAGTACTTGAACTGGTACACTCTCGATATGTCATTCTCATTTAGTTTAATCGGGGGCACATACTCAGGACATTTAGCACCGCTAGCCTTAAAGACCAGGAACTCGCTTTTCTTAACATTATAAACTAAGCCATGCTCTCGAGCATAGCCCTCGCAACAAGTGAGTAGCTCTCTGAGCGCCCTAACCATAGGGCTCAGCAGCACTATATCGTCAGCGTAGCTGATGTTATTGACACTGACGTCATCAATGCGACATCCGATTTTCTTGCTGCTGAGCTCAACGATTAGATCGTCCATGTAGAGGTTAAACAGTTTTTGAGATGTTATCCCTCCCTGTCTCACCCCGCACTCCAGCCCATACGACACAGACAGCCCATCAGCCCATCTCACACTGTTTGTCTGGTTGTAATACCAATACTGGAAGATACGCAACAGCTGCACTGGTACTTTCCTCTTCCGCAGGTTTCCCACATAACCTCGTAAGATGCAAGGTCAAAGGCACGGGAGAAATCTAAGAAGCAAGCATATACTGGTGTTCGATGATTTGTGTAGTATTGCACCGTATGTTTGAGGCCGAGAATCGCACTTTCAGTGCCAAGATCATTACGAAACCCAAATTGTGCGTCGTGTAATTTTAACAAGCTATCCAACCGTGCATCCAGCTGACTGTCGAGTACCTTCGCGATAATAGTAGCCAGGGAGAGGGGTCGATAATTACTCTTATCAGAAACGTCACCCGTTTTATTCTTAATAATAGGCACGACAATAGTTTGCAAAAGATCACAGGGAAGGTACGAGTGACACAAACATAACGAGTAAAATATAGTGAGCACAGCAGCAAATCCCTTTCATTTGATATATCGCACGGTACCATTTGAGGTCTTTTTTTCAGTTTTCGGATTTACACCCAAAAGTGACTTCCGTATTCCAAATTAATTAATTTATTTATTTTAACACTTTACACACATACAAGTACAGAGGTGGACTTAATGCCTCAGGCATTTATTAACGCTACACCTCCGTGTTTGGGTCACAGATATTCATGTGTGTATAGTATTCGTCAAATTTATGGCGTGTGCGAAGTCAGCTGCGAGTGCAATTGCGCGCAGGGACAGTTAAGTCGACAATAATTTAGGCCACATAATGATTTTCATAACTGTATGGAAGCTATGTGAATATTGTTTAGGGGTATATGGTACTTATTTATTTGTCAGTTTGGAAGTTGGTGGTTTCCCATACGCCATTAAGTTTGACGAATACTGTGCCACAGTTCAACTCAGTCAAGTAGATTCGGAGATAATTGACTGTAACAGATGGAGAGACAGACAGACAGACATGAGTTTAAAGGAGTTTCGCCTTCATGCCTGGGTCATGGATAAATTTGAACGAGCACAGGCAACTGAAGTAGATAAAGTTGGGTTTTAATCAGTAAAAGCCTCCACCCAGAGAAGGAGAAGTCATTGGATGATATCCCACCCCAAAAAACAAAAAAAAGTTTTTCTATTTTTTCATTCATCTTTAAAATGGATAAGAAGTTCAAACTTAATTGACGGTATACAAGGCGAAACTATTTTGCGAAGAGAATTCAAAGAGCGGGTACACGATGTCATCATCATTCTTTATTCCAATTTATTCACTGTCGGCGTAGCATAAATCTTGTTCTTCTACTCTTGTCTATAAGTCGTCATCTCGTTAGTCACTTTCCTTACTAGCCTTAACATGTTTCTCACCGTCCATCCTTGTTTCTTTGATATTCCCTTCCGCTTACAGCTATCCACACTCATACTCAAAAGTTTTCGAACGACAGCTCAACCACACATAATGTCTAAGCAATGTGAGCCAGTGTCTCGCTCCCTTAACCTGTGGCTGTCGTAAAAGGTGGTTTAATAGACTTATAAGTAAAGTAGGATGGGCAGTAACTAACTTTATGGGCAGACCAGAGCGTTATTCAATGCAATTTGGACACTTGCTAGGTATTGCAGTTACAGTTTGTTGTCACATTTAAGGCGTAGTTATACGCCAACGGCCTTGAGTGGTTAGTTTGCGTGTTCTGTGCTGAGCTCACGCAAAGCGTCGTACGTCCTCCCAGTAATAGGACTCACCCATCAAAGAGCGCTGTCCCAAAACAACAGGTATTATACTAAAACACGTATAGTAAAAGATAAATAGTTAAATTATCTTTAAAATGGTGAAGGTTTCATAATTATAAACACGCTTAATAGTTTTCGCGTGATTGTCAATTTTTTATCCGCGGTAGTCATAACTTTACAAATTAATTACACTTAACATATCAAATTACGAAGAAAATTGTCTAATACTCGTATATACTCGTATATTTTTCAAAGACTAGTTATTTAGACGTGATGTTCAATTTAAAATCATTAGAAGGCGGTTATCTGTACCTTAAAGTAATATTTGGAAACGGTAGGATAGTTTGTTTGCGGACTTAGGGCCGATTTCACCATTCGCTCTATAAACTAAGTTTTACTGAACTAAGCTTAACGTAAAAAATAAAAACCATAAAAATATTATAGTGAGTTAACCTTAAAAGATAGACATATGCTGTCTCGGAACACGTTTAAGCGAGCTTAAACGTCGAAAACTGGGCGTTTATGGCCGATTTCACCAATTCTAAACGCCCAGTTAAGCTCGCTTAAACGCGTTTAGCCACTGTCATAAAGCTGAAGAGTTTGTTTGTTTGGTTGAACGCGCTAATCTCAGGAACTACTACATCGAATTGAAAAAATAGTTTTGTGTTGAATAGTCCATTTATCGAGGAAGCCTATAGGCTATGTAACATCACGCTGCGAACAACAGGAGCGAAGCATCATTGAAAAATGTGGCAAAAACGAGAAAAAAAATCCTTTTGAGAGCTTCACTTTCGTGCGCTGCGTAAACGGTTAAAGTTACGCAAAAATTATATACGACGGAATTATTTTCCTTTTAAAGTTCTAAGAAAAAGTCCGAGACAGCATATGTTTATCTTTTAAGGTTAACTCATTATAATCTTGACCGCCGAAATGACATGCTTTATGAATTAAAAAAAAAAAACAGAATTGCGGCCGCTATTAGGTAAGTGTGGTCGTTTTTCCTTTTGTGACTTGGTCATGTGGTTTATCAAAGTAATGGGCTTGAGGAGGTGACGCGTGTAATAGGTACATCGACCCCCAAAGGTGCCTATTCTGAAATTGTCGCCAAGACGAATCCTGCTGTGTCGCAAATGAAACGACAAGCAGAAAAACCTAAAGGGGGAAAGCAGAGTCGCTCAGCATCGAGCGCGACTAAAGGCGCTGTGATGGACCACAAACAGCAGGGTCCACTAAAGAACACATGCGATGAGGACGGTTTCATCAAGGTGGAGAGAAAGAAGACGAAGCCTACTCATCGCAACCAGTGTGGGACAGCGCCAGCAGGATCCAACACGCTGCTACGTCCAGCAGTACCGACGACGCAGCTGTACGTGTCCCGTTTGCAGCACACTACGAAGACTGAGGACATCGTAGAGTACATTCGGGTGAAGACCAACTGGACCTTGAGGGTGGAGAAGTTGGAGGCGCGCCATAACACCAATTTCAAGTCGTTCGTGGTGCGCGTTCCGACTCACCATTTGATGACCTTCCTCAAGGAAGAGTTTTGGCCGAAAGGTGTGCTGTATCGGCGTTACCGGGGCCAGCTACGCGACACCTCGCAGCGTAACACGACACCGTTACTTCGTGTACAGTAGTTTTTGTTTATTGTATAAAATATGTATTATTTTATAGTAATTATTGTTTTATACTTACATACGTATTGTGTTTTATGGGCCATAGTTGCCTGAAATAAAAGATAAATAATAATAATAACTCACTAAAATGTAGGAAATACAAAAATTGAAGATATTTAAAAACCCAACTGCAAAAAATGAAAAAGTCACTTTTCAAGCAAGCATGCATTAGGTGGCATTAAATCTGCGATTGACCTAAAACAAATACCTTTACCAATAAACTTTTTAGTTGTTTTTCCCGAAGGGTTAGCGGTAACCAACAACTAATGACAACGAAATTCATCGTCCTTCTGTTCATCACTACACAGTGTCAACGCTATCAGTAATACAATATTGTGATCAGTGCCGCCCCATAACAAGTTGAGGAAGTCTTCTATAAGGTCAAACGGAGATTCAGGAGATACGCCGTATTCAACTCGATACGGCCATTTTGTGTTAGAAAAAACGGTCTTATTATTTGTGATATATTTTCTATTTGTATTTGCAGTACAAAAGACCAGGAAAACGTTATAATAAAGTGGGAATGGAGGTTATTGTCAGCGTTTCTTAAGGAATTGGAAGCTGCAATGTTGCCGAGCTTTCGACTTTGTAATGTTTGTATAGGGATTCTCTTTGAAGGTACTTTTTTGTCAATAATCCGTCTTGAAACCTGAGTTTTACTGAGCGCGTCGAGGGTTACTCTTCTCTGAGATTGGCTGCAAGACTCAAAACTCAGCCGGGACCTACACCAAATTATTCGTTGGTGATGATGACCCAACCCGAAATTAATTGATGTATTTTATCCCCGTTTATGTTATAAATAAATAAAATAAAATTCATTTATTTCAGGCATAGCTCTAAATGATCACATAATACTATAATTTAAAAACATACATTAAATTAATACAATAGAATTATTTACGTATGGTACATTAAAATAAACCGGCTCACAAAAAAAAAAACATTATTATAATAGTACAATAATAATTATATTTTCACGTCACGGTTGGCGCAGTGGCTAAACGATTGCTTACTGCACTGCGTGTCACTGGTTCGAAACCCACACGGAACAAATAGAATATGACAAGGTAGTTGTTCCGGGTCTGGTGAGTGTGTTGTGTACATATGAGTTTACTCGTTTGTGAACGGACCCATTATTCAGGAGTAATTCCTAGTGTTGGGCAACGTTTTCTGAAAAAGAAAAAATATTAGCTCTTCTCATAAAAGCGAGTTGGTTTTAGTCCCTTGTATATCTTCCAAGGGCTCGGAATCCCAGTATCCCGAGAAATCTCAAAGATGCCTAAATTGTTATATTTTTACTATGTATTAATTTAGGTAGCAAATAGAGTTAATGAGATTCGATATAGCTTTTTCGTTTTAAAATTCGATTTTAACTGCGCGTAAAATGTTAATAAAAACTCCGTTCGTCCTAGATAACTGTAAATTCAATATTAATAACTTAGCAACAAATCTATAAAATATTCAGCCTTGAACACAGAAACAATTCAATTATCGTACCTTCTGAATACATGAAATTCGATTTCAATTCGTGCGATAGTGATCGCCTCCTAAATATTCAAGTTTACTCACGTTTCAAAACACGTGCTATCTTGGGACTGAAATATCTGTCAAAAACACGTTGTTTGAGCTCATGTCGTACTGTTTTCCGTTTGGGCTTTGTTTTTCTGTGTCCTAGACTAATGGAAATGTGTTTTATTGTTTTATTTGGTGTCATCATAAAAGAATCTGCCAACTACACGTCATGACTATGTAATACGGTGCCATGACCTTACAATGACCCTACCACGGCTACACCACGACCACACCACGACCACACCACGACCACACCACGACCACACCACGACCACACCACAACCACACCACGACCACACCACGACCACACCACGACCACACCACGACCACACCACAACCACACCACGACCACACCACGACCACACCACGACCACACCACGACCACACCACAACCACACCACGACCACACCACGACCATACCATGATCTAGACCATCGCGTCACCGTGACCTACCATAGAGCCGGCGATGTCATTGGATGATTTCCCACCCCGCACAAAAAAAAAGAACCATGCATAGGGCTATCGGCACTGGCAATATACTAGTTTGTATGCCAAACCGGTGCGCATAGGTGGCGAAACAGTGAGCATACGTGTTATAATAGTGTATGATGACCTTTATGAACGGGTATGATACTCTGTTCCGTGCTTGATACGTTCCTAGCACCGTCTGTGTACTGGATAGACTCCTTTGGTGGCTTAATAGTTACTATGTAGTTTTTTTTGAAGTAAAACTTCTTTACGCACGCTTGACTTGGGGAGTAAGCTGGTGAATGCGTGACGAGAGCGTTACGAAAAGTGTGATCGGGTGAGGCGAACGAAATTTGAGAAGGCGCACGCTTGATTTGAGGAGTAAGCTGGTGAATGCGTGACGAGAGCGTTACGACAAGTGTTATCGGATGAGGCGAACGGAAGAGATAGAGCTAAAGAAGTTTTACTTCAGTCGTGTGGTCTAAAGCACACTCGCTGTTTTTCCTCTGATTAACTATTGAAGCCTATCTGACAGCAAACGTGAATTATCCGGATAAAAAAAGCCTAAATACTTCCCAATGTAGATTTGGGTCAGAGATTTTTTTTTTGTAATCGGTTCAATGCTTTCAGATATTACAAAAATACACAAACCAAAACACAAACAATTTTTCTGCGGACGGCGAGTAATGGGTAGCTCGCCGTCGGATTAGCACCAGGCCCGAGAGTCGACGGCGCGTAGTGTTCCACACGTGCCTCAAAGAGTTGTCAGCATTCATGACGGGGCCCGTCATGGCCGATGCCTGCCCAGGGGTTGTGGATAAATTCGAAATAGAGTTACCGCGCCCGTGGGCACTCAAGGTTGGGAAGGAACAGGGGTGGGTTTTAGTCAGTAAGAGTCTGACACGCCCTCCCGCTCCCCAATAGAGCGGGAGATGTCATTGGATGATTTCCCACCACATAAACAAGCGGAGTGGCTGCGTGCATTCAACCGGAACGGAATCGACTACTTAGGGACCCCGCTACCTATATCTTGAGGACCTGCAGGACAGTAGTGCTCTGTAGGCGGTCTAAAACTTGCGCACGCTCGATATTTACCTACGCCCGGCTCAACCGGCTTTGCTAATTAAATTTGTAACGTAAACTACTTATCTTTTTTATTTTAATAATCCCACGTTACCCTACACGCCTTAGGCATTAAGTCCGCCTTTGTACTTTAGTTGCATGAAGTGTAAATAAATAAATAAATAAATACGCGTTCTTCATTGTACTGACCATAATAAAAGTATAATGAGCCTTTTCATATTCCCACTGCTGGGACACAGGCCTCCTCTCTGTGAGAGGATATGGGCCGTAATCCACCACGCAGAGACCCAATGTGAATTGGTGGATGTCATGTCTTTGAAGTTTTTGGTTCTAGGACAACCCAGTTTCCTCACGATGTTTTCTTTCACCATTTTGAGAGCAATGGTGATGAAATAAATAACACAATGCGTCTGCCTCGGTTCGATCCCACGACCCATAACTTGTTATTTTGCGGGCGTTACCACTGAGCCGACATTGTACTTAGTTACAGTACACATACCGTCGTCGAACATATAGGCACCTTGTTCGACGATACTATTTTTCGCCTCGCTGTTGCCCTACGTCTAGGCGCTCCCTGTTGTTCTCCTCATCGCTGCCACTATGGCGAAGTTGTCAACAGCCTCGGACATCACGGTTTGTCATGCAGCCGAGCGCGGGTCGCATAGCACTGCACGGCAAGCGAATATCAACAACATCATTCGACGAGCTCTTGTCACCGCCGCGCCGGCGTTGCGGCTGTATTAGAACCACATGGATTGGCTCGCGGTGATGGTAAAAGACCGGACGGCATATCGTTATTTCCGTGGAAGTTGGGTAGGCCTTTAGTGTGCTACGCTACATGTGTCGATACTCTTGTACCACCTCATCTTCCCAGTTCATCGTGCTGTGCCAGTGCAGCCGCTGCGGCTGCGTAGAACCTCAAGCGACGGATATATAACAACTTCGTCCGTAGCTAATTTCTCGAGCCGTTTGGGATTGAAATCATTGGTCCATGGGGTCCAAGTGCTCATTTAGTATTTAAATATCTATCTAAACGTCTTGTTAACACTTCGCGTGACCCAAGGGCTGGCTTTTTTCTCGGCCAGAGGTTTTAGGAGGCGCCGACTCAAAATTATTTTGTGAAAGTTTCATAAAAATACGCTTTTTAATTTTTGCGTGATTTTCAATTTCTTATCCGCGTTAGACATAACTTTACAAATTAATTACATAATGTTATAAAAATATAATTTCAAATATTCTCAGATCAAATTATGACGGAAGTAATCAAGAGAAACATATATTTTTTTCAAAGAAATAAAACTAGTCGTTTAGACGTGATGTTCAATTAAAACCCATTATAAGTCGTATAACTGCCCCTTACCACGTCTGCACTGTTCACGCACCTTCACAGCCAAGATAGGTTATTATACTAAAGCACATGATAGCAACTCATAGTCACACAAAAATTAGTCACCGTAGCCTAAATCGGCATGGATTATAATTCTGTTCTAATAAATAATACAGAAGTAACGATGACATGCAACATGCAACGCAACACGTCCTACAACTCTTTTTGCAACATGTCATCTAGCTAAGCTGTACTTCACATCTGAACTCCGTAGAAGAAACGGTATGAAAGCACCAATGTCCCATGGTGTAACTGAATACCATAAACTCGTTGGATGCGAAAACTTTTATCTCAAAGTTCAGTAAAATTGAACGCTGCACGTATTCAGATAGGAATGGTTTTCAAACGTTGTTCTCAAAGTATTTTTGTTCTAAACTTATTGCTTTGGGAGTCTTATTGCTTTAGGGATGTAGTTTTTATGTTCGGTTTCTGAAAACGTTGATTTTCGTTGGAAGATGCCTTTTGTGTGTGATATTTTCGCGTAAAAATATTGTTATACATACCATCAGACGTAGACGGTTCCTTTACTAAAGCAGTGTTATATAGATAGCATTTTCATCGCTATTAAGGCCAAGCCTGTCCATTTCGTGAACCACATTTCTCTCGGTGACAACTATAGTTCCAAATTAGATAACTTATCAAAGAAAGGTAAAGCCAGGGAAATTTATTTGCCCACTTTTGAGAACGTTTCCGGTTAATTGAAACTTGTTATCTTTGGTTGAGACCATCTGACTGCCACCCTTACGGCGATGAACAGTTAAGTAATTACTCTGAGTTTACATAAAAACACGAAATAGCCAATCAGGAAACATTGACAATGTCTAAACCTACTTTGAGTGCCATAAACTGAACCTTGAACCTCAACATGCACGCATTTAACGACTCACACTCACGTATTTACGACCCAATCCCTCTCAATGTTAATATCCATATAAAAAGTCACAGGTGTGCAAAAACAGTAATCCAACTTTTAAAATATTTCAGTCCCGTTCCACCTAAAATATGACACAACACGAGCTTATTTTCGACCTAATTATCACCAACATATTGCCATTACGGCGCGCGTATATTTTACAACCCCATCCCCAAACTGTTTCAACCCTCCCTGGCGTGGGGGGAGGGTTGAAACAGTTCGTTACAGTACAAATTGGCTTTTCTCCAGAGTTCTGTATTTTTGTAGGAATAACAACGTCTTGGTGTCCCCGGCCAGATTGTAATTTATCAAAAGACTTATTATTGTTGAAATTAGACGGTTTGCGGAATGTATTTTTTGCTGGAATTTCAGTAGAAAAGCATTTATGGAGAATCTTTTTGTACTTATTTTTGGTCGAAATCAGAGGTCTTTTTGAATGCACGATTTGTAAGCGGGCTTTGTTTAACACAGTGACAGTCAGAGGTATGACTTCCGCATCCTCATCTGTTTGTTAATAAATAAAACAGCTAGAATTCGCTTTTGCCCTTTTGATCTTTAATTTTTTATTGCATAAAAAGCAAAGCAGATACACAGATTTAAACGAATGAAACATTAAAATAAACAGTTAACGGAATATAATCCGCGATTAGGCAGTCGGCGGGTCTGCAGTAATTATGAAAAAGTAGCAGAGCACGTGAATACAGTCGGATTAGAGAATCCATGTTTTAATTAGTATTACGAATCCGGCTGGCGGAAAGGTCAATTTACATAAGTTAAATTAATTGTATGATGTAAACAGAAAAGGTTTTTGTAAAAAACACAATGTTTTTTAAACAGTGCGCACGTGATTGAAATTACAGGTATTTCTCAGCATTTTTGTATCTCATTTTAAGCAGCACATGAAATTGACGCTCGAATACATCTTAAAAAAGAAAAATACCTTTTACAATGATATAAACAGGAGCGTAACTGATTATTATTGAACAACAACAATTTGTTGGTTTGCTATTATAACCGTAGCTGATCATTCCATTAATATATAAAGTATAGGAATAGTCAGCTGAATAAAGTTACAATTTTAACTGAACTGTAGCTGTGACTAATGGTTCAGAGACCGTGAGGTGGATGTCATCCCGTTGCACAATTTATAATATGTGACCCGATAATTGCAAACTCTTTTAGTTTACAAAAAAATAAGGTACTTAAGTAAGACACTGATGCGCCCCGCAGACACTCCGTCCGCTTGCCGGCCCATTGTGCTGCTCGACGAGGTGGGCAAGCTCTTCGAAAGAGTAATTGCAGACCGCCTCGTCGGGCAGCTGGTGCGCGTGGGGCCGGATCTGGCGGAGAACCAGTATGGCTTCCGCAGGGGGCACTCCACGGTGGACGCCATCATGCGCGTACGAGCCCTCACAACGGGGGATGCAGTGGGCCGGGGTAGGGTCGTTTTGGCAGTGTCTCTGGACATCGCCAATGAGTTCAACACCCTGCCCTGGAGTTACATAGTGGAGGCACTCCGGTATCACCGGGTGCCGCCCTACCTCCGTCACGTGGTCGAGGCCTACTTGACGGACAGAGCCGTCATCTACCCCGGTCACCAGGGAGAATAGAACCGGCGAGAGATGTCGTGTGGTGTTCCGCAGGGGTCGGTCCTGGGGCCGTCTCTGTGGAACATCGGGTGCGACTAGGTGCTGCGTGCCGACCTCCCTAGCGGCGTCAGCGTAGTTTGCTACGCTGACGCCGCGAGACGATCTCCGGCCACCGTAGACTCGGGCCTGCAGACGGCGAGCTGTGGGTAGCTCGCCGTACGATCAGCACCAGGCCCGTGAGTTGAGTTGACGGCGCGTAGTGTTCCACGCGCGCCTCAAAGAGATGATTGTCAGCCACCACTGACGGGGGACCATTGTGGCCGGTGCCTGCATGCCTAGGGGTAGCGGATAAATTCTGAAAATGAGTTACCCACCACACCCGCACGAAGAAAAAGGGTGGGTTTTAGTCACTAAGAGTCTGACACGCCCTCCCGCTCCACCCAGAGTGAGAGAATTCATTGGATAATTTCCTAACCCCCCAAAAAAAAAAAAAGTAAGACACTGATAGAATACAAAGCATCCTATTTTCTTTGCTTTTATTGTATTAGAAATGATCAAATATCAAAGATAATTTGTATTTATTTGATTACAATATACATATTATGCATAACTAAACTATTATTAACTTAAATTATCAAAGTTATTTAGCTTCAACCTGGGAGTCTTTAAGTTAAGAGTGAATGGGTTACTTCTGGGCAAGCGTTCTCTGTCTTCGACCTCATCATCGCTTACCATCAGGTGAGATAGAGGAAGATTTGGGTTTTGGGGGGGAAGATTTGTTACAATCTTACGGAATTCACAGTAATCCGGTGACATCGACTACTAGCTGTAATATATGATATATAATATATAATAATAATTTATCATTTATTCTCTCTTCAGAAAGCTGTCTTAAAGCTAAGTACCATAAAAAAATGTCTCAGCTGTAATTCCACCCTTGTGAGAGACTGGTGCCTGATATAAGTTTTTGGGAAAAACCTGTGTTACAGGTCACCAGGCCCCTTCCGCGGCTAGAATTAGCTTTTACAGAGATACCGTGCAAGAGTCGAAGATAAATAATGTGCATTGCGAAAAAAATAAAATAAAGAAGAGTAAAATAATATGCTTAAACAAACAAAAGAAAAATAAATAACAATAAAACACAATTAAAAAAAAAATATAAGTATAAGATGAGAGAATAATTATTATAAGAAAACACTATAGAAAAACAAAACATATAAGATTTTTTTTTAAATAAAAATAGTGGACGTAACATCTAAGTTAACCTAATATTAAAAAGTTTCAAATAATTATTAATAAAATATAACTTGACTTCTTTACCCTTGAAGCAGTACACACAATTACACATAGGTACTATTTACATTGAAACATTATTCATTATCTATTAAAACATTTCTCATACATTAGCGTGTGTACTCAAAATATTTACTTTCCTCCCTCCAGAGGATTTGCGGCCGAAAATATAATAAATACGTAAGAACGTAAGAGGATATTCCTGTTAAAATATGCTCCGATAGGGTTCCCAGATTGTTGGTATGCTCCCGAATTATTTAATACCACGTGAAGTGGATGTTTTGTTGAAATTGTAGGTATTTATTTTAAAGGCATAATGTTCATAATCTTTTACTGAATAATCAGCCTTTAATATCCCCACTACTGGGAAACAGGTCTCCTCTCTTTATGAGGAAATGGGCCTAATCCACCATGCTGGTCTAGTGCGGATTGGCAGTTTTCATAATTATGTCCTGTCATGTTTCCTTCATAGAGTTAAAAGCAGTGGTGATGTAATAATTTATACAAGCAAACGCGCCTGCTTAGGTTTAGACTTACGACCTACAAGTCATATTTTATGTGCCAAAAGACCACCATTGCTCTATTATCAGCATTATGACGCAGCCTACAGACGATGCAGAAATATTCACTTCACATACACAACTCTTTATAGGGGACGGGGGCTTCTCCCAATATCTTAATCGATTTAAGAAAAACCGGGCAAGTGCGAGTCGGACTTGCGCATGAAGGGTTTCGTACCATCGTACAAGATTTAATACTGGAACCCTAAAAACACGTTTTAAGTAGTCCCGAGCCCCCTTTCATTTTATTTATATTATTTGTTGTTATATCGGCAACAGAAATACACATCCTGTAAAAATTTCAACTGTCTACCTATTACGAATCATGAGATACAGCCCGCTGACAGACAGACGAACGGATGGACGGACAGCGGAGGCTTAGTAATAGGTTCCCGTTGGTTATCCTTCGGGTACGGAACCCTGAAAAGGACTCACTTGCATGTATTTGTGACCCAGTTGCGGAAGAATCAATACTGCACGTCTAATAGTTGAGTGTCCAGTGTTTGAGCTTGCCATAATATTCAACATGGTAAATGAAATAGACATGAAAATATTTATTAATTCTTGAATAAAGGTTTATGTATAATAATAAATGTTATATATTAGAAATAAAACGTAGACTAACAAATTAACATCGTAAATAAAGTGGGTTATAATGTACTGAGTGTTCTAATAAGTAAAATTAGAGCAATAATATAAAAAGGTACAAAAAAACAAGAAAAAGAAAGAAAAAACTAAAAAGGAAGGAAGAGGAAAGAAAAGAAAAAAAAATAAGAAAAGGAAGTGAAAGAACAAAAAGAAAACAGTAGAATAAGAAGTAATATTGTTTAAAAATAACAAATAGATTCAACATGATATGAGAGACAATAGCTCTGTACTCCCAACCTGTAAATGTAAAAATACGAGTGAAACCATAACTAAATATTTCACCCAACAACGATAGTATATCAAGAAATGTAATACAAAACAACAGAAAAGAAGCTCCAACCGCAATATCACAAAGAAAGAAAAAAAAATGTTTAGCTGGCCTTCATTGATAACATCGAACTCTCTTTCAGCGTAGCTTCAGCCATTTGGTTTCCATTTAACGATGCTTTTCCAGGTATAATTATCAAAACTCAAAGGACCAGAAATTATGTATTACCAGAAGCAATATTAATTAAAGTAGTATGTATTAAGTACTATGTATGGTATCTTACTTAGAATATTCATAATGATCAAGCTTTTTCCAAGAGAGACGGTTCTTGGCATCTAAAATATTTAGACACTAGCACTACTGCACGCACTACGTCCGCGTGGATTTTAAAAAATTATAGCCTATGACACCAATAACGTGAATTTCTATTGGTTAAAAGAATTTTCAAAATCGGTTCAGTAGATCTAGAGATTACCCCTTACGACCTCACAAACTCAAAAACTTTACTACTTTAAAACATTAGTATTGAAGTATAAATGAGAAGCTACGTTCTAGTCTTGTATTATTAGTCCCCCTGCTGCGCCCTGCTTCCTCATTGCATAGCTGCATGCAAATTAATTTATTAATACACTAGACATTGTCTTGGCATTTTCCGAAAACTTTCCTTACAAATATTCCTTAGAGAATGGTTGTAAAATTGAACATAATTTTGAAGTAGAAGTGAATAAGTAGCTATTAGATAAGCGAGCTCTATCGTTGACGACATCATCGCTTTCCATTAGGTACAATCGTTGTCGAACGGGAGTCTATCAATGATAATAATCAGATCTTGACCGTACTTTCGGGATTTTCCTGATAGCCGTGGTATACTTCTCCATTCCTTAAACACCTCAGAATATGTTGCCCTCTGATTGCTATGTCACACCATGTACTAGCGAGCGTTTTTATGTGTGTGTGAACTGAGGGACCACACTGGTATTTCGCAAAATAATCACAATACCTTAATTTTTCAGATACTTTCCGAGATCTGGCTGATGGTCTGTGAGAACTGAGGGACCGCACTTTAGGGGCTGTAGTTTTTAATATATTTGACTACAAATTCTCAGATTTGTTCTACAATTGTTTTAAGTCTACTACTGAATCTTTCCGATATTTTTTTGCGAAATACCAGTGTGGTCCCTCAGTTCACACACACAAGCGTTTTTGGGGGCCCCTGCTTTTTTATCGATGTATTCTAATAACATTGTTTAGGCAGGGGCCATTAGTTTTTATGTTGTTATTGTTAACTAGCCCACCTTAATCTCCCAAAACTATATTCCGATATCTTTGTTTATCATATCTTGCAATAGTTTTACACCAACCGGGGGTTGTCCTTGTATAGCGCGTACATGGATAATCGTCGATTAGCACCTCATTTCATTAAAAACGTCAAAGAGGTCTTTGCGAGTTGGCTTCGGCCCTTCGTTCATCTTTTAGAAGTCCGAGACTCCAGGGTCCCGAGAAATAAAAAAAACAAAAATTATATCAGTAATTAATTTAAACTTTATGTACAGTATCTATACATAGACGGACTTCATGCAACAAAGCGTTCTCTACCAGTCAACCTCTGGGTTAAAAACACTACACTGTGGTGGGTGTATGTACAACAATAAATAAATAATATTTAAAATCGCATTAAGTTTTATTCTAATTAGATACTAATATAAGAAAATGCTGAAATTATGAACTGAAAAATACTACGAAATAAAAGAACTAGTATTACCAGTAATACCAATGATAACGTTAACAAAACAGTAAAAGATCCACTTAAAGAACATGAACCTGCCAAGCAAAGGAATTCTCAGTCAATCACTATACGTCGACTAAACAGAATATATCTTCAATCTCATTTTCCTCATGACATCAGCAGAGTTCATTGAGCTAACATTACAGTCGACTGAAGGCCTTATCTGTGCGCCCTTTGCTCACTTTTATAGCTCCTCGTATACTATCAACATTGCTACCAATTTCCCTGAGTATGTTCTCACAAATAGTTTGTTAGCGAGTTATTTGGTTGTTGGTACAATTGTTTCTTTTTATTGGTACATGAAGTTAAGTGGATGATAAATCTGATTTAGATGTTTCGATAAACAGTTTATTTTATATTTATTATTTTGTAAGTAAACATTTTATCTTCTACTATTTTCTGATATTGATATTGTAAACTATGGAATCGTGATTCTTTGTCAACTCATCCTTTGTCGCTTGCATCATAGTTGTTAATTATTTTTTGTTTATATCGTACAACTATTTTGTAAGTAGAAACTATCTTCTCTACTTTATTTCCTAATTTACAATAATCAGATTATTGTAAAATGGGATCGTTTATTCTTTGTTAACTCATCCTTGGTCGCCTGCTTAATAAGCGTAATTTTTAACTCCGAAGTTTGACTTTAATTTTTTAACTTGCAATGCATTCTTAAATTCTATCAACCCTATTTTACCCAGAAATTCACACAATATTTTTCGTTTTAGCTTTGAAAACACAATAATTAATGTTGCTTCATTACGACATGTTGCCTTATGAAAATAAGTCCGGTATCATATTATGTATTACAGATATTACAAATGTGTGTTTATCTGTATATTTGCTGTTATTATTAAATTCGTATTTTGCTATAACGTTCTCATTTTGGGAAGGTTGTGTAATATTTAATTCAATGTTTATTTTGTTTTGTTCTTCCAGTTTGAAATTTTAGAATGTAATTACTAATTATAACAGAATTATTAATACATACGAGTACCTACATAATATAACTACCTACTGCCTTACTTAGTACAGTTGTACCAGTGAAAGATGTGCCTAACTTTAATTGACTTATTTACACAGGATCATCTCGTTAGTGTTTAGTATGAATATGAATTTAATTGTAAATAAGTTGTAGGTGTACCAGAATTAAAAAAATAAAATTATGAAAATATAATTATTTTGTTACATAGTAATTCGTATAGATTCAATATTTTTGCTTCTGACGCTGTATTTTGGTTTATTTTTTAATTAAATCTGCAAGTCAACAAATTTATTCCACTATGTTGAAAAAATCAACATGCTTCTATTTAATTCTGGATTTATTTACTTTATTCTTAATACTTAGAAGATACTACTCTTGTCAAAAAAAATATTATTTTTTTTCCCAAAACCTCCCCTCATTACTGGATCAGCACCTTGAAATGAAGCTTCAAATGGTTGAACAGAAGGCAAGGAAATTACATCGGTTGAACGAAATTTATCGTCAAATCAATTAGCGGTAGCTCTATAGCGGTGACGCCATCCCTTGATAATTACAATTAAGAATTCCAATTAAGGTGGCTCGGTGGTAAAAAATTGGTAACATTGGTGAATGCTTCTAAATTTTCTTCTTTGTTAATTTTGCGTTTTGTTTTTAATTTGGGTTAGTGTTTTTGTTTATTGTTTATGTTTTAGTGACGAAACAACTTTCAATTGGTAATTGTTTTAGAATAGAATAGAATAGAATAGAATAGAATGCATTTATTTGTCAGAATATTGTATGTACAAGGCTGTTATGTGTATTAGATTTCCTATCATAATATTCTGCCGTTTCCGGCGTACAAATATGGTTTGTAAATTATTACATTAACATTAAATTATTAGATAATATAGAATATAATAATATAGGATCAAAAGATGATGAAAATTGTAGATTTTGCCCAGATCAATCTGCCTAGCCTTTTCCCAACCATCTTGGGGTCGGCTTCCAGTCTAACCGGATGCAGCTGAATACCAGTATTTTACATGGAGCGACTGTTTGTCTGACCTCCTTAATCCAGTAACTGGGTAATACGATACCCTCAGGTAAGACTGGTTGTCAGACTTTCGGGCTTCTGACGACCCGTAACGACTGTCAAAGATCCACTATTGACAGCTGGGACCAACGGATTAACGTGCTTTGCGAGGCACGGAGGTGTCTCGGTATTTAAATATGGTCACCCATCCATGGACAAACCCCGGCAAGCGTAGCTTAACCTGATGGATCGACCCGTGCGGCTGTTATTACTTTAGCCACGAGCTCCTCGATTAGATGAGACTTTTCCCATGATTTTTCCCGTATCATTTCGAATCATCATCACCATCAGCCTTTTAATGTCCCCACCGCTGGGGCACAGGCCTCTCTGTAAGAGGGTGTGGGCCGTAATCCACCACGCGGGCCCAATGCGGATTGGTGAATAATTTGCATCAATCCTAATCAATTTAGAAAATGTATCTTCTTAATTTTCTTGCATATTATGAAGCTAGCTTCTGCGAGCGGCTTCGCCCGCATTTAATTAGTAGGTACTAACCCCATTATAAATTGTAACCTATGTGATATTTCAAACTATAATATATTTCTATGCCCACCCACATCCGTTCAGCTGTTCCAGAGTGATTGAGTGACCCTATTATCATCATCATCATCATGAGCCTTTAGCAGTCCACCGCCGGACATAGGTTTTTCCAGTTGCACGCCATTCAGCTCAGTTCTCGGCAACTCTCATCCAGTTGCTACTAGCCACCCTGCGAAGATCATCGCTCCTACCTTACGTTTGCTGATTCATGGTCTCCACTTAAGAACACTTCTACCCTAACGATCATCGGCTCTACAGCTAATATGGCCGGCCCATTGCCACTTCAGCTTGTTAATTCTGTGAGCTATGTCGACAACGTTGGTTCTATGCCGGATCACCTCGTTAGTAACCCCACCCAACCACAACCCAGTATCTGGGTAACACGAGAGTATCACCGATTACAAACGTGAATATCTCACATTCGTCGCGTGTTTTTGTTCGAACTCATTAATAAATTCGAGTGATTGTTTTAACAACACAGTCCGGTCAATTTGCATTTTTATTAACACGAATGGAATAATAGGAGCGTCCATTACGTGGAGTGGTCTATTGTCGGGTAGGCAGAGGGACAAGTTGACTGCTATTGACGGTTTATGTAGTGATACTAGCACTCGTCTTTAAAATTGGAAATCATAACAATGACCTAACATTACTCTTGTCTTTCCCGAAAGGGTTAAGTATGCCTCAACTTCGACAGTGACGTTTAAGTTTGTGGATGGGTGACCATGCTCAACTTACATATAGACAGTGATTGTGTGTCTGCGGATGGGTGACCATACTTTACTCACATATCGAGTCCACTCTGTGACTCGGAAAGTTGTTGGTTCTGTCGTCGGGTAGTTGGAACTCCGGAAGTTTGACGATGAGTCGTGTCACGGGAAAAAGGACAGGCAGGTACTACTTGATGGTGGTGGCACTATATGGATCCTTGGTCTGAAATAAAAGTTTTAAATTTGAATTACGAGTATTATTAGCTTCCTTACCAGGTAAAAACTTAGACGTTATGAAGTGATCAATCTTTAGAAGAATTAACTAGCGACCCGCCCCAGCTTCGAAAGTATACAAATCATACATCTAAACCTTTCTCATAAATTACTCTGTCTGTTGGTGAAAACCGCATGAAAATCCGATCACTAGTTTTGAGTTTTGAGACAGACAGACGAAGCGGGGAACTTTGTTTTATAATATGTAGTGATAGTGATATTTATAGATATAGGTAGTTTTACTGATTAACAAGCAGCTGTTTATATTTCTGTATTATTTAGCAGTAAATATTTTCTTGATATTTACTGCTAAATAATATTTGTATTCCGATCTGAATATAACCAATCCAAGAACATAGGCAAGCTTTTTCCTTGGATTGGACGATTGGCATTCCCTCGACGCTCAATGACTACGGCAACCTTTCCTCGTATATTTTGCAAAATATTTTGTTATACAAGCTACTACGAAAAAAGTAGAAAACACAAGTGGAAGTGGCCAAGCAGCTATCTGGCGCGTGTCATAATTATGTGGAAAATATGTAAAATAATTACAACTTTCGGCAGTTGTAATAAGACTTAATTTTGTATGAACAATAAATTAAATTTTGACGAAAAGCTTATTTGTTGTTCATACGAAATTAAGACTTATTACTTAATCACGCCAAAAGTCGCTGAATGAATCTGGATAAAATTTTGCAAAGAGATACATAGTTCTAATCTGTTATAGCACATAGGCTATAATTTATGGTTGAGAAAGTTCTAACTATTATATCATACACCAAAACACCAGTAACAAACCACAACCAAAAACACCAGCAATAAACCACAACCAAAATATCATAAACAAACAAGCACACAATTCATTTATTTACAGGCGCCATTTATAACGCGTTCAACGTGACGTCACAAATGACGGCGTCGCGTCAAACTGTAATGCGACGTCAAATATGTTGATACAGAGCATTAAATTGACGTGATGTGACATACTGACGTCGATATTTTAACGTTGACGGTGAATTACTTGCTTTGCGTACGTTTTTTATTGAGCGAGTAATCATTTTATGTTAAATCGTTGTGAAGATAAGGGCGATGTGAGATTTTCGGTATTTGTGAACTGAAGTTGTGCAATCACGTTATTTTGATTGGTTACTAATAATGCAATGTGGAATAAGGAGTCGCGTAGACCGAATTTCGCACCAACATCTCTACAAATATACTCCAGGAACTCGGCATTAAGTGACATCTTAAATTGATAGTAGGTACAAAGTCACATAATAAAATAGTTTAGACACGTCTTCAGACGCGAGAGAGGCTCCATCGAGCACCAAAACGTGAGGGGTACCAGTGGGTGAGGAAAGTCACTCAAGTCAATTAGGTCTGCTGTAAGTGGTTCCTTGGACGAGTGCACTAGGATGACGGGCAGCAAAGAACAGTGGCGAAAGATCGTGGGGCGAATCACATCGACTTCTGCAGATGTCACTACGTGATGATCTTGGGTTGTAATCATCACGAAGTGAATCATGACCCGAGAGGTCATGATCATCATTGTCAATAGTGTTACGAAAAAGAAGAAGAATGTAATGAATGAAATGACGACTGAAATCGACGACTATGACGATGTTGTTGTTGATGTTGTGTTTTTTATAACAACTATTTCAGTTTACCTGTGTTAACAAATAAATTAATAAATGACTTATAACCTGATGGATATTAGTGCCTTTATACAATTTGGAAGCTTCTAGATACAATGAGTAAAGAATTTACTAACCGTTATTCTGAGCATGAAGCTCATGGTTTCGATTTTTGGGTTGAGCAAAATGTTACTGGATTTTCGAATTTGGAATTTCTCGGTAGTCTGGGTATGTGTTTAATGGAAATAGACTAGCCCCGTATTACGTGGGATTTGAAAAAAAACTGGGAAAATATGGGTGAACTAAATTAAGATATATTTCTGTCTGACTCTTTGGGGAATACAAGCATGATATTATGATATATACCAAAACACACACACTTACTAGGAAGTGGTGAAGGGCGAGCGTTTTTGGAGGACTGTAGAACTTTAACGTTCAAAAAGTGCTGGCTCTCAGCCCAATTTGAACAAATGACTTTTGATTTTGATTGTTGAGCTAAAGGTGCTGATCAACGCGTCATATTCGTGAACGGGTGCCGTCAGTTGAGACTGGGCATCTCTTAACTGCCACAGTCTTATTTTAATCTTTATTTTTTTTAATTGTTTATTTTTTACTTACATTATTTTCACATAATAGAAGCAACAAGATATATGTAACCAAGATTTATAATAAATAACATGGTCTAAAAGAGTGTCCATGGAGTTTCTTGCACTTCTTCTCCATAGAGATCTACGCTTTGGAATGTGCAGTTAACTTCAGCTTTCTGACTGACGGACTTCTAGACAATTCAAAAGTGCCTGTATATGGTTTATTTGAAATAAATGCTTTGATTTGATTTGTTATTTAAAAAATGTTATTTGGTACTTGTGTAAAGTCTATTTTCAATTAGAATCCTTATAATTACACTCAAAATAAATGCATTCACTGTCACACCATTCAGTACTTTCTAACTAGAGCCACATTTCAATTGAAACCCCGAATTTCACATGAAAACATTATAAAACGTTTCCATTTGAGCAGTGACGTCCAGTTGTCCATTCGCTAACATTTCAATTAGCGGCACAAAGCGGACTTCATTAGTAATTGTAACTCCCGCTGCGCTCGAGCCGCGAGCCGCGGCGATCACAGACTAACGTGATGGACCAAATAAAGTCGACTTTCGGCAACTCGCTCGTAGAATTAATGGAAACACACGAATGCAGGATGTTAATTCGGAACGCATCATAACTATAACTAACTGTGGAATAGGAACGCAGCGATGAGTGAATGAGAGCGTAAGTGTAGGAGAGAGAAGGAACGAGTTAAGAGATAAGATGAAGACGTTTTCTAATTATTGTAAGAAGTTTTTAAAATAATAAAAGAAGTTTCAAGAATTGAAGAATATTTATTTTGGTCATCTACGCATGAATAAAAATGTATTAATGTTTTCTGTGGAGTAAATGAATTTTGATTTTGATAAGCTGGACAGTAATTGCAATGCTTTTTTGTCCTTTCTGGAAATCAAATCTGCTGAATCTGTAGTCTTGTCAATTCACTCTCGTTACCCAGCGATGACAACAGCATTCGTTTTAATTGACGGAAGTTTTATTGTTTCCATTTTATAATTTGCCTTTAAAAAAAACTTTTTTACAAAAAAACAACCGACTTTCTAAAAAGAAAATACACTAAAAATAATTTTAATTTTGGAAGTCGGTGTCAAATAACAAAGAAATAAAATACAAACACCGTCGGTTGTTTTTTTTGTAAAAAAGTTTTTTATTTTTCACTTTTTAGTTGCTATACCCCAAAACTAAAAACCCCAATAACATGGAACGTGGAATTTAAACATACTCGTAATTGGAGAAAACCAAAACGTCATCTATGTATTTTTCGTTTTTTACAGTTTTTCAAAAAGCGCCGAAGCAATTTCGATAAAATTTATATGGGACCACCTTGGTAGTATCTTCTTTCGGATGAAAGAAGAATTTTGAAAATCGGTCCACAACTGACAGAGAAATTGGTGGACATACATAAGAATAAAAAAACATATATACAGTCGAACATAGAACCTCCTCTTTTTTCGAAGTCGGTTAAAAATAAGCAAAGTTCTCAAACGAAAAGTAGGTTACTTTATTAAACCATCATTATAAAGCTAAGACTTGGTAACAGATTTATTCACTACCAACTACGACATGCAATCTTTATTGCAGCTAATTGTGAATGAGTTCATCATCATCATCATCATTTCAGCCAAAAGTCGACCATCCAGCCGAAGACCTATGTCCATCGGTGGACGACTTGCCGATGATGGCCGGACGGATCACCATCCGTTCTGTGATCAATGAGCTTTACATACTGACAAATTTCGTTCGGCAGTTCTTCGGGCTATTTCAGTTACCGTGGTTTCATTAGATTGATAGATAAATGACGGGAGTCATTTATCTATCAATCAATTTTGAATTGCATGATTTTACGTTTCCAATGCGCTCGCTAAGTGATAATATTTCTGTTTCTTCCATACCTCTATAATAACATAGACTATACCTAGACTATTTCAGGAATCTTCTTTCTTATTTTCTTGACATGAACCAAGATAAAGAAAACTGTTTTCATTGAAAACCTAAAGAATTCTTTGCCTAGTGTCTACTCGAAACTTAGATCAATTTATTCCAGAATAGTCGGTATTTCATAAATTTAATAACTGACTGACAAGCGATTAATAAAGGAATAGTTTTCATATCCAGTTATTCTAATATCTTTGACTATGAATGGTTGGTACGTTCTTTAGATATTAGATTTTGAGTGATCCGACTTCAAAAAAGGAGGTTCTGTATTCGACCCGTATGTATGTATGTACGTATTTAAGTATCTATGTATCTTGTTTGTCCTCGATTTTCTCGAAAACTACTGATCTTATTTGAATGGAATTTTCGTTATACCAATGCATATTTTTTTTCAAGGAATGTTTTAATATTTCATATATTAGGATCTGATGAAGATCTTCGGAGATAGACAGGGGAACTCTTGAATAACTAATAGCAAATGACTAGTGATTGCTGCGACCGTTTGTCTATGTATTCTTAACAAAATCTAATAGGGAACCACAACTAAAAAGTGTAAAATTAAAAACTTTTTTACAAAAAATAGAACCAACTTCCAAAAAAAAAAACTAAAAAAGTGCCAAATATCTTTAATTTTGGAAGTTGGTGGCAAAAAACGAAGACACAAAACCAGAGACACTGACTGTCGAAATTAAAGTTATTTTGCATTTTTATTGTTTTTTTTTTTTGAAATCGGTTCTATTTGTTGTAAAAAAGTTTTTTACTAATAATGAAGAACAGAGGTAGGCCAGTGGTAACAACTGCGAATTCCGGGTTTGGCAGAGACGGCCACTTTACTTTGTGTTAATATAATTTCATTGAGGTGACTGCAATCATCGTGAGGAAATCTGCATATTTTGAAACCAAAAAGAAATATAAATCTGAGATCTACACTATACTGGTTTATATTGTACACGATCCTACCCTCGAATGTGATCTCTCTCTATAACTCAAAGGTTGAAACCTGGGAGAAAACTCAACTCGACTTTGTACACTGTGTAATGGCTTTTTTTTTTTGGTGGGGTGGGAAATCATCCAATGACTTCTCCCGTTTTGGGTGGAGCGGTAGGGCGTGTCAGAGTCTTACTGACTAAAACCCACCCTTGTTCCTTCCCTGCCTGAGTGCCCAGGGATGCGGTAACTCTGTATAATGGCTGTGTTCTAAGTTAAAATGTGGTGTACAGTAAATAATTAAGAAAGAATTAACCCCCTGTTGGATTATGGGCCACTCTCTCACACAGTGAGGAGGCCTGTGGTCCGGTGGTCGTCTAGGTACGTGGCGATAACCCGATGTGGAAACATATTTCCCACAAAGATTACATATAGTGACATTGTCATGAAGCTATCTAACTAGTTACTATATTCAAGTTATTCAAACTTAACAGACAGATGTGTTGCTAAGGAGTAATGGCCATTTCTTCTTCCCAGCTAAAACACTAGGAAGTGCTGACAGGCGGGTGCTTTTGAGGGTCTGTCTTTATATAACTTTAGGTCTTTAAGAACCTAGACTTTCAAAAAGTGCTGTCACGTAGCCTACTTTGAATAAACGACTTTTGATTTTGATATTTTTAGTCACTTCAGACTTCAGTCTGTAATAGCTTCGGCCTATTTTTTTCCGTTGGCATGGCAGCAGAGTCGATAGAAGTTGCGTAAGTTTCCTTCAAAAGGACTTAGAATATGGGTTTAAGTTTGGATATTTCTGTAGAATTCCAAACTCAAAGTTTTCACAATAGGTTGCAAATTGGTTTTAGGCTTAAGAGATCCTCTTCTATTTGAAGATTCAATTAAATGAGTGTTACAGAATACGAGCCTTATTTATATAACTTGTTAAACATTTTTTTTTGTGGGGTGTGAAATCATCCAATGACTTCTTCCGCTCTGGAGCGGGAAGGCGTGTCAGACTTGTACTGACTAAAACCCACCCCTGTTCCTTCCTTGCCTGAGTGCCCAGGGGCGCGGTAACTATGTCTCGAATTTATCCGCGACCCGACTCCGTTGAGTCTCCCTCACCCGTTCCGCCTCCTCCTTCGAGGAAACTGCTTACCATTTCCACTCGCCCCGTACCATGGCCTGGACCAGGGCCGGGAAAACTTGCTAACCTTGTGCTTAGTTTAAGGCAGTTGTCCCATCGCCAGCGAGGAAGCGGCTACCTATCGGCTATTTTCTCGATCAAGAAACGTACAACAGATATACATTCCGTGTAAAGAAAAGAGATGCATAAATAATAAATGATCACTGACTGTTCAAACTAACCTACGAAAGCCCTAGGAAATTAGCTGCCTAAAGCAGGAAAATTAATTTTATTATAACCATTTACCTTCCCTTAAACAAGCACTTGTATAAAACTTAAATATTTTATTAAAACAATAAAATTAATATGTAGGTATACTAGAAAACTGTTAAAACACTAAGGTTGGCGTTGTTTTACATTAATTTGTTTTTAATTATAAATATTTTCATTTTGTTATAAAAGAAAACTCGTCGTCTATGATTCGTTTTGGTGAAAGCAAAGTTTGGAGCGGTGTAGAATTAATTAGATTTCAGTTCTTAGAAGAGAAATGGCGTATTATTCTAGTTTTGTAAGTAAAATTTGGTTTCGGTTTTAAATAGTACTTGGGAAAGCTTCTCATTCTATCCGGCTAATCCTCCTATTCTACTTATATTAAAAATGCGAAAGTTTGGATAGATTTATGGATGGATGTTTGTTACTCTATCACGCCAGAATGGCTGAACGAATCTAGATGAAATTTAGCACAGAGATAGATTATAGTTTAGAATAGTATTTAGGCTATTATTTATTTACATTATATATAACTATACTGCTAAATAACTTAATAAATAAAATATGTACAAGCGGCATAAAAGATCCGGGAGGAGTACAGATTATTCAGCATCGAAAAATTCGTCCACATTGCTGTCAATGGGAAAAGTGCCCAGAACGCTGGCAGCATTGCCACGTTGAATGGCAATGCTGATTCTTTGGCCGAAATAAAGGCCAGTCCTCTAGTGAAGTGAAGAGTCGAATAATTGTTTGGCTATTATTTATAATAGGATATGTACTAATTTTACACGGGCAAAGCCGCTGGCAGAAGCTAGCGAGATAATAAATCCCATTTTAGATACTTTATCTATCTAAGTAAGTGCCCTCATGTCATCATTTTCGTAGGGAAGCGGCATACGTTAGGAGGGAGGCGGCATACGTTAGGGAGACTCAACAACGGCAGAGTCACCCTAACGCCCTCAGCAGCAGCAGCCGCAGGAGACGCCAGGGGCTTCGGGCGCCACGAGACGATCTCCGGCCACCGTAGACCCGGGCCTGCGGGCGGCGAGTAGTGGGTAACTCGCCGCCCGATCAGCACCAGGCCCGAGAGTCGACGGCGCGTAGTGTTCCACGCGCGCCTCAAAGAGTTGTCAGCAAACACGACGAGACCCGTCGTGGCCGATACCTGCCCGGGGGTGGAGGATAAATTCGAAAGAGTTACGGCAGGGAGGAACAGGGGTGGGTTTTAGTCAGTAAGAGTCTAACACGCCCTTCAGCTCCACCCTAGAGCGGAAGAAGTCATAGGATGATTTCCCAACCCCCAAAAAAAAAACATCATTTTCGTGCCCTGTTACCTGGGATCGGCACCATTCATTTTCTAATTCCATTATCTCCTCTTAAAGTACCATATTTTCTTTCAATTGTAACTTACTTCTGCCTGATATTTACTCACATACTAATTAAAAAAATCGGCAAATAAATTCAACAGTATCACACAAACTGGGCTCTAGTTGCATCGAACTCATTTCAATATCCACCGGAACTCGGACCGCAGATTAATAATTATCTTTTAGTAAGGTCAATAGACTTGAAGTCAAAATGTAACTTAATGTACTGCAAAATATATAGAATACAGAAGGCTGACTCCATACAGTAAGTGAACAGGCGCGCACACATAGACACGCTCCACGTACAGCGAGTGCAGGTGCCCTAGCAACCGGCTATTGCTTAGGTGGCGGTTCGTGGCGCGATTGCGACCGTAGATCGAGACATGTCATGGTGACATGGAGACATCGACTGTCGCAACCCAGCGCTAGGCACGCCACCATCGCGGCGGTAGTGCCCCTCTGTAAGGAGTGGCTGGAGAGGCGTCCTGGCGTCCTGGCGTCCTCACCCTTCGCCTGACGCAGGTTCTCACCGGACACGGTTGTTTCGGGGGGTTCCTGTTTCGGTTAAGGCGGGAGGAATCGCCCGGGTGTTACCAATGCGCGGATCGCCTAGAGAACACGGTGGAGCATACGATGGAGGTCTGCCCCGCTTGGGCGGAGCACCGCCGTGTTCTCGTGGATGCGATAGGCGGTAGCGACCTCTCGCGCCCGCCCTGGTTCCGGCCATGGTATAGAACAAGAGGGAACGTGAAGCAGTCTCGTCCTTCTGCGGAGCAGTAATGCTAGCGAAGGCGGTGGCAGGATGGGTGAGGGAGACTCAACAGAGTGGCCCTCACGCCCCCGTACACGTAGTGTCTCGTGTCACAGTACGTGAAGAAGAGATCGAGACAACGGCGGTCTCCAGTCGCGGCGCAAACCGCCACCTTTTGAGATTGCCGCACGTACGCCTCTATGTGTGCGTGCACCTGTTTCCGCTCGATATTTAGAGTTTCCGTACCCTTCTATTCTGTGTTTTAAGTCTGAGTGCAAAAGTACTTTAGAGCTCTATTAATTAGTTTTGTAATTAGAAGTTTAATTACTCCAAAGTTCGCAAAGTATTGGTATTTGCGCCACTTATTTAGGCATTGAGGTCGGATAAGAGCTGTATCAGAGTTTGAATGTGGTTGAAGTGGCTGTTCTGAACATAATTTGGCTGGAGTTAACTTGGAATAAAAATTATTGAAGTTATTTAACTTCGCTCCCGCTTTCCTGGAATTTCTGATAGTGAAAAGGCTTTCGTAGTCTGTAAACTTTAGTGAATAAGTACAACTAATGACTTTTGGTAAGAATATAGAACTAGTAGGCGTTTAATAAGAGTTGCTTACTATTTACACTTCCAGATCTCTGCATATTATAAATGAGAGTCGTTTTCCGCGTCTGTCTGTTGCTCCGCTAACTCCTCCTAAACAACTCCTCGTTTCCGTTATCACTAAAAGAAAGAAAGAAAGAGTGATAAACGAGGAAGGTTTGTGTGTGTAACTTGTACCCGCGACAGAGCCGGGGCGGGTCACTAGTGTATTAATAAATGTCATAAGAATACATAGGAAAATCTTTATTCAGTATGTTAAAAAAGAAAAAGTAAAATCACCTACCCACTTTTCAAAAGTATTAATGACGAGAATTTCCTCTGGAACCATCCATTGCCTTTAACGTTTATTGGTCTCTGATAAAAGAAACACAACTCCACATTGTTTTAAACCCAATACAATTTTCAGTAAAGGAAATATCATTTTTACGTTCCCCTATAATATTCGTTTATTGGCCCTCCGATAGCTCTGTCAAAAGCATTAATTACTTAATTTCCGTTCCCACAGAGTAAAATGTTTACAGGCTTTTAAAATGGCGTCGTTTACGCGTTGATCGCGTTCGAAGTTATCCCGGGATTACTTTCAATGGTTTTTATGTGTATTATGATGTAAATGACGGGACATAAACGTAAATAACAATATGGCCGTGATCCTTGATGGCGTAAACAGAGATTTAGGTGTGAGATGATAAATTGGGGCTGTAACTGAATAAAGTAGAGGATTAGTAATATTTATTGCTTCTTATTAGGTGGCTTTGTGTAGGCTTAGTGTGGGAAATCATCAAATAACTTGCTCTTGGTGGAGCGGGAGAGCGTTCCAGACTCTTACTGACTAAAACCTAGTTAATGTGTAAATACGTCATAGTTCGTATATTCTCATCATAAACCATAAGTAATATTTATCTATTAATATTATTTATCATTTGTTGTCATGGTTCATAAAATGAGTATGCCTAGAAAACACGTTAAATCGTTGGTCCCGGTTGTCATTTGTAGATCTTTGGCCGTTATTACGGGTAGTCAGAAGGAAATCAGTATCATGATGTCCAGTTATTGGGTTTTGGCGGTGTCTTCGAGTAAAATACTGCCATACAGATGATGATGAGATGGAGTGGCTTTCCGTAAAGTTATCATCAGCTGATCAAAATTAGCATAGAAGGTCCAATTTATTTTTGGGAATTTATTATGAAAGAAAGTTGTTCATTTCCATGTGTAGAAGCAATATCTAAAATATGACCACCAATTCCCATAACACCCTGTATAGTGTATTTCGTGGTCCTTGTTCCTGTAATCATAGTTGCAAAAGTTAACTAGTATATATTTATCTATACATAAATAAAATTCAAAGTTTGAAATTTTTTTCAAAGATGTTTTAAAAAGGCGACGGATAAATACGTATAGCGTGCTTGCAAGAAACGAAATGGAAGGGTGCAAAAGCAAGAGAATTAGGGGAAGGATATAAGTTTTATTACTGTGGAAGTGATTTTTTTTTTTTCGGAGGGTGGGAAATCATCCTATGACTTCTTCCGCTCTAGGGTGGAGCGGAAGGGCGTGTCAGACTCTTACTGACTAAAACCCACCCCTGTTCCTCCCTGCCTTGAGTGCCCAGGGGCGAGGAAACTCTTTCGAATTTATCCTCAACCCCCGGGCTGGCATCGGCCATGATGGGCCCCGTCCCTATTGCTGACAACTCTTTGAGGCGCGCGTGGAACACTACGTGCCGTCGAGTCTCGGGCCTGGTGCTGATCGGGCGGCGAGTTACCCACTACTCGCTTTCCGCAGGCCCGGGTACTGTGGAAGTGATGGCATACGGAATGGTGTGGGCATAGTTTTGGGTACTGAGTTAAAAGAATGTGGTGGATGTTAAAAGAGTAAGTGATAGAGTGATAGCTATTAAAGTGGTTGTGGAGAGTATGATAGTAAATGTTATTAGTGCGTATGCACCCCAATCAGGATGTGAGGATAGTGTAGAAGAGAAATTTTGGAAAGACTTCGATTGTGTGATGATGAATGTACAGGAGAGTGAAGAGGTGTTTGTGGGGAGTGATTTTAATGGGCATGTAGGAAGTCTGGAGTATGGTTATGTGCATGGTGGTCGGGGGTACGGAGACCGTAATACTGATGGCGAGACATTGCTGCAAGCTGCTTCGGCTTTTGACCTGGCAATAACTAACACCTGGTTCAAAAAGAAAGACAAACACCTGATCACTTACAAAAGTGGCCAGCACGCGACCCAAATTGACTTTTTCTTTGTGAGACGAAACAGTCTCAAAACAGTAAAAACTGTAAAGTGTTGCCAGGCGAAGGCTTATTCTCTCAACACAGGCTCATAATGATGGACGTAACAGTCAGTGTCTCGTCCAGTAGGAACAAAGAACGGCCCCCACCCAAAATCAGATGGCGTATGATAGAAAATGAGGAGTGTGCAAGTATGTTTAAGAGTCAAGTGGTAGATAAAATGATAGAAATGAAGGATATGGAAGGAAAATCTGTGAATGAATGTTGGAAAGAGATGGCGGATTGTATAAGGCGAGTAGCAAAAGATGTGTTTGGAGAATCGCAAGGGAAAGGCATGATAGAAAAGGATACATGGTGGTGGAATAAAGATGTGCAAAAGATGCTGAAAGAAAAGAAAATTTCGTTTAAAGTATGGCAGAATAAAGAAACCAGAAATGATAATTTGAAAGAAGATAAAGAGAAAATTTATAAAGATTGGAAGAGAAAGGCAAAAAAGGCGGTAGCAGTTTCCAGGTCTAAGGCGCAGGAAAAGTTATATGATTTACTGGACAGCCCTAGAGGCCAGAAGGAGTTCTACCAGATTACAAAAGTAAGAGAAAGGAGAACGAGGGATATAATGCATATAAAATGTATGAAAGATGAAATCGGTAAAGTCTTGTCGAAAGATGACGAAATAAAAGAGCAATGGAAGGTTTATTTTGAAAAGTGGATGAACGAAGAGAATGAACGGAATGGTGTGCTCAAAGAGGTACAAGTAAATATAGGTTTGGTGAGAGAAATTAGCATGGATGAAGTAAGAAAGGCAGTTCTATGTATGAAAAATGGAAAGGCCATGGGCCCTGATGACATACGAGTAGAAGTATGGAAGTGTTTAAAAGAGGATTGATGTATGTGGCTGACTTTATTCTTCAATAAGTTGTTGTATGAGGAAGTTATCCCACAAGAATGGTGCAATAGTTCGCTAGTGCCCATCTTCAAGAATAAAGGGGATGTACAGGACTGCAACAACTATCGAGGGATAAAGCTCATGTCACATACTATGAAAGTATGGAAGAAAGTGATAGAGAAAAGATTGCGAGAGGAGAGTGAGATTACCCCGAACCAGTTTGAGTTTATGCCAGGTCGAGGGACAATGGAAGCCACCTTCGCTCTCCGTCAATTGTGCGAGAAGTACAGACGTGTGCACAAGAACTAGCACGTGGTGTTCATTGATCTTGAGAAAGCGTATGATAGGGTACCTCGGGATGTGTCGTGGTTGAAAGAGAAAGGTTTACCTGGGAAGTATGTTGAGTTGATACGTGCTATACAGACAATCTAGTACCTACGTCCGGTCGGCTGCTGGCAACACCGATGAGTTCAGTGTGGCTGTAGGCTTACATCAAGGGTCGGCTTTAAGTCCTTACCTCTTCCTGTTGATTATGGACGCTCTTACGTCAGAAATACAGGAGGAGTCACCCTGGTGCATGCTGTTTGCCGACGACATTGTTCTGGTCGGTGAAGATGGACCTGAGATCTAGAGCAGATTGGAGAAATGGCAACAGAAGCTGGAGAAAGTTGGCTTGAAAATCAGCAGAACCAAAACTGAATACATGTTCTGCGATTTCGGCGGTCTCTCCAGTACTGAAGCTATAGTGCTAGATGTCGCGCTTCTCCCAGTCTGCTCCGATTTTCGGTATCTCGGTTCACTCGTGCAAAGCGATGGCGAAATAGATCGAACTGCTTAGCACAGAATTAACACTGGATGGATGAAATGGCGGCAGTTCACAGGGACTATCTGTGACTCCCATATCCCCCTTTAACTTAAGGGGAAGATTTATAAAACAATAGTCAGACCTGCTGTCTTGTATGGTTCAGAATGTTGGGCCACAAAAGGGATGAATGAAAAGCAATTGCATGCGGCTGAGATGAGAATGCTAAGAGCGATGTGTGGTGTTACGCGCATGGATAGAATTAGGAATGAGTACATAAGAGGAAGTCTGAAAGTGGCACCGCTGACTGAAAAGTTGTGTGGAAATCGGTTGTCGTGGTATGGGCATGTGATGCGGAGGAATGAAGAAAATGTGGTGAGGAAAGTCTTGTGTATGGATGTGGATGGCTATAAGAGTAGGGGAAGGCCAAAGAAGCGATGGTTGGACTGTGTGAAAGAGGTTATGGGTAAAAAGGGGGTGACTACAGAGATGACGACTAATGAGAAGACGACTAAGAGTATGGAAGAAAAAGACATGTTGCGCCGACCCCAAATAAATTGGGATAAGGGCAGGAGAATGATGATATAAATAAAATTCAAAGTCCTGACTGACTGATTAACTGATATATCAACGCACATCCCAAACCGCTGGACCTAAAGACTTGAAATTTTGCACAAAGATACTTTATACAGTGTAGGCATCCACTAAGGCAGGATTTTTGGAAATTCCACCCCTAAATGGGTAAAACAGGGGATGGAAGTTTATTTGAAAGTCCGTCAGTTTTGAAGTTAGGATCTTCATATTTTGTGCTTAGGCTGACTATTGAAAATTAATTTATACGTGTCTCAGCGTTTTGATAATTCCACCCCCGAAGGGTTAAAAAGGGGGATGAATTTGTGTATGGAAAGTCCTTCATGTACGAAGTAAAAATCGCCAAATTTATTATCTAGGCTTATGGTTGGAAGTTAACGGTTGAAATTCTAGCAATACCGTTGATTGCTAGAATTTCAACCCTTAAAGGGGTGAAAAGGGGGATGAAAGTTTGTAATTAATAAATTGTATTATTGAAATTGTTGAGCAGAAAAATTTTTCGAACATGTGAAGCAATGGATTAACAATATCCATCAAAATGATTTAGAATAAAATAGCAGGAGTTTTGGGACTTTGACGTTTAAAAAGTTTTGGCTCTCAGTCTTATATGACTACTACTGCTCTCAGCTTGATACTAATATTAGTACTTTGGATTTTGATTCCTACAGTGTTTTTTTAATGTGTTACTCTCTGAAAATATCATTCAAATTTATAATTAATCTTTTCACGCGGACAAAGCCGCGGGCGGAAGCTAGTAATATTATAAAGAGAAAAGATTTTTTTTATTGTTTGTTTGTTTGTACCGAATAAGCTCCGAAACTACTGGACCGATTTTAACCATTTTTTTTCACCAATAGAAAGACAAGTTATTAGCAAGTAACATGGTTACTTTTTATCTCGGGAAAAATAACAGTTCCCGTGGGATAGGTCACGGGAGCGAAGCCGCGGGCAAAGGGCTAGTAAATAATATTCTTGGTACTTGGTAATTCACAACCACGAAAAACCATCATAATTCAAAACGTTAAACGTTAAATAGTGGCACAGTAACAATTATTACAAATCCTTATACCAACCCCACTTGAAATGTAAAACATTTGAGTACCAAATTCCTTCGTAAGAATGCGTAAAGAAAAAAAAAATCAAAGAATCTCCATAGGCAATACGATACTCTTAGCCCCAAACAACTCTTTAAGAGAACAAAACGCACTCAGATCGAATAACTGAGCTGAGTCC
Source organism: Polia nebulosa (assembly GCA_951329385.1). Classification (NCBI taxonomy): domain Eukaryota; kingdom Metazoa; phylum Arthropoda; class Insecta; order Lepidoptera; family Noctuidae; genus Polia; species Polia nebulosa. The sequence goes on along the minus strand of OX589613.1, from coordinate 22,399,923 downwards.
CCAAATATAATAGGAACAGAAGATCGGCTCCATGTAACGAGTGAAAACAGACGCATGTACACATAGACGCGTATAGTTCGATTCAAAGTTAATGACGTGTGTAAAGTTCGCGTTTCGCAACCCCGCTGTCACATGGATTTGCTGCTGCGCAGCGATCCGCGGAGTGTTCTGATCCACCATAAGCTTTAGTTCTAACTATACCTACGTGCGGCGATCTCAAACAAATGCAGGTATCACGTATCGCGAGTGCGCGTGCACTCGCAGTACGTGAAGCGTGTCTTTTCGTTATTTGTATAACGCTGAGCTTCTGTACTTATTTTGTAGCTTACTTTAGAATTGATAAACATTAGTGTCCACCGAAGCGTAACTTTTAGTGGAAAAGTAAATACAAAATATTATTTCAGAATTTTAAAATTACTTTTACTTCATCAGTTTTTCTCGTGCGCATTTATTTTTAGGATGCCAATTACTTTTTTTCCATACGATATTCCATTCATTTTTTTAGTACTGGCAAAAATATATTTTTGTTACCCACATAAAATTATATACCCGAATTCGGCCTAATAGATACATTATTTATTTTTTCCGCAAGAATGAGATAAGTTATCATCAATTGCTACTATGTTGTGGTTGACTTTAATTTTAACCTGATGCGACAGTATGTTGGTATAGAATTTGACTTTAGTGTAGTGGTCGCAAGCAAGATTACTGAGCTGATTTAAGTTCGATGGCCAGACCGTTAATTTAATATTTAGATTTTAAAAATAGCAGCCTAGAGTCTGAATTGTACCCGGTTTATAGCAATTGACACTTTCTCTATTGCATGAAACTTAAAACTACCTAAGTGTCGTAATCTCTGCCTTACTCTTCGGGAATTATAGGCGAGATTTTATATTATGAAATTCTCAAAAACATATTCCCCCATTTCCCTTCCACGTCGCGATCATCGCACAAACATTAACATGTTTATTCCCCGTTCCGCGGCAGTTGGAAAGCTCCTAAATCTTAGCAGGCAAAAATGAAGGCTTTGAGCATTCAACTCACGCAGCACCGATTTTAAGAGCCCTTCTGTCCGACCATTATTATCCTATTTTTCTTGCTCGGCGCTCCACGCTGCCTTTTACGAACCCTTGAAAATTCCTGCATTTTTTTCTGTCTATCCAGAGGTTTTTGTTAAAATGTTTTGAGATTAAAATATGTACGTTTTTTTAGGTTACGAAGAATCTTGATGAATTTGAGGTGGTGTGAAATATTCGTTTGAAAAAGGTGATCCTATGTATTTTATTGTTAGTATTCTTTGTTGATTTTCTCCTGCACAAATAAATTAAAATCGCACGTCTATGAGTACTTATTCTGTCGGTTGATGTTCATAGATAGATATATAGATTCATTTTATAAGGTTCCGTATCCGAAGGGTTCAAACTGAGCCCTATTGCTGTCACTCACGTGTCCGTCTGTCTGTCCGTCGTCTGTCACAAAACTTTGTTCCGAAGAATTTTTAACTTCTCATTAACCTTTACTTTACACATTATACATAATACACATTATCACCACAAGTGCTTAACTTGTGGTGATAATGTGTATTATGTATAATGTGTTTACGTATATTTTACTAATAAATACCAAAATATTGATTTCCCTAATAAGGTACAGAGCCCTAAATGTGCGAAGACCGACACGCACTTGTCCGGTTTTCATTGTACACCAAAACAAATTGCAGTAGGAGCTTGTAACAATGGGCGGTATTATTGCTAAAAGCCATTAAAATACTACTAAATGAATATGCGCTGAAAAGTAAAAAAAAAAAAAAAAATGTTTATTTCAGTTGCCTATAGCTTTAGCATACATGATTCGCAGATCACCTTTTAAGCAAGAAGATGCTTGTGTTAGGTGACTCCGCTCTTCCACTTAACATTATACAGAGTATGCAATTGGAAACAGAATAATAAAAGAATAGAAAATACAAAACAGAAGCGCACTTGTGCGATGTATGCGAGTGGGTTTGGAGTGTGTGTGAGTGAGTACGTGTAATAGTGTGAGTGTGCGTGAGAGTGTATAATAGTGTGAGTGTATATTGTGTATGAGTTAAATTCGTTTACCTGCATATAGAAACAACTTCAGGATTCAGTTAGGTTTAGGTCTAGGTTTAGGTTAGCCCTGCGACAATGTCTTGGGATCGGAGGAAGCCAGGAACAGCTACCTCCACTAACGATTTCTTTACTGCGGTCCTATTGATTACCAGACAGATTATAGAAGCGATGTTACCATGTCCTCAATGTCGTCGTAGGTTTTAGTCATAAGCCATTCAGTCACAACTAATTTACAGTCACAAAAGTGTTCGAACCAAAAGAATTCCATATCGAAAAAAGAGTCAGTCTTGTAAAGTGAGAAAAGAGGATGGCGTATCATATTTTCGGCATATACTAAAAAAAAAATCACTGAACCGATAAGATACGAGTAATCAATCTAAATTTGGTATACCATGAGCGACCAAAACATTTAAGACAAAGATTCTATGGAGTCGACGTGATATTTTTTTTGTTAATATTTGTCATTTTTAAGACAAGGTATTTAAGTTTTCGCGAGATCCTAAAGATTGCTTAAAATATAATTATATTTAAACAAACACGATTTTTAAAGAAAGTGGTACCATATATTTTTTCCTGCTCTTTGGCAGAATTCCAAACGGTGACAGTTAGTATGTTGTCTTCAAAGTAACTTGTACCGGTACCCTGAGCCGCTGCTTGGTACTGGTCAATTATCATTATAGGACTACTTTTATTACATTGGGTTTACCTGTAACAATAAATGTATGTGTAATAAATGAATAAATAAATATAAAATGAAACTCAAATGTGATAAGTAATTCCAATAATGTAAAGTCATAAATGTATTTGATAAAGTGAAATTAGCGGTTGCCTCTGAATATTGTGAACACACTATGAATAAGTTACAGAAAATAAGTAGACCTTATTTTGTTCGTAACCTGTCGTACTTGCCTCTGAATAAACTGCCGAAAGTAAATAATGAATTGAATACGGTAAAAGGGCCTGGACGTATGCTCTTCTAAGTATTCTGAATAAATTGCCTAAGGAAATAACCAAAAACCGGAAAACAAAAAACCTCGACAAATGAGAAACATCTTGAAAATATACTTTACCGTTGAAAAGTAGTGGAGAGGGACCAACGTATGGGTCCATTACCAGACAAAGACCTGTGAGCGAGTAACAAATATAAATCGATAGCGCACATAATCTTGCCTCAAAAAAATAGCGTTATTTTTATGAAATAATTCTATTAATGCATGTGGAAATAAATAGTTTGAAACCCTATTAATGAATTATAATGGATTTGGTAAGTATGACCCTTTGTGCGACTCAGTCGAGTAGCACTTGATATTTTTTTTGTCAAAGCTACTTTCACATTCTGTGTGTCATTTCTTTTGTCTCAGACGTGAGGTATTCTAGCCACTGTTGTAGAACATTAAAATATAGTCTATCGAAGGGGCATGGAGGTTTCAAAATATAGAGGTAAAATTTGTTTATAACTTTGTCTAGAGGGGGTAATCGCCGGCACTAATGATCCAATTCTAAAAAAAAAAATCACTGGTGGTAAGCTAGTTTTTTTGTAAGTGTGGGATAAAGGGTATAAATTATATTTCATATGGGCTGCATTATCGAAATCCACGCGGACGAAGTCATTGACGAAGTGCTAGTATTATACAAATTTTTGTTGGGTGGTTAATCGTTTTGTGATTACATTTTCTTATTATTTAGCTTGTTTGACTTACATCCAAGAATTTTTACATTTTATAACTAATTTTGTTCTCATAAATGTAAAATAGGTAGAATTTTTAAATTATTTTTATTTGGTCGGACCTGCTTTCTAAATTTGTCTTAGAGACCTTCCGCTGCCTGATTGAATTTAAACTTAAGAGCGTTTACTGCTCACAGTATTTCATAGAAATTGTCAAGTCCTTATTCTTAGTAATGAAAGAACCAATTTTAATTAAACTTGGAACATAGACGCAAGGTATCTACCCATGTCCAAAAAGTTAGTTACTAACGTTTTCGAAAAAGATTTCAGACAGACATTGAGAGCAATTTTAAGTTTCCTATAGAATGTGAAAAATCACTCTATCTTCCTCTCTAAACTCTTTTTTGAAAATGTTCGTAACTAACTCTTTAGACCTGGGCACCTTGCGTCTATCTACGTACCAAGTTTCACTTAAATCGGTCCATTAATTTCCAAGAGTAAGGACTTGGCAGTTTGAATTAAATACCCTGCGGAGTAAGCGCTCTTAAGGTGGATGCGCCAGGGTAGCCCGCGAAATTCAAATTTTCTTACATTTTTGCAGTGTCAGGTTGTATCTAGGTCAAAATTTGATTCGCGGCCATAGCAACTCTGTATTTATAGAATTATAATAATTAACATCATCAATACAACTCTTTCAGTTAGAAGTGATGCCAAGTAAAAGTATTTTATGAAATCATGACATTTGGCATCAATTCTATTGATGATTTTAATGATTACAGTTCTGTAAACACGTACTTAATACGGCCGTGAATCGTATTTTGACATACATACAACCTGATTCTGACCTGCAATTTGCAAAAAATATAAGAAATTTTGAATTTCACGGGCTACCCTGGAGCTTTTACCTTAACGTTTGATAATAAAGTTTTATTAAATCAGTTTCTATAAGGATTAATACTAATGAACTGTTCTTTTTTTCACAGGTATGTAGCAGTATTTTTTACATGGATTGTCATATTTAATACGTAAGTGAAACAGTCGATATCAATACTAGATCCGGTTTTTTTCTCTGGGCATGATTGCTGACAGACTGGACTGTTGTGTCGTTAATCGTTGCTCCAGTATTTCGGGTGGCATGCTGAAGCAATTATTAATTTAATTGTTAATAATTTGTTTATGTGTGTATGTCGCTGTTGATGTTATATGGTCTTATGTCTTGCTAACATAGTAATAAGTATATTTATCGTTACTGACCCTATGAGTCTTATTGTAACTCGAAATAAATGTTAAAGTATATAAATAAATAAATACAGCGTAATGATTATGGTGACATGAAACAATTTCAATAATTTCTTATTATTTGTTTATTTCTGCCGTTATTGAAAACCAAATAATGTGTAGTATTACAAAATAATAATTTCATGGAACCGTACAATGGGCGTTTTTGTCTTTCTGGATGGTTCCAAGTAATTCATTCATAGTATGAATTCGCCAGAAATTCCTTAAAACGAAAGTCTGCAGATGCCGAACTAGCTTTTCATTGAATAGTTTATTGTTTATACAATTTTGACTTGATCTACTTAAATTTTATACAATAACCAGAAATTGCTTACAACTTAGAAGGTAACAAAACGTTGGTAAACAATAAAAAGCTTCATTCACAGCGTTAGCTTTTTACTCCAAACAAAAAAGATCTCATCATTGAATTAAAACAAACTGCAGCACCTAATCTAAAGCCGAGATCTCAAAATTTTAACAAAAGTCTATTTTCGCGAATCTTAAAAAATAGCGGGCCGACCGTAGCTCCTTGCGGCACCCCCTTTAATTCTGTGAGATAACGTGCAAGAGGCGAGGGCTGCCCATTGTTATTCTATCCCGGTGCCGGCCCGAATTGTCCCCAACACCTACACAAAGAATCGCTTGTGAATTCACTCGCAATACTCCTCATTTTATTGTAAATCTGTGACCGCAATGTCGAATGGCCCTTAGGGTTCCACTGTTGGGTGGATTGTAATAAAATTATGCGCGATTGTGATTGATAGTTACAATTGTTTTAAGTTTTTGGACTTAATCTTCTGGGAGTTATTATTTGCTTGTTTGTAGTTCAGCACTGGGACTTAGAAATATGCAATTCAATTACTGTAAAAATTTCCGGACCGGTATTTATTTAATAAATGTAACACGTGTAGTTCTGTAACAAATATTTCGGCAGATTTGTTTTTCACATAAGGAGGTGCAAAAAAACAAGTCCACAGCAATATTCATTACCAATTAACAAAAACATCATTAATCCAACATACAATTATCTAACCAACGTAACCGTAAACTGCCCATATTTTTGTTTTCTTTTTCCCTAATTGACCTATAAATAGAAACCCAACGTAAATATGACACGTGATACTATTATGTATTATGTATTTTCATGTTTCCAAAGCATAATGGTGTTTGATTATAGGGCTCATCCTTTTAACGATAACTCTAAAAAAGAAAACGTGTAATTATCATGTCTGAACCAACAGTATTTATCACGGGAAAGCACTTTAATTTTTTATGAGTCATAATGTATGTTTACGGAAGAACTCTGGTCATTCAGTTGCCACTAGAAATCATCGTCTAACAATGAAACAGTGGTAAAATTGTACAGCCCACAAAATTTTTTTTTCTTAGCTAGTCAGCATTATGAATATTTTTAAGGTGTTACTTAAAAATTGAGGTTATGCGGAGAACGTATACTTATACGTTCTCCGCATAATCTTATTCCAACTATGTACGACTACGTTCTCGTTATTCCAACTATCTTACGACTACGTTCTCGTTATTCCAACTATCTACCCTGTATATCTAATCAGCTGAGCTGTGAATGACTGAAATTTTTAGTGCCAAAATACGCCGCTAGTCGACTTCATATTGACAGGAATTATCAATCTTTCTTTTCATTTTTCTTTTTTTGAAAGAAAGAAAGTAAAGAAAATCGTTGTGCCAGAAGGGCCTCTGCTCAGCATAATGTTATGTGGCAGCACTAGGTTTTACTACCTAACGCTGATTTTCAGCTACATCCCACGGGTTTCTCACGCTCGAACGTGCAGTAACAGATGAAGGACACGTGTACATATACATGAGACATATAAATAAATAAGAGTTCATACTGACTAATAAAGCCGTTGGTCCCGGCTGTCAATCGTGGATCTTTGACAGTCGTAAATAAATAGATAAAATCAATAAAAAATATAATATTATTTATGATGCTAGACTCGATCAATCTCAAGTAACTAAGAGGCGGCAACCAAAACTCATATCTCAGCCAAAGTAGTACCTTGAATATTTTCACACTGCTTTTGGTGTTCAAGTAAAATGCGTGGTGTTAAAAGGCTACAGGAGCATATCCTTCCCTGTCGGTTCTTGTGACCTCTTGTGCTCTCAATCTTATTATATAAATATGATGGTTTCTGAGTTTTAATTACGCCAAACAAAAGATTTTTCAAATGACGTTTACGTCATGCTTTCATTTTTAAATGTTTTTTATTATTATTTATTTATTTTGGTTTATACCTTATCTAAATAAGCTTATTTAGATAAGGTGTAACATGACCTCTAAAAGGAATACTAAAACAAAAACGAGCGCAGGCGTTCTGAATCATTTTGTCAGTTTTGGATAGAAGTATCTCACCATGAACGACATCCGCTTAATTCAGTTTAGATAACACTAAAGAATCCACCAGCGTGAGCTGCTGCTGATGCTCACTGAGGTATGGATTAGCCTTGTACAGAACCTTCAGCTTGTAGAAACAATTCCGAATCGTAATACCACCATAATAAGACCAAGATTTCGTGCCTCGTAAACCCGTTCAATTGGTTCACCCATTACAAGTATGTCACCAGTAGGTTTAATTGCCCCTAACTGAGCTTCAGTCATCATCTCAGCCTTTTTTTTTTTTAGTGTCCCCACTGCTGGGGCACAGGCCTCCTCTTTGTGAGAGGGTGTGGGCCGTAATCCACCACGCGGGCCCAATGCGGATTGGTAAATGTCACATGTCTTCGAATTTTTGGTCCTAGGACATGCCGGTTTCCTCACGATGTTTTCCTTCACCGTTTTGAGAGCAGTGGTGATGAAATAATTTACACAAAGTAAAGCGCCTGCCTGGGTTTGAGATCACGACCAACAACTTGTAAGTCGCGGCCAATACCACTGGGCCACCACTGCTACAGTATCGAATAGCATATACTTTGTTTTTGAAGGGTTCAGTACAAATGAGTTGCATTCCGACCACTGAACAATGGCTTCCAGATCCTCCGAAGCATTACCCCACTCTGTAGAAGTTACTCCTGTATAGTACTTGCATTCACAAGCATTTAAACTCACATACATAAGACACCCAGAACCGGAACAACTATCTGTAGGCTATACAAATATCTGATCCGTCTGGGGATATAACCCGCGAAATGCAGTGCAGCAGCCGAACGCTTAACCACTGCGCCAACCGTATCGTCATTCAGTCATCAGTCGTGCTATTAATAACAGATACAGTTATGTAATACACAGCGTAGATTCTATCGTGAATACAAATTAAAAATCCAATTAGAAAATAACACAAAAATCAAGGAACAAACGATCCGACAAAAACGAGTGCACCACAATAAGATTAGTCTCAAAAATCTCATTCAAGTAGCGTTAGCAAAAGTGAGCCTCCATGATCCATACTAATTCTACCATACCTAGACGTTCGCAGACATTTCTGCCATAAAAGCAGATTTCTTTCCCAGCGCTCCTTTTGTGTGGCTAAAGAGGATTATTTTGATAATAATTTACCGTTCTTGTTGGTAATATTGTACGCGTAAATCCTTTTAGTGGGACTATTTCTTTATTTTGACTTTTTATTTTGGTCGGAGCATTCAAATAGAAACGCCTTGTGAATGGATCGCTTTATTTCCGAAATAGTTGTAGTGTGTGGGTTTATTTTCGAAATATAATGGATTATTTTCGTTTCCTTTGTGTTGCTCGGCTTGACTTATGTGCGATCCTGGTTCTTTAAGAAAATATATTTTCATGCTTTTGTAGTAAAGACAAAGAGCTGTGTTTGAATTTGTTTGATATTTTATTTTATTATGTCTCGGCGTTAAAGAAAATATGGTCCAAATGTGATTCTCTTGAATCACATCTATTAAATCACATTACAAAATATAATAATAATAATGTTTTCTTTTAAAAATGTAAATAATATGTGTAAAAATAAATATACGAAATAATAATAATAATAACTATTTCAGACTATGGTGAATTGATTCTAAATCATGCCAATAAGGTAGCTTTTGAATATTTTGAAATAGTTATTATTATTATTATTTCGTATATTTATTTTTACACATATTATTTACATTTTTAAAAGAAAACATTATTATTATTATATTTTGTAATGTGATTTAATAGATGTGATTCAAGAGAATCACATTTATTAAATAAATACAACTTATTAAAGCTCGCAACCTTTATAGCTTTATAGCTGAATTAATCCACTATAATGAACATACTGTAATTTAAGTACCTATTGCAAGTTAGTTTCCTGACATTGTTTAGTACTTTTGCTCAAATACACGATGAGAATAGTGATTAGTACAGGAAATGATTTCATAGGCACTCCTCCATTTGGATTGTACGTAGATGATACTTTTTTTTAGAAAGTTCCCAACAGCGAAGTTCATGAGCTTCTAATAAAACATGGAATGACTTAACAGCAATATAATTATCAACATAAATTGAAATATAAGAGAAATCAGCTGTTAAAATATTCATAAGCAACCTTTCATCTTCAAGGAAAATTATACACAGCTGTTTTTAGATACAGATAACATGCTATTTGACCCAATTGGAATAACAAAGGTTCACAAAAGGTCTACAGACAAAGCATTCAATTTCGCTGATTTCCTTCAAACTGCAGCACAGAGATATTTCCATACCAACCGTTTGATCTCCATTGATCAGAATAATTTCACTCGGACGTTCGAAGATGGGAAAAACAATATGAATGGAAAAATGTTAGAAGGAATTTAGTGGAACATTTGGGTCGGGGTAAAACCGGGAAACGAAATGGCTTTTATGACTGACCACTGTAGTAGAAAGCTTAAGATGTAGTTTAAATAAATGCTGTGGAAGTTGTTTTTGGGTAGATAACATTCTTTTTGAAAAGCCGCTTTTAGTCAGCTTGAAATTAATAATTTCGCGATATTCTCGTAGATCATATATATTGTATCCCCAGTTGTAAATAATCCCTTTGTGCCTAATGGCCTAGCTTTGTTCTGTCTTCCGCTTGATTAGGAGGGAAGTGGAAATTATGTTTCTCCTGCCCTTATCCCAATTTATTTGGGGTCGGCGCAACATGTCTGTTTCTTCCATACTCCTCTATTAGTCGTCATCTCTGTAGTCACCCCCTTTTTACCCATATCCTCTTTCACACAGTCCAACCATCGTTTCTTTGGCCTTCCCCTACTCTTATAGCCATCCACATCCATACACAAGACTTTCCTCACGACATTTTCTTCATTCCTCCGCATCACATGCCCATACCACGACAACCGATTTCCACACAACTTTTCAGTCAGCGGTGCCACTTTCAGACTTCCTCTTATATACTCATTCCTAATTCTATCCATGCGCGTAACACCACACATCGCTCTTAGCATTCTCATCTCAGCTACATGCAATTGCTTTCATTCATCCCTTTTGTGGCCCAACATTCTGAACCATACAAGACAGCAGCACCTCCGCAATCTTATCTGATTAATTTCGTTGCGGGACTCAAGACAGTTTCTCTGGGACTCCTCGAGTCCCAGAGAAACGATTAAGCTTCATTGCCTCAGCGTTTTTTCTGGTGGTCGCCACTTTTGATTCTGGCTTACAGAAGTTACAGTGGTTTGGGAATAGTGTGGCGGGCTTGTCTCAAAAAAAAAATCATATCTATTATATGAAGCGGTAAAAAAAAATAAGAAAACGTAACAGCTTACAGAAAAGATGAAGTATATTGTCAAGATTAAAGTTCACATTCACTGACAGTACATTAGAAGGCAAAATGAAGAGCTTAGAAAGAAAGAAAGCGATAGGCACAGTTTAGCACTAAATAGAACGTTAAAGCACAAGACTCTTATAAGCACTGTTTAAAAGTTTATACGCTAACTAGTTTGGTTTTGTCGAATGCTAACCGGCGGCGACAAGCGAGAGCGACGTGCGCTTACGTCTTGTAAGGGTATTTCCTGTAGTGGGACTGGGAACGGCTCGAACGCGAATTGCTGCGATCACGACTTTGGAATCTGAATCTCCGTGACTTCGACCGTGACATCCTGTCTAACTTGGTCGTCAGCTTCTGCACCTGGCTTGTGAGTTCCGCTACTTGACAGCTTAAATCTGGAGAAGCGCCTGATGATGTAGCTGCCGCTACGTGTGGGGTGGGGGCTGCGATGTCGTGGATGCGGTCAGCCAGCTCTGCGATCTCATCCAGGGTAGCCCTCGACTGTGAGGCTACAATGGTCTGGATATTTTTCGGCAGGCGGCTGGACCACATGGTGCGCAGAAAATCTTCCGGGACATAGGTGCTGAATATGGCGCAAGAATTGGTAAGGCTTCCGATCGTCCAATTCCTTACGCGTGATCAGCAGCAGGATCTTCTTCTCCTTGGACGCAGAGAGTCGCCTTATGAGTTCCGACTTCAGCCGCTCGTACTTATTGGGTGCTGGGGGCCCAGCTATGATGTCCTTTACCTCTAATGCATAAATGGGATCCAACTGGCCCATAGCATGATGGAATTTGGTGGTATCAGCTGTTATATTGGCCAGAAAAAATTGGCTTTCAAGCTGGTAAAACCCACAAAGCCGGTTTCTCCGGGGAAAATGGAGGTACTCGGATGCCAACTCGCTGGATATCTTGCGATGTACTAGGTGGCACGTTGTCGCCATTTTGTGCGTCTTTCGGCTCGGTCATGTTTCGTGTTCATCGGGGTCACCAATAAAGCGGTAAAGGGTTGCAATAAATAAGCAAACGTAACAGATTACAAAAAAGAAGAAGTATATTGTCAAGATTAAAGATCACATTCACTGACAGTACATTAGAAGGCGAAGTGAAGAGCTTAGAAAGAAAGAAAGCGATAGTCACAGTTTAGCACTAAATAGCACGTTAAAGCACAAGACTCTTATAAGCACTGTTTAAAAGTGTATACGCTTACGAGTTAGGTTTTGTCGAATGCTAACCGGCGGCGACGAGCGACAGCGACGTGCGCTTACGTCTCGTAAGGATTCTCGACTGAGTATAGTAAGCACCGCGAGTGTGAAAAAGATAGATAGACACGGCGCGGGCGCAGCTCAGGTAACCGATCCGCATTCCACAAAACCACATTGAAAATATCAACAAAATTATCTGTTTGTACCGATGTCTTAATTTTTAATTTTTGCTATAATGAAAGTTATGTAATATTAGGTTATAATTTAGTTTTTGTTATATATATTAGATTTAAGTGCTTACAGGATGTACTGTATAAATTTTATGTAAATACTACTTTTAATTTAATTAAGTAGGTAATATAATAAATGAGTAGCTACGCTACATATATACTGTATTGACAAACTGTTATTTAAACTATTTGAGTAGACATAATGTTTTCAGCCTAACGCAAATAAAACAAAGTACGATGTTACCAAAACATTGTTCTTCCAAAAAGAAAAAAATATAATATTTTTCGCATCGGAGAGTTTAAACCAATAGGAAAATGTAACGACCTCTGTTCCATAGGGAATATAAAATTGGAAGATTCATCAATTCCCATCGATGAATCAGCAGAATAAAATCTACAATTCAAAATGTGTCTTACAAATACAGCTATATATTGGACTGTGGAAAGTTGACTTAGAGACTTGGAGAGAGAGGGCCATGCAAAGGGAGCGATATAGTATTCAATGGGAAATCCTAAGCGGTGTAGAAATCCCTTTTTTTTCAACTCAAATCGGATCATGTCTGTGTCTATGTTATGGAGACAGACAATCCGATTGGTATGATCTGATCTGTCAACATAGTATGTGTGATCCTGTCTGGTTAACAACGATGGCTTCACGTTCATTGCCACGTCACGCGACGTCGCGCGAAGCGGCCTATTACGCTGTGGCTGTTCACGCGACGTCGCGTGATGGTGCCTTACAATTGTATATGAGCCACAAAATAGCGGCCGCAGCGTATTGGATTCTGGTATTTGTTTTGGCCACTAGGGAAGGAAATTACCTATCTATTTGTGGGCGTGGCCTGCGGTTACCCATCTTGAATTTTTTGTTTCGCGTGCAGCTAGCCGCGCACTAGTTTGCTCTGTGCAGCCACGTGGGGCAGGAGTGTTTTTGTTATTTCTCGGCTGTTTTCGTTTTGTTTACATCAAAACTTTATATTTATAATGAGTAATAATCCGACAAAAAGGTCATCAGAGGAAGGTATATAAAAGAAGCCATGTGGGCAATATGTATATAATAAATGCGTCCCGTATGGCCGATCACACATAAAAATATACACATATATTTATGAACTTTATATTATATAATGGTAGATTCCTTATATAAAAGCATTACTGGCACAATAAAAACCACATCCAACGATTTTTTTTAATTTGGCCATCTATGTAAGTTCAGCATTTTGGCTTGGCAATGAACGTGTTAATTCGAAGTCTTGGTCAAGCGTTTGTTCCAAATTAATTTCAGTTTTTAACCTCTTTTACGCATCTTCTTTTCGTGCCGACCGCACATAATTATTTTTAGGTAGTTGTTTATAGTTTTTTTTTTGGAGCAAATCCGCCGAACTGTTTCCAACCACTGTAACTTTTTAAAGCCAGAATGAACAGGGGCAATCACCAGAAAAACGCTGAGTCAATGAGCCTTGACGAGTCCTGGAGAAACGATTAAACTGTCTTGGGTCTCACAACGAAATTAATCGGAAGAGAACAGTGGACGAGTAAAAAGTAGTTGTTTTAAAATGTTTTTCAATGACGTTAAGATGATTGAGACAACTAAAAAGATATAACTATAATCTTGTTATAAAATATTCAACAAAAATCCCTAAATCGGACTAATCTGAAAAGAACGTCAGGCGAAAAAAGTTTCCCCTATCATTTGAAACTCTCAATCGTCGACTGAAGAGCCCCACAAAAGTCAGGGCCCTTAAAGAGGGGCGCTAGGGGGCTGTAAACGGAGGGGGCTGTAAACAATGGCTCTATAAAGAGCAACACACTAAAGTTTATAAGCCGTAAACTGTAACTGTAAACTTACTGTATTTACAATTACAAGATTTATAGATCGTTGGCAATGATTTATTCACATTTCGTTTTTTTGTTGTCTGTTCGTGATTTAATTTATAATATATGATTTTATTATTTAAGTGATAAAAAGAAAACTTAAAAAAAATCTTGCGTTTTGACGAACTCAGGTTCTTTTGTAAAAACCTCGATTAGAGCCAGGACTCCATTGAATTTTTTGGACTTTGTAAGATGCAGTTGTCGATGGCCTGGTGAAGGGCCCGGGAATCCATTTGAAGATAAAACACTGGACCAGTCCATGTGGCGGCGCTTGGGTGAGCCTTATGTCTGGCAGTACCAACACGTCTTTTGCTGAAATGATAATGTTGGAGCAATCATGATGGTGAATATTGATTTTTATCTTAATGAGATGTGTCCATTGATTAGATATACGAGTAGGTATGTCAGTTATAACCTAGTATGATTATTAACCTTTCTGTTTACGAGAATTATTCAGTTCTAAGAACGTTGTCGGGTCCTATTACCGACAAGCTAAGTCCAAACTTTTGCAAAAAAGAAGAAGAAGAAAGTTCTCTCTCTCTGAAAATAACCTCTGGTTTAGAATAGAGGGAAAATGAAAGGAATAAAACTGAGAATGCATTAGAAAAGTCGTGTCGCGGTCTTTATTTGTTTATCTTTTATGCAGTCATAGGGACTCTTGTCAACTTTTATGTGAAAGTAGTTGCTAGCTTTTGCTAATTAAGAAAGTTATGTGTACTTTTAGCAAAATATAAGCCAATTTTTTGTACAAGAAAAAGTACAAGAACAAAATAATTATGTCGGTCAAAGATGCAAAAATCTTTCTAAGATTTATTATCTAAAATCAAAATTACCAAGTCTTTTGAACAACTTGATGATACTGGACCTATTCCGTTAGGGCGTTTATATCTATCAGTATTTAACATGCCAAAAATATTCCAGTTCATAAAGACTACTGTTATACTGTGGGTGCGTTCACAAACATATATACTCACTGTAGGCAATTCAATGTATATATGTAAGAGAAAGTTAGGTTTATTGATTCTATTGTGTTTTTTACATTGTCTGCAACATGTGGTGGCAACTGTACATTCCATCATAGATATAGTCATCCTTGTCGCTCAGATGCGAGCGTGTATTGCGGTCCCTGTCTGCGCATACCAGTATACGGGTATGCAGCCATCCTTGTCGTTCATGCGCTAGAGTATCTTGTTGTCCCTGCCAGCGCCGCTTGTACCTGAGACAGTTTGCGCGCGAGTGTTTCTGATTGCCCGATCGGCGCGGGAAAGCGTCTGAGTGGCCCGTGCTAATATGTAGCCCTGGGAGGGAGACACCACTGAGCCAAAGGATTGCGCGCCAACGTATCCGATTGGCCTACGCTGTGACGTTAGGAGGGCCCGCAGTAACCGTAATAAAACTGCTAAACACGCACGGTGTGGCTCTGTTCGAATCCAACTCTGCGCCTTGTAATATGTAAGTCTTTGTTCTGTAATTGTACTGTATATCTATACTTATCGTGGTGTATTATTGTGATGTGTTAAGTAAGATATACGAGTTTACCAGTAATTTGGTGTTTCATTTCGTTCTGTCTAAAATAATCCGGCCCTATATCGTCAAAACTCACATACACAAGACACCCAGACCCGGTACAACTATCTGTAAGTCATACAAATATTGTTTCCGTGCGGAAATCGAACCCGCGACACGCAGCGCAGCAGCCGAACGCTTAACCACTGCGCCAATCGTGTCGTCAAAGCATTGTTAGTGCAAACCACCAATTAGTTCTTTTAAAAAACTATTTCGCACAAACACACAGTGCTGTAAAACACAAACACTATTTTTTCAAACAAACCAATAAAAAGGTACCCTTCATCCCCTAACCCCAATTAACAACTACCCTCAGCCCTCACAAAACGAAACAATTGAAAAATACCTTTCTAGTCCCACGACCGTGTCCCGTGTTGGGCGCCATCGTATTTATTGGCGCCCAACAGGGACCCGGTGTTTGGAACAAAAGGGGAGATGTATAGGGTCTAACTAACTGCTTGTAGTATCAGCTAATTGGCAAGTAATTGGCCCTTATAAACTTCCCACTGAAGGGTAATAGATAGCGTAATTATATTGGCTGTATTTGTTAGTAGGGTCCTTTTGTTTGGAAGAATTAGGAAGGTAGGTTTTAATGACAATCAATGTAGGTTTAGAGGCTAGATAGGTGCAGTGATCGAATGATTGACAGCTATTTTAACAATGCATAAAGATTAAATTTGTAATCCCTCCGAACGAATTTCGGTCACAGTGGCCAATCTCAACAGAGATTAGTCAAGTACGCAAGAGATATTATATTGCACAAGTATGTGCGCAAACACAAGTGCACTCTCTGTTCCTTTACCCTCCCCGGTTTATGATACATACCCAGATATTTACTGCAGTAATATTAATGTCTGTTGAAATATTTTTTCCCTTTTTACAAAGTAATGAAAACGTTCACAAGCAGAACTCTTTACAGATTTCAATATCTGTGAGCCGGATCTATATTTATTTCGAAGCTTCATTTTAAATTTTTGAGTTCAAATCACTGTCTATAAAACATTAAAATAACAAAACTTTTTTACAAAAAATAGAAATATGAAATTAAAGTTATTTTGCACTTTTTTTGGAAGTCGGTTCTATTTATTGTAAAAAAGTTTTAAATTTTTCACTTTTTAGTTGTGGTTCCCCATTAAATTGTGTTAACACTACATAGACATACGATTGCAGCAATCGCAGTTGATTTGCTGTGAATTTTTTAAGAGTTCCGTTGTCTATCTCCGAAACTCATCATCACATCTATATGAAATTTAAATGGGACCATTTCGGAATAAAAAAAGAATTTTGCAAATCAGTCTTTATATGACGGAGTTATGCCCGACATACATAAAATAATTATAATAATACAAACATCCGAATTCATAACCTCCTCCTTTTTGAAGTCGGTTAAAAATAGAAATTAAAATAAACTTTACAATTATTGTATTGGCAAAAAGGGAGATAGGTTTATGATACAATCGTAGCTATTTCTTTTTTTAAGCTTTTTTTTAACTTGCAATGAAATTTTTGTTCGGGTATAATCTTGCAAACTGAATAATTGACCTACCTACTGATTTCTGATTGGACTCAAATTTGGTGTACTTAGGTATCTTTGGTGAAAATACAATAATATAGTACCATGGAGCTGGTCTGATGATGGGGGCGCAGGATGGATATAGGAACTTCTAAACCAAACCAGATAAACCCATCGAGTTTGTGCTTGATTGTTTTGTCGTGAGGAGGACTTAACGCTTAGATGATATCTAGGGTCTGATGATGAAGCTGGAAGGTGGTTACGGGATCTCTGTGATAACACAGCAAAACCCTACCGAGTTTGGGCTCGACTGATTCGTCTTGAGGGGCACTTTACATTACATAATAATATCCGTAGAATACATCACGCATACTCTAAAATACTTACCAAAAAAATGGTATAAAAATGTTTTTAAAAACAAGTTCATAACATCCGACAATGAACAAAAACGTTGAAAATAAATTCTAGTAAGTATTTGGCGTGTAGGTACTTACCTATATTCTTAAAGCTTGAGGCACAGAAGTATGGTAAGTATCTAACCTGTAACCTGTAACGGGTAGTGCCTCAAGCTTTTAAGAATATAGGTAAGTACCTACACGCCAAATACTTACTACAATTTATATCCAACTTTTTAGTTCATGTCCATTTTTTTACCATTCATTTATTTGATTTAGCCATAAATTTTGCAGGTTGAAGTCATTATAAAACTATAGTTTATACAAGCGAATTCACAGTTATGAATGCAATACTCATTATTTTTATTGCTTTCCATAAAATATATGCTTAGGTGATAAGTGTTTATAATAGGGATTATTATGGACCCTGTCGGGCACAGCAAAAAGGTAGAAAAGAGGAAGTTCTGTTTTAGCTAGTTATAAAATTTATATATTAAATTATATCGTAACTTAAAAAAATAATTAATTAATTATTCAATTTAATTGTATAACCCTAGCTGGTATAGGTTTTATTTTTAGTAATGATTGTATGTAGAACAATTTTATTCAATTTAATTCTATTATTTCTAAGTCAATTATATATTACTAATATTTACACCTGTCATTAAAATATTCATTTATGGAATAACATTTGTTTGTCAGAAATTCTTTAATCTTTATATAAATATATTTAACTTTTCTTCTTTCTTTAATAATTCGGGTAGTTTGTTATATATTTTTATAGACATTGCATAGGGACCTGTAGAATGCATTATTAACCTGGAGGTTGGTAGATTTAGCCTAGATCGGTGCCTCAGTGCGTAACGTGATTGGATGTCTTCGCGTTTTGTGTAGAATTCTTGATGCTTAAGAACGAATTTGCATGTTTCTAAAATGTAGATACTGGGGAGGGTTAGAATGTTGTGTTTTTTAAAATAAGGTTTGCAGCTGTCAGTTTGATCAATATTTGCTAATTTTTTTTGTAGAGTAATGAGTGTAGTTGCATCTGTACTATTACCCCAGAGGGTTACGCCGTAACTTAGCCATGCATTGGCATTGGTGGTGAGAGCAGTTTGTTAGTTGGTGGTATTTTTTATTTCGCGAAGAGCATACGAGAACTTTGAAAGTTTTGCACGGGTTTTTTGTATTTGTGATTTCCAGTTAATATGTTTATCTAAAATTTTAAATTCAATTATAATGGTGCTTTTTGATAAGGGTGGAAAGTCATTAATTTAGTTTTAGTGTAATTAATTTCTAGGTTATGCGAGTTCATGCAGTTACATGTTTTAGTGAGTGTTGAGTTAAGTTTTTCCTTACATTTGTGTTGTTGCGACATGAGACTAGTAAGGATATGTTATCCGCGAACAAAACACTCGGTCCCTCTATGGTTTTCGGTAAGTCATTAATATATAGAGGAATAGTAAACAACCTATGACACTTCCTTGGGGGATGGTAGCGTTCATAATTTTACTACTCGATCGGATTTTTTCTATTTCTCTACTAATGTTATTGAAGTATTCCATTGTCTTTCCTACCAGGGTTGCGGGATTGTCTTGCCAGGATTGTAGGATTATCCTACCAGGGTTGCGGGATTGTCTTGCCAGGTTGTGGGATTATCCTGCCAGGGTTGCGGGAATATTCGAAAGAGTTACCGCGGCCCTGGAACGCAAACGGGAATTGAAGGAACATGGGTGGGTTTAAGTCAGTAAGAGTCTTACACTCCCTTCAGCTTAACCCAGAGCGGGAGAAGTCATTTGATGACCCGACACACAAAAAAAAAGTTTTAAATAAAGATACGCTGTATACACTCCCACAAACTTTCACAAACGATAGATCAGCATGAACAAATCAAAAGAAAAAAGGTCTCCGCCATAAAACCGTTGAGTGCAGACATGCAAATGATATCGTTCCCTGACTCGAGTACCATTCGACGAAGCGTTAGGGTTCCAATAAGGAGTACTTACGGATGATCGTACGTCACCCTTACCAATGATCGGTTACTCTTGCCTGGCGGATTTGGGGAGCATGTTAGAGTGGCAATGTATGGCACCACATTCGATAACGTATGTTGATAGGAAAGCAGTCTAATTTAGACTTTGTGTTGCGGAAGGTAAAGTTATTAATTGAATATGTTTAACGGTTAGACCGGGGTGTTTGTACGAGTATATTTTTATATCACTCTCTTTAAGACTACAGTAATGATCCCCTTTTATTTCCAAAAGAAGTTTTAATTATGTTATAAAAAGATAATTTTTCTTTTTTCTGTGCCAACTTTTCCTTAGATTGGCGAAATTTGTAACGTCTAAAAATTAATTTTATGTGAGTGAATAAAGACGGGATCGTAAACTTCATTATCACTCTTTATTTTAAAGAGATAGGCTGGGAAAATATTTTAGGTTGGGCCGTATTATGGTTGGCAGTACTTTTTTCATGACTGGCAAGTTTAAATACGGTTTCATGAATTTTTGTTCCAAGTGATTTAATTTATAGCATTTGGTGCGAGTTTGTAGATAAACGCACAATAAATTCACAAAAGAAGAAACACTATTTATGGATTAATAATAAAGTTTTACTTCATTTTATTGCGAGCTATTGCCTACTCAGATTAAATGCAATTCGTATAAGATCGTAATGACACAGAGCTTTAAAATGAGACTGCCAAAATGCGAGTAACAGAGACTGACAATTTAATTTAGAGATTGACGATTTATTTTAAAACTCGATAAGCCATATTTTTAGTAGAGTAATGTATTTTTATGCTGCATTTGAAAAGTGATCACGCAGTGGTAACAGGAGCAATCACTTTACTTTGTGTAATTCATTTCATCACCACTGCTCTCAAAAAGGTGAAGAAAAACATCTTAAGAAAACGGGCATGTCCTTCAACAAATAAGACGTGGACATCCAGCAGCCTGCACTGGGCCCGCTTGATGGATTACGGCTAACTCCTTCTTATAGAGAGGAGGCCCATGTCCTGGCCAGTGGGAACGGTAAAGGCTCTATACTTAAACTCTCAAACAATTAAGAACAAAACTGACGTGCCCTAGAAGAAAGAAAACTTGAAGACGTGAGACATCCAGGAACTCGCACTGGGCCTGCTTTGTTGATGAAGGCCCACTCCCTCGCACAGAGGGGAGGTCTATGTCCTAGCAGTGGAAACAGGCTCATTAGTCAGTACGTCACTACATACACGGCTTTACGTCACATCATCCCAAATCCTAATATTGATAGATTAATATCCTTGTGTTCTCTAAGCATGTCCTAATTAGCAAATAAGGGAATCGGATTAGTGTAATTACAGTTCTAATTAGTGAGTACCTACATAGGTAATGATGGAGGAATCCTAGGCGGCACCTAATCTGCTAATAATGGCGATGAGCTACAAATTGCAGGAAAGCTTTGTTCAAGTACTAATTATTGTTATTGTTGAGCTGTGATAGACTTGACCGTTAATTAAGGACTTGTATCTGTCGGATATTGGCAAATTAATATTTGTAATCAGTATGCAAACTTCCATTCCTAAACACATTCATTATGCGTACAGCTAGGGAGTGGAATTCCCTACCGGAGTCTGTGTTTCGTGATAGCAACAACCTGAGAGCGTTTAAGTCAAGAGTGAATAGGTTACTTCTAAGCAAGCGTGCTCCATTTTCGACCACAACATCGCTTATCATCAGGTGAGATAGTGGTGGTGGGAGTGATCGTGGTAAAAATACGGAGACCTTCCATGTTTCGTAATGCACGTTAAACCGTTGGTCCCGGTTGTCATTTTTAGATCTTCGTCAGTCGTTACGAGCAGTCAGAAGCCCTAAAAGTCTGGCACTAGTCATGCTAAGGGGGCCTCGTAACCCAGTTACCTACTGGGTTGTTGAAGTAAGATAGGTAGTCATACCATACAAAATACTGGTATTCAGCTGCATCTAGTTAGACTGGAAGCCCAACAAAACATAGATAGGGAAAGGCGTGAACCTCTTAAATAAACCTCAAAAGCAGCAACTGCAAGCGTAAGAAGTTGACAGTAGAATCGTCACAGCGTTAATTTGTTATCCACCTATTATTTATGTATATTTGTGTATTGAGTTTATTCATATGAGTATCTATAGTTATATATTTGTATTTGAATGAAAATTAATCGCCATTTATTTTTTATATTGCATCTACTATTTTTGTTGCTGCATCACCCGAAGGTTAAGACATTAACTCCGCCTCTGTACTTGTATGTGCATAAAGGATTAATTTAAGATACTGAATATTATAAAAAAGGTATAGCATCCATGTCTATTAAAAGAGTCATCTACGAAAAACACCATTTCAAAATCAGAATCTAACGCACCTGACAAGATCGTCACCTTTCGGAAGTAATCGGTAATGATCGGCGTGTCACGGCAAAATTAAACTGTCCGGGAACCGATTGAGTTAATTGGAAGGGTGCAAACCTATCTAGTTTTCTTGGGCTAAGAATCTGATGGTGGCAATAAGACGAGAATGGTATTATGACGGGACTTGTGCCTACGAAGGCTTTTTAAAGATATTAAGGTTTCAAATACTAGGATAGTTTCTTATGTCAACACACATGAGCTTTCATATGACCGATTCTGTTGAACAGCCACATTGTTTTACTGGTGATGTCAGTTTGTTTTTATTAGGAGTTAAACTGTAGGAAAGATCCTGCTGTTAATTTATCCCCTTGAAATCAATTAATCCTCGTGAACACTTCATAATTATGAAACTTGTTTCCCCGAAGTATTAGGTAGAGGTGTAACTCATAGTACCAGTACACCATAATTGTGAACTTATTGCCATCAACCATGCCAGCTAATACCCATGCTATATACAATACTAGCTTTTGGCAGTGGCTTCGCCCGCGAGGAATTAATACCTTCTGGTTAGTCCCCCTATGCTCTAGTTCCGCTATGCTCGACTCGAAAATTACCTACTAAAAAGTTTCGCTATGCACGAAATTCTTCGATTCTACGGAAACAATGGAAGGTACAGTTGGAAAGAAAATTGTATGAATTCAAGTTAAAAAAATATAGCACTATTCATATATGCGTAAGCGTCTGTAAGTTAAAATTTGTTTGTTTGTTAAAATTAGACAATCAAAAAAGTCAAAATGACAGATAAGGGCAAACGAATTTCTGAGCAATAATAAGTTAAGAAATGTTTATGAATAGAGCTCTAAGCCAATACTGGGCCCACAAGATTACAAATCTTACTAATATTTCATTAATTACATATACTGTAATAAAAACAAAAACTCCTAACTAAATAAAACTTACAATCTGGCGTCAAAAAATTCCTCCACATCGCTGTCTACAGGAAGTGTGCCCGAAAGACTAGCAGCGTTGCCACGATGTATGGCAATGCTTAACCTCTGGCCAAGAAAAAGCCAGCCACCAGTCAACAAGGCGTTTAGAAAGATCTTTAAATACTAAATGTGCACTGGGACCCCACGGCCCAAGGGTTTCAACCCCAAACGGCTCCAAAATGTAGCTACCGACGAGGATGTTATATTTCCACCGCTTGAGGTTCTCCGCAGCCGCAGCGACAGCACATATGAATGCAAAAGTTACGATGTTTGAATGTTTGGTACGCACTCATGCTTCAACGGCTGGACGGATTGGGATGAAATTTGTGAGATACACAGATAGTTCAAATCCTGAATCCTGAATCCTGAATCCTCGAAGTCCGCAGGCGGTGGCCAGAGATCGTCTCGTGACCCCCGACGCCCAGGGCGACTTCTGCGGCGGCTGCGGCTGGGAGCGTGAAGGAGACTCCGTTGAGTCTCCCTCACCCGTTCAGCATCCTCCTTCGCGAGCATTACTGCTTCGCAGAAGGAGGAGACTGCTTCCCATTCACTCTCGCTCCGTACCATGGCCTGGACCAGGGCCGGGCACGAGAGTTCGCTGCCGCCGATCGCCTCCACTCAAAGTCAAATCATGTATTCATAATATTTCAGTCTTATTACTTGTCTTGTACACAAATAAAATACAAATAATCAACTATTTACAAGAAATGAAAAATATTAATTAAAAAACAAATAAAAATAATGAGATATAAGAATTACTATTTAAATCACAGAATGAGATAATTATGACTCTTACTATTTAAATCACCTGGATTTTAATACTAATCAAATTATTAGTACTAATTTAAAATTAATATTCCTTTCTCGATAATTAGGTTTTGGTTTAATTGTTCTTTGCTTTATCTTTCCAAAAAATAGTTATGTGGGAGATGACGTCAAAGATTTTCAATTGTTTTTAATTCTTTATTGTACACAAAAAAAAAAGATATCTTTCTTTTCGTAGGATCTTGTCAAATTTTTAATTTGGTTGTCGATGGCAATGCTTGATTTTATTCAATAAAATATTACACTGTAACGGTTTTTTTCCTCACTGGCCGCGAATTTGATTTCGTTCATAGCGAAACTTTTTAGTTGGTATTTTACGAGTCGAGCATAGCGGGACTAGAGCATAGGGGGACTAACCGATACCTTCTTCCCCCACTATTAATTATTGCCTATGTCCTATATCAGACTATAACATATCTTTGAGCCAAATTTCATTCAGATCCGTTCAGCTGTGGTGGCGTGACTGACTAGGTAACAAACATGCATCGATCAACCCAAACTTTCGCATTTATAAGACTAGCTGTGCCCCGTGGTTTCACCCGCTTTGACCGGGATAAAAGTAACCTTTGTGTTAATCCAGGGTATAAGCTATCTACATACAAAATTTCATTAAAATCGGTCTAGCCGTTTGAGCGTGAAGAAATAACAAACATACAAACACACACTCACAAACTTTCGCCTTTATAATATTAAGTGTGATTAGTAGAACTTATTCATGTATTTATTATTTGGTTTGACATAACGACCGAGGCTACTAAAACTAATGATTAAAGACATAGTACACAAATAAAATGTATCACTACACGACAGTCATACACTCATCCCAAAATACTCCAGGAATGCCTAATATTAAAGAAACACTAGCTCGAGAGCAATTGTGGCCCAGTGGTAACGGCCGTGACTTACAAGTTGTACGTCGTGAGTTCAAAATCAGCCAGGCGCATTGCTTTGTGTAAATTATTCATCATCTCTGCTCTCAAAACGGTGAAGGAAAACATCGTGAGGAAACCGGCATCTGCTAGAACCAAAAATTTGGAGACATTTGTGACATCCACAACCCGCATTGGGCCCGCGTGGTGGATTACGGCCCACATACTCTCACAGAGAGGAGGCCTGTGCCCCAGCAGTGGGGGCATTAAAAGGCTGATCATGATGATGACTAGCTGACTCGGAAAACGTTCTGCGATTAGAAAATTGGGGATAGGGGTAGAAGGGTGAAAAATACTTAACGACCTATTGTCATACCTACCAAATATACAAAAAAAAAATAGTGGCACTCAGGGAGTGACGACAGAAGTGAAAACTTGAACAAAAATGCCCAACGCGCCTGGCGCTTTGCTGCAAGTGCTACGATCGCTACGCGTCGAAAACAGTAAGTCCAATCGCAAAAATAACCAAAATTTGGGCTCCCATTAAAAACCTCGTAGAAAGATCGTTAGGATCTAAAGTCATAAAATAAAATAAAATAAACATAACCAATGCGCTCCGCGATCTGCTACGTAGCGAATCGCGTAGCGGCCGGTGACGGTGTCGCTCGAGTTCAATTGTTTTTCCCATCTCAAAAATGTCCAACGCGTATAAAGAAGTTGTCACATCAAAAATCATTAAAATCGGTCGAGCCGTTTCGGAGGAGTGCAACCACAAACACCGTGACACGATATTTGTATATATTTGATTATCATGATAATTGAGTGCATCATTCACGCTATCCTACACAAACAGTGCCATTTATCGGATCCATCGATTCATTAACTTGACATCAATCAAGGTCTTGTAATCAATAGCGATAGGAGACGGCTCAGCCACGAAGTAGTTAGCAGAAGGCTCACTACTTTGATAATCTTTTCTCTAGATGAGATGTGATAGCCGTGTGTGCATCATATACTAAAGCAATCTACGGGGAAAATATCACCAACCACCCGCCGACTTCTTGAAATCCCAGCAACGCCTGCCTAGACCCGAACTAGTAGCCAATAAGGAAAGTACTCAATCGGTTGCGCCCGGGTAGGCCGCTGGAAATAGAACTTGGTAAAATGGGTTTTTATACATCCGTTAGATACCCAATGTGAGTGCGGTGCCCCTGTCTCATACTGGAATGTCCAAAAGGCCTATACACCCGCACTATGGAGGAACTGATGAACGCTACTGAAATAATGTGGCTAGCTTTTGGGCCCACAAAGACAACCAAAGAAACAAAACTGTTGCTCTCATGAATGACTTATGAACATAAAATCATGTCTATATTTCTCCAAAAGGTTAGTTCAACTTAATAGTAAACATTTCGTCAGAACTGTATAAGACTCATGTAATATAGCAAAGCTATTGCCGTCAACCAGCCACAACACCAAAATCTGGGCTGCTACTGAGAACTTATAAATGGGAAAACCAGTAAAAATTTGCTTTTTAATAGGACCGAAAACCACATGGTCAAGTAGAGCTTTTGTCTACTAGACCAACGGGGTCTAGTAGACACAATCACTACTGTTGACCAGGAGTCATTATTAGAGATCACTTAATCAGCGCCGTTAGAGGTAATAGCTGAAACACATTAATAATTTCTAATAGCACTTATTTTAGTGACTTTAATAATTTTAGTATTGGGCTTCATTTCTAGTACCATTTGGCCGAAGTG
Source organism: Polia nebulosa (assembly GCA_951329385.1). Taxonomy (NCBI): domain Eukaryota; kingdom Metazoa; phylum Arthropoda; class Insecta; order Lepidoptera; family Noctuidae; genus Polia; species Polia nebulosa. Next base: position 22,373,582 of record OX589613.1, on the reverse strand, counting down.
TCAACTAAAGTGTAACTTCTGTAGCACTTCTGATACCACTCTTAAAGACAGGGGTAGAGGCTAATAGGCTCTTTGAGCCATCGTCTCCTTTGTCTCGCGTATCTGGCCATCAATCTGATCGGATTGGAGAAGATCGCTTGAGCAGTGCAATTCATTTGAATACGTGCGACGGTATGGAAGGTTAAACACTTTTGTAGTTCTGACAAGTAAAAGGGACAAAGGATATTTTGAAGTGAAACTTCTTATGTAGCGATTGCCCCGTCACTCGTCACTCAAGGTTCATTGGAAGACCAGTGTCAGACAGCATCTGTCTGACAACATTACTAAAATTAACCTTTAAGGCGAAGCCGTGAGGCACACGATGTTTTTTTTTTAAATATCGCTTTTCATTGTTAGGGTTCCATACACAAAGTGTAAAACGGGACCCTATTAGTAAGACTTCGCTGTCAGTCCGTCTATCTGTCTGTCACCAAGCTGTATCTCACGAACAGTGATAGTCAGACAGTTCAAATTTTCACAGATGATGTATTTCTGTTGCCGCTGCAACAAAAAATATTGTTGTACTGTTTTTTTTAGAAACAGAATAAAATAAATATTTAAGGGGGCTCCTATAGAACAAACGTGATTTTTTACTCGTTTTTATAGATAATAGTACGGAACCCTTCGTAGGAGTCCGACTCGCACTTGGCCGGTTTTTTTTTATTTGTGTGAACTTAGTGACTATATATAGTACAATTTCTTATTTCCTACTCTAACGTTAAACTACTCTTATTCATACTGTTCTTCTTATGTTTTCACTTCCATCACGAGTACGGTGCATATTTTTAAAAATCTGTCTTTAGTTTTCTCATATTTATTTTATCTTATTTGCATAACAATTAAATAGGCTTTTTATAATGTAGTTTGTTGGTTGCTATCAGTGGTACTGTTACAGGACTGTAATGTTTCCGTCTCACTTATAAAAACATATTGCCAAAAAAAATTAGACTGGCTATGATTTGCTGAAGACAAAAACAACGATGAACAGATAATGTGCAAGATAGTTTAGCTAGAAAGAGGGTGACTATTGAGATGGTGACAGCTAAAGATGAATAAAACTCAAAGATATGCTACGACGGCCAGAAGTATTTTAGGTAATAAGATAGGAAGATAATGGTATCAAGAGACAATTAGACCATGCTTACAGACCTTTAGACTTTGTAACAACTAGGCACAACTGAGAGGCTCGCCAGAGTGTTTGAAATACACACCGCGGCCCTGGCACAGGTAACTTAAGGAACACGAGTGGGATTTAGTGAGTAAGAGTCGGACACGCCCTCCCGCTCCACCCAGAGCGGTAGAATTTATTTGATGGTTTTCCACCCTCAACGAAAAAACATAGAAACACAAACACAAGTACAAGGATGATACGAAATTTTCAAAAATATAAAAAATAAAAACGATCAATAGCAGATTTAAATAATGGCAGAGGTCGTGCCCTATGCGACATTGATTCTCACATCTCGTAAAAATTAAGATATTTTGCAGCTGTTTAGGCCGAAAAGCATGATATTTTAAAAGCTATCAACGGCAATGAAACGTCGGAAATATCTTCCATTGAAAACAACTTATAAAATGGCGAATGACTTTGAAATCGGCACAATGTAGGTACTCCGAAAATATCTTTCATAAGTCTAAATGCCATTCACGTTGAATTGAATTTTAGTTGCTGAAAAATAAAGTCGAATTTTCATTGTTATAATGGAATTGTACATTAAGCTGTTATATTCTTTTGGAATAACAGAAAGTGTTTGTGAAGGGGAGATTGGGCTTGAGAGTCAGTGATACCGTATCAATTACAGTTATTAATTTTGCATTTCATCCCGGTCCGTTGTTTCCTTGCTTCCTTCGAATAATTATTATTATTATTTCTGGAAATAAACGCCTTTATTACGTTGGAATAATTTTTAAGGTCATGCTTGAGGATAAAAGTGTTTTTTTTTATTATTTTTTTATAAATGTAGAAAACGTGGTAAGTGACTTATTAACAGCTAAAAAGTTTCAAAAAAGTTTATTTTCAAGCAGTCTGATGCAGTTAGTGGTATTTTTTTAGTTCAATTGCAGATTTATTGGCAAAATCTGCATCAGACTGCAATAAAAATGTAAATTCTTTGGAACTATGAGTACAAAGTTGTTTTTAGCAAGTTGGGTTTTTTGATTTTCTTTTAGGGTTCAGACAGTCCGAATGAAAAACGGATCTCATATAGGATCACTCGTGTGTCTGTCTGTCTGTTCGTCTGTCCGTCTGTCACAGTCAATTTGCTCCGAGTCTGACTGAACTTGACCGATTAAGTTGAAATTTGGATAATGGGGTTCACTTTTGTGGTCTAAACCAGAAAATAAAAAAAAAAAACCGGCAAAATACGAGTCGGGCTTGTACACGAAGGGTTCCATATGTTTTAAATTAAGACAGATTTATCTGGATTAAAAACTTTATTCTTCTTTTACTTGATCATACAGATACACACGACTACCACAGATCCATGCATAGCAAGATCTACCATAGATAATCTAAGGTACTATTAGAACACCTTCCTCCTAAGCAATAGAAAACTTGCGAACATTAAACAAATCAACATTAAACATAATTGAATCAAATGACACTACAAATCTAATATCTGTCTAGGTTTAACAATTCTGCCAGATCTAGTGTGATACAAACTTGAACTATTTTTATTTGTCACATCAGGTGAAACACTTTGTGAACAGCTTGGTAAACTTAAATTACAATCATTATCACTTGAACTATTTTTATTTGTCACATCAGGTGAAACACTTTGTGAACAGCTAGGTAAACTTAAATTACAATCATTATCACTTGCATCAATAAACGTATCTCTAGGACCATAACTTACATTAGTTTGAGACTTTCTCATGTGATAAGTATTTCGTCTTACTGGTTTAAAATTACCGCTTACTATATAAGATCTAGGTTCTTTAGTTTTATCTAATACTATTCCCTTTTTCCAAATATTTTTTTTTTCAGTTTTATACACAATTTGTTCCCCTATTTCAAAACGTTGTTCCTTTCTTCTAGCTTTCCTATCATGAAAGTTTTTAGTTACAGACTTCCTCATATTTAACAAAATATCAACATTTCTCTCTATTTTTGGTTCTAAGGCTATACTGCTAGTAGGTAAGTTAGTTCTTAGGCGTCTGCTATGTAAAATTTGTGATGGTGAAACTTGTAAGCCAGCTAAAGGCGTATTATTATAATGTAATATGGAATCTCTATAGTCAACATTTTCATCATTAGATTTCCTTAACAAGGTCTTAGCAATATGTACAGACTTCTCTGCTAATCCATTACTTCTATGGTAATGTGGACTACTAGTTACAATTTGTATATCTTTAGACCTATAATACTGTTTACACTCGTATGACAAAAACGGATTATTATCAGCAACTACCGTCTCCGGATAACCAAATCTAGTAAATACTTCTTGCATTGCATTAACTATAGACTTAGAACTCTTATCTAACAAAGGAATTATTTCGAGCCAATGTGACAAATAATCAACTATCACTAAATATGATTTACCAGCAAACTCCAATATATCTGTTCCTACTTTACTAAATCTCTGTTTAGGTATCTTATGGGATAACATAGGCTCATAATAATTCTTAGGTCTAAATTTTTCACATGTTCTACATTTAACAATTACATTTTTTATATTCTCGGACATACCTGTCCAATAAAATAGCTGTCTAGCTCTATTAATACTTTTATTTACTCCAGGGTGTCCTTGGTGAATCAAATTCAGCACATAAGATCTCAAAGAATTTGGTACAATCAATTTAGAACCTACAAACACTAAACCTGCCTCAACATAAATCTCATCCTTAAGTTTGTAATATGGTTTACATTCCTTGGAAACCCTAGATTCATCAGGCCATCCATTAAAGTAATATTTTGTAATCTCTGTCAAAACTCTGTCTTTACTAGTAGCTAATCGAAATTGAATTTTCCTTTTTGAACTCATAGGTAAATGTACTGAAACTGAATGTACCATTTCAAACATCTCCACATCTTTTTCAGTTAATTTTCTACTATTCCTTGATAGCATATCAGCAAAATGTATCAATTTCCCAGGAACATATACAAGATTTAAACTGTATTTAAGTAATTTTAACCTTAAACGTCTTAATCTAGGTGAACCGATCTTACTAATCTGTTTTGACATAATTGGTAACAGTGGCTTATGATCCGTTTGGACACTTACAGAGTTACAACCATACACATACTTATGAAATTTTTGTGTACCATAATAAATGGCTAAAAGCTCTTTCTCAGTTTGACTATAATGAACTTCAGCACTATTCATAGTTCTTGAAACACAGGCAACTAATCTTAAAATATTTTTATTATCTTTTTGAAACATACAGCACCCAATACCATTTTTAGAGGCATCACACTGCAATATTATTTCCTTATCAGTACAAAATGGGCTCAAAGCTGGTGCCTGAGAAATTTTGCACTTTAAATTGCCTAACATTTTCTCATGATGTGGCAACCACTGAAACTCAACATCTTTTTTCAAAAGTTTACATAGAGGTGACATTAATTCTGCCATCTCCGGTACATACCTCCTTACATAATTAAAAGATCCAATTAATCTTTGTAATTCTTCCTTAGAACTAGGTGACTTTAACTGTAATAAAGACTCCACTCTATCACCATCGACTTTCATACCTTCCTTGCTGAATATTTGGCCAATATACTTAATTTCTCTTTGCTTGTACTGTAATTTATCTTTGTTAAAGACTGCTCCTATCTCTTTTGCTCTTTTTAACAATTTATCAACAGATTTATCATGTTCAAACTCATTTTTCCCCATGACTACAATATCATCGAACCAACATAATACATTAGGTATAGAACCAAAGTAAAATTCCATTTGTTCTTGGAAAACTTCAGGTGCATTTGTTACTCCATAAGGAAGAACTAAATATCTATACACTCCAAATGGTGTAGCGAAGCAACATTTCCATGAAGCCTGCTCTGTAAGTGGGCAATGATGGAATCCTTCTGATAGATCAAAAACCGAAAATACTTCCATATCTTTTAACCTAGAAGCCACTTCATCAACAGTAGACATATGTTTTGGTTTTCTTATAATATACCTATTTAAATCTGTAGGGTCTAAACACAATCTTAACTTTTTATTTTGTTTTTCAATAATCAAAATTCTATTAACACATGCTTCAGAATCAATTTCCTCAACTTTCTTTATAGCACCTCGCTTAACTAACCTGTCTAACTCACACTTTAGGGGTTCAAACAAGGCTAAGGGAACCTTAACAGGTGGATTACAGATTGGTTCATGAGAGATTGTAGGAATATTACATTTATTGGGAAAACATCCATGACCATTAAAAACTTCCAAATTTTCGGATACAAACTTAGATTTCTTTTCATCAACATTACTTACTACTGACACTTTTTGTACTCTTTTTAATAAATTCAATTTAATACAACCAGGTAAACCTAAAAGCATATTCTGGCTATCAACAAGCATAAAATTTTCACAACATTCAACATTTTTGTATTTACACCTTAAATTAACCATACCTAAAGGTTTAATTTTAGTGCCTTGGAATCCTTCCAACTCAGTTTGAACTGGAGTTACCTGCAATTTAGTATTAAGACTTTTAAAAACTTTCCATGGCATAACACTAACATCCGCACCAGTATCAAGACGACACTTCACATTGGCATTTTCAATTATTATATTCTCAGTCCACTGACCTGTGTTGACCATACCGCAGAATATCGCTGACTCTGACGAAGAGTCATGCTCCTGAATATTATGCACTCTTCTGACTTTGCATGACACTGCAAAATGATTTAAAGTTCCACATTTTCTACACTTTTTCCTATATGCTGGACATTGTCTTGGACCATGTTTTGTTTGACATCTATTGCAATTAAATTCCTTCTCTTCTTTATAACTTGCATTTTTACTATTGGTTTTTATTTTTACTCTGTCAATTTCATAACTATTGACTGGATTCATTATCTTCATCTGCTCTTTACTTTGTTCTGCACTTCTGCATATATCTGCAGCTTTGTTCAGAGTCAAACTTTCTTGTCGGAGTAAATGTTCTTGCAAGCTTCTGTCAGATATACCATGAACTATTTTGTCTCTTAGAAGTTGATCCTCAATGGTTTCAATTGTACTTTTGTAATTGCAAGTACGGATTAATCTTTTACAATCAGTTAAGAAATTATCAAACTTTTCGTCCTGTTGCTGTTTCCTCTCATTAAACTTAAAACGTTCAAAAACTTCGTTTACTCTGGGTCGAACATATTTGTTAATCGCTTCTATTAAATTTTCATATTTTATTATCTTCTCACTAGACACCGGAAGAGTTGCGAGAATTCTGGCGGACTCTAACCCCATCATGTTCCTAATCAGGGCAACTTTAACATGATCTGCGGCTTCTTCTTGACCGATTCCGATTAAATAATCGTGAAAACATTGTTTCCACAATGGCCACTCATCGCCAGCATTACTCGCCCGCATGTCAAAATTTGGCAAACTTTTCACAAAATTCTCCATAATTAATACACTTTCTTTGAGAATCGTGAAGAATAAATACCTGCAATATTTCTTTTACGGCTGCGCCATGTTTTAAATTAAGACAGATTTATCTGGATTAAAAACTTTATTCTTCTTTTACTTGATCATACAGATACACACGACTACCACAGATCCATGCATAGCAAGATCTACCATAGATAATCTAAGGTACTATTAGAACACCATACCATAAACTGAAAAAAAAACAAAAATAAACGACGGCGACTTACAAGTTGTAGGTTGTGAATTCAAAGCCAGGCAGGCGCTATACCTTGTGTAAATTATTTCATCACCACTGCTCTTAAAATGGTGAAGGAAAATATCGTGAGAAAACCGGCATATCATTGGACCAAAAATTCAAAGATTTGTGACATCAACCAACCCGCATTGGGCCCGCGTGGTTGATTATGTCCCAGACCCTCTCACAGAGAGGAGGCCTGTACCCCAGCAGTGGGGACATTAAAAGGCTGATGATGATGATGATGACTTGATAACATGATACTCCTCGGTAAGACTAGTCGACAGACTTTCAAGATTCAGCAGTCTGCCCCGTCATGTCAAAGACCTACGAATGACAGCCTGCTGTGACCAACAGCTTAACGTGCTTTGCGAGGCACAGAGGAGTCTCTATGATGGTCACCCATCCTCCCGTATGGCTATTATTACTTATCCACAAACTCCTCAAATACCCTAAATGTTATAAAATTACATTATCCCACGAAAACATATTAATAAAAAACATGTCACGCCGTATAAGACAAGAAAAACCCGATTTTGTGGTTGAACACGTTTGCGAGGCAGCGGCCATTTTTCAAGAAACAAATGAGCTGCGAAAATGCGTAAACGAGGAATCAGGGTCGTACCGACAATCGATCGCGCGGGATATGTACGAGAAACGTGATTTTGGAATGTTCATATTTACCATTTATTTAAATAAGTATCTTTGAAAATACCCATTTAAATATTTGTTACGGCTAAAACCCGAAATGCGGCTAGACCTAATTTCAACCGGCTAGAACTAAGTGTGGGAGTAGCAGTTGGTTAAACTTAGGTGGGGTTTGATCTAGTATCGTTTGGCAGAAGTTTGGGGGTAAAAAGGGCAATGTACAGTTGAAACTTCTAGATTTGATGATTTCAAATTATCATAACCTTTTTATAAGAGGAAAGAACCCAGGACAGAGTCCATGACCTCTCGGTTTAAAACTCACTGTGTATAAGATAACCCGATTAATAGAAAAGCCTTTTGCTCACTAAAAATACAAGGACGAGGGATCTGCGATCACATTGTTCTCAAAGATTGACCTTGTTTTTCCATAGCAGATTAGATTCAGACAAGGAAATTAGACATATTTTGATACTTGACAATTTGATAGTGTTACATTAATTTCTCCTAGTTTTTTTTACTCATAACCATAATTATGTTAAGGTTCAAAGCCTTTTGAATAATCAAGATTATCAATTACCATGTTTCTTTTACCGTGCATTTCTTATAGCCGTCACCCCATTTATCTCCTACCATCATTCACACAATATCCATAATCCATCCATCGTTTCTGTAAGCTTTTAGTCTTGAACAGCCTAGATTTATCACCATCCTCCTGCTTGTATCCCAATGTGTGTGATAGACGCATCATGTGTTCTTCTTCCGTACATTTATATTTGTCGTCATCTCCATTTTATGTTCTTTTTAGTCATATCACCTTTCACACAATCCATCCATCGTATCTTTAGTCTTCTTCTATCCTTATAATATATAATATCCTGAGTGCCCCGTTGGTATCGTGGTCGTCAGCGTAATTGCTGAGCGTGGGGTCCTAGCTTCGATTCCCAGATCGAGCAAAAAGTGTTATTAGGTTTTTCCATTAGAATTTTTTCGGCAGCAGCCCGGCTTTTGGTAAATGGTGGTGTAACACCGGTGTCTCGGAAAGCACGTAAAGCCGTTGGTTCTACGCCTGATCTCTCCTGTGTTTGTGCACACACTTGTTCACTATAATACCATCTGCGTGCTTGGCTAATCTCCGTTGAGATTGGCCACCGAGATTTGGTTCGGAGGATTATTATCTTTCTAACTACATTTATTAGTCTCAGACATCCGAGACTATAATAATGAATAAATAACACAATAACTAATCATTATCTCATGAGCCGGATCTCCGATGATAAGACAATTAGTATCACAATCATAATTTGCTAACGAGGTGCTGCTGATGGCTATTTAGTGGATACCTAGAGCTGTGCCATATGGTTTGTACTGAATATCTGAAATGAGATTATTGGCGAAAAATTGTTGATGGATTATGATTAAATAAGACTGCAATTAATCTTTTATCCAGGTTTATTTACGTCGTTTTGTTAGGGAATTTGTTGCACCACTTGTTCCTAGCTACTTGTATATAGCTAGGAACCTACAAGTAGCTAAGGTAAGGTAAGCCAAGTAAGTACTTGTTTCTTAGCTTTTTCATTGGCTTCGTATAAATAATTCCAGATGCGGGTAGTTGTGCATGCTGGACGTGCAAAAATATATATATTGTTTATTGTATCCTATTGTTTCTCTGCTAAAATAATATGATGTGGTGAAATGGCAAGCGTTTTGAGATCGGTATTTTGTACTTTTTCAAATTCACATTAAAAATGTGCTGATTCTCAAACCGAATAAACGATTACCTGTCTATCTCTATCCATTATCTGTCTATTTGTCTGTCTATAAATCTATCTACCTATCTTGTTCCTGTTCTCCTATCCTTATCCTTCACAATTCGAAATAGTTCTAAATCGTATCGTCACACTTGATTCTTGCAATTCACAAGCGATGCCATACTCTGACGTACCTACTTATCTAATGATTCTCATCTGGCTTTTGGTTTTAATATGCTGCAAATGACCGCTTAACTCATGGAGATTTTATTCAGACAAACTATCACAAGGAGATATTTTTTCAAGATAGTGTATTGACTTGGATTACTCGATTTAATATTCTGTGTCCCCTAGATGGGGCAGAGAGTGTCCGCAGCAGTTCTCCATCCCAAACAGTCTTGAGGTTTACGCTTCACCTCGCTCTACGTTATTCCGTTGCTCGCAGCTTCTGCCAACACGGTGCGATGCCAGGTTTGACAGGGACGGCCACGCTTTATTTTCCCTTGGGGACTCCAGTTCAACGCAATTGTTTACTAATACCCAAACGTTGGTTGGACGTTCGTTCTTTACAGCCAGTAATCAGCATCATCTACATCCGCCTACTTTTCATGGCCCAGTTTAAAAGAAGATGAGAGAGAAGCTATTAACAATCCTGCAACAAAAGCCTTTATGAAAACGTCAGCAGCCACTATCTCTCGCGTCTCCCAAATTAATACAATCGGTTGTTAAGCGGTCGCTCCAACTGGAAGCAATTACAACGACTCACTGATTCGAAAAGTTTCCCAATGTAATTTTGTTAGCCGTTTGCAACCTAACTGGTTTTAAAAGCGGTTAGTATGTGTTTAAAGGTTTGAATATGGCTTTAGTTAATTCGGTGTTTTATAGTGATAGTGTTGCGATTACTTCAGTGTAGTTTTAAATGTCATTGTTTGGCTTTGTGCAGTTTGAATTGATTGTTAAATGCATTGTCAAACAGTCCAACGCAGTGGTCAAGCGGTTCCAAAACACGTAGTTTTATAAAAGAGAAACCATTGGTCTTATCTAAACCCTTGATATTTTCTGACAGTGGACAGATTTTTTAGACTAGGACTATATAAATGCTAATCTCCCTGGTGGAAGTCTGGATAGCTACAACCTGGGAGTTCTTAAGTTAAGAGAGGCAAGCGTGCCCCATCGTCAACCACATCATCGCTTACCATAAGATGAGATAGTGATCAAACGATTAAAAAAAAAAAATAAAAATTGGATAGTGGTAAATAAATAAACGACTCACCAGGCTGTGATCAGTGTCTCTTTTCATTTCGGACATCTGCATTACAAAAGGTATGATGGATATGGAAATCCACAGACCTGACGTTAAACAAGAAACTATCCAAAACTTTCCTCCAACCGTAGCCCTACCTGAGCGATCAATCGATCTCCACAATCATTTGAATACGCACCCTCAAATCACAGAAACTGACCTACATTTGTATAATAGGTATCAGAAGCAAATCGCTGCCAATCTAACTCCAATATCCCAGGCAGAATAATTGACGAACCGCAGTTACCAATGGTATAGTTTGCCGTAACGAGATTGTGGCACCCGAGGGTCAATCAATAGAATATGCACGAGAGATGGTAAACCATGATCGAATAGAACATGAGGAGGACTTGACTGAAGTGATATGTTTGTCGATGGTGAGAGGTGAATTATTTCACGCCAATATTCTCCGAAGAAGCAGACGGAATATATTATAATGCCGATATTCCTCCCTGAACACGCGTAAGATGATTTAGGAATTCTTTCATTGTGCGTACAGCTAAGGAATTTACCTGCCAAAGACTGTGTTTCTTGAAAACTAAATCAAGAGTGAATAGGTTATTTCAACTTAAGCGTGCTCCATTGTCGACCACGTAATCGCTTACTATGGTACCAATCATGAGTTAATCAATGAGAAAAAAAAAACTTGTGACACTAATAAATCGTATCAAGATAATAAAAAGTGCAGTGAAGTAAATCACTCTGCTCCACTGCCAATTTATCCTTTTTCCGCAATCCTAACAAAGGATGGGACTTATATTACAACCCTTCTAACCACCTCTTCATCATCCAGTGATGCTGAACCACTCATCCAGTGATGCTTTTAAAATAAAACCACGTTTTACCCCACTAGGGGATACCATCTAGCAACATGGTGGATCCGCGTATATGTATATCAAACGGTGTGGTCAAGGTGCAGCATTTCCATTACCTGTCTATAATGGTCCCATTGCTAGAGACCAGGCCTTTTTTTATTTTACTTTTTCTTTTTCTTCTCAGTAATCTTACATGTTTTCATCGACCGACAACTCAGAACGGTGGTAACAGCTCCAATTTACGTGTCACAGGTCGAGGGTTCAACCCCAGGCAGGCACTTTACTTTGTGCCCATTATTTTATCATCACTGCTCTCAAAACAATGAAGGAAAACATCGTTAGTTAGCTGTCATGTCCTACAACCAAAATTCGAAGATATAATTATGATATCCATCAACCCGCACTGGACCCGCGTGGTGAATTAACGCCCATTCCCTCTCACAGAGAGGAAGCCTGTGTCCAGGTAGTGGGATCGTTAAAAGGCTGGTTACGTTATTATTAGTGATGCTGCCAACATTTCAATATTGGTTGCAAAATATTGTACGATAAATTACCGGAAATTCTTGGTATCAACCCGGAGGCTCGTTTTCTACTCTGCTCTCATCGGACTTGCCACATACTTTTAAGGCGCAGTTTTATGCTAACGGCCTTGAGTGGTTAACTTGCGTGCTCTGTGCTGAGCTCACGCAACGCGTCGTACATCCACCCAGTAATAGGACTCGCCCATCAGAAACGCTACCCCAAATTAGACGCAATATTTATTTATTAAATTACGAAAAAAATTGTTTGGAATAACATAATAATATATATCTTCAAAGAAATAAAACTAATCGTTTAGACGTGATCTTCAATTTAAAATCATTAAAAGTCGTATATAAAAAGAAAGAAAAAGTATTTATTTGTCACAAATTAACGACTTAGACACTTAATTAACAAAGAAAAAGGTTGAACTACACACTGGCTCTACTACCCCTTTGCGGATTACAAGGACGACGCAATGCTCTCGTCTAAGTGACATACTATCCTCAGATGACAAATTCTTAACAACATTCATAAACCCCGAAAATGTATTCACACCCTCCCTAAATTATTCTAAACAAATTTTTCGTTCCCCTAAAATGATTAGCTCCCCGCTCCATATTAACAAACTACAAGTTTCAATTCTCCCCTCCGTTGGGAACGCTGGGTAAACTGTTACCTTTTCAGAGGTAAAGTTGAGGGAAAACTCTGTTAATATTGAACAAGTACTGTGATAGATTATGCACCTGTGGTGGGTGTAATGGATGGAGTGCCTCTAGTCTTGGGGTGGGAGTGGTTGGGACCTGTATAGGGATGTGTACTGATCTGAAATCTATTGGACAGTTAGATAAAGGGTGTCGCACTATAGATAACCAGTTTGAAATATATATAAAGAGGGGTTTATCGTGTACATTGACGAAGGAAGGGCAATAAAAGAGTTAATTAATCGACAAAAAGAGACAAAGAATAAATAAATGTTGTTTAAATTAAAATATCTGCGTGGTTTTCTGTAAGTAGATTAAATATAGATTGAGCTCGCTCAATTGAGATTAGTTGATTTAATTCATTTTAATTTCATTCTCTGTGGTAATAGCCACGATTCACAAGTTTTTGGTGGTAATTTCTAACCCAGCGAGGTACTTTACTTTGTGTACATTATTTCATCACCCTTGCAAAATTTTAAAGGAAAACATTGTGAAGAATCCGGTATGTTCTAGAACCAAAAATTCAAAGACGTCTTGCTTTGTCTTGTCTCCAACCCGCACTAGGCCCACGTGGTGGATTAAGCCTTATTCCCTTTTTCAAAGAGGCGGCCGGTGTTCCAAGAGTTATATAAGAACATTAAAAGGATGATTATGCTATAATTTATGCTTATTAAAAAGTAAGTTAAGTCTACTTACCATTTGATGATAAGTTCTTACTAACCACTGGAACAGTATTGGGTTATAAATGGAAATGAAATAAATGACAATTTTTACCTTGATATTGACGATATCACTTTCATCCCACTCCAATCCTTTTAATTTGGAACTCGATCCCACCTTAACAATACTTCATAACAATAACAATGAACAAACCCAATAAGAAACTGACTTACTAAGTAACATCTAATTTGATATCGGTAACAATTCGGAACAATTCCTCGAACATACTTCACAGTTGGGAAGTCTACAAGTGTATATGCGAATGTACTCGAAGTTTGCCAACTGTATTATTGAGCGGTATGTTAGCTGGCTGCTATCATCATGCCATCTGTTGTGTGTTGTCGGAACTTTGATACATTGAATATTAATGTTGGAAACATTGTTAAACTGATTCGTCTTATGCGAAATTGTCAGGAAAGTTGGAATGGGAATTTTGACACAGGCTTTATTGCAGGCATTTTGTCGCAAGGGTAGGTATTTATTAGTATTACTATGGATATTCTTTAAGCTATATATGTAAGTATAACTTTGTATTCACAATAAATGTTTATGACGAAAAATTTATTAGTCAGGATCAGACAAAAAACACAATCCTAAATGCCTGAACTAAAGTTAACAACTTCAAAAATTCAACAGTCAAAGGGAAAATGACAACTGTGCATAAAAAAATAAAAAATAATGAGCATATTTGCGTAACGGGACCACTTAACCTATAAAAGAAGAAGAAAAATCAAGTATACATACATTAAAAAGTTTCCAACAAAATCGATGTTCCCCTAAACGCTTCTCGTTATAATACAGAAAAAAAAGTTGTGAAACATTTTGTCAAGCGTAATTATTCGAGATTCGCTTCCGATACCAGTTTCCGAATGTTCGAGATTCTGAATAATGTTGTACAAGTGGAAAGTCGAAAGTGAACAAGAATAAGTTTGTTTTGGCGACACTTAACAGCTGTAGTGGTTTTAAACTTTGAGCTCATGAGCGGAGCACGTTTGGGCTTAATGGCTAATTATTAGATTAACGACTTTGTTGTCATGAAGTTTGGATTGAAGACCTGACTATTCTTTTTATTGGTGGAAGTTTGTCTCTATATCTGACTCATGTAGTATTTTTTTTTTGTATAATGGAAAATGCATAGCAAAATTAGAAGATAGTGAATCACTGCTACATATTTTTCTTTCATGATTAACATTGAAAGAAAAAAAAAACATGAAGTGGGTGTTGATGAAACCAAAAATGCTTGTGGGGTCAACCGCGTACCGCAGAGCGTTTTTATTTGTTTAAACTTCATTTACAATAGTGCACACATACATTGCATAGGCGTACTTAATACAATAAGGCGTTATCTTACCAGTCAGCAACCTTTGGGTTAAAGCGGTTTGGTTTGGGGTATCGTGAGTAGGTTCCACATAAGGTGACACCTAACAATGAAGGTCGCAGGAATCCGCTTGGAGTGAGCAGCACAGATCGGGAAGCACTTGGTCATTACACATCTTTTCACTAAGATGTTAATGTTGATGAGAATAAACTGAAAGATTGTTTTAACAGTTTTGGAAAGACTAAGGTATAATATACCAAAAGCAGATCCCACGATACAGTTCACTTCAGTGTGACTTATTTACACAGAAACCAACCCCAAATTCACTTACAAAAGTCTAAATAACGATGAACCACCAAGAGATCCTATTTCAAAAGAAAGGAAAAGATAACAAAGTTACCAACAAAACTATAATAAAACAATTCCTAGATTATAACCCGAAAGATAAGACAGTTTCTCTCTTACCTTTGCCGCGGTTATTTATGGCATCAGATAAAGTAACATAACGTACGGGAGCTTATAAAAATGATAGTATTCTGATCTAGAATGGAGGAAGTAATGGTTTTGCATTTATCTTTAAGTTTTAGATGAGATTGTCAGTGGAAAGGTGATTTTGTATGGCTTTTCTTTATTTTATGGTAAGTTAAGATGTTTCGTGTTCGATTCCTTGCGTGATCGAATCAGGAATGATGATAACCGCATGAGAACTAAGGTTACCGGCATAGCCCGAAAAATCGCAAAACTGAAGTGACAGTGGGCAGGGCACATTACTCGCAGAACAGATGGTCGATGGGGCTGAAAAGTTCTGGAGTGGCGACCGCGTATTGGAAGATGTAGCGTTGGAAGGCCTCCCACAAGGTGGACCGATCATCTGCTGAGGGTCGCGGGTAGCCGATTTATGCGAGACGCACAGGACCGCTTTCGGCTGAAATGATGATGATGAAGCTATAATGGTTCAAGGTTTTGATTGAACTCTATTTCTGTTGGTATTTTTTTTTTAATTTTTAAACTCGTATAGTTGATGGTTTCTTCATGAAAATTTTTCACTCTGGCCAATTTCTGCCAAATATGGAAGGAATATGGAAGAAAAATAATCACCAAGTGAAAATGAAGAACATAGTCAAATAAAGATACTTGTGATGTTGACCTATATTATTTGAGCAATGTATTAGATGTACATTTGAAAAGCTAACCTAGGCAAATGCCGATTTTTTCTGTAAATGCAGATTTATCAGAAAATTATTTTTAAAGAAAACGGGAATATTATCATAACATAAATGAAGTAACAGTAGTTATTTTAGTCCATCCAAAGGTTGTCTGATAGATATTGCAGTCAGCGAAAAGATAGCCACTGTACTCATAGATTTAAGTCCGTGTATAAAGGTGTGGAACTTTTTGATGTGCAGTAAAATTTATTCTATCTATACGAGTACCTACAGACATACCTAGACAGATAAACGAATTCCTTCGTTATTATCTTTTTCCTTGAATAGGTACTGAGAAATATGACCTAAATATATTCAAATCAATTAGCCATTCGCCTATTCAAATATTATAAAATGAATGCATTCATGAAATTCTTTACAAAGAAGGCTTTTGATAGAAATTGCAATACCAACTTCCTGCCAGCTCTCAAAGGGCGAGAGCGTGATTGATTCGACGTCCGACCAATCGATCGTTAGCATGTAGTTACGGTGCAGAAGGACCACTCGTTATGGTGATCAATCTCATGTTTTTAGGGTTCCGAAAGTCCGAATGAAAAGACGGAACCCTTATAGTATCACTCGTGTGTATATCTCACTAATATTATAAAGGCGAAAGTTTGGGAGCGTGTGTATTTGTATGTTTATTACTTCTTCACGCTCAAAAGACTGAACCGATTTGGATGAAATTTAAGGTATGTAGATAGCTTGTACACTGGATTAACACATAGACTACATTTTATTCCGGTCTACGAATGTGAAACCGCGGGGCGCAGCTGGTCTTGTTTATATCTCTGTCCGTCTGTCACAGTCATTTTTCTCCATATCTCCAGTAGATTGCGATATACACATATGAATGTTTGTGACCGAAACACCTGACGTTTAACGTAAATAAATCAATATCTTTTGGGGCACAAATCGGTTTTTTTCTCAAACTGTAGGTACTTTAAAACACGAGAGTCGGACTCGCGCCTGGCAGGTATTTGGAAAGGTGTAGTGTGCAGTCAAGTCAATTGGTGAAAACCGCCTGAAAATCCGTTAAGTAGTTTTTGAGTTTATCGCGAACAAACAGACAGACAGACGCGGTGGGTCTTTATTTTATAATATGTAGTGATAACAAAAGAGTGAGACAGATGAAAATTGTAAAAAAACCGGCCAAGAGCGAGTCGCGCAAAGAGTTCATATTTGTTTTCAGGTTTTTTTAAACTGCCTCCACTTTAGGTTTTACTGTGATCTATAAGTAAAAAACTATTTTCTGTTGTTTTTTTAATTTTAGGCCCATTGGTTTCGGATTTAAGGGGGAAATGGTAATTTTTCATCTATTTTCTTAAATAACTTCAAACTTATATATTATATTTTAAAGATATAAAAAAAATATTCAAAACCCTCACAATGTCTTTAGAAATAAGCAGTACCTTTGTGCTCATTTTTATTATGTTGTTTATTTATAGCTTATCTTGTGTGTACATAAATTGTTAAATAAATAAATAAATGTGCGCTTTCATTTGATATGTCGCACGACACAGTTTGAAAAACTTTAATTTTTAATTTGCCGATTTTCACACCAAAAGTGACCCCCATATTCCGAATTAATTTAGTAAAGGTACACGATCGTATTTGGGTCTCTAGTCTTTTCCCAACTATCTTGGGGTCAGCTTCCAGTCTAACCGAAAGCAGCTGAATACTAGTATTTTACATGGAACTGCCTGTCTGACCTCCACAACCCAGTTTCTGGGTAATACGATACCCCTTGGAGACTAGTGGTCGGACTTTCGGGTTTCTGACGACCCGTAACGACTGTCAAAGATCCACGATTGACAGCCGGGACCAACAGCTTAACGTGCGTTCCGAGGCACGGAGGAGTCTTTTTTTTTTTTTTTTATATTTGATAGGCTCGCGTTTGACCACTATCTCACCTGATGGTAAGCGATGATGTGGTCGAAGATGGAGCACGCTTGCCTAGAAGTAACCTATGTAAAGATGGTCTCGGTATGTAAAGATGGTCACCCATCCATGGACCAACCCCGGATAGCGTAGCTTTACCTAATATATCGACCAGTGCGGCTGTTAATACTTTAGCCACGACCTCCTGAAGCTACGTGGCGATGTTTGACGCTAGATGGCGCTACGTGTCTTTCGAATAATTTTACTCCCGCACAAAGCCGGGGCGGATCCCTAGTAATTTATAATAGTAACGATTACGAAGTGGAACTTTTGTATCTCATGTGGAGTCGAACCTTGTTAACATTTTTTCTTTTTTTTATTAAATGCTGTTCGGGCCACTTTCTTGAGCACAAAGAAGAGATTAAATTCCAAGGCGCTCTGGAAGGCCTGTATTGTAATATTGATTAAAAAGTATCGTTCAGTCCACAGGAAGGGTCAAACAAGTTCGAAGTGGTTTCAAGAGTGCACTTGGAAACTGCAATTTGAAGGCGTGAATTTTTTAGACGGAAGATACTGAGTGTGAGAAATGGAGTTCCATAGGGAATTGATTAGAGTATACAGTAGCATTGTATTGGAAATATTCTTAGAAAGAGAGAAAATACGTTTATTAACGGTAAACATTACACAAAAGACAGAGAAACACAACAAAAAAAGAAAAGCTGGGGGAAAATATGCGTCACATCCACGCAAAACGGCCATCGCTCAGCATAGTGCTATGACCCTATGCGAGACAGAGCGCCAGCGCTGGTTTTTTTTCTGTTCTTCTTCTTTTTGAGTCGATGGTTTCATCATTCCCTTTAATGCCCCCACTGCTGGGGCACAGGCCTCCTCTCTGTCCACCACGTGGGTCCAGTGCGGGTTGGTGGATGTCACATGTCTTCGAATTTTTGGTTCTAGGACATGCTGGTTTCCTCACGATGTTTTGCTTAACCGTTTTGAGAGCAGTGGTGATGATATAATTTACAAAAAGTAAAGCGCCTGTCTTTTTTTTATTTTTTGCGCTTTGGGTTATACCGCTGGGCCACCACTGCTCCCCAATATCAAGTCAATGGTTTACTTCTTAGTAATTTTTGGACCCATTAATAAATCAAGTTCATTATAGCGCCAGTGGAGTTCACGAGGTCCTAACTACCGGGTTGAGGTAAATAACTACTACTGAATAACGGTCGTCACGAAGCCTTCTCTTTCTTTCTTGTTTAGTGGCGATATTGGTCTGCTGCGATCATGAAACTGTCTACTTGGTCTCATCGCGTTCCACTTTGTTGAGGTCATCCTCCGAAGTTGGAGAATCATCAAATAACTTAGTCAGTAAGATTCTGACACTCTCTCTTGCTCCACCCAGAGTGGGAGAGAGTGTCAGACTCTTACTGACTAAAATCCACCCGTGTTCCTTCAGTTGGCCTTTGCGTTCCAGTGGCATTCAAACAATCCTGCATCCAATGTAATCTAGAAATAAAATTCCCTACATTTTATTTCTAGATTACATTGTAAATTTTTTCCTGAGAAAGGAACTTTTATATTATGAAATAATGGTTTTGTAGAGCTTATCTTTGACGTAACTGTTACAGACATTAGCAGAATTATTAATCAAAATACCACAAATCATATACTCAATCTAAACCCAAACAGCATTCGAATCAAATGATTTACACCGTGATATTGAAGTCAATAAATCTGATGGAGCCGGTGCGTTAATCTCTCATTTCAATAATCCGGTGAGGGTCCCCTCTTGCCAGGGCTAAGGACCCTCCAGCAGGAGGTAATGGCCTCATAACTCAGGAGTGACCTCCCGGAGACATGCCGGTTATTAATTATGTGCCTTGGGGATTGGAGGTGGCTTGAGCAAGGTAGAGAGTTTGATTCCTTAGTCTTAGACGAGATTTCTAGCTATGATTTATTTGTATAGTGTTGTCATTGTATCTACTGAATTTATGTGGAGAATTATGGCATAACTAAAAATATAATGGTAATTTAAATTCTTGCAATATCGGTAATAATTAATTGCAAACACCTTGTTATCATCGTGTTTAATATTGAGATGTTTCTAATCAAAAGCTAGTTACTTTATTTCTAGTACAAGTTGTAAAACTGTGGTTCATGTCAATAACTACACTATAAATATTCAGATAGCTTTATTTTATGCGAAGCCTACTTTTTTCTCCAAGTGATATGCATTTGCATTTTCGTAAGTCATTAAAAACAAAAAATAGAACCGACTTAAAAAAAAAAAGCAAAAAAGTGCAAAATAACTTTAATTTCGGCAGTCGGTGTTTCTGGTTTTGTTTCTTCGTTTTTTTGTTTGTCACCGCCTTCGAAATTTAAAGTTATTGTGCAGTATTTTGTTTTTTTTTTGGAGGCGGTTCTATTTTTTGTAAAAATATTTTTTATTTTTCACTTTTTAGTTGTGGTTCCCCATTAAAAGACAAACGATCGCAGTAATCGCGAGTCATTTACTGTAAGTTATTGAAGAGTTCCACTGTCTATTTTCGAAGATCTTCATCAGATCCTAAAAAACTACACTAAAACCTTCCTGCTAGAAAATCGCGGACAAACAAGCATACATACATATGCATTTTGTATTTACAGAACCTTCTTTTTGAACTCGGTTAGTAATCAAAATTACCAGTATTTCTGCTTTCCCCAGCTGCACACAAACCGTGAAGGAACATAAACTAAGCGGTAACCTCGTCGACGCGTTCTCCGTTATTAATTATGTACTTGCAGTTTCCTGCTGCCCTGGTACCCTGGCAGGATTAGCGCAGTTAAACCTTGTAAAATTAAAGATTTCTGGAGATTTCCTGTTGTGTTTTTAGCTCCTGGGATTATGTGCTTATTTTGTGTGAGCTTTTTCAAATGGTCTAGATAACTTATTGTGATAATTTACATGTTATAGGTGAAGTTGGCAAGAAGGCTTTTTACTGATAAAAAATAAATAAAAGAATATTATAGGTTAATAATAACACACCTACTTATATTATAAATGTGAAGATTTTTGGGATACCAAACAAAACAGATTTTTGGGATACAGAACAAAACCCTGTACCTATAATAGGTACAGGGTTTTGTTGGTTACCCTTCGGGTACAATTATTGTATTGTAAGGATAACCAACAAAACCCTGTCACTACTAAACCTCCGCTGTCCGTTCGTCTATTCGCCTGTCTTGAAGCGGGGTGTATCTGAAGAACTGTAATAGGTAGACAGCTGACTACAACAAATAATAAAAATCGTACGGAACCATTCATATGCGAGCCAAACACGTGCTTGACCGTTTTTAGGGTTCCGTACCTCAAAAGGAAAAAACGGAACCCTTATAGGATCACTTTGTTGTCCGTCCGTCCGTCTGTCCGTCTGTCAAAACCCTTTATCTCGGAACGCGTGAAGGTATCGAGTTGAAATTAAAATCATGTACTTAGGTCTACAGTCCCTTGAAGTTGTGTAAAAATCAAACTTCTGTTAACGTAAAAAAAGATACGGCCGTTTATGCCGCAAAAAACGTATATTTCAACACTCTCAAGGGAATCAAAATTTATAGGGTACGTACTTCCCGTTATCCTACAATCATGAAATTTGGCAAGAAGGAAGGTCTTATAACACAAACTAAGGGAAAGTCTGACTACCGTACATTTTTAATTACATCACAAAAAATAGGGTCCTTATAAGGAATTCGGGACTAAATTTTAAAGTGAGGCGACCGCATCATGTGGGGCATCGTATGAAAGAACTTCATAAGCACAAGCTCAATCAGATTTTAAATTATTCTAACCACTTAAAAAAGACAGTTTTTCTGCCAAAAATTTTCGAAACTCAATTCCCGAACTATTTAGATACCCGCAAGCTTGTACGGAACCCTCGGTGTGTGAGTACGACTCGCACTTTGCCGGTTTTTTTTTAATTGATCTTTCCGCGAAGGCTGAACAATTTATTTATTTATTAAAACTTCATGCAACAAAAATGTACAAAGGTGGACTTAATGCCTTAGGCATTCTCTATCAGTTAACCAAGGGTGGTGGAGAGATAACATGGCAGGTGCGTAAACTGAGAAAATATTACTATGAAGAAAATAGTTACAAAAGAATAATAACATTTATTTAATAGAAATAACTTAAAAGATAAATATACAAACTAACAATAATACCTAACATGTACAAATGCGTGTGAAAACAACTCACTGGGCATCAAAAAATTCATCCACATCGTTGTCAATGAAAAAAGTGCCCAGAACGCTAGCAGCATTGCCACGTTGAATAGCAATGCTGATTCATTGGCCAAAGAAAAGCTCAGCCCTCTGGTCACGTGAAGAGTCGACTAACAGCTTGCTGATATGCCGAAAAACTCGATAAGCACTCGGACCCCATGGCCCTAGTGTTTCAACCCCAAATGGCTCAAACATGTAACTCCCAATAAGGTTGTTATATTTGCGCCGTTTGAGGTTTTCTGCACCTGCATTGTCGACACATGTTGCATCCCACACCAAAGGCCGATATCTGTCAGGGTCGCGTAAGTATTTGAGAGAGTCACTAAAAGAAAGAAATAAAGAAAATAAATTTATTTGACTCAGGTTATGGCACACAATATTCACACAAAAACACTTATAGAAATAACCTAAAATAATATTATGTGCCCCACGGTTGCGCCAAATAGGCCCAGTTCAGCATAAATGCCGGGCAACTAGTGCCTGGCGCTGGTTTTCAACTGGACCCTAGGCTAAGAGGACGTCTGACGGACGTAAATCAGTGTTATAGTTTAGGTAAATATTGTAGGACCCCAAGGCACCAGTACGGCCTGCAGGGATCCTAGGACGTTCTCTAAAGTTCAGGGTAGACTTCTTACTCGCTGGTAACGCGAGAGTGCGGTGCGTAGAAGGGTAACTTGGCTACGGGCGGATAAAAAAAGAGCTGAGGGCACTTTAAATAACTATATTGGGTTTAATAAGAAATAACATATGTGCCCACTTGCAAGGGCAAAACTCCTATCTGACATCAAACAAAATTCACCCCCTACTCTCTAAATTTATTCCATCGACTCTCTAACATTCTTAACTGCCAGCTAAAGGCCGGTGCAGACCCGCTGAGATTAGGCTGTCTCAACAATCGTCACAATATTTAAATAAAAAATAAATACATATCTAAGTAAGAGATATTACAATATGAAATTATATAAAGTATATTTGTTTAAAAGTAGAAGTGGTGTTTAAGGAAAGAAACACAATGGCATGAAAAAAAGTATATGTTAATAAATAATACTTAAATATACAATACACAATACAATAAAACAAAATAAATATATCAATGAAATATTCAAATTTACCATGTCTAGCGCGCATGTGTGCTACTGCGGTCTGGCACAGGCAACTGATGGAACATGGGTGAGTTTTAGTCAGTAAGAGTCTGACACCTCCCAGAGGGAGGTTATTTGATGATTACCATACCTAAAAAAACAAAAAGTTGGATAGCTTACAACCTTCACGCACGTGAAGTCGCTAGCAAACCTATGAAATTAGTGTTTTAAAAGGAGAATTTTAAAGAAGTTGCATTTTTCATACTAACATTTTCTTAATTTATTTAACAACTATGAACACTAATGTTTTAAAACTTTTATGCAATAATGTTTAAAAACTAAGAAAACTTATGCTACTAAGATTAAGCAACAAAAATAAGTGTTAAGTGTGCTAAGTTAAAACAAATATAGTGGTTATTTCTGCTAACCAAAAGAGGAGTCATTTTTAAGGTATTTTTTGTTTATAAAACTTACTTATAGTTTATAAGGTTTTTTACTACTGGCAGTTGTCTATGACGGTCATTATTCGATATAACATCAAGAAATTGATGAATATTTTAATTCATAGAAGTGATGAGGTTCTCTATGTGTGAGAAAAAAACGCCAATTTCATATGTAAGGACCCAATATTACATAACACGTATGATTATTTGTTCACATCAATATCAACAAAACGGTGGTCCGAATTCTCTGATTTAGTTAGCAAACCGAAAATAATAATTTTATTAAGGTACGCATTGAAACTCCGATCGATTTAAAACGATGTTAGTACTCTGATTGCTATATTATACCATTCCTTATGCGAACGATAAAATCTAAACAAATACAAATCCGATTGAAAGCTCGAATCGGGAATCGCTCTGAAAACGCTTTTTATTTTCCTCTTTGTAACAACACAATGCTTGAAAGAATTTGTATAAAACGCTCGTTCGGGATATAAAACAAACATACATGGGGAACGTTTACGAATCGCTCGCAGAAAATATTAGTCCGAACGCCAAAAAGTATAGTTACAGAAAAAGTTAATGAATCACTCATCATCATCATCACCAGCAGACCTCCTCTCTGTGAGAGGGTGTGGGCCGTAAACCACCAAGCGGGCCCAATGCAGGTTGGTGGATGTCACGTCTTCAAATTATGAATCACTATTACAACAACATATTCTAAAACAAAGTTCCCCACCGCATTTGTCTGTCTGTGTTCGCAATAAACTTAAAAACTGCTGAACGGATTTCCATGAGGTCATCAATAGACAGAATTATTCATGGGCAAGGTTTAGATGTGTAATTTACATACCCGCTATATTTTATATTTATTGTTTACTTATGTTAAATTCATTAGTTTAATTTAGTTAGGAGTTTATGTAATAATTAGGTACAGTTAGTTAAGTATTTTATAAGTTTGTATACATAGATTGAATATATATCTCTATTAAAAGTTAAATTTTCAATTTAGTTCTATCATCTTTTTTTGCATTTATCTGAATTTATTTTGAGTCGGCGCAACATAACATAACACCTCTCTATTAGTAGTCATCTCAGCAGTCACCTCCTTTCTAGATAGGTATATCGTACTAGTTTATGCCAGAGGATTCGCCCACGTGGAATTAGTACTTCCCCCCTTTATAAAGCCTTTGTACTATTCTAGACTATAATCTATCTCTATCACTGGTGAGGCATTGAGCGATGACATGTATGAAATTATAATAGTCTTTATCGTAATTCACACAGTCATTGTTTCTTTGGTCTGGTCTGCTCCAACTCTTAGCCATCTCTCTCGTCTCATAAGTTTCAACATTCAAACTTAAAATTTTCTTCATTTCACCGTATCCCTATCTATCATCATCATCATTTAAGCCGATAGACGTCCATAGCTAGATATATGCCTCCCCGAAGTGTCGCCACAACAACTGGTCCTGTGCGTCTCACATCCTTCGGATTCCCGTGACCCTCACCAGGTCACCTAACTATACCGTAAGTACAATATTTTATGTATCCTTTAACAAAACATTTCCAATACTATAAACAATAGTTGTCGAGAAGTTAAGAAATGTATTTGATATTAGTTTAACAATTGCACAAAGCTACTTATACTTGTAGACAAGAATAAAACCACAACTCTTCAATTCGTCATGTGTGCGTTTACACACGCTAACATACTCGTATCATCCCTCCTCACACAGATTCTAACCTTCAATTTCATGGCTAATCAAACAGCAAGGCGACAAATAGACCTTCTTCAGGCCCCCAATATAATATAGCACATCTATCATTGAAGGGTAGACAGCCCCATAAACGAAAGGTGCTGCCTATAAATCTATGCAGAACCTTAATACGTTAGGGCTTAGAGAAATCGGAGTTCCGTAATCTTCCTCCTAGGTCGAATTTCACCGGGATCTACCATTCAAGGAATTGGATTTATTATAGTCGAAATAGAATCTGTGAATTTAGGCGCCTTTGAGTTTGGTTGATGAATTTATTTAGAATGTTTGGCCGCCATTCTGTGTTTCATGTTCGTGTAATCTGTTTCTAGTTTGTGTAGTTGGTCTGATTAGTTTTTGGAGTTTCCAGGTGTTTCTTTGATTGAGTTCATTATATTTTATACTTAACGTCCCACGCCCATTACGCAGACATAATAGATGTTAATTGTTATGTGCACCCCTTTTTTGTGGGGTTGGGCAATCATCCAATGAATTGTCCGGTGTGCAACCGACGTATGAAGAGTTAACAAGACTGGAGGCCTATGACAGGGGAACGTAGTGTTGACTAACTAAAAAAATCAAACTCAAAATTCCTGCCAACCCACGGTGAACAGATTAAATAAATCAACTGTGACAAACATGTCAGTCATTTTAACAAGATTGTGTATCTGTTACAAACAGATATGGATCAAGTACAAGAGAGTCTCAATGTCTCAACCCAGTAAACAATTCCAATCTCTAAATCATAACCTAAAAAGCCACAATAAATTCACTTTCAGCTCAGCCTAAAGTTGTACCAAAAACCCCAAATTCCGGCCTTCTAGACTAATGACAAAGATTTGCATCACAAAGAAAGATAAAATTGATCTCCTCTAGCTTCTATAAAGTCGACGGAGTAAGACAATTGTATACTTTGTTGAAAATAAAAGACAATGGCTTACCAGGTTTGTATGAAGGGGTAGAAGTATGCAAATAAATGTACATTAACATAATGAATCTTGATTTACTGTTTCTTACGTAATGCTCAAGGAACAAGTATTAAGCTGGTGTGAGAGATGAAACTTGAAGGAGTTCAAATGAATTAGTAGACATGATGAACAGTTCAGTGTACTCGGAAATGCTTTTCTTGACGGTGGATAAGAGTGTTCTGTAAGAGATATACATAATGAACATGAAATTGAACTCATGTAAAAGTATCTAAATAACGTTTCATTTCTAATCTTTGAACGATCATTTTGACGATGACTTTGTGTAAATTATTTCATCACCACTGCAGCTCTCAAAACGGTGAAGAAAACAACGTGAGGAAACCAACACGTCCTAGAACCAAAAACTCGAAGACGTGTGACATCCACCAACCCGCATTGGGCCCGCATAGTGGATTACGGCCCAGACCCTCTCACAGAGAGGAGGCCTGTGCTCCAGCAGTGGGAACATTAAATAGGTTGATGATGATGAAGCAAAACTTTGCAAAAATACCTGGAAGGATTTTGGGGAAGCCTTCACCTCTTTATAATATTAACACAAATTAAGTTTGTGGGGTTGTAGGGGGTAATTTCTTGATCTACTGAACCGATTTTGAAAATTCTTTTACTAGTAGAAAGCCACGTTATTTGTAAGTGTCATAAGTTATAAATTTTTGAAATCCAAGCTGACAAAGTTGCGGGCGAAGTGCTAATAAAATATAAAAGCAAAACTAACTTTCTGTACACAATACTCGTAGTTAAACCCACATAACATAACACCACGTTATCCCCGAAATGTTAAGCAGGGGTGTATATCTACATATTTTATGTGAGTAATTATGTAGATAGCTATCGACATGTACAACGAAAGATTACAGCCATGTTTATATTGAGTGACCAGAAACACGACTATTATTAATGATGAGCCACAAAAGACTGCAACATATAGACTTGAAATCCGAATCAGAAATACTATCACAAGTAGGTCAACCTTCCGTCTAAAAATAAAACCACCTCTTCCCAACTATTCTCCTAAAATAAAAGGTAGAAAAATAAAAAAGTCGATCGGTTACTATCACATTAAGGTCCGCCACAATCTTAACGCAATCCCGCGCTCCGGACTCCGTATCGCCGGATCTTGGGGCACAGCTCAGCAGATCAACGGGACGCCAATGAATTAGGTCCCGGGGGAGGCGTCAGTCGTTCGATAATTGTTGGATAGCTATCAGATAGGGATGTCCGGGTGCCGGGAGACGATGGTGTTTATTTTAATATTGGTAGGGTTTTCTTTGTTTTAGTTGTGGTGGGCCGATTTGTCACTTAAGGGAGTGGTGATAAATTTATTTAGATTGTTAGATTAGAATAGTTCGTGGGATTGTTAAGATGATTGATTGATGAAGCTTTCCAATGAGTCATTATCAGTCTATCAAATAAGTATTTCCTACAAAATGCTCAGTCATTATTATCCATTTCAACCTTCACAAGTCTCTTCTCTTCCTGTCATTGTCTCGCGTCTTGCTTTGTCATCGACTTTCTAAATTGATTTTCCTTCAAAAGTTTGATAGCTTCCATTATGGCCCAATTTCTTTTCGATCAGTCAGCTCCTTTTCTTTGTAGCAGCACCAACTTGTTTAGTGTTATTACTTCCTCAATTTAATCTTTCTGCTTTATCATTACACTTGATATTATTATGACTTAATTATCGCTTGTAATTGATTATTCTTTCCCTCCCCCTTTTTATACCAGCTTGTACACGTTTATTTTTATTACCATGTATATACTATGTAATGTTAGTCTCAATACATAATATAAATAACAAAAATTAAAGCTGTCCAGCTTCCATTATGATTGACTTTCCAACCCATTTAAGTTTCATCTTGGTAGTTTAGATTCCGGGAATTCAGAAATCTGTATTTAAATCAGTCAATACTAATCCCGTCCCTCCATTCCATCACTAGTAGCTGCCGACACGGCTGTTTCCAAACCACCTTGTTAGTATTCCGCCGACGGATTAAAATTTGGCTAATTTCAAACTCCCTTTGATAAATCGAGATTTCGGAGATAATAGTCAGTTTTATTTGAACGATTAAAATTTCATCGTCGGCTCTGTCTGGTTGATTTCTTGCTAATTTAGAAACAAATAACAGAGGAATTATCATTTTGCAAATAGATTAACTCTTGTACAGTGTATATACTTGTATATTATGCTGTAATTAAGATTTTTTTTTTCTATTGTGATGAAAATGGTACCATTACCATTACCTTGCCCTTATCCCAATTTATTTGGTAAACCATGTTCTTCTATTCTGTAAGTATTTTTTTATTATTCGTCATCACGGTAGTCAACCCATTTCTAAGTATCATCATCTTCCACATAATTCATTCATGGTGTTTTAGTACTTACATACTTCTTTCAACCATCCCCACTTTTCTCATGTCATGATCCTCAATTACCATACAAACCACTATACAATTCTTACTAATTTCATTATTATGACAGCATAGCATCACAGATATTTTTAAAGTTTGCAGTAGAAACATTCAAAGTGATTTAAAACATAAATGTGAACTCATTTCAATTAGTTCTCTCTTTGTGTAAAACCAGAACCTCATGGCGAATTACTTTGTGTTCCTTGGCAAAGCACCTTTTAATGAAGCTGAGAATTCACTGAGGAGCTCCTTGTCAAATCAACGTTCGCTTCGCCAAGCAGTGTTGCTGTGTTTTGGTTTAAACTTTGTATATAAATTTGTTTCATGTTATGTATTCCTGGTAATCCTAGGGTACTTATAAGGTGTTAGTTTTTATTTTTAACTTTACCCACTCTGACCATAACAACCATCTGCCTAGCCTTTTGTAACATATTTTTGTCGACTTTTTGTCTCACAGAGTAAAGCTATATACCAGTAATATACAGTAACTGGTTAAGACAATATCCTTTGTCAGACTTTCAGGTTTCTGACTACCATAAGAAATGGATGCTCATGACTGTGGTTCTATCCACGGATCACAAGCTTCATCATCATCATCCACTGCCCGACTTCACCCACTGGTGAGCATAGGCCTCTCCTTTCTCGCACTAATCTCCACACTCCTGTGCTAGTCTCAAGAAGCTTAGCTAAACCTTTATTGACCGACCCATGCTGTTACTCAGCCACGAGCCCTCATTCACCTATAACATAAAAAGAAAAATCGCTCCTTAACTTTTATCTCAACAACTAAAGATCTAAGAGTCTTAGGAAACAGCCCAAACATTATTACTAACCAATCAAAGGGATCGTACAGCTGGCTCTGTTAGTACTACCAATAGAATTGCCAATTCCGCCACCGTTTGGAATGGCACTGAAATTGCCAATTGCCGGCCAGTGTGTGAAGACTGGCCATTATTGGCGCAATTATAGAGGTGATGGAACAGAGTGGTTGGAATGGTCGGTTTACTTTTGAGTGTTGGTCGTTGGACTGAGTTATGGGGAATGTTGAGGGAGATAAGTGATTTCTAAAGTGTTTTATTTCTTAGGATTAATTTGTTGTCTCCTAAGTGAGGTGTTAAGCGGAGCGATTCGAGTTGAATTTCCTAAATCAATTCAAATTTTATAGAGTTTTATCATAAAAATATTTTTTTTGTCATATTATACTAAATGAAGCCGGTGTTTCTAGGCTGACTATCCTGTGAAGAAACATGGAAACAAACTCAGAGATAGATCAGTGTCGGATTCTATTTAATAATATAGTTATACTAATATCTTTATTGTGATCTATATAAATGTGTGAGTTTAAATAAATGTTTGTTACTCAATTACGCCACGAACCGATCTGGATGAAATTTGGCTCAAAGATAGTGGTACAGCCCTTATTATAGTCCGGAACAGAATCAAATTTAATTTTCTATATTGCACCTACTATTTTTGTCTCTGCATCACCCTAAGATTGACAGGTAGAAAATGCCTGAGGCATTAAGTCCGCCTCTGTACTTGTATGTGCATAAAGTGTTAAATAAATAAATAGCACACAAACTAAAATTTATAATGGCGGAAGTACCTACTACCTAATTCATATTCATATTAATTTATTTGCCTTCGACATGGTAAAATAGGATATTACAAAAGGCTTAGAGCTAAGAGCCGTTGTAGATCCTATCAGGGCACAGCAAAATTTTTGTTATTGTTATTACAGTTATACCTACTTAAAGTTAAAAATAAAAATCGTAGAAACTAAAAATAAAAATATACATGAAATCTGAATAAAAGTTAATAACAATAAAATAAATAAATCTATTTTTGGTAAGTAGGTAGCTATTTTCTTAAAATATTATTATTACATTTATATAAAGTAATATATTTAGTTAATATTATTACAAACACTTATTTAATTGGAGATCATTTTGTCGGTAATACAGTAAATTTTCACGTCAGGCGTTGTAAATCTACCAAAATCTAAAACTTCTCTATAAAGTGGTAAAAATTCGATATCAAATCCAGTTTAACCTACTTTGAAGCTATACACCAATCAAGTCCACATAACATACGGGCTGCAATATTTCCACTGCCGCACCGGCTCCGCGCCTGCCACCAGACATTTGTGCCAATCCCATCTATCAGAGTTTTACTAAACAAAATTCTCGACTTTCCTTGTCCATTTGAAATATTATATGTTTTCATATGTATTTTTAATATTTTTCAGTTTTTTAGTGTTTTTCAGTAGTTCCGAAAAATATGGCATGTAATCTAAGAGATATGTAATGTTTAATCGAAAAAGAGGCATTCTATCATTGATTCTACATTAAAATGGGTAAAGAACCATGACTTTGCTGGAGTCATAAAAAAAAACGCAACGTTAAGTGATTGGGGTCTTTTGTTATATTGCATACACGATACGTTCAGCATCAGTAAATATCGATTTATCCAACGCCAGTCTTGCTAAGAGGTATCGTGTTACCCACTTGGGGTTTAGTTGTGAAGGTCAGAAGGCTATCTCTTCATATATAATATACTGATTAGCTGCCACATCTGATTAAACTGAGGTTGTCTACTTCAGAATATTCGGAAATAGCTTGCCAGATTGATTGAATAAGCGATATAACTGCTTTTCGAGTTTTTGACATGAGATTAAAAGTTCTCCTAAAAATAATTACTTTTTTTTATTTTAGATAGGTTTGCTCTTGAGGTGACAGAGACAAAGTCGAAAATGAAAATGCTGTAAAAATAATGGTTCCTAAATGAAACCACAAGCAAATCGCTCCTACACGTCAAGACAAATCTTCTCAAGCAATCAATCATCACAAATACCAAGGACAAACAAACACGCACCAAGCTCCAATCACGTAGATATAAATACATATAGCGCTAATCAACCACACGGTCTAATTGCGAGCGGTGTTGATACTACACCACAAGTCCGCGCCACGGAGTAGATCGGTACAGAGGACCGATTGAAAATGCACGCACACATGTCCATGGGTGGGTGAATTTACCTTTACTGCATCTACCTTTTTTTATCGTGTGGAAGTTAAGTCGTTCCCATGACGGTTACCCGCAGGCCACATCCTATAGCGGCCGGAGGGCGTTCCGGGCCCAACAGTGTGCTGCACCGTGTAGTCGAAGCAGTTGCCACAATGATGGTTATGATGGCAACCGGGCGTCGGCTTATGGCCTAAACGGCACAATTACTTTCCGAAGCACCCATGTACGGCCAGTCCTTGTGTTAACCGAAAATGCCGCCATGCCGTTTCCACTTTCTCACAACGGGTTTTACCGCTGCTATTGTGGCGTGCCCTGAAACGCGTCTACCTACATTTTCGAATCGGAACTGTTTGTCAGATTTGACATCACTGTAGAAGTGCTCGGTGACGCGACGTGACTTAGTAACAGCTAAAACCGTTGACCAATAGAGTTTCAGCTACTTTTGTTGCGGTCAATCTCTGAATGAGTATCCATGGAGCGACCGCAACAAGACGGTCACCCAAACAATTATTTCATAGCGAAATATCCGTGCCGTGTCTCGGAACGTGCATTAAGTCCTCGGTCTCGTCCATCATTTGTAAATGTTTGACAGTCGTAATAGGCTCTCAACATTTAATAAGGGTAACGTGTTTATCAGTAACTGGGTTGTAGCTTGTCACTTCATGTAAAATACTGGCATTCAGCTGCATCTGGTTAGACCAGAACCTTAAATAGTTGGATTAATAAGCGTCCCGGACGGGAACGCAGAGGCCCATATGTAAAGTACGAGTACTCAATCGGTTACGTACCCAGGTGGCCGCAACTTGGCCAATGGAGGTTTATAAACACGTCAGATACTGGAATGTCCCAAGTGCCCACGCACCTGCACTATGGAGGACCTGATGAACGCTACAGACGCTGCAATTAATGTGGCCAGCTTCTGGGCCTAAAGTATTTTAAAAGTTAGGAAGGATTGGAAAGGAGAAGAAGAAGCTTAGCCACATGAGATCAAGATCGCCGTAAGTTCGCGTCCGTTTACGTTCGATGTATGGAGTTGGCTTTCTGTACTATCCAACTATGCTGTGTTTCTACTGACCATGGAATTATCGTAGCGTGTTTAGAGAAATGGGAATTGGAGTGTTTGCTCCGGGGATGATTATTGACGTGTTAAGGTGGGTGGAATTAGTGTGGCAGGTGGGTGGTGTTAATAAGAGGTTTCTCAAGGCAGATATACGTTGAATTGTTGTCAGAGTGTCAGAGAACCAACGGTGTTACCTTTCCGAGGCACGGAGGGGTATTCATAATGGATGGTCACCCATTCAGAACAACCTAAGCGAACGTAGCTTATCCCTTTTTGTTTTTTTTTTTTTGTGGGTTGGGAAATCATCCAATGACATCTCCCGCTCTAGAGTAGAGCGGGAGGGCGTGTCAGACTCTTACTGACTAAAACCCACCCCTGTTCCTTCCCTACCCTGGACTCTGTTTCGAATTTATGCACAACCCCTGGGCAGGCATCGGCCATGACGAGGCCCGTCATGCTTGCTGACAACTTTTTGAGGCGCGCGTGGAACACTACGCAGCGTCGACTCTCGGGCCTGGTGCTGATCGGACGGCGAGCTACCCATTACTCGCCGTCCGCAGGCCCGGGTAACGTTGCTTATCCTTCAAAGATGAATTTATGTGATTGTTGTTTCTAGCCACTAGCAGATTTTTTTTACCAAGCAAACTTAATGTAATGTAATGAAGAACCAATTTTAATTTTATAAAAATGGACACGTGGATTCTCGAGCAAACTAATAATTTTCTGCAATTGCTTTTCTACTCGCTCGAAGAGGTTAATATGACCGTCTTTCAGAGGCAGCGTTTCTAGCGTTTAAATGGTACCTACACGCATTAAGAACTAAACCGCAGGAATAAATAAAACAGTTACTCTTACTTACATAAAAGCAACAACATAATTTCCCAATAATACATTAGGAGAATTAGAAAATAATAGTTGGGCATCCAATTACTCCTCCTCAGTAAATATAGTAAATAAAGACAAAAGGTTACATGTATCAAATTATATTATTAGCTTCATAAGGACCTTTCTTTGCTCAATAAACTTATGGAAGACATTACTAATTCTATTAAGATAGGAGGTAATAAGAAACCGGATTATGAATGTTATTATGGAGACAGGCATCTTGGTAACATGAGATTTGGTGAGCTCGTGGTTAAATAATAAAAACCGCAAAGGTCGATCTTTAAGGTTAAGCTACGTTCGTTGAGATCTGTCTGTAGATTGGTAACTATCCAAATACATACCGAGACTCCTCCGTGCCTCGAAAAGCACGTAAAGCTAGTCAAAGTCAAAACATAAATTGCGAACTAAGTGTGTAATGTTGGTGTTATATTATGTTGGTACTTATGACTTAGAGCAGCTTTTTACAAGAATTGCAATTTTCATTCGCCTGCCCTTATTATCCTAAATTAGCATGCATTAAACATTATTTAATACTTAATTTTTTTTTATTAGTACAATTAAATTGAGTAGGTAATGTCAAAATTAAATGTCAATAATAATTAATTTAATACCAATTTTACAGCTATAATAATGTCATCCTTTTCAGTTAGTACAATTTATAATTATAATAATAAATTAAGTTGTGTGTGTTATTGTTGTTGTGTTATGATTGTTTATGTTAGTTGTTGTTGTTATGTTAGTGTAGTTGTTGTTTGTTGGTCCCCAATAATTGACGGGGTCCGCTAGAACCGATGCTAACCAGGGTCGCAGGATGACTCTGGCACGCCCTACCACTCCATCTATAGCGGGAGAAGATGATTTGCCGTCGCTTGGCAACTCATGGCTGTCATTTCTAGATCTTCGACAGTCGTTACTGATTGTCAGAAGCCAGGAAACCTGACACAAGTTTTGCCAAAAGGGACTCGTGTAATCCAGTTACTAGGTTGTGGACAGGTCCCTTCGTGTAAAATATTGGTATATAGCTGCATTCGGCTTGAAAAGCTGACCTCAATATAGTTGTGAAAAAGCTTGGAAGATTGAGTGATTAAACGGAGTCTATTAATAATTTAAATATATACGTATTTCAAGAATCTGAAAGTGATATTGATGGTCAATTGGCGTATTGACCCTGAATGATTACTTTCCAGAAATAAATAGTGTTTGCTTCATATGGCCGTTTTGTTTCTCGCCAACGGTTTGACTATAGCTACAAGAAAATGAGCTAGAGAAAACCATCATAGAGAGATCGGTATCTGAGTTAAAAAAATAATTTTGAGTACCTGAAAGCTTAGACATGTTCTTAAATAAAAATTCAGAAACTCGGTATTAAACAACAACAGGTTGTGATGGCTGAGCTTTTTATGATAAAATCAAACTTATTTACGACTTCACTAATCTCCTTCAAACCTACAAAGCACTATAGACCAGATGTCGCACAGAACCAATCACTATGAAATCGATACCCATCCTCTGAAAGACATCCGCAGCCCCTCACAAGCTCAAGTATCAAATTGTACGCATTAGAGCATCTTGTGGCAGATTAGTGCTTCATTCAATAGATGCTTGGATCTCAAGAAGCTGTTATTGAAAGCCTGTTTATATGACGGCTTTGTAGCTGCTTGATTCAGGTTTATTAATAGCTGAGAGGTTGATTAATTGCATTCATCTGATAGCAGCTGAAGCGTCTATATTAAGCTTTGTAATAGTTTTAGAATAAAGAGGTTCTTGCTGCACTGCACAGTTTTTCACTTTTCTTGGCTTCTTTATGTAATTATGTAGTAAAGGCATTATTATTATTTAGTTATTCGTACTGAGATCATTAAAATCTCGCCATGAATATGTTACTGCTAAAATGCTGAATGTTCATCACCCATGTGAAATGGAGGCTAGATAAATTGTAGTATAGCTTAATTTTGAGTACTTGATTTCACTAACTCATTTAGTAAGAAAATCTTGAAAAATATAGCCGTAACCTTGAGGTCTATAATTATTATATTCGTATGATTTGATCCCGGTACTCGATACCCATCAATTAAAAGTAGTGGTTGCCCATAGGTCCAAATTCGACTTCATTTAAATTACTTATTTAGTACGAAGTTCGAACGTTACAGTAAGCTTCTATTGTCAAATGGGCTCGTTGGCTAGTTAGTCTAACTGCCGGTATGAGTGTGACGACATTCAGTGAAGTGATGGTTCAAACCCAAGACAAAACAATGAACTATACCCATAAACCTGACATGACATAAATTTCGTGTCGTGACGTGTCCAAGGTATGGTACCTAGTTTGTGTAATGATTTTTTTTTTTCATTTATTTTATTTCTAATACATTTATCAATCTGCCTAGCCTTTTCTCATCTATCTTGGGGTCGGCTTCTAGTCTAAGCCGGATGCAGCTGAATACCAGTATTTTACATAGAGCGACTACCTATCTGACCTCCATAACGCAGTTACTGGGTAATACGATACCCCTTGGTAAGACTGGTTGTCAGACTTTCGGGCTTCTGACGACCCGTAACGACTGTCAAAGATCCACGATTGACAGCCGGGACCAACGGTTTAACGTGCTTTCCGAGGCACGGAGGAGTCTCGGTATGTAAAGATGACCGATCCATAGACCAACCCCGGCAAGCATAGCTTAACCTGATAGATCGATCCGTGTGGCTGTTATTACTTTAGCCACGAGCTCCTCGCTCGTCCCTTATATTTAATGCATATTTTAGAAAAATATTAAGTTTTTGCACTCCCTGTCGTTATACTTAAACTATATTTTTTTTGTGAAAATTTTCATATCTACCGTCCGCGTGATTTTCATACAAAGGGATTAAATGTTTACTTCACGTATTAATATAATATAGATAAATAGTAAGATAAAAAAATTAAGATTGATCTACTCTCGTCGCGTCGGCGTCGGTTCAAACTAATATGGGTTTCATATCGAATAACTTCCATACGTCCCTAAAGAGTCTATATTAGGACCATCCTTAATCCTACCCCAAACCGATCCTCATTAAACTAACGTTTAATTTGGCCCGAATTTTAACCAAAGGGGTAAAACTAACTCAGATTCAGATCAACGGTCAGATTATCCAAAGTTAAACTGTTAATGAATGATATAACCAAACTTGTGAAATCTGTCTGGTACATACGTCACTGGGGCGGTGACAGGGTTCCTATGTAATTAGATATACAAGTACAAGGAATGTTGGACTTTATTCTGATAGTGTTAAGGTTAGTTTTAAAGATGGAGCATTGAGATAGGGATGAACAGATGGATATTCTATATGGCATATAAACTTATTCAGAGATCGAATAATTTATGACAATTTGTGAAGACAGACTGATGTTTGTGGCGAGTTAATTAATATTTTATTTTTTCTTTGTTCGACGTAAAATATTTAAGACATGAAACGGAGAAGGTAGCTGGGAGTAGAAATTCGTACACTTTTAAAGTTTTTCTGAAAAAGTCTTGACTTTTTGCGTGCTTTCGAAAAACACTGAATAAGGAATTCCTTCCTATGAAATCTATCACTATATTTTTTTCATTCACTGCTAACACAATAGCCTTGATTTGGTTCAGGAGAATTCATTGTTTAAATTACTTAACTCACATTACGACTAAAGTTTCTTGATTCTTAATAAAGCTAGATACAGTTGTATAAAGTTTGGTCTTTAATCTGGAAATACCAAGATTTTACTAAAAGCAAAGCCAAGTTTTCCCTTTGTGTATAGCCTATACTCTAGGCTATATACAAATGGAAAATTTGGCTGTAATAATTATTACAGTTTAGGCCCTAGATTATAATAATTAATTCAGCTACTACTCAAAATTTTACATTTCTTCTCTTAAGAAACAAGAAACTGTGTGTATATTCTACCTGCATATTCCAAGTTCTCTCTCGTTAAGTGCGAATAACGAAGTCTTGTTTCTCTACGCTCTTGCACGTGTTGTGTGTTCACAGTTTGAGGATGTTATGCTTGCATACTTGCTTCGGGTAGTAAAATTGTTTGAGCCTTCTCATAAGGGAAGTACGCTGTGGAACGTGTAACTTTGACTTCCCGACTGACCCGTCTTCTTTATAATTTAGAGGTATGTGCAACAGGGTGTAAAGTCTCGCCTACCTCCATTGAAAAGGGAAGATCCTCCGACCCAGCGGGTATTGTGTCTGGTCTGGGCAACTGCCCAATGGCTGATTTCGGACTGTTGTATACATAAATAAAATTCGTATCACGCGGACAACTCTACTTGCGCGATGGATTATTTGTATGTTTAGTTCGTATGTGGCATCATAGATGTCGCTAAAATAAGTTAAAAGTTACTAGGTGTTATTACAATATAATTATTATACGTGAAAGACTTTACTATTTTTCGACCCCTTTTTAGGAAAATTACTAAATTTGGCACAGTTAAAGTTTATATGGAAAAGGAGTGCAGAAAGCTAATATTTTTTTATAAAATATGCAGTAGAAATAAAATAAATTATTGAAAAAATATTACACACACTACCGTGCCTTTGACACGTATTATACTCTCTGTTAAGTCTGTTTATGGGTATAGCTTTTGCAATAGAACCTTAATAACGTTCAAACTTAAAATTTAAACGAGGTCAAATTTTGACCAATGGCCGATGACTAGTAAAAATAAATATATGTTGTTTAATTGCAGCATGAGAGAAGCTCATAGCAAAAGCTTTGTACTTTAAGGGCCTACCTCTGCATAAGTGGCTCCCTCATTGAATAAAAATTCGTATCTTAGCATAGAAAATAAAGATTAAAGAATCCTATGTTGCGTTTGTTACAAACAAGGTATGTTATTTTTACGTGGTTAAAACAGGACTCAAAATATTTCGTATCTAAAGTAGTAAGCAAAAGTACCATAAACGGCCGTTTATGACACTTTTGCTTACTACTTTGCATACGAAACATTTTGAGTCATGTTTTAATAACGTAAAAATATCTTATCCTCTTGTTAACAAACGCAACATAGGATTCTTTAATCTTTATTTTCTACGCTTTGCTACGATTTTTTATTCGATAAGGGCGCCACTTGGCGGATATATACGCCTTAAAGGAGCAATAACGAAACGAGTTTTGATTCGTTTGCAGCGTTATACGCTCAAAAAGTGATCTTTTCTAATGGGTAATATAATACAAAAATAATTTGAACTAAATTAAATATAGTTTAAATAAAATATGGTCAAACGCGTGCCTATCAACAATAAAAAAAAAGTTTAATCATATGGTAATTATATTACGATATATTGTTTAGGTCATAATTTAATAGCCACTATTTTTTAAAAAAAATTGTTAGCCTGTGCTACAATGTAGTAAACTATGAAACATTATTATTTTTAAGAACTTTTTTTTATGTTGTTGGCAATTTTGTTTTTGTTCTCGATAAGTTACCAAATGCAAATTTCAAATCACTCATAGACTTTTGTGTTCTACGAGTGCGTATTTTTGTCGCATAGTAGCGCAGAGCACATAGTAACTGATCAATGGGGGGGACACTAACACACGGTGGAGATCTGCCCCGCTTAGGCGGAGCCCCGCCGTGAAGGCGATCGGCGGCAACGACCTCTCGCGCCCGGCCCTAGTCCAAGCCATGGTACGGAGCGAGAGGGAATGGGAAGCAGTCTCCTCCTTCTGCGAAGCAGTAATGCTCGCGAAGGAGGCGGCGGAACGGGTGAGGGAGAGGCTACAACAACAGACTCGCCCTCACGCCCTCAGCAGCAGCCGCCGCAGGAGACGCCCTAGGCGGAGGACGTCGCGAGACGATCTTCGGCCACCGTAGACACTGGCCTGCAGACGGCGAGTAGTGGCTAACTCGACGTCCGATCAGCACCAGGCCCGAGAGTCGACGGCGCGTATAGTATTCTGTAGTATTCCACGCGCGCATCAAAGAGTTGTCAGCAAACACGACGGAGCCCGTCATGACCAATGCCTGCCCGGGGGTTGAGGATAAATTCGAAAGAGTTACCTCGCCCCTAGGCATTCAGGACAGGGAGGAACAGGGGTGAGTTTTAGTCAGTAAAAGTCTGACACGCCCTTCCGCTCCACCCTAGAGCGGGAGACGTCATTGGATGATTTCTCACACCAAAAAAAAAAATGGGGGACACACTGTTATTTCTGAGAAAAAAAAGACTGATTTGTACAAATATTTATTAAAATGTGTATCACACATTTTAATAGATAGTGATTATGATCTGTAAAACATGAATTCGTCAAAATATGCATTCATTATTACAATGAAAAACCATATGTACTTACATATTTTTAGGAAACTCTAATTTATCTTCGATAGACTCCAATACAGATAGAACTGTTGGTTTCGTGAGACGAAAT
This sequence comes from Polia nebulosa, assembly GCA_951329385.1. Lineage (NCBI taxonomy): Eukaryota > Metazoa > Arthropoda > Insecta > Lepidoptera > Noctuidae > Polia > Polia nebulosa. The sequence goes on along the minus strand of OX589613.1, from coordinate 22,333,572 downwards.
CTTATCACAAAGTCTTTATCATCAAGAGTGTCAATGTGTTCTTTTCTCTCACGTATCCATCTTGGATGACGCTCGACGCTTGGTCTTCATCATAATATTCGTCAAAAGCTAGTGCTCTCGTCCTTTTCATCCTTATTTTTTTAACGAAATAACAAAAAAATATACAAAACAATGTTGGTTGTTTTTTTTTTGGCGGGATTTTCTCGAGTGAAGTTCAGTGGCTGTTTTAATTATTCGTTTATTGATTCCTAGTGGATATTGTAAATTGGTGTAGTTTTGTGTCTCAAGTGTCTACGCAAATGGACAATATGTGGAATCATTGAAACTGGCGCGATCTCGGTAAAATGGAACTGAGAATTTTATTGTAGTATTTACTACCTCAGCGAAGTTTACCGAGAAGGCTGACGCGACACATTTGTTGCCAAATACTGAAAAAAAACATTAGAATGTGTTACATCTGCATCCTAATGGAAAAAAAGTAAAAATATACTACGTAAGACTAGGCAATATGGTCAAAAGACTATAGCCTTCTCTTCGGGGTAAATAAAAAATATATATTATTGTGACATCTGACATTGCAAGTGACAGCTGAGTTCACAGCGGCTAAATGCGTTTAAGCGAGCTAAACGTCGGAAAACTGGGCGTTTAGAATTTAAACTAGGTTAAGCTTTAAACTAGTTTAGTTTGTGCTGGTGAAACGCAAAATGAAGCTCTAATCTCGATTAAATGCATAAACGGAGTTTAATTTGAACTAATCGTGATTAGTTCCATTGGAGAAATCGGCCCTAAGTCTCAGTTTTCAGTAGCTTACCGACTCTATTTCTTTTACCTTTCATATCATATACTAGCGCGAGTCTCTTATTTATTTGTTTTACCCATATATCTATACCCAATGGTATAAGTATAACAAACAATATTCATGTAAATATGTACATAAAATAGTAGAGACAGGTAATGTCCAAACAAAGAATTTCGCGGAATAGTGTTTGAACAAATAACAAAACAATAGGTATTGTGGTGAACTCTGGGAAAGATTTTGTTTGTTTATATTGTTTACCGTACTTATAGTTATGTATTTATTTACGTAGGGTCTTAACTTACTTACATTTCGATTTAGTGATTAATTTGTGAATTGATTTTATTGTAGTCTTCGGTTGTTTTATGACCATACTATACAGCATAGTGTGGTCAAAAATCGATGAAACTCTCTTTTTAATTGACACGCTTCTATTAGCTTGGTATGTACTACGTAACGGAAAATTTCAACGTGATTTTTACGACGTCGTTCTAAATTAAATATGGCGGAATCCCAAAGATGGCGGACTAGTTATTTTTCATGCATTTCCATGATATGCGTATCAAATGAAAGGGTCTCACTGAGAAAAATACGATAAAAAAGCAAAGCGTGTTTTTAGTTCTATTTTTGACTACAAAAAGTTATTAATTAATGTATCATAAGGAAGTGGTTTCTTCTTTTGAATCTACGGAATCAATTTATCAATATATTTGTCTCAGCACAACTCAACATTAAACGAAAAAAAAACCGGTCAAGTGCGTGTCAGGCCACGCGTAGTGTAGCGTTTCTTACTCAACCTCAATGCGAACTTAGAAGGGGGCTTTATGTTTATTGCTAGGAACTTAATATTATTTGAGTAACAACTTCATGTACCAACAACAACCAAACCAACAGAGCTAACTTAGATTTTTCACACTAACAGTTTAGGGGGACACTTGGCTTTAACAAAAATTAGCACTTTAAAGACTAATATTTCGCAAACGGATCACTGAATCGAAAAATAGTCTCCACTAACCTATAATGTTTTTGAAAGTCCTATCCAATGATACCCGTCACTATGGGTCCCGACTCTCTACTTTATGTGTAGCCATAGTTACCCTAACCTACCCTTTTTTCAATGTTTTAATTCACCACTTTACTGGCAACTACAGACGGGCAGACGGATATGGTGAACTGTAAGGGTTTCTTGTTCGGACTACGGAGCCCTAAAAATCAGTATAACCAGATTCTTACAATAAATTTAATGATATATCATCTCTTGTGACCCATACTCAAAAATCTTTTGTCTATTCATTTCAGCCAAATTAAAAAAAAAAACAAAAGTTAGAACACACGGTCGGCAACCGGTAAAAGTTTTCTTATTTGAATTATAATATAGATATCGCTACCGAAGCCAATATTTTGAAAAGCCAGTGAAAAATCTCGATTCAAATGTATATCCAACATAAAAGTCGACACGAGTCGAAGTATCTCACACATGCGATCGATCGTATCAAGTCGCGATTTCGTGATTAACGCGATTCCGAGAATCAGAAATATGGATTCATTTTTAGACTGCGAATAACGATTTAGGTACAGTGGACACTTTGTCAGGTATTTTCTTGGATGGACTTTAAAAATACTTTTGCAAAGAACGTTAGAGGAGTGGACGGTTGATAGCAAGCCGCCATCATCAGATCAGCTCAACGGTATCATAATATTTCATTGTCAACGGATTTACATAAGCATACCTTTCAGCTATATCGCACACACATCTATCTTCTAGCAAACAAGTTCAGGTGTTGAAGTCAGAACAGCACTGAGCATGGATAAGGCACTATATGAAAGGAATGAACAGCTTACTGTATTCACGGCCTAAGTTGTTGTTTAGGCACAACAGGAACAAACAGTCTCACCAGCTGAGCTACTAATTCAGGGCAACCAGAGTCTTCTCGAAGAACTCGACAAGCGAACATGAGCAATTACGCCTTACTGTGTTATGTGTAACATCAGAGTATCAACCCATTAATATGTTTTAGGTTTATTATTGTGATAAATCGAGTACTAATCCGCCACTGTTGACACAAAGTGGTCTGCGTAAAATGACATTTATGCGGTCATGATTGTGAAAAAGTTCAAATGTAACCGACATGACACGTGGCCAAAATATATATTGTGTGTGTGCCAAACATTTTGCACACACACAATAATCGTTTTAAATTAAAGAATCATCATCATCAGCCTTTTTAATGTCCCCACTGCTGGGGCACAGGCCTCCTGTCTCTGAGAGGATGTGGACCATAATCCACCACGCGAGCCCAATGCGGGTTGGTTGGTGGATGTCACATGTCTTTGAATTTTTGGTTCTAGGACATGCCGGTTTCCTCACGATTTTTTTCTTCACCGTTTTGAGAGCAGTGGTGATGAAATAATTTACACAAAGTAAAGCGCCTGCCTGGGTTTGAACTCACGACCTACAACTTGTAAGTCACAGCCAATATCACTGCAAGAATATTTGGTTTATAATTTGGCTAGTCTTAGTTGGTGTCTTAACGGCAGATCAAACTGATCTTTATGTTTAAAATCTTTTTTACAAAAAATACAACCGACTTCCAAAAAAGAAAATACACTAAACATTAAAAAATAACTTTAATAAAATGCAAACATCGACTTGCGAAATTTAAGTTATTTTTTAAGTTTTAGTGTATTTTCTTTTTTGGAAGTCGGTTGTTTTTTTTGTAAAAAGTTTTTTATTTTTCACTTTTTAGTTGTATACCCCAGAACTAAAAACCCCAATTACATGGAAAGTGGAATTTAAACATTCGTAAATGGAAAAAACAAAAACATCATCTATGTATACGTAGTTTTCGTTTTTGTTCAGTTTCTCAAAAAGCGCTGAAGCGATTTCGATAAAATTTATGTGGGTCCACTTCGGGAGTATATTCTTTTGGATAAAAAAAATATTTTGAAAATCGGTCTATAACTGACGGAGAAATCGGCGGACATACATAAAAAAAAATAACATACATACAGTCGAACATAAGACCTCCTTTTTCGAAGTCGGTTAAAAATATTATCTTCGCTGAACAGCTTTTGATCAAGATAATATTCCCTAAGCGAACATCAGTCATCTCTCAGCTTCAGTTCTGAACACGACAGCGAACAAATCGGAGGCATTTCGTTACGTCAGGCAAGTTGCAACTACTAATCTCTAAAGAAGTCGGTTAAAGAGACAACTGACATAGGCGGCGTAATAAGGAGAGCCTACAATAACCCGACTATGGGACACTCCTTGTATTGTTGCGACGGGAATATTCGTAGTCACTTGTACTGTCATGAATTTGCGGAATTTTAAAGCTATTTATATAGACATTATGGAGCTATAAATTCCAAAACTCGTATCTTTCAAGTCCTTAGTTTTGTGCCTCTCATAAAACTGTGCCATCCACAGCTTGTAATTGATTACAATATTTCTAAAATGGACTAAAACACCTCTATAAACCAAAATGTTGTTGCTAAACATGATTATTTTTTGAAAATAATATTATACAAAAACAGAATATACGTAGGCGTCGAAGTAACTTCACTGTTATCTGGGCAAGTCGGAAACGTGCTCAGAAGACTAGCAGCATTGCCACGTTGAATGGCAATTATTTGAAACAAATGCTCTGTGTTTGAGTTGCATAATACATTGACAAACTTTTTCCTGTGGTGTGATCAGCCTGAACTTCGGAAATAAAGCACCAAGTGACAAAATATTTATGTATTTCTTTTTACTTGACTGAGCGACGCAAGAGAGGATAATACATTTATCGGCCTAGGTATGTATGTTTGTTCTTTTGTGGCATTATAGAGACCAAACGCGTGAGCCGATTTTTATAATTTTTTCATCAAATGTTTCGTCCACCATCTTGCGAGTGGTACTAAAGACATGGCAGTAATCAAAATACAATATGGCGGCAACCAGACGCCATATTTGTGAAAAGGAAAAAAAATGAAAGTCGACGAACTATATTAAGTGAATCTCCTCCTCGAATCCTTTATTTTGATACCCACCCGGTATCAAAATAAAGGATTCGAGGAGGCGTTTTCAAAAATATAGCTCACTTAAATGTAGAAAATATTTTTTTTTATATTTTAATTTTTTTTAAGAAATCAATAATTGAACTAAAATAACTGCCACCAGACTGCTAGAAAAGACACTTGTTTTGAACTTTTTAGTTGTTTTTTACAGTCTGGTTTTTTCTTGTTACTTAGTCGTAAACTTTCGTGAAAGCAAATGTCTATGAAAAAAATATGTAAACAAAGTTAATTCCATCTTTGATGTGGTAACCTTCCATCCTAAACAGAATATCAGTATTTTTCCTGAAGCTATATTTGTGACCTCTGCGACCCAATTAATGGGTGACACTGATACCCTACGGTGTGGTCAGGTTCACGAGTTGCCTTGTTGCGTTACCATGTTGTTTTATTTGATATTCTTTACGAAAATAATTGGGTAAGCCAGATTAATTGTGTATGGAAAAAAATGGGTTTGTGTTAATTGATCCCTGTTCGCAACGTTTGGTTTTGTAGTCAAGGACAAGAATCCCTTATAGTTTTGGTCTGTCCGTCTGTCCGTCGGAGGCTTAGCTATGAGACTGTTAGTAGTAGAAAGCTGCAATTTGCACGGATGTATTTTATTAATCACGCGACGGTGACGAACTATTAAAATCCTGAAAAAGTTTAAGGAACGAAGTTCCTTATCGCGCGTTGCGAAAGGGGGCTATTTGGTTTTAATTTTAGGTTTGGTGGTAATTGGTTAAATAATACGAAAAAATATATTTTACAATTATAAAAATTCTACAATGGTTTAATTCGTCAGGCCCCTCGCGTCTCCATAAGGAGGCGCTACAAAAGGTTTTAAATTGTGTCTGCTAATGAGGGGCTTGACATGGCTAGAGTAACGCGACTGGCTGCCGAACATGTACTAACTGGTACTGGCACCTTTGACTGATGCGTTTATACCGATGCGCATAGCCCAGTGCTGCTGCTGTTCGGTTGCAAGCAGGGTTCCAAACACATTTATATTTTATTGAAGTGAAAACTTCTTTAGGCGCGTTGGGCATTTTTGTTCAAGTTTTCACTTCTGTCGGCACTCCCGGAGTGCCACTCTTTTTTTTTATTTATGTTCCTCGATTACTCGAAGACGCTATCGAGTAATTAATTCTCTACCGTATCCTCTGGGCGATTCACACAGTGGTGGCATTTCCTCCCGCCTTATCCGACACAGGAACCTCCCGAAACAGCCGTGTCCGGTGAGGACCTGCGTCAGGCGGAAGGTGAGTACGCCGTGGCGCCTCTCTAGCCACTCCTCAAAGAGAGGCCTTACCGCCGCAATTGTGGCGTGTCCACACTTAGCTAACCATGCATTATCATTCAAACTAAACATGTATACAAAATTTGAGCTGAATCGGAAAGTGGGTCAAATTTAACGTTTCTTCGTACCCGAAGGGTCCAAACGGCGCCCTACTGTTGTCACTCATGTGTTCATCTGTCCGTCATATCTGTCTGTCCGTCAGTCGTCTGTCACAAAATTTTTATCTTTCCATTGACCTATGAACTTGAAATTTGGTGATAATGTTTATTACGTATACTTTACTAATAAATACCATTATTTGGTACGGAACCCTTAATGAACGAAATCCGACACGCACTTGGCCAGTTTTTTTTTTTTTTAATTAGAGGTACAGCTAATAAAAGCGTGTTAGTAAAAATACAAATCAAACAGCAATTAAATCTATGCTGCTTAAATGCTAAAAAAACATTTTTACAAAAAAACAACCGACTTCAAAAAAAAAAATACACTAAAAATTAAAAAATAACTTTAATTTCGGAAGTCGGTGTTTGTATTTTAGTTCTTCCTTATTTGACACCGACTTTTTTGTAAAAAAGTTTTTTATTTTTCACTTTTTAGTTGTTCCCCAGAACTAAAAACCCCAATAACATGTAACGTGGAATTTAAACATTTGGAGAATACCAAAACGTCATCGAGGTATACATATTTTTCGTTTTTGTTCAGTTTCTCAAAAAGCGCTAAAGCAATTTCGATAAAATTTATATTGGACTACCTCGGGAGTGTATTATTTCGGCTAAAAAAGAATTTTGAAAATCAGTCCACAACTGACGGAGAAATCGGCGGACATACATAAAAAAAAAAAAAACACGTTACAGTCGAACATAGAACCATGTCCGTATGTATGTTCATCGTCTGTCATACAAATTTTACAGATAATCAGTTGGGACTACAATCTTTAAATTGTCACAGTACAAGCATCTTGTTGACCTAAAGCCACGCAAATAGTCAAAAATACATTTGGTACGGAACCCTTAATGGGCGAAGTCCGACACGCACTTGGCCGGTTTTTTTGAGATATCAACTGTGTTAATGTTTTTTATTCATCCTAGTGTCAGAATTAGAAATTCAATCCATTTGAATGTAATCTCTACGACAGTAAAATAATTCTTTTCCACCATAAATTCTTATATATTTTACCAAATCTTTCATTCATTCTTTCCTACATTCAAATCAACACCATACTTCCCCACCAACAGCACAAAGCAATCAATCCTAAAAACAACTTCACCCCTAGTCCCCTACAAAAGGAACGGCACCTTCTCAAAAACACACTAAGAACGGCTTAACAGCCGTGTAAAGTCTAATCGACGCGACGCCGAGAGGGGAGCAAACGTGTCGCGGGCTTTATTCACACGGATTCATTTCCGAGGTGCGACGACGTGTTCCGATGTGTTCCGAGCTGCTCCGAGTGTGAGGACGTAATTGGTATGAGGGTGACTAAGTTTTTGTGAGGAATATTTGTAAATTGGGAATATGGAAAATGGCTTTGGACGCAGATTTTCTCTAGAACATTAGAAAATCAACTCTTTTAACAGGTGTATTCAGAACGCATTGCAAAATAATAGCTCTGCTCATCAAAATAAAAATCGAAAGTCATTTATTCAATCTAAGCTGAGAGCTCAAAGCTCTACATAAAAACAATCCCCCAACAACGCCCGCTCGTCACCACTTCCTAGTGTTTTAACTGGGAAGAAAAATAATCCTTCTGCATATACGAGTAAGATTCGTGAAAGGCGAAAAAGAAAGAAAGAAAACTAAAAAAAGGACATTCTACTTTTCCTAAAAGCACTGTTTGGTTCATACTTGTCAATGCAAGAAAAAACCAATTAATGCTACTTTCCAAAAACCAAATCCGCTTTCATCAAATTCAAATCTCGTAACTCCCAACCCTCGAGAATCTGCACTAATTATCCAAATCCGTTTCCATTTCTTTTCTCCATCGCCAGAACCCAAAATAAACCAAACAAAAAACATGGAAACGTTTCATTGTTCCTCTAACTAGTGAGCGAACATTTCCTCTGAAATATCCCTGTGTCAATCCGGCCGCGAGACATATAGGACTATTACCAAGCCATCCAGTTATTGCCGAGGAGGCGCGGTCATTATCTCAATGTTCTCTATACATCGCCGCTCGCACGAACACTCTCGAACATTTATAACCTTCATTAGCTTCAACTGAATGCGCAATTTGATGAGCCCCGCGTATGGGGAGAGGTAAATTTGCCGGAAGATCTGTCTTTGGTAGACTGTTTTTTAAAAGGCTTCTTGTGTGTGTGATGGGATTTTTATGGGCTTTCTAATGCAATTTTAATTGAAAATGGTATGTTGGTTTTGTAATAATGGTTAAAGTTATGAATGACGTGTGGGTCATGGTTAAACCTTAGAAAGAAAGAAAGAAATAATATTTATTTGAACCTCACAACAAGAACATGGTAACTCTAAAATCAAACAAAAAAAATAAAAACTGTGCGAGGCCAAAAAGGCTCCTAACTCAGCGTTATGCTGCGATAATTATGCAATAAATAACGCAGCGCTGGTATTCTGTTAGGGCCCGTTCCCACAGACATACTCACGGGACATGGTACAAAATTACTAAAACAATAACAATATGAATAAATAACAAATGAAAAATAAGCCATAACAGAAAAAACCAAAGGAGTGCATTTTTGCAGACACGCAAAATAAAAAATAAAAAACAAAATTTAATTAACATCAGATAAATCTACTCTGTGGTATTTATAACTAAGATGCATTGGTGCAACGCGCAGCTAAACGTTTTATATTCTATGGTCGCATATTAGTAAATAGTAATCTGTGCATGGTCGATCGGCAATTCGGCATTCGGCTGTCAAAAACCATAAATAGAAAGTGTCATATTTGGTGTCATATATAAATGAAATAAATAATTTGTGTCTTGGTTAGATTGTGTAATTGACTAAAAATTATGTATCTAAAACAGTACTATGTTTGTTTGTGAAGTGTAAGTGTTGTGTGGTCACAAGAAAAAGATGTTACAGGTTGGCAAAATGATAATGTCACCAATACTGACTGCGTGCAGATCCCAGGTAAATTATGTGGTTGTTTCCTTTTGAATTCGTAGTAAATGTTGCTTGTACTTGGAACTAAAAGCACCAACCGTCTTTATAGCACGAAAAGGAGGTGGCAGGTCGTTCCAGCAGCGGCTGGCAGCAAATTTAAAACTTCCACGGAATGCAGCTGTTTTGTTGGTCAAGGTCAACAGAAGGTAAGCAGATGCTCTTGTTTTAACCTTGTTTATGTCACGCGACCAAGTCAGTTTGCTATATAGATAATCTGGTTTTTTTGTGAGAATTGTGCCAAAGAGTAGGGTGGCCAGATGCAGCTTTCTGCGATCTGACATTCTCATCAAATTACCCTTATTTAAAAATGGTGTTATGTGAGACCTTGGAGGAACATTAAAACAAAATCTAGCACAAGCATTTTGTACTCGCTGGATCAGCTTCTCGCTTCTACCGAGAATGCACGCCCCATACACAGTGTCAGCATAGTTTAGCTTGGATAATACTAGTGATTCACAGAGCATGGTACGCATATCGACACTTATGTAGGGACGTACACGGTATAGAAGTTTGAGACGATAGAAGCAGTTGCGTACAGCCTCCATTACATGAGTCTCAAAATGCAGTTGCTCGTCAAAGACCACCCCAAGATTTCTGGCTTCCTGTACCCTCTCAATGGGACACCCATCAATCTTCAAGTCCAGACCAACATCGACTATTCCCTTGAGAAAGTCTCTAGAACCCAAAACCATATATTTGGACTTAACTGGGTTCAAAACTAGAGAGTTCCTGATAGACCATGCTGAAATTCTGTCCAAATCCTCATTTATTTCGTTTACAGTGTTCACCGTTTGCTGCGGGCGGAAAGAGTGATACAGCTGTAAATCGTCGGCATACAAGTGGAACTTGGTGTTGACGAGGCAGTTGGTGATGTCGGCACTGTACAGAATGAAAAGCAGAGGGCCCAGGATCGATCCCTGCGGTACTCCCCTGCTCACCCACTCAGGAGAAGAGGACTTGACGGCCCTATCACCATCGCTTGTCACTTGTACAAACTGAGAACGGTGAGTCAGGTAACTTTGGAACCATTGAACTGTTTCGGGCTGACATCCATAGTATGAAAGCTTGGAGAGGAGAAGCGAGGTATTGATTGAGTCAAACGCACGTGAAAAGTCCAGTAGGACAAGTATGGTTCCCATGCTCTTCTCTCTGGCTTCCAGGATATTACCAACTACATCAAGAAGAGCTGTGGCTGTGCTGTGCCCCTTACGAAATCCAGACTGAGCACGTGGCAAAATACCATGCTGCTCGAGGTATGCCCGAAACTGATTGGAGACAACCTTCTCAAGAATCTTGGAGAGACATGGCAAGAGGCTAATAGGGCGAAGATCTTTCACACTGGTAGGATTGGGAACCTTAGGGATGGGTCTAACAATTGCTAACTTCCACAGATCCGGAAAAGAGGAGGTAGTGATGGAACGATTGATGATGGCCGTTATAGTTGCAAGAGTACGAGGAAGAGTCATCATGAGCATCTCAAGCGAAATATGATCCGACCCCTGAGCATTGGACTTCAGACCATGTAATAGCCTCAGCACCAAGTCCTCCTGGACCGGCTCTAGCTGGAAATGACAATTGCCAAATCTGTGGTGCTCATAGTATGACAAGTCGGCGGAAGCAACCTTACCACTACCAGGTACATCCAAAAAATGATCATTTATTTTATTTGGATCATTACAAAAGTGCGGTAGGCTGTGCTCGGGTTTTTTTGAGATAGCTATAGAAGATTTGATATGACTCCACAGCTTCTTAGGCTTATTAATATTTTTATTTATATAATTTTTAAGATAAGCACTTTTCTCACTTTCGAGGGCAGCCCTAACAAGGTATTTAAGTTCTTTATAGGAATCGTAATGTAGTGAGGCTTTAGTAGCTTTGGCCTTATTATGGCATTTGTCACGCAGCTTCATCATATCCTTGACAGTATCTGTTATCCAAGGGTGGGATTTCTCCTTGATTAAAACTTTTTTAATGGGTGCATGTAAATCAAAAAGTTGCATCATGTAATTATTAAAAGTTTCTACCATGGAATTAACATCCTTAAGACTTTGAATGTATTCCCAATCCATCCCATTCAAGTCCTTGTTAAAATGGTCCAGTAAAATGTCTCTGAGGGGCCTGTAGGTGACCCAGTGCGGTGACGGCTTCTCTAGCTTAAAATTAAATTCCACTGATATGACTGCATGGTGACCAAGCTCTGGTATGTGTGAAACAGAGACCTCACGCACACGGGCGTCAGTGCATACAACGTCAATTAGTGTCTCACTATGGCCAGTGAAATGGGTTGGCTCACAAACAATTTGATTCAGTTTGCAGCAAAGTAAAAAATTGTTAAGCAGTTTGGTTTTGTTTTCAGAATGGTCTAACATGTTAATGTTAAAATCACCTAACAAGATAATCTTATCCGCGCCATGAAAAGAGGAAAGAGAGTCAGTAATTGCATCCAGGAAGACATTTACATTAAGCCACTGCGGTCTATACGCAGTGCCAACGATAACTGAATGAGAGTTAACGTTCAGTCGGAGCCACATCTGCTCGACCTGCGGCGCAACCGGGTGTGGCACGGCGAGTGCGCGCACTCCGCGGCGCACGTAGCGCGCCCACGCCGCCACCGTGACCGCGGCGCACGGCGCGCGGGCGCGGCACGTGACGCAGCCGGTAGCCGGGCACGCAGGGCGCGCGACCCTCCTCGCCCTGCCTGAGCCAGGTCTCATTTATCGCCATGATGTCCACCGCAATGTCCTCCATAGCCACAAGAAACTCGTCATGGCCCATCCCCAGCGACCCCGCGTTAAACAAACCAACTTTTAAATTTTTTGTCTTAATCATTGAAAAGTGTACATAATATAATAGATGTAGATAAATGTGTGATGATAGGTGATGTAGAATGTAGTAATGATTTTGATAATATATAAGATTCTATTAACATTATGTAAAAATAAGCAGTAAGCTGAAATTTCTTATATAAGTAATATATATATATATAGTTAATGCACGGATTGCCGGACCAATAGTGTATGTATGTAAATTGGTTAAAGAGTAACGCTAAATGCACGATGTTTACGTATGTAAATAATTTAATTTTATGATTAAGTTCAAACCAGTTCACGCGTCCACTGAGTTGCACCACCATGATACAATTATAGACTACAACTAAATAATACATCAGAAACCTATACAAGCATGACACCTTATAAATAAACACGTTAACATAATAACCCGTTCGTTTGCAGTACAAACCGGCTATTACCCAAAAATCCTGCCGATGTCGCCCTCACTTCTAACGCGTTCGATCCTCTGGCCATCCCCCTTGCGCGCCAAGATTCTCCCATCCCTCGTCCACACGTACTTCCATTGGTGCCGAATCCCCGCCTGCCGAGCACGATAAAATAACTGGTGGTTTGTCCGTGTGAGACGTTCATTAACGTAAACACGGTGCGTCGGCACAGTCATATCTAGGTCGTCAGTACTTAGACCCCGTCGCACTCGGGCCGCGCACAGTACAGCGTCGCGCGTAGCTCGCCTAGCGAATCGCACGGAAATACTACGCGGCCGCTGCGACGCAGGGTCGGCAGAGATGGAGCTGCTGGGAAGAACTCGGTTACGGTGCGTGGATCCGACTCGCTCAACATTTACAATGTCCCTCTCGTCAATAACGACGCCAAGCTTAATGGAGAGAACATTCACCAGGTGTTGCAGGCTCTCGTCCCTAGTTTCAGGAATTCCAGTCACCTCGATGTCGTTGAGCAGCAGTTCCTGATCGCGCTCATTCAGCTGGCACCTCAGCTCACCAAGGGTATCCTCTAGTGGATCTCTATCCGGCTGAACCTTCTGCTCCAGCTTTTGCTCAAGGGTGCCCACTCGTGCTTCTAAGCTCTCCATTCGCTCGTCAGAGGTTTTCAAAGATTCCCTGAGTTGTGCCATTTCCGGGCGTAGTTGCTGGAACTCCCGATGCATCAGGCCAAACTCCTTACGCAGCTCCTCCTTAAACAGCCGCAACTCGTCCGCCAAGCCAAGAGGGAGATTTGTGGTGGCGTCCGGGGCCGCGCAGTCCAACGCCTTGCTTTCCAAGAGCTCTTCAGAGCTCATGTGTTCCTCCACCTGGACAGCCCTTGTACGAACTGGTGTGTCTGCCTTGTTGTCCCTCACCTGATTTTTGTCACACTCGGGGCAGCGCCAGGTTGGTTTAATAAAACCAGTGCTCGGAAGACAGACACAAGCACGATGATAAAAACCATTACACCGGTTGCATTTAGCTGCATCTATCGACGACAAAAATTTGGCGCAACCACCACACTTTGCTGCAGGCATGTTTTGTTACTGCCTAATCGCTCACCCAAAACAATAAAATTCCTGATAATGACTAGTTCAGTAGTTCCGTGCAGTACCAATAGATGGCGCTGTTTTAAAGTATGTGTTTAATGGTTTTATGGGGTTCTACACTATATCAACACCATACATCTGCCACTGGGCTAAGCAGAGTTAGACGCACACTCTCCGGCGACACTTCAGGGTTAGGTAAATTGTAAGTTTACTTGAAAGTTCTAATATTTTTAATGTTTAAGGTAGATTAATGTCACTTTGGTTTAGTTTTAAGTTTACACATAAATTACTTTAAGCACACTGCACTTGCACAATAGATAACGCTTTATGTAATAATAAACTGTTTGTTGTAACTTTCTGACGTATAATTGTTCTTTAACTTGGCTAATCTTAATTGAAATCTTGACTCAACAGTAAAGAGTACCGTCCCCGGTAAAGAGTACCGACATCCTGCGAACTTGTATGACTACCGAATCCTTATGTCGGTAGTCATACACGTTGTGTTTATATATTAAATACTGTTCATGATTCAGTGATTATGGGGCATTAGGAGGATTTTGTAGGCTTTTCTTTAGCTTTTTGTTGGTTCGTGAACGTTTAATGGGAGCTAAATGGATTTTAATGAAAATTTTGTTGAAGAAGACGTAACAGGAGTTTCTGAGGTAGGACTAAAGATTTGCTCACACCTTGCTAAGGCCACATTACTAAGTTTGAAGGTAGCTTTTAGAACCAAGTATAATCCTCCCAAAGAATTTAGATCACAGTGGCCAAACTCTACGGAGATAGCCAAGTACGTAGAAGATATTCCGCCCGCCCGGCCGCGTATTGCGTCCGCCTTTGTACATTTGTGTTGCATGAAGTTTAATAAATAAATATTATAGTGCGTGTGTACGTAAATGCAGGTACACTCTCTTCTCTGTTCCTTCACTCTCATAGCTCTCTGCGATGGGTCGGTAATCCGACACGACCGGGGAGAGATCATAGAACCATACTGACTAAACGATAAATAACTTTTAAAATCACACGTATTTTCAACATAAATCTTTTCTGAAAGCAAGATATCAACACCAATTATCCTTCCATTACATTTAAGCATACCGTTATAACCGTCGTTAATACGCTGGAGAAAAGTTTCAACGTTTAAATGGTTCGAGTTTCGACTGAGTCTCATTCACAAGTTCGTATGAAACACATTTAGGGTTTATTAAAATCTAGGCTTCATTATAAGGTTTTAGTTTAACGCTTTTGTCGAGATTTTAAAGCCTTTAAGAGATATGGGAAGTAGCTTATCAAAATATTGCTTGCCACATCATCGCTTGCCATCAGGTGAGATAGTGGTCAAACGCGAACCTATCAAACATAAAAAAAAAATAATAATAATATTAAGAAGTGGTAAGGGCTGTCTTTAAATTGTTTGACGCTCATTCAGTACTTATTCGATTTATCTCATATATTGTTCCATCTTTTTCTGTTAATATCGGGTAGTAAGAGATAGCAGCGGTGCCAGATCGGTTTGTCTGGAGAGTTGGTGATTCACAGAATCCGGGCCTTAGTTTGATAATTAATTTAAGGTATTCTGAGTGTTGTAGGCCTTCGATTATAATAACCGAACACCCTTTTAGTTGGCTTAGTATTAATGTACTGAACTGCTTCGTATTATGGAGTTTGGGTTCCTATGCTATTCATACTTAAGCATATATTATATTTTATGTTGATAGGATCACTAAATTGCTTGTTGTTAGTTAAATCGATTAGATTGTATTATCATCGTATGATTGTTTTCTGGTAAATATCACTCTCTGTGATAAGACTGCCATAGTGCAAAAAAAAAGTTGTATTACAATATATGTATTCATAACTGAAACTCAATTAATCTGCCTATCTTTTTCCCAACTATCTTGGGGTTGGCTTCCAGTCTAACCGGATGCAGCTGAATACCAGTTTTTTACATAGAGCGACTGCCTATCTAACCTCCACAACCCATTAACTGGGTAATACGATACCCCTTGGTAAGACGTTAGGGTCACAATTATAGAGGTATGCGGAACAGAGTGTAAAGTCCCACAACCTCCATTGAAAAGGGAGGACCCTCCAACCAGACGGGTGTTGTGTCTGGTCGGAGTATCACCATTATAGGGGAATGGTGACCCTCGACTATAAACGTGAGCGCAGCCTTCGTCATGACGTCATCATCATCACTTCCTCCAAGCTCTTCAGCAACGAGTCATACAGCCAGCTAGTACAACGACAACGACGACAACGATAACACCGACAGCGATAACGCCGACAACGATAATGCCGACAACGATAGCGCCGACAACGATAAAGACGACAACGAAAAACGACGACGACGCACCGCTCCGACTCACTGGAGCCCGCAGCAGTACTCCGACTCACTGGAGCCTGCAACATCGTCCCGACTCACTGGGATACCAACACCGCAGACAGTTCCGACTCACCGTGAACTATGCGCCTCTTCCGGTTCCGACTCACTGGAACCAACCTTCCACTGGCCCGGCAATCAGCATCACGTATGAACGACTCATCGAGAACAATCGATCTCCGATCTCTGGAGGGGAGTGATGTGGCAACATCTATGACGCTACATACGAACTAGAACAGCAAATTCTTACATCGCGCAAGCGATGAACTCTTCTCCGCTATTTAAACATATACAACCGCCCAAAATCAACTATCGGGCAGTTACCCAGACCAGACACAACACCCGTCTGGTCGGAGGATCCTCCCTTTTCAATGGAGGTTCTGGGACTTTACACTCTGTTCCGCATACCACTATAAGACTGGTTGTCAGACTTTCGGGCTTCTGACAACCCGTAACGACTGTCAAAGATCCACAATTGACAGCCTAAACTAACGGCTTAACGTGCTTTCCGAGGCATGGAGGAGTCTCGCTATGTAAAGATCCATCCATGGACCAAGCGTAGCTGAACCTGATGGATCGACCCGTTCGGCTGTTATTACTTTAGCCATGAGCCTCATTCATAACTGAAACTATCGATCATAAATACATCCAAACAAACAACAACTTCATACACGCAAAAAATCTCATCAATTAGTAACAAGATTCCCCATCGAGATACCACCACATCCCTTTAAGGGTCGGTCCCACCGCAAGTCCGGCAGTTGTTTCCCCAGCTGCGAACACACAACCCTTAATGACCGGAGGATTATGCATGCCCACACCTTAATTGATTGTTTGGGAAATTATCTAGATTCAGAGCAACTTCTGTGATTGTCTTTGTTGTAAAGTAAAGAGGGATAGAATTGTGTTTACCTAGACGATATGATGGTTTTTCTGTCAAAAGAGTAGCCAGACTTTGTGAGCTTAATTTGAATCCATAAACTGGAGTTTTGTTTGTTAGGTTATGAAACTTTTATTGTAGTTAAGGCTACAAATCGTGTAGAAGAGGATAAAATTGTGTTTATTTATTTAAAGTAGAGTAAAGCCATATCACATACATTAAACATTAAAAAAATTGTTGCATATTTAAGTGGTCCTATGTACATAACAATAACGGCGTACATACAATTACATTTTCAATTTGTCTGCTGAATGATACAAAAACTAGTAAAAAAAAATACAATAATACAGACAAAACGGTGAAGGCCAATTAGCCGCGTATATTCCATTTGATATTTACTTGTGGGTATTCATCAACGATTTGTACAGAACACTGGGACACATTTCCCTGATTGCACCAAAGTAAACCAACCTCAATCATAACTGAATCAGCACGAAAATTGACGAACCCACCCGACCGTAATTCAATAAATCTGCATAACGTCTTCATGGCATTCAATTGAACTGTAACTACATTACGGCCTCGCCTGGCGCCACAATGCAATCACGGAACAATACCGGCAATGTATCAGGCTCGACTCGCAACAATCGCTGTAACACAAACAATGTGTTATCTTAGCTGTTGAAATGGTGAAGGGTGACAAGCAAACGCAGGTGTGGGCTGGCGTTATGTGAGTAGTGGCAGAAGGACCAAGGGGTCATCTACGACCCAAATAATGGGCACAAAAAATAGATATCATGTTGATTTTATGTGATTCGATGAAAAATATAGTATCAATGAACAAGCTTTTGTTTCTAAATCCACAACAGTTTACTGAAATTAAAACTTAGGCGCTACTTGATTTTAGGCTCAGGAGAGACCCTACTACAGTCTCCCCAAGAATGTGCTCTTACATGAGTTGTACAGAGGGGGTTCCAGGGTGTTCTTTTAAGAGGTCAATGATCCTCTTCCATGTGCTGATGGTGATTTACTGGGGTGGTTTTATTGGAGTAATCCCACACTCCCCCTTTTCCCCAAAAGTCCAGGCGCCTTCCCAAAGTTTCCCCCCGGATAACAAAAATAAACGGAGCTACTTGAATGACAAAGATGAACCTACATCTGCCCTAGGCAGATCATGGATTCTAACATTTAGAGAATTCTTTAAGACTGAAACTCCCCAAAAGCATCTTGCATTTTTCAACATCTTCCAGATTTTCAATGGATCCTTTTTTTTGTAGAGTGATGGGTTTGCTCTTGACTCTAGTCTAGGACGGTCAGAGGTGACAGAGACAAAGTCAACGATGGAACGAGCTTACCCAAAAGAAGACTGTTCCTGATCTTTATTAGTTTTATCTCTATACTGTTGGGACTTCTGACAGTCACCTTTCTCACCCATAATCAGTAAACCGTCTATCCCTCCACACACCACGGTATTGATGATTAGTGACCGCATTCCCTCCAGCTGGGGCCCCCAGCCTTCGGATAGGGTTACCAGAAATATGATGCTCGCCAAAATTGTTTTAAAGGTGGGTTTAGGGTTCGGATTAAAGGCACAGCGGTAAGGGTATCGGGTAAAAAGCTGTGTTGTCGCAAATTTGATCTCAAAAACGAGTGTGCGAAGCTAAAAAGGGTTCGAGATAATTATGTTTGTTATAAAATTTGATTCGTAATTTGTTCGAAAATTGGGAAAATAAATAAATCTCCTCGTCTGTAAAAAAATTGCGGCCATTTTAGAAGTGGAAGTTTTATAAGTTATTTTCGGAACGGTTATCTTTTGAATGGGTAATTGAAAACCATTGAAAACTTACCTCATTTAAATTACCTAGGTAGTTGGTATTTTTTATCCTACCTATATTGTCCCATGGCTGAGCAAAGGGAAGAAGGTAGTATGCTGCCTTCGCTGACCAATTTATGATTATATATATATTAGAAAAATATAATTAGAAATGTTAGACCGTAGTACAAATGATAACAAGGTTGAAAACGAGGCTTTATCTGGTACATGAGGACAAACTATTATTCATTCAAAGTATCAAGGCTTGCCTTCCAACCCACAAATCATTCAATAGTTTAAAAAAAGGTTGTACCACCAACCCTAGAATCCTCCTTGACCTGCCCCCAGGGAGGTGTTCACACCGCGGTGGCACGATAGAAATATTGATTCCGTATCACTCCTGGGACTCAAATCTGTTGGAAAACCTTTGTGTGTAACGTTCAGAAGGCCTTCATTGTGAAGTGGAACAATTTGTTCGTACTTCAGTGCCTTATCAACCCAAGACCTTAAATCGTTCAGAATTAATTGGAGGAAGTTTGCCGAGGTATTTTTATTTATTTGATAAATGGTATTTTTAATTGACTGCTTGTGTAAAATAGCGCTATCGCAGTCGTCGTTGGTACCACCGACTTGTGCCAATTCAACATACACTCTTCTGCAGTTGGTTGTATCTGTATATATAATAGGTTGTATGTTATAACATAATCACCCTTACAATGGTCTCATTACTGGGACTCAAGCCTCCTTTAAGAGGGAACGGGCCGTGATCCACGACGCAGTTTATGGATGTCACATGTCTTCAAAGTTTTGATTCTAGGACATGCCGGTTTCCTCACGATGTTTTCCTTCACCGTTTTGAGAACAGTGGTGATGAAATAATTTACACAAATAAATTAAGGCGAGGATCCAAGTTTGAACTCACAACCTACACTAGTAAGTCGGGGTCGTTACCAGTGGGCCACCACTGCTCAAAACAATCATCTCTCTGAAATTTTCGATACCGTTGAGCATGAATTTGGTACCCAAAATGTTAGGCTGAACAAAAAAGAACCAAAGGAAAAAATTGTAAAACTGAAGATAATTCTGCGTATCCCCTCAAGAAATAGACGTGTGGTATCTGAGATGTACCAAAATTACACACAGCCTAAAAAAACATTTAGATAAGACACAACAATACCTGGAAGGAAAACCAATTGTTTTTAAAATACCTTTCTGTTTGTATTGTCCAGCAGAATACTAAGAATTAGAGGCTACTTAGTTGTATTAGAGAACATCTTTTAATACGTCCATTTAGAAAGTAAATAGACCAATTTCTTGTACAATACAAAAACCAAGGACCAATTACTAAGTCTTAGCAACATGAAGACCAAAGTAGTAATGTCCTATATGTAGGACAAAATAATGTTCTTTATGAAAAACAATATGGATTCGGAATAGAATTCTGTAGAGAATTACTTGTGTTCGGGCTAGCTCCCTAGGGTTTGTATAGGTCTATTTATATGACACGTTATTTTCTTTTTATTATTTACTGTGTTCTTAATTTTGCGAAAGGAAGTAATCGGGATACATTTATTTTTCCTATGAAAGTATGACGTTTTTGTGAGTTTTAGTAAATATTCCTTCATTGCTCTCATTTCAGTTTTTAGTATTCTCAAGATAAACTACAATGGCGATAATATTCATGCCGTGAGCTAGTTAGTAGTAACTGACATGGAAATAATAGGTATTATTGAGTGATTATACCTGACTGAAGATTTCATTTCTCATACTTTATTATATCCTTTAAAAACCATAGCTTGAGATTGAGCCTTAATTTATAATGAACCAAGTTTATAAAATTTATGGCTATATTTATAGAAACTGCATTGTAACATTCATTTTTTATTTCTTACAGAACACTTTAAAGCCCAAATTCATAACGTTCTGGCTTGCTAATTCATTAAGTAACTATGCAGTACAATACCCAAATGACATTTCGCTTTATTTCCCAATTTAACTCCTCTCTCTCTTCATCCACAGGTGGAGTATGGTCCCTCCGCAACCTCTCAATCTCCGTGCCTCGCGCGGTCCTCTCCGGCGAGGGTCAGTCAGCCATCCTGCGGTGTTCCTACGACCTGGAGGATGCTGCTCTCTACTCCATCAGATGGTACAAGGCGGAGACGGAGTTCTACAGATATGTGCCGCGAGAGATGCCTCCGACGATGGTGTTTCCTTTGCCGGGAGCGTCGGTTGATGTAAGTTGACTATGAGGTTATTTAGATTGAAAGATTATTTTTTGAAGTGTTGCGATGTTTTATGATTTGTTTATATATTTGAAGGTTGAAATTATATGTTACTATTGATAGGAAATGCGTTTCTAAACAAGTCGGGCGTACCTATGAATTAGTTTCGTAGCGAGGACACGACTTTGACCACATTCAGTTTTACATCAAAGGATGATTGTGTCTTAAAAGAATGAAAAGGAAGAAATAAAGAACTGCTATATCATTAGTTTGTTGCTTTTAACTACTTAGCATTCTAGTTAAATGAAACCTAAGGATACCACAAAGCAAAAACGTAACTTATATCTAGGAGCCGATTTTTTTTTGTGCTTAAACAGTTAAACATAATTTCAATTTCATCTCAGTATCGTGTTAATTAGGACTGTTAAAAACAACATCAGCTTTCTCGTAATAACTAATTAGTTACCGATTTCTTTGTAGTTTTTGCTAAAGTTGTAACTCAATAATAGTGACCTCTTGACTCATAACTAAGATCACTTAATATTTTTCACTAAGCTTCTGAGGAATCCTTTGAAATATTCACTAAAGTCTAATAAACAGTTCTCAAAAGTAGCAATATAAAAGCGTTTTGAATTTGCATTCAAATTTAAATTTACATTCAGAATATTTCTGTCTTCTGCTTGAATTCATATTTAATTCAAATTATTTTCCATATTTAAGGAATCTCTTCTTAAGCCATAGCTCTTTTTGTTACGTCAAATTCTATTTTGAATGCGTTTAAGGGAACCAATATTGGTAATTGGGTAACCATATTGGACCATTCTGCCCGGGGGTGGAGGATAAATTCGAAAGAGTTACCTCGCCCCCGGGCGCGTAGGGCAGGGAGGAACAGGGGTGGGTTTTAGTCAGTAAGAGTCTGACACGCCCTTCCGCTCCACCCCAGAGCGGAAAGAGTCATTAGATGATTTCCCACCCCCCAAAAAAAAAAAAAAAAAAAAACCATATTGGACCATTAACATTATAATGCGAGACTGCACATTATGTGTGTTGTTTAGATTTGAACCAGGAATACAATAAAATAGAAATAGTGTGCACACCTAATCGTAAAATAGTTTATGACTATGTTTTATAACCGCTTATTGTACAAGTATTGTGACTTATGACAGCTATCACATGAGATGTACTCGTATTATAAAGTTTTTGGCAAAACTAGCACACTGAGCTCATAGTTTTTATGAACAATGTTGTTCATATTGATGAGTGTTTATTATTATCTTTTATGTCCATTCTAAGTTTCTAACATTTTTATAGCAGTTTGTAGAAAATCCTTCGTAACTCGTCTTAAAGTTTCTTGGTGTTACTAAAATCTTCTTTCTTTTACCAGTTGACGCAGTCAGATCATCAACAAGTCCGCATAGTGAACCTGAACCGGAGACTGAGCGGGGACTACCAGTGCGAGGTCTCCGCCGACGCGCCGCTGTTCCACACTGACATACGATCAGCACCACTGACGGTTGTTGGTAAGTGGTACTACTGTAATATTTGCAAGCTGAAAAGAAATACAAATCTGGGTATATAACAGTCCAACCGCGTGCTAGGTGAGGCTTAACTTACGTTATTTTCTTGGTTATATGATCATAGTTGCGTAATTTATTCAATGTTTATTCTGCGTATGTAAATTACGTATCGCATATCTGTGACTGAAATTACTCACATTTGGACGAACCCTTTAGAGTCTTAAAGTTCCGCATGCCGTTTAGTACCGCTAAAATTTGTCAAACATCTGTTAGTTGTCTCATTAACTCGGATTTCTAGCTAAGCATCTTGTAATAAGGACGAGTCTAATCGAGCATAAACCCAGACTCCAATCTGCTACTGAGAAATCCTAATGGAAAAACCCATCGAACAAGTAATTACAATCTAAGCGTTCTTGGAACAACGAACTTCAGTAATGATTGTTTATTGGACCGAATCCGATAGCTTCCTGATGGAGCTATTTTAGTTATTACAATGGAAATGGTTTCGTTATCATTTTGAGCAGTGGATATTGATTTCTGTTGTAGAATTTGGTGGTTATAACATATTACAATTAAAGTCTGTTACTAAACACAAAATTGGGTTAAATTTTGCAAACGCTAGAGTACCATTTTGTGTACTGATTATGTGGTAGTGAATACAGAGTGTAACGAAACACGGTGGAGGTCTGTCCCGCTTATGCGGAGCATTGCAGTGTTCTCGTGGAGGAGAGGAGATCGGTGGTGGATACCTCTCGCGTCCAGCCCTGATCCAGGCTATGGTATATAATAATAATAATAATAATTTTATTCATTAAAAAGTACAAAAAGTAAGCATATAAAAAAATGTAGACATAGTTATGGTAAAATCATGGTACAGTGTAGCAACTACATATAGCACACTGATTCCCAAACTGAGACGAGCTCGTATTTCGGGATTCGGCGGCTCTCCACTCTAGTGTCATTACAAAAAATTTTATTTTTTTTATTATGACCATATATTTGCAACATTGATCTCCTTTAAATTAAACTTATTTATAGTTATGTACTCAACTATGTATTTCTATATTCTATTTTTTCCCATTCACCGTCCACTTTACTTATCAATTAATATGAGCTTTTCTGTTTCTTCATAATTTAAGGACTTAAGCCAATTAGTTAGTTTAATTTTCAAGTTATATTTATTTAGTTTATATAGTGAGATTTTATTATTAATTTTGTTATAAATTCTTGAACTTAGTGCGGAATATTGACGTAATGCGAAACTGGTCCTACATTGAATAGGAGAACAAACAAGTGCTCCGCGTCTTTTTTGTAAAATCTTTTTATTAAGGGGAAGTTGAGAATGTCGCCGAAGTATGGTACGGAGGACAAACAATTGTCTAACAGTTAGTATCTGGCTTTCCTTATACAGGTCTGTAGTCGAGTAGTAACGGGATTTGCAGTGTATAACCTTTAGAAGGTATCTCTGGGCTCTTTCCAATTGCAAAAACATCGTTTTATAAGTACCACCCCATGCAGGTATACAATAACTAATAATTGATTGGCATAGTGCAATATAGACTGTATGCATTACTGATACATCGGCAGAAAGACGAAGATTTTTAAAAATATACAGGAGTCTCCTTACGCGCCCAGTGAGATTTTTAACTTGTGTGCTCCAGTCCAATCTTTCATCAATCATAACACCTAAATATCTTATACTGGAAACGTTTGCTAAAAGTGGGCAGGAACAAGTCGTAATTAGGTTGTTACAAAAATGAGCCGTCACTGTTGTGGTTTCAGTTGGTGGTGTATGAGAATTTGGGAGATAGAAGCGTATAAATTTATGTATGTATGGTATGGAGCGAGAGGGCATGGAAAGCTGTCACGTCCTTCTGCGAAGCAGTAATGTCTGCGAAGGAGGAGGCAAGACGCGTGAGGGAGAGGCAATCCTCGCACCCTCATGCCCCTAGCCAACGCAGGAGACACTCGGGGCGTCGAAACTCACAAGCCGATTCCCGGCCACCGCAGGCATGGGCTTGCAGACGGCAAGTAATGGGTAGCTCGCCGGCCGATAATGATCAGGTCCGAACCGACGGCGCGTAGTGTTCCACGCGCGTCTCAAAGAGATGTCAGCATGCAGTGACGGGGCCCGCTGGGGCTGATGCCTGCTAGGGTCGCGGGAGTGATTGGAGGAGTCACCTTGCCCTGGTACAGGCAACTGAAGGAATACGGGTGGGTTTTAGTCAGTAAGAGTCTGACACGCCCTCCCGCTCCACCTAGAGCAGGAGAAGTTATTTGATGATTGCCCATACAAACAAAAAGAGTGTAACGGAAGTGACTATGGCATCCTTGAAGAAAGTTGTTCAATTCCCTAGGCAAAAGCAGTATCTAATATACAGGGTTGAAAATATCAATGGGCCAACCACCACTTTAAATCCTTAAAATAGATTATTTTACTATTATGAAATATTCCTTTATTTTTAAAATGAAACAAAACTGCATTCACAGATTTCTCGACAAGCTGACCTAAACCGAGAATCGAACTCGCTAAAAAATAAAAAAAACTAAATACTCGCTATTTTAGTTCACTAGTCGATACAGTAAATGTTAAAGATAATATTTCTACAAGAAACATTAGGTTTCAACACACATCTGTCGTACAAGATAATTATACTTACATCAAATCTAATGTTTAGTACACAAGGGTTTTAATCAACGTTACCTAGACTAGAACTGTTCACTTTCAACAAGTAAAAGACGTTATAATTTTCTTATATCTCTAACGTCCAAAGACATTCTATGAAGTACAACAAGCTTGCTAATTTATCTATAAGTACCTTGTTGAAGACTTATAGAAGGAAATCGTTTAATAGGGCAGTTTGCTAGTTTCATAAATAGTCCGTAAGTAGATTACCAAAAAATATTGTATTTTTTCGTTTGTCACGTAAACAAAACGTGTGGACGATACAGTGCGTTGAAAAATCACGTGACGTCACGGTGTACGACACTTTTTACCACTAAGTGACGTAACCAGCCCCCACTCCTGAACTTTGATGCGTTTTTACAAGCTTTATTTAGTTTCACCTGTATCTTTATCATTTTTAATTGGTTTGGTAAAACAAAACATACGTCACCAACATATTTTTTTTTTTTGATAATCTAACTTGTGGACTAAATGAAATTATTATTTTCATACCCAGGAAATATTATTATTTACCTATAGGGACTGGTAAATAATAATTCTATGCACATTTCCTTCTGAGACGAGGCGTCCTCGTCTCTCGTCAGGTGAAAAGTTTAAAAATAAAACGTCCTACATACGGAAAGGTGTGGTTATATTTTAAGAACTGCATCTGCCCATCGATATGAACAACTTTCTTCAAGAAATTCTGAGGAAATCTCAAATTTTTTTTTTACCTCTCATTGATCAGCAGATGATAACTTTGTATGGAAAGTTCATTTTTTTTTTGGGAATTTTCTGTTTTTTGTAAGAGAAAGTTGTTAATTTCCATGGGCAGAACAGGCGCTCTCTATAATATGACCACACCTTTCCGTTATACCTGAATTTATTAGAATGGATGATAAAATAAAATTAATGCTAGATTTTTATTAGAGAGATTTTATGCTGAACAACAATCAATAACACCATAAAATAGCGAGTGTTTATTTTTTTTAATTTTTAGGTGGTTTGATTTAGCTTACATATACGTAAGCTTGTCGAGAAATCTGTGAATACAGTATAGTTTGTTTATTTTTAAAAATAAAGGAATGTTTCCTATAAGTTAAATAAATCTTGAGGATTTAAAGTGGTTTCCCCAGGGCCCATTGATATTTTCCAGCCTGTATATGAAAACACATTTCCGCTACACCCTGTATGTATTTTCGTGAACCTTGCTTTCTTTATGAAATTATATTGTAGGTACTCGTATTGTATACCGAGCGGATTAAATAATGGTGGCGAGAAGGAGGCTCGGCTGAGACGGGGCCTGTCCAGTTATTGTTATTTCATACATGAAAAGCATTGTTCAGCCTATTTTTGACAAATGTCGTTTTCTTAGTTGATTAATCTGTATCCGTTTGTATGCAGACCCTCCGTTCAGAGCACCACACCTATCCATCTCGCGAGGCAGCTACGCGCGCGGTGACATCCTGCGAGCCAACTGTTCGGTGGACGAGGCCTATCCAGCACCTAACATCACATGGATACTGGATGATCATAAAGTAAGTCAATCTATAGAAGTAATAGTAGAGGTTGTTCCATGAATGAGAACGTTTGGATTATCCATTATGTTTTTATTTATAAATCAAATAAAAGCAGTCTCCCAAAACACCCGCCCGTCGCCACGTCCTTGTGTTTTAGCTGGCGAGAAGAATGGTGGAACAATCTCCCCAGAAACACATCTGTTGGCAGTTAAGTTACAGGAACTTTTACACAGAATTATACACAACTCAGTATTAATTAATTATTTAAAAACACTTAATATCTACGAGTATGCTTTGCGCCTTGTTATTGTGAAGCCTTCAAATGAGTAAGAACTGCACCGACATAGATACTGTAGAGACTTATTCATCAGGACCTCTTTAGAGGGTTTAGAAGTCATAGCACATTGGAAATAAAAGAAATAAACACAAATTCCCATAGCAACTGAATTTCAAATCTGTTTTTAAATAAAACTGGCTGACCGACAGACGATGTCCTGTCTTAGCTATGAACTGTCAAACGCGCGAAGTTTTCTGAAATATTCTATTTTTCCGCACAACTTTCTTAATTTTTTCTTTCATACGAATCTTCTCCTGAAATAACAAACACAACAAAAAAAAAAGAATTAGTGAAATCGTTCCAACCGTTCACGCGTGATGCTGTGACCAAGCAAATAGGGATTCATTTTTATATATATAGATAAACGTACGTAAATAACGTATTGTGCCTAACGTAGATATATTTTTCATAAAGGTTAAAAAGGCAAGCTGTAAAACTAAACCTAAATAGCAAAAACACATTTCTAAAAGTTGTAGCGTAATATAATTTCTTCGTTTCTTTCAAGAGTCCATCTTTTCAATGAACTTTCCAACTAACTGAATCAATCCAATAGCAGTAACAACATTGTCCAAGAAAAAACCATCAACTTGTGTAAACAACGCTGGAATTTCATTAATATCGCCCTCTCTCCCAACCCTTAATATTAAAAAAATGTTTTAGTAAAACGAGACCGGCCTTCCTGTATTTTTATTCAAAATGAAGGAGAAACAATAGACTATTATTCATGGATTCTTATTCATTAGTAAGATAGGATGCTTTTACTTCCATCTCGGTTCGTTGATCAGTTTTCTTCAAGGTGCGCTTACGGGCATAATTTTACTACTCTACTCAAAGCTGTGCAGAACGTGTGTCTGGAGTCTGTGTTTCCTAATAGCTACAACCTGAGGGTCTTTAAGTCACGAGTGAATAGGTTACTTCTAGGCAAGCGTGCTCCATCGTCGACCACATTATCGCTTACCATCAGGTGAGAAAGTGGTCAAGCGGGAGCCTGACAATTTTAAATAAAAAAGAAATATATTTAGATGGCAGTGAAAATGTTTACCAATAATGTTGCTCTGAATAGGTTCCGTCATAAAGGCTCCAACAGACAGACGCGACACAAAAATGCAGCAACGATGCGAGAATAATTTTTGAACAACACATTCTATGAAGCTTTATATTGAGCGTTAAGTCTGGGTTTAGTCGGTTAATTTATAACATTTGCCTTTTACTCAACTTCGAAAAAGGAGGAGGTTCTACATTCGACTATATTTTTTTTTTGTTTATGTATGTACACCGTTTTCTCATCATTTGTGGACCGATTTTCAAAATTATTTTTTGATCCGAAAGAATATACTCCTGCGGTGATTCCATATACATTTTATCGAAATTGCATCAGCGCTTTTTGAAAAACTGAACAAAAACGAAAAATATATAATAGATGATGTTTTGGTTTTCTCCAATTACGAGTATGTTTCAATTCCACGTGCCATGTTATTGGGGTTTTTAGTTCTGGGGTAACAACAAAAAGTGAAAAATAAAAAACTTAAAAAAAAGCATCGACTTCCAAAAAAGAAAATACACTAAAAATTAAAAAAAATAACTTCGGAAGTCGGTGTCAAATAACGAAGAAATAAAATACAAACATCGACTTCCGAAATTAAAGTTATTTTTTAATTTTTAGTGTAATTTCTTATTTGGAAATCGGTTGTTTTTTTTTTAGAATTTGTGATCAATAAAATGTCTATGCAAAACTGACTTGTACTACGTCGATTCCAAGATTGTATAAAATTTTCTAAGAATTGCGCTATTCTAGTTGCCTATGCTTGGCGAAATGGGGTTTTATAGATCCGTCGTCGGTCACCAAAACTTCAGAACACAACGTGTGCTCTTCCGTCATGTCGTCACGAGTGCCCCAAGTTCCCATACGCTTTGCGAAATAAATGAATGCCACAGATGTTGCAACTAACGAAGCAACCTACATGGCCCAAATTATCTAAGAAGTTAACCATGGATTCAAAAAGAAGATGAAGCTGGCTATTATTAATAAGAGCCTGTGCCGTGCCACTGCTGGGCAAAAACACTCCTCCCACTTTCCCTGGTCTTCTGCAATATTTGGCCAGTCTTTTTAGAAGGAGTCCAGCTCATCCCGCCAAATTGCCCATAAAAGTGCAAAATCGCAAACGAGATGGTACTGCTTCCGACAACTGTTGCTGGCGATGATTTCTAAAATAATTGAAAAATGTTTTATTTCGTTATTACATGTTAAATAGATATTATACAGTTGGTGGCGACTCCTTTTAAGCATGTAGATGCCTGTGCCAGGAGGATTTATTTATTTATTCATTTATTTATTTAAACTTCTTGTACAATATTATTTATTTGTTTAAATTTCTTGTACAATCGTGGTATTGTTAACTATTTCAATTCATTGTTGTGTTATGCGAGCATTTTATCATTTATATTATTATTAGATAGTATCTTGACTTATTCAGTTTTTAAAAAATTGTGTGAAATATTTACTTTTGTCTTTTATTTCTTGCTGGTTTTCACAAATACGTGCTGGTCAGTCCGAAGCTTTAAAATTAACATTTCAGAAGACATTGGCCAAATATTTTTTGCTAGCAACATGAAGAGTTTGTATTAAAACAAAAACATAATAATTTTCTACACCCAACAGGAATAATTAAGTAATATTTAAAACAAAATTTCGTACGAAAAATATCACTAGAAAGCGAAATAGCGTACGAAAAGTACAAATCCTTCGTTTTTATGACACATATTTTTTTATCTTTACGAAAACGTCACTGATTTCTTAAATACAGCTTGGAATTACTTCAAACTTCACCAAATTGTATAAATCTATTTCATTACCTACCAATTGATATCAAAAGATAAATTCTGGAAAGTTTAAAATATTTTCTATTTTGTGTGACTATGATATTAATTAATCTAGATCAATAGGTAACGGCGTTTGTTACTTTTGAGGTAGATTGAAATCGAATAATGAAAAATACACGTCAAATATCTATATATCTATCTAATACCTTTAAACG
This sequence comes from Polia nebulosa, assembly GCA_951329385.1. Classification (NCBI taxonomy): domain Eukaryota; kingdom Metazoa; phylum Arthropoda; class Insecta; order Lepidoptera; family Noctuidae; genus Polia; species Polia nebulosa. The sequence goes on along the minus strand of OX589613.1, from coordinate 22,303,606 downwards.
CCCCGGGCCTGCGGACGGCGAGTAATGGGTAACTCGCCGTCCGATCAGCACCAGGCCCGAGAGTCGACGGTGCGTAGTTTTCCACGCGCGCCTCAAAGAGTTGTCAGCAATACATGACGGGACCCGTCATGGCTGATGCCTGCCCAGGGTTTGAGGATAAATTCGCAAGAGTTACCTCGTCCCTGGGCATTCAGGGCAGGGAAGGAACAGGGGTGGGTTTTAGTCATTAAGAGTCTGACACGCCCTCCCGCTCCAGGCTAGAGCGGGAGATGTCATTGGATGATTTCACACCCCACAAAAAAAAAACCTTTAAACGAGCAATTCTTGTATACATGTATGTACGAGTATATACATATAATCTGAATTTCGGAAACGCCTCCAACGATTTTCATGAAATTTAGTATGCAGGGGCTTTCGGGGGCGATACATCGATCTAGCTTGATTTAATTTTTAGAAAACGTAAAACCGAGCTAAGGTCGCTCATCCAGGTACTATATATCAAACACACAAATAAATAAATTGAATTGAATCGAATTGAATTGAATTGAATTAAAAGGAACAACTGATTGACTGAATAACTGACTGACTGACATATCAACGCACAGCCCAAACTACTAGGACTAGGAACGTAAATTTTGCACACAGCTTCCTTTTATAATGTAGGGACAGCACTAAGATAGGGTTTTTGGAAATTTATCCCCCAAGGAGTCTTCTTCTTTTCGTATCGGTGGTACATTGTTTATGATTATACAATCATACGGTTTGTGCCCAGTAGGTGGCCACGTTTATTGCTTCACTGGAAGCTTTACTCAGGTCTGCCAGGGTACAGGTGAATGGACATTTTGGGCACTCCAGTAAATGGGTCATAGTCTGAGTAGGAGCACCGCACTCGCACTGGGTATTTGAAGGATCAATTATCCCCCATTTAGACAAACTGTACTTGCAGCGGCGTACTCGGGTACGCAATCGATTCAGCGCTTTCCAAATAGGCCACTGCAAATCACGACCGGGAGGCAGGTGCTCCTTGGGCCCTAGAAAGTCACGTGGTGGTGGGCACCGCTCTTGTCACCGCTTACCCTCTCCTTAGGTTAAAGTGAGGGTTGAGTCTGTATGTAGTAGGTACTTATTCCCATACTGTCCCATTCCTGGGCAAATAACTCCCTCTATTCTATCCATATCTCACGGCTTATATCTGCTTATCCATATCTCTGCCTACTGTTGAGGCCCGATCCCTCATGAAACGGTCTAGTTCGTCTCGCCATCTGCACCCGGGTTTTGCCACGTTGTCGCTATCAGTGAGCCGCCATCATCTCAAACAAAACGTTACACAAGACAACATGTTATTATCTGATTGCAACATATTTTTTGCTACAACAAGTGACCAACTCTGAAAGAATTAACCCTCTCTCCTCTTCAAAACGTTGTGAAACCAGCGTGACATCCGCTAAGCACCTACATCTCATCCCATAACAACTGACACGCAGCTAAGCCACCCTTCAAGGCAGCTTCACACGGCCACACTAACTCCTTTAAGCCGTAAAGCCTGGATTTAAAGTGGTCTCCACTGAAACCCCTGTGCGACACTCGCCACTGAGCACGCTAAATAGTTTTAGAACCAACTTTCCGACGAGCTGAAACAAAAATAAAAGTAAAAGTTTTGAGGTGGAAAAAGTACGGAACCAAGGAAGGTATTTGAGCTGGGGTTGTTGACTGAAGGTAGTATTAAACTGCCACTTTCTTTTACGATATTGACTGAGCGAGACACGGATAGATTAATAATTAACTATCGAATTTATTAACTACTAGCTGTGCCCGCGGTTTCACCCGCGTTTTTGTATCTTTCGAAAAAAAAATTTTTTTTTCATAAACAGTATTCTATCTTACTTCTAATACCTCCAAAAATATGTGTACAAAGTTTCATCATGATCGGTTTAGTAGTTTTTGCGTGCAAGCGTAACAAACAAACATACATTCACATTTTTATAATATTAGTATGATAAGTTTTACTGGCAACTCGGCGTTCCAGTGGCAAACTATTCCAGTTTGTAGCTTACCAGTGCCTGAATGTCACTCATATCTGTTCAGCCATTCAGGTGTGAATTATTATAAAAAAAAAACAAACTTTAGTATTTATAAAGTAATAATAATCTTTATTTAAAAACTATGAGTACAGGTTAACTTAAATAATACAACATGAGTGACGAACAGAAATGCCACTGTGGATAGCGGAGCAGAACCCAGTTCCGTGCTAGGAATTAACCTGTGTTACGGACAGTAGCGGCCACTCCATCATCACACTTTAAACATTACCTCAAGCGTCTGCCGTAAATAGGTCATTGAGTTACTGGATTCCCAATTTAGGCATGCCTGTATATAGGGAATCCATATAAAATTAGGTACAAAAATACAAAAATTTGAATGTGCCACATGTAAGGGTGTGTGTTTGCATGTACTATGTGTGAGAGAGTGAGTGCTGGTGTGAGTGTGCTGATATGAGTGTGTTTGTGTTATGTTATGACGATTAATTAAATTAGGCTATTATTTAGGCTAAGAAGTGCTTTTTTATTGTATATATTATTAATACTTCAATTTGGGATTCATTTGAGATTGATTACTTGACATTTTATTAGTGTTGATTAAGGAGGTCCTCAGTAGTTTTGTAATTTAGTTTTAGAAGCCAAAGTTTTAATTTTCTTTTTAGAAAAATGGAGTCATCCATTTTTCTCAAGGGGTACAGGTTTAGAATTTTGTTCATTTTATTGTAAAGGAAACAGCTATTAACTTTGTAATGCCGCTTAGCCATTTTCGTTCTGTGTCTGATTGGGGGGCAGACTATATCCCACCGCCGTTTACATTTAAAGATTGAGGGTCAAAAGTTAGCGTTGTGTGTTTCCTAATTATTGTTTGCTGTATAAAGAGAAAAAAAATTATGATATTAGTGAGAAGAAATAAACTAACTTTCAAATATATATTGTTTTGATAATGTGGTGGCAACCATGAGTAGGTAGTTACACAGAACAATGATAAAACCTGTATACCTTGCAAATTGAGCAGAGGGCTGATCAATGGCTGATAATATGTCCAGCTATCACGATTGTCTAAAAACAACAAGCGCTACCAAAAACACACGTAATTCCCAAACTTTTTGAAATTTTTTTGGCAATCATTATCGTTGATAGAATATGACTTAATCTATAGCTCATGGTGGACCCTGTTCAAAAGTTAACTCCACGCCAAACTTAGCACATAAATTAAACACAAAGAACAAAGGTTGAAGAACTAATTCTCCGCTCCCAACAGATAGCTGAAACGGTATCTTGGCGGACATCAGACCTGGACTTCAAAGAACGAGGAGCGTTCAGCAGACTGGAGATCTCCATTCTGGAAGCTGAACACTACAAGATGGGCCTGACGTACACCAGCGCCAGTCTGAGCAGGGCGTACCAGGACAACTACTATGGCTTTGAGAAGCAGCCTGAGGAAGATAAGGAGGTCTTGAGGTTAGTAACCAGTTTATTGAGCAGTTATTAAATGGGGCTGATAGAACCACCTTAGAATAAGTAGGATCTACCAAGGCAGCATAACAATAAAGAGGTACTAAGGTCTATTGGTACAATTTACTTTCTTGAGTTCTACAAGATGGGACTAGGATACCAGCACCAGACTACGTAGGTCCTGGAAGGGTAGAATAAAAATAAAGATGTTAGGTTTGTTGGTACAATCACTTTATTGAGCTTTGCAAGATGGGAGAAGTACACCAGCGCCAGACTATGCAGGACCTACCAGGGCCCAAAGAAGATAAGAAGGTCTAGAGGTTTATTGGTACCTTACCAGGATATTGAGCACTACAAGGTGGGGCTGACGTATACTAAACCAGATTTAGCAGGGCATTCCAGGACAACTGCTATAAATTTGAGATGCAGCCAGAGGAAGGTAAATAGGTCTTGAGGCTAGTTACCAGTTTATAAAGCAGTTTTTAAGATGGGGCTGATAGAACTGCGTCAGCCTAAGTAGGATTTTTCAGAAAAGAAGAGGAGGTCTTTAGTTTTGTTAGTTACCAGTTTATTGAGCTGGTCGGGTTGAGATTGGATCATTTCTCGTAAGAGTAAAATGAAAGAATGGTGTTAAACTCGTTCTTCCTAAAGATCTCAAACGAAAAAAGGTGATGAAGTATTTTTTGAACACAATATTTTTAGTCAAGTTATTGATTGATTGATTTTGTTATGGTCGCATACCAAAAATCGTTGGATACGACAAATGGTTGGTTATATTTATTTGGTTACAGTCATAATGAGATTGCAATCAATGACATTTTAACATTAATCTTCCCAAGAACATCAGCGATTGTTGACTGATATGCATTGAATAATAATTACATGATAATATTTTCTCCTAGATACACGCTGATTCCGCCGCCCACGGGCCAGTTCTCACTGAGCTGCGTGGCCACCATCTACGACATCTACGCGCGGAAGGGAGACTCCATCCTCATCAAAGAGGACGCTCCCCATCCTGCCTCCGTTACCGGAGAGGACTCCTCAGGTAATGAACTGATGTGTTTGGAGGTTGAAATTATTTTTAAAGGTTTTCGAAAGAATGGTAGATAGGCATTTAGTGTTTTATGATAGTGTTATACATGCAACATGCTCTATAAGGATGGGTGTGACTAAAATAACTGTAGCTTGCTTAATTACTCTAGACAAAACATTACAACTGTTTAGTCTGGAGTAATTCCAAACTGAGTGGATCCTCTTCACCCAACAACACGCAGCATTTCTCTAAAAAGGTATTGACAGATTCACATTTTTTTTTCAATTTCTTGATGATTTGACTAATTTATATAGTCGTCAGTGTTGTTAGGCTCTTGGACATACACCTTCCATAGCACAAACTGTCACAACTGTCATAACGACCACTCCTATTCATCCAGCAGATCGTTATTCCCTCAGTTACTCGTCGCCCACCTTAGCAAAACACATTTTTTTTTGATTTCTTCAGAAATTCTAACACTCCTTCTCTTCCGCAGGTACCCCGGTCTCCTACAGCCTCGCGCTGACGTCACTGTGCGTGGGTGCGGCGCTGCTGCACGCGTTATGATCAGCGCACGCGCCGCGCTCGCACACACTCAATTAAACTCGCTAATAAACGCACTGCGCGCGGTTCTATTGGTGAAGGTAATGAAACGGGGTAGGGACAGGCTATCTTGCAGTGATTCATGGATTTAAATGAACGCGGCGATATTGATGACAAGGGCTCCAACTTTCCAGAGTCGCCGGAGTGTTCGAAAGTGTTCGCGCCCCTGGCACAGGCAACTGAATGACCACGGGTGGGTTTTAGTCAGTAAGAGTTGACACGCCCTCCCGTTCTACCCAGAGTTGTAGAAGTCATCTGATGATTTCTCAAGCTAAAAAAAAATAAGACTCAAACTGTACAGTCGGGCTGCATTTGAACTGCACTCTACCATCAAAATAAGACTCAAACTGTACAGTCGGGCTGCATTTGAACTGCATTCTACCATCAAAATTTCTGTTTGAAAGCAGTTTTTGTGTAGACCACGTAACTGCATCGATACTTCTATCAGTTGGCGTGCAGCTGGCATACAGGGGGTCTACTCCGAAGTATTTTTACAAAGTATCGCCCGAATGTTCGGATATATTTGTGTGAAGTGAAAGTGAATGTGGCATACCTAAAATTGTAGCTCTTCTCTGAGAGCTTCTTCCACCAAAAACATACGTAATGCCATTTCACTACAATTTTAGGTATGGCACATTCACTTTAACACTTCACACAAATATGTCCGAACATTCGGCCAATACTTCGTAAAAACACTTCGGAGTAGACCCCCAGTTCCAACGAGCTGATTGCGCAGTCAGTTGGCGATTGTCAACCGCCCGTATCGATGCAGGTATGGCGTGCAGATCAAATGCAGCCCGACTGTTTAAGGTCTAACATAAAATTCACTGCATTTGATAAATGTTTCAGATCTTTCTTAACACGTTGCGCAGTTACCGCATTCATATAAATCCATAGTAGCACAGTAAAGCCAGATTAACACGATGTTATTTAATTCTCTGTTGCATACCATAAAACTATAAAAATGTTGCACCGTCTAAGCAGTGTTTAGACGATGCAAGACATTTGTTGCTTGAATTTGATCGTGTGCAAGGCAAGAAACTTGCATTGTGTAAATGAGATTTTAAAGAAACTCGTATTAATAAAACAAATGGCAGTTACAGACGTCAATTATATATTAAAAGTGACGGTTTAAAGTGTCAACGAGTAAGGCACTTCACTAAAATTTTTAGGAAAAAATACCGTTTTTTTTTAACTCGGGATGGCGTGGAATTATTCGTGGTTATAATATTGTACACAACTATAAATTATTATAAGAATTTATAATTAGTAGATATTTAATGTACAAAGGTGAGCTTAATAAATTCAGCGAAAGATGTTGTAATTAAATCTTTATAATGAAAAATGTACGTAAGCATGTTTAAATTAAGGCGGCAAATCGTTAACAGTTGCAACAGTCTGTAATACAATTCAATTTTGTTCAAGAGACTCTGAAATAAAACGAAGAAGGATTTATAAAAATAGAATCCATGTTCTCAATCTCCTCTTTCGCTCATTCATATGTATAAAGCCGTAAGAGTGACAAGGAAAGACCGCGCGCAGTGCAAACGTTACGTAAGGAAACTGAATGTTGTGATAGACACTTAATGAAGCTAATATTTGTACTAGAAAATAAGAAATATTGTATATTATACTTATTTCAATGTTGCAGATTTAATTATATGTGAATATGTAAATAAATTCATTAGTTACTGATGTTTGTGGTTTTATTTAAACAACAGAGCAATAAACATAAGACCATATAAAAGCAAAGGACCAAACAAGGTTAGCGATATATCCCGAAGAATCGTTCAAACATAAGTGGTAGTGGGTAGGCCACATTTCTCGCAGAACAGCTGGCCGAAAAGTTCTGAAGAGACAACTTCGTACCGAAAGACGCAGCGTTGCAAGGCCACGGAACAAGATGTACCAATGAACTGGTGAGGGTTACGAGGTGGCGATACTTAGGGGAAGCCTACGTCCAGCAGTGGACATCTTTCGGTGAAATGATGATAATTATGATAAAAGCATACGATAGATCGTCTATCCAGCCTGCTGCCACGTATTTTGGAGTCGGCTTTCATTCCATGCAGATCACTACCGCTATTTTACATGAAGCGACATTTCTATCTGACCTCCACAATCCAGTAACTGAGTAACACGGTGCCCCTTGGTAAGACTATAAAAATTGTTAGTTGTTATTAAAACAAATGTAAAGAGGTAAATATTTTGTTCATAACATGTTTGTACAAAAGATCTCTGAAAGCACTGATCTGATTTCGAAAAGTCTATCAATGATACACAGCTATATTCTGAGTAGCTCAGCTGAGGTACTTTTTGTTTATGGGTTAGATAGCAGGAGCAAAGCTGCGGAAACAGTTAGTAGTTAATAGACAAAGTTACATTAATTAAAAAAATTAAAAACCCCTAACACTTAAAAGGAAAGAGAACATTTAAAAACACAAAAGAGCTGATGATCTTGGAACGGCTGAACCAATGTTCATAAAACATATCTAAGAACCATCGCTAGAAAACCTGCTTTAAAAAAAACCGCATTAAAATCGGTTCACCCGTTTAAGAGCTAGATATGGCGCCACAGACAAACAAACAGATACGGAGACACACACATTGCCGTCAAACTTATAACACCCCTCTTTTTGCGTGATAAAACAGGACATAAAGGCGACCGAGGTCAAGAAAATTACGAAACAATAACATGATAGTATGTTACCCTTAACACTTATGGACAAGCACACATGTGATCTGTTTCCATCGTTAAGCACAAATCTACCACTAAATTGACGTTTAGTGCCACTATCGACTGTCATTTTATTACCCACACGGGGTGGCGGAAGTCTTGTGGCTTACTCACACTAGTGGAGTCTGTCGTCTCGGTTAGGGGATCATCGAAGGAAGGTTAAATTCTAGTAAATAATAATAACTTTATTATTAAGTATCAAGACTCATATGATAGTGTTAGTAACAATTTACTAATAACTAGCACTTCACCCGCGACTTCGTCCGCGTGGATTATAAAAATTATAGCCTATGACACTCACAAATATCGTGGCTTTCTATTGCTCAAATAATTTTTAAAATTGGTTCAGTAGATCCAGATATTACCTCCTACAACCTCACAAACTATACCTCTTCATAATATTAGTATTTAAAGATTAGTATAGATAACACGAAACAACATTTAAATTAAAAATTAAAAAACCACCGACGCTTAAAAGACAAGCGAACAATTAAAAAAACACAAAAGGGCTCTGATGACCTTGAAACGGCTGAACCGATTTTGATAAAACATGTCTAAGAACCGTCACATGAAAAACTATACTACTATTTAGCTGGAAAAAAAAACACATTCAAATCAGTTCACCCATTTAAGAAGTACGGTGCCACAGACAGACACACACATATAGCGGTCAAACTTCTAACACCTCTCTTTTTGCGTCGGGGGTTAAAAATAATACAAAATAACACAAAACAATACAGAAAAATACAGGACTTTGCAAAATAATAGAAAAACAGTTAGTGACAACACTACTGCCCTTTCACAAGCCCAGCTGAAACCCTGCAGTAGTGGTCTAAAAACGCACAGTTAAGAATCATAGTTCGATAGATCAAGTTTCATGTGATATACAGAATAGTAGGTACGTGTGATTTCATTTCTCACATATTTATTACAATATTTATACTTGACAATCGAATCGAAGGAGCTCGTGACCAAAGTAATAACAACATTCAACATGTTGGAAATGGACAAAAAAAGGAAAAAGAATACAAGTTTTACTCATAAAACCATCTTTCATCTATCTCCTCACAATATCTCAAACATGGGAGAGGCCTTTCCTCAGCAGTGATATGATACTGACTGATACTTACTAATGAAGTCATGGGAGAGGCCTTTCCTCAGCAGTGATATGATACTGTCTGATACTTACTAATAAAGATATGGGAGAGGCCTTTTCTCACCAGGGATATGATACGGACTGATACTTACTAATGAAGTCATGGGAGAGGCTTTTCCCCAGCAGTGATATGATACTGACTGATACTTAATAATGAAACTATAGGTTAACCCGAATATATATAGATACTTAGATCCAAAACTACGTATCTAAATCATATTTTAATTAGCAACCGCAATCATTTAGCCTGTTGCATAAGCATCGTCACTGTATTACAATAGCATTCTAACTGAAGCACCTACAAAAAAAAAGCGTTCAATGCTTGTCGGACTTCGCACATATAGGGTTCCGTACCACGTGAGGGAATTATCAACGAAAATATTAAAATATACGTAATAACAAACATTATCACCAAATTTCAAGTTCATAGGTCACTGGAAAGTTAAAAAATTCTTCGGAAAAAAAAATTGTGACAGACGACGGACAGACAGACGGACAGACGGACACGTGTGTGAAAGCAATAGGGCTCCGTTTGGACCCTTCAAGTACGGAACCCTAATAATAGAAGCCGATATCAAATATAAGCCTCTTTTTTATCGATGATAGGCTCGCGTTTGACTACTATCTCACCTGATGGTAAGCGCTGATGTGGTCGAAGATGGAGCACGCTTGCCTAGAAGTAATCTATTCACTCTCGTCTTAAAGACTCCCAGGTTGTAGTTATCAGGAAACACAGACTCCGGCAGGGAATTCCGCTCTTTATCTGTACGCGCAATGAATGTGTTCCCAAAACGTTTTGTGCGTGTGGGTGGGATGTCCACCATGTACCGGTGGCACATCGCCGTACGTCTAGTGGTCTGATGACGGAACGGGCTTGGTGGAATTAGACAATGCAATTCCGATGCACACTCCCCAAAATGCAACCGATAGGAAACCGACAGGCTAGCATTTCGGCGTCGATGCTCAAGACTTTGGAGCTTCGTCTCGACTCAATTGCTTTAAGTGCATCAATCTGATATCTGGCAGATCCGTCGCAAAGATGAGAGCAGTACACCACCATACACGACCGAACTTACCTTAACTTGATAAAGTTTGAACAGGTGATCCGACGTGAAGTACCTACCGTCTCACCTTTTTCCGAAACCTAGAACAGACCATTTTCATGTTACATTACACCCTTGTCACCACCAGCCGGTATATAAGTTACATAACTTAATAGCAAGTTGCACAATCCACTTCTACCTTATTCCCGTTTCTTTGTTTACGATACCAACATCACTCAAGAAGAATAAATCTGTTTTAATGGTCTCCTCAATTTCAGAATACTTGAGTGGCTACCGGAAATTAAAATGGTCATTAATCATGCTTTAGCTTGGTTTGAGAAGCTTGTGAACAATAATTTTGCTGAAGTAGAAATTGTAAAGGACTTCAGAGAGTACCACTTCATTTTGTGAAGATTGTGGAATTACCTTCGTCTTGCACAATCATTATCTTTAGCCCAGTATGCGGGGGATAACTTTAGGCTTCAAATCAGTTCACCCATTTAAGAAGGACGGTGCCACAGACAGACACACACATATAGCGGTCAAACTTCTAACACCTCTCTTTTTGCGTCGGGGGTTAAAAATAATACAAAATAACACAAAACAATACAGAAAAATACAGGACTTTGCAAAATAATAGAAAAACAGTTAGTGACAACACTACTGCCCTTTCACAAGCCCAGCTGAAACCCTGCAGTAGTGGTCTAAAAACGCACAGTTAAGAATCATAGTTCGATAGATCAAGTTTCATGTGATATACAGAATAGTAGGTACGTGTGATTTCATTTCTCACGTGATTGATGATTGTGGAATTACCTTCGTCTTGCACAATCATTATCTTTAGCCCAGTATGCGGGGGATAACTTTAGGCTAACGCACTAAGATTTTGCTACCCTTGCAGCAAAATCTTGGTGACAAAACAAAAAACCCGCCAAGTGAGAGTTCGGCTCGCCTGCAAAGGGTTCCGAGCGAATCATATTTTTAAACATTTTTTTTAAACCAAAGACTTATTATAGCTTTTCTGTAGTCTATAAGCAAATAACTATGTTTAAAAATTTAAACTCGCTAGTTCCAGCGATAAAGGGTAATGGTAAATTTCCTTCTATGTACATGTTTTCGTAAATAACGGTAAAATTATTTAAAAAACATAAAAATTTCAGCCTCTGGAACAAAAAATCTAAAATCACTTTTAAAAAAATATTTTGAAAATCATGACAAAAACTAGCTTCCGCCCGCGGCTTCGCCCGCGTAAAAAGTGTAATTATAAGTTTGAGTGGTATTTCCAGAGAGTAGCACGTTAAATAAACTCTGTAGAAATCAAAATCAAAAGTTATTTAAATTAGGCTGAAAGAATAATTAACGTTTTTTGAACGTAAAAGTTCAAAGTCAAAGATAAAGACTGTAGGGGCACACACAGTCGCTCAGTGTGTCGGGGTACCTATCTTGTTACTCTTACCGTGATAAATATAATTGTTTACCATATCGAGACTGTTTCATTTATTGGGTCCCGAACATATCCTAAATTGGTGCTTAGCTTCTTGCCCGTCTTGGTCGTCGAATGTATTCCAAAAATAACAAAATGAAATCACTACACAATGCAGTCAGACAGGTGACAGTTGAGATGAATGACATTTGACATGACAAGGATTAGGGATGCCCTATAAAATCTGTATCGATATATTATAAACAAAAACAACACCGTTCAGTACCCAGCGTTTTATTCTAATTGAAATATTACAAAGCATCTCACCTAAGGCGTGTGTACCTACCGTACCTCGTATTTGGTTCGTATTCGTGAAAATACGATAACCATCATAATAAATGTGTGGTTGTTTATGCACTGCTCCGTTTTCGTGTTTTTATATTCGTGAATCTCACACATCGAGTCAGTTTTTACGGATCGAAGTAGCCGTCATGCTTAAAAAGGGCATTTTGTGCACTCATATTCGATTCGATTCGAGTGAATGTTATTAGCGAATACTCGAATCTTGGACTGGTGCACGTTGACTTTCGTATTCGATTCGTATTCGTGTTTTTAAAAACGGATCTTGAAAAATTACCCAAAACGAATCACGAAGACGAATCGACCATGAGTGAGTGCACAGCGCCCATTCGTGAATTCTGATCCGTTTTTATGCTATTCATAAAAAAACCACGAATTGAATCGAACACGAGGTGGTGCTCAAACGACCTAATGTGTAGTAATTGTATAGAAAAAGATAAATAATGATTTATGATGCATGTTAGCTTATTTTATCGATGTGTGTGAAATAAAAGATTGAGCATCACTAATATTGTCATGTTAAATCTCGAATCTAATTGTCAAAGATGGAAATTTTTTTATTTGTGATGTCGTAAATCGTTTAAGCTCTTTTAATTGTTCAATAAAGAACGCACGAGTGTCCGTTTCATACAGATATTATCAATAAGTATAATAAAATAAACTTATAATTACTATGTATGTCAGAGGTTTGTTGGTCCTGGGGCCATTTCCGACATTGTACTTTATGAGATTGACATGAGGTACTGAAATCACGTGATCAATACAGAAAAAAATGAACTGATAACCAATATGTGTCGCTGATAGAATTTCATTTTGTGTCTCTTTGTCCTGAAAGTAAACTGGAATGGAGATGAAGCAGTGCTGCTTGATACCTAAATACATACTGTAGTATCCACGCAATGTGTATAATAATAGTATTGTACTTGGCTTGCCAATGCACCACCGCACTGGCCGACCGTCCGACCTCAACTGCCGTCCCCACCATTCGGAACGTTATTTATAACCACCGACGGCGACGTATGCGCTCATGATAAGTCATAAGTATATCTACATACACTACATCCCTTCCTTATTTTAATTTATTTTATTTATATTTAAATACTACCTGTATTAAGTTTTATAGATTTAGGTATACATAATATGTGTACCTATGTATTTTTGAAAGTATTTATTTACTTACAAATATTCTGCATGTTACTATTTTACTCATAAATGGATCGAAATTTTTTCAATCACTTAGTTATGGTATATTTATTTAACTGGTCAGCAAATGTTGTGGACTGTATTATATATTGTAGGTTGTCGCTCTTGGTTATAAAGGCGACGCTCGTTCGTAGGTTATGATGTAATGGTTTGTCGCTTGTGACAATGAAACAACTGTAGTTCTCAGGTGTCTTGATAATATTTCCCTGTTAATCCTGGAGATGTTGCTTTTTCGGGTCTGGATCAGATTATATTACATAATCATATATTTATATTTTTCCAATAATCAAAGTTGGAATTATTGTTTTGATTTAACTTCTTTATATTCAATGTAATATGCTTTGATATTATTATTATCTGAATCTTTCTTCTCCTTTCCCTTTTTTTTTTTTTTTTTGAGACCTAATTTATTATTCTTATTTATTACTTGAAGTCGACATAGAAGTACATTTTGGTGATCTGGTCTAACAAATGATCATCCTTCCAATCAAATTTATATTTGTCTGCCTGTTTTCTAAGCATCAACAATAACATGTACTTACTCAGTTGGTTTCAGATTAATGGTAGTAGCTCAACCAAGTACATATTAGAACCAACTATAAACAAATATTTCCCAATTGAATGGAGGTGATTTGCATTGCAACATTGTCTCAATTTGATGAGAAAACCACCACAAAATGTCTAATTTAATGTAGGCGTTTTGTCACTTACGACAATTAGCGATCCTATTTTTAAATTTAGTGGAGGTTGATACTTCCAACCAAATTTTCCAATTTAATGGCGGTTAATTCCAACCAAGGAGTATTTTTTTTTTTTGTCTGATTTAATGGAGGTTACTTCCAATCAAGAAGTTTTCCGAGAACCAATGATCGTTGAGGTAGACGTGTTCTCGAGTGAAGACCGCGAATCGTCAAACGCAAGGCAGGACGCCCTCAGGGTGGATGAAGCGACGATCCCCCCAGGATGGCCGCCAGTAGCCGGATGAGAGCCGCCAGTAGCCGTATGAGAGCCGCCAAGAACCGAGCCGAACGGCGCGCAACCGGACTGGCCGACGTCCAGCAGCAGACCGCCACAGGCTGATGATGATGATGATGAAGTCTGCCCAATTTAACGGATGTACCTTTTTACCAACACGTTTCCAATTCCACTCCGAAGATATCCACTCCGTCTTCTGGTGATACATTTGCATCTTGTATATTATACAATATTTCCTGTAATTCTAGTCCACCAAAATGTATCAGCAAAGCAAGTTTCTTCTCACTACTCTCTATACCAGCAGCTTCCAGGTAGATCACAAGTGCCCACCTCCAGCGCTCCCATTTCGTTCCTACTGATTAAGGTCTTCATAATCAAAATTTTCACTATTTTTCCTTAGTCAATATATTCCACTGCTATTACTTGTCAATTTAATGACCAGTACATATGTTCTACTGCTGTTACCCGTCAATTTAATGACCAGTAGATATTTTTTACTGACACTGCTTGTTAATTTAATGACCAGTAGCTATATTCTACTGCAATTACTTGTCAATTTAATGACCAGTAGCTATATTCTACTGTAATTACTTGTCAATTTAATGACCAGTAGCTATATTCTACTGCAATTACTTGTCAATTTAATGACCACTAGGTATTTTCTATTGCATTTATGTGCTCTTTGGTTTATTACTTTAGAACTAATCATGTAGCACAATCGAATAATTAAGCATAGGGTCCCGGTTTCGACTCCCAGACCGGTAGGTCGGTCACTTAGTTTTCCATTAGGAACCTCCAAATAATAGATTGGGGTCCGAACTGACACTTGTAATGCAATAGTCCGATCCTGCAAGCATCAACAGCGTTACACTTTTCTTTACAGATGTTGTAATATTCAGACCCTCCGGGTAAATATTTAAAGACTGTTTCTATTTTTTTTTCTAGCGCTGCCCTAATGAGGTACCATCACCTTCTAAATCCAGTTTTTCTAATGCCGGTAAATTTGTGGGACATCATGATGAGTCAATCCGAGGCCTTTTAATAATTAAAATACCTTTGCTATTTTGTTAAATATGATATTCCAATTCAATGGTATGATATGATACGTACGGTATGATATGATATTCCATTCCAATTCAACCTTTGGATCAAATATTTCTCATGTGATGGAGGCACCACAGTACCATTATTTTATTTGTATATGTGAAGGTAGTATGCACTGGATATATATTATTTGTACAAATTCCCACACGATAATTCACAAACAAAACTATGAAGGGTAGTCAATGTATCCCACTCAATTACCAAATGTATTTATTTTATTGTTTGATTCGTTTTGATGTTGATCTCTTATTTAAAATGATGCTTCTATAAGTATTTTAACAATAATTTTATAGTAAAACAGAAATAGTGCTCGACACATCCCCTTCTGTTTTTTTTTATTATTATTATTTCCGACTTAAGTTACATTTGCGCTTCTAAATATGGATAGTAGTTTAATGGCAATAGTTCAATATCAATTTAATGATCAGAAAATTCTTCTTTCTTTTATATTTCGTCAATTTAATGACCAATAATGCTGTTGCGGATTTATAATTATCCTCTGAACATAGTCAAACGGTGGTTATTCATGACCAGCAATGCTGCTTCTGCATCATAATAATGTTGATGTCAATTTAAATAATGCTGCGATTTTATAGAAAAAGGAGCCTTTCTGGATTCAAGCCTTTTTTGTTTTGTTGTTGTTATTTTTTTATTATTAGTTAATTGTCAATGAGAACCTATTTTTGTATCATAATACTGCTATGCAAAACTTCAAAAAAACTTCGTTATTCCTTTTGTGCCAATTAAATGACCAGGCCGCCAGCTTACATGAAATATAGGTAGGTTACTTGGGATCTATCTATTTATTTAAGTAACGCCGATTGTTAGACTTTGAGTCACTGGATGACTGAACGGTGGTTTGAAATATTTCCATCAATAAATACCACACTACTCAAACAATACTGCTGTCTATCCTTTCGATAAGTACAAGCATGATATTTTGGGTTCAAAATAACAATCACAAAAATACTCCACGTCTCTGACCACGTCTTAGAGATGTAGTGATGACCATTTTCATAATCATTGAAAAGAAAGTCTGTTAAATTGAGATAGTGTGATATTATGATAGTATTTTACCTCTTTTACTGAGACTATGTTTTAAAGAATACTTTTGTTATATTATTTCTTTGAATTTTATAGGTATTGACCTCTGTAACTGATATAACCTATATAAATAGGGTCCTCTGTAAATGAGATAGACCTACTTATACCTGGATATCTGAGACCCTGAGTAAGTAGAATACCTCTTTAAGTGAGACGAATTTTCAGATCCCCCAACATCCCAGTTGTCCAGGTTTCACTAGGTTGCGTGTTTCCCCACTTCAAGTAACATGGGATAAGGCCAGAAAAATAATGATGACTACTTACGTAGGTAGTTTACAAAACGGCACAGTTTGATATTTGCACCCAAATGCCACACACATACATCACTCACATCCTAGTGTTGTTATCATACGTTAAGCAATAATCACCACCGTTAAATTTAACGTTTTATACTTTTGAATTATAATACCCATTTGTTAATTAAAGTAACATAATGGTTCAAATTATAATGATTCATATAATAACTTATTTTGTATTTATCTAGTACATGTACCTAAGTAGTATAAATTAACTATCTCGTCACTTCACCGACCACATTACATTTCCTTTTTTTTTTCACTTTATTTAATATTTTATTTTTATCCTCGTCGCCAAATGTAGTATCCACGCAATGTGTATAATAATAGTATTGTACTTGGCTTGCCAATGCACCACCGCACTGGCCGACCGTCCGACCTCAACTGCCGTCCCCACCATTCGGAACGTTATTTATAACCACCGACGGCGACGTATGCGCTCATGATAAGTCATAAGTATATCTACATACACTACACATACATTAATTTTTCTCATCACAAATGTTGTCAGACATATCTAAGTAAATCATTTGAATAATGTAAGCCTTCGGAAAAAACTATAACACAGACTCAAATTCTGACTATGGACTGCTATTAGACGTTTCCCAATAAAAAAAAACCATACAGGTTTAGATAACATTTTATTCGGATGTAAGACCGAACTTAGGAAGCAGGATAAGTAATCGGACCTGCGTCAAGTAAGTAAGTGCTGTCCTTTTCTACTCTATTTCGAGAAACACACGAAAACTTCTTACCTCTACGAGATATACAGCCGCTCACATCTTTTCTTGTTCAAAAAAAATGTCAAGTACTTGTAGAAATGATAGAAAAATCTTAATAAATCCTTCCTGCGTACTTCTCTTAAGCTTAAGTTTAAAACTTGTTTGCCAACTTGTTAAGTTGAAAACATTTCTTATTGCAGTTATGAGCGAAGCTGTGCTGTGGGCTTCCAGAACTTTTTCGATAGTACTTGTGTTTAGTCGCGTAGATATTATAAGACCAGATGTGATGCGGATGAGTGAGGAATATGTGACAAGAGAGGTGGTAAGTATAATTTGAAATGTGGGAAGAAATAAGCATGGTGGGGTTTCAGCTTTTTACGTTTCGAGGCGGTTGACTCCTCGACGCCTTCTTCTCTGAGTGGGATCAGTCCTTTCCCGATCCCGAGCGAAAAAAAATATGATAATTGGTTACTACCTAATATCATCAACATTACATAACCATTAATACAGTGTGTAATAAAACTGTGTTAAGGATGTAATGGCTTACATAGCTGAAAAAAAACATGAATTGAGATGACCACAAGTATATAAGGATGAAGGCAGAATAATAATATAATAACAATAAAATAAAAGAATAATAGGATGACTTTGAAAAAAAAGAGTATAAACATTGACGAATCGGGAGATATTGATGATTTAAAAATTAATCATAGTTTGAATACGGCAACTGACAAATTTAGAAGCGGAGGACCAGGTGCTGAGCTAGTGAGACAACAAAAAACTAGACATAAGCCGTCCAGTTATTTAATAGAACTCTTCAGGTAAAATTATGACTAGATAGACGTAGAGGAAGCATCAGATTAACTGATTGCGGCTTTTCTATAATATAATCGATTTTCACGTCGATCGATCAACGCTTTAATCAGTGGTAAAGCATATATACGAATCTGAAACTATCCAATAATACCTCCTGCCAATACTATCACAGAGCTTACCAACTCTATCTCAACACGACATTGTTTGCCGAAATGACCATCTAATATAGCGATACTCAAACAGAATGACTCGTAATTCTGCCAGTGGCATCTCAAGAGTATCCCCAAGGCTGGCTGCCGTCCAAACTGGGTGTATCTAGGACCCTTCACTGCTCACCGCCTAGGAATAACGAGCACTCCAGATTTCTACACTAGATCTCTAACTTTCTGTACAATTTTGAACCTTATTTCTGAGGAGCTAGAGTCTATAGGATTAGGTCCCTAGAAGTTTCCAAGAACACAATTGCCAAATTTATCTCTGCAGTTCCATCATTTGAAATTGGACTTTGTTCTGTTAGATATTAGAGTTATGGTTCTATATTCCAAGTTTTTAAAATTGAATGCGATTGGATGTTCGTTGAGTTATCAGGGATTGTGTTCTATTTTAGTACTCGGAGTACACTTTTGGTGACAAATTGATATCGTTTAGGCGATAAAAGTCTATCCCGAATTGGTGGATAAGTTGTTTGTAAATATATTGTCTGAGGATTCAATGTATTTACTGAACTTTTACATTCAATGAGTTTGTTTGTTGGATGAGTTACGTTTTCGTCTGTTACAATTTATTTCTTTTTCAAGATTGTGGAGTTGTTGACGAAGTTATTTTTGATCAACAATTATGTAAACATACAATTTAGATAACAATACTTTCGAGAGCATGATTGTGTCTGCTGTAACAAATGAATAATAATCAGTCTCTCCGTTAAAATATATAAGTTTAATAATTTTATACATTTGCAAAGAGCAAGTCTATAGATACACATCTTTCTATAATATAGAAAGATGTGTATCTATAGACTTGCTCTTTGTCAAGTGCATGTGAAAGATGACTATATTATAGTCATCTTTCACATGCACTTGACAATTCCCATCCACTTTCTCTTTTCCAAAGTCATCATCTTCATAACCGTTTTTACTAGCACAATTTCAATTAATATCATAATCATCCCAACCACAATCTACTCGTATCTTGGTATCTTTAGAAACAATCTGAAATGACCAGACATGGTCGCTCTCAGCGATATGTAGCGATAAGGCAATGTTTTATTGTCCAAGTTAGATGAAAACTGGAATGATTTATTTGAGGTCAAACGGCGGAGACGGGCTGAAATTCCTCGGGCCCGAGATTATGGATAAATTAACTTTTTTCACGTAAATCTGGGACTAGATAAATGGTGGTGCTTCAGCAAATGTGGTTGTAAGTATTGCGAAGGATAAGTATCAGTTTGGATGGGATAACTGAAAGTAATAGCTTTGCGGAGCTATTTATAGAAAGGCTATTATAAAAATGTTGAAGTTGCAGTACAGTGGAGCAGTCAGATTAATAATAAAATAATGAAATAACTAGAATTGATGCTGAATTATGCGAACACAAAATATTTTATTTATATCAAGTCATTTATGTTCGATTATATTACTGAACTATTGTGCCAACAATGGTACGAGTATGATGCGACATTAATCATTGTAAATACGTGTTGTTCCTATTCCTGCTAAGGTTTGTAAGTTTTCCGTCTATTTTTAACAATACCTGGTCGTCCCGGATTCGATTTCCCTGTCGGGCAAAAGTGCTATAGGGTTTTTCCATCAGAAATTACTCCGAAGCAGCCCAGAGTATGGCAGTTGGTGGTTCAGTGACACCTGTACCTCGAAAAGGACGTAAAGCCGTTGGTCCTGCGCTTGACCTCTCCCCGGTTGTGTCGGATTGTCATCCCGTCGGACTATGAGAGTGAAGGTACAGTGAGTGCTCCTGTGTATGCACACACACTTTTGCACTATAATAACTCCTGCGTACTTAACTAGTCTCCGTTGAGGTTGGCCACCATGATCGAGATACATCAAGAAGTTTATTATTATCATCAATAACCAAATTAGCATCAAAAACTTTATATACTTCAAAACAATACACCTTACTACAACCACAAAAGACAACTCCGCTACCTTCTTTAAAACCTCTTTATCCAGACCATACATTCTGAATGACAGTGACATTACTTCCCCGGTACATCGCGCACTTACTCCAGCAACCTGCCTACTAACGTATTCATTGGAAATATTGAAATCCGGACAGAAATTGGGTCCCTCTGTATATATCATCTTCATAACGATATCGAATAGTAGATTTTTTGGAAGAAAATTCTATTAGACATGTATTTTGTATGAGTTCGTTTCCGTTCTGGAAGTGGTTGTTTCGTTTTAATAATATATTTTTTGTGTCTATTTTTGGTTATGATTATCTAGCTTATAAATATGTACTAATTTATATATTCTTTCTGAGTAATGGCCGGTACTATCGTATAACAATTGTCAGAAAGTTGTATCCCCAAATCGTTTGTCAAATTACCCTGATAAAACATGATCCTACTAATTTACAGATGTATGTCTGCATGGTTGTATGTTTGGTTATCAATCATGCCTCATCGGCTGAACTGATGTGGATGACGGTAACGTCGGCACAAACGGCACGGCTACTTTGTAATGTTTCTGGTCAGGTTGTTACATTTTATTTATATAGATACGTAACTAGATGTATATTAATATTTAATCATCATTAGTTACTATTTATCTACATTATTTTGCTTATATGTGCTACTCTATTTGGCTATTTGCTTTGTTTGGTTATTTACCTTATTTAGTTTATTTAATTATATACTTTACGTATATACTTTATTTACTTATATACTCTACGTATATACTTTATTTACTTATTTACTTTATTCAATTATTTACTTTATTTAATCATTGTGAATGTGGTGTTTTCTGGTCAGAATCATTACAAAGTAGGTATAAGCTATTTATTTCTGTATTAAGTAGAAAATCTAGTGACGCTATCAATATTATGTAACTTTGTGTCTCCACCATGACCGCCACAACCTGCCTTCACCCACTTCTGAGCAATGACCTCTCTTTTCTTGTGCCCAACCCCACGCTCGTGTGTTAGCCTCCGTTTCAGGGGGTCTACTCCGGGTAGCGGATAAATTCGTAACAGAGTTACCGCTCCCTTGGGCACTCAGGCAAGGAAGGAACAGGGGTGGGTGTTAATCAGCGGGAGAAGTCCTAAGATGGTTTGCCACAAAAAAAAAATGGGGTCACTCCGAAGTGTTTTAACGTAATAACTGTAGCGAAATGGCATTACGTATGTTTTTGGTGGAAGAAACTCTCAGGGAAGAGCTACAATTTTAGGTATTGCACATTCACTTTAACACTTCACAAAAATATGTCCGAACATTCGGACGATACTTCGTAAAAACTCTTCAGAGTAGAGGGTTCTTCCCGCGTTGGCAACAATATCGTACGTTCATCTCGACTTCGGACGACCAACACCTTTTTCGGTCCTTGAAACTCACTATATTATTATGGCTTGCCAGGCATCCTGCCCAACTCCATTTAAGTTCCATTATCTTGATAATAATTGATAACAACAACCCTACAGAATAACACCTGACAAGCTCCATCTTTCTTTAAAACCAAAAAAAAATATCAAAGAAACTAAATTTTTGAATACGTGCCAAAATCTAGCTCAATACTTTTATCGTTACCATTCCTAGAGAAATGGATGGTGACAGAAACACGGACGAATGGAGTAGCACTGGAAGAAAGAAAATCTTTTTAACTTTCAAGTTTTTTCTTAAGTGTCAGAAACTAAATTAACTTCCTCATCGGTTTTAAAATCGCATAGTATCTATACAGGGTGTAACGGAAACGTGTGGTCATATTTTAAGAACTGCATCTGCCCATCGATATGAACATCATTTCATCGATATGAAACTTTATTCAAGAAAACCTGAAGAAATTCTCGAAATTTTTTTTCACCCCCCAAAGAAATATTGATCGGCTGATGATCACTTTGTATGCAAAGTCCAATTTTTTTAACTCATGGTATCCTGGATTCGATGCCCGGGTCGGGCAAAACTTAATTGGATTTGTTGATTTCTAATTAGCAGCCTTTAGATTTGTCAAGCGTTTATTAAAATAGCCTCGCCACTTAATTAATAGAAATTAGAACATCACTGGTATTAATGTATATGTTAACCGAATTCAAAAAGGAGGAAGTTATTCTAATGTTAAGCCAACATTTAAATAAATAAAACGCCAAACCATAATACTTTACCGAGTTCCTGCATCGACATTTAAAATTCATAAAGAGGCGAATACACTCGATATCAGTGAGCTAGCGGTCCATTAGTTCTGAATCGCGAAGACTTGGCGAGCACCCAATGTGCAGGCACCTTGAGGAAGTTTGTCGACAACAGTTTGTAAAGTGGAGGATTAAATTTGATAAGTTGGTGATGATACAGTGTTGAATTAATAGAATTGTCTGCATTTTTTATCGTTGATAGGCTCGCGTTTGACCACTATCTCACCTGATGGTAAGCGATGATGTGGTCGACGATAGAACACGCTTGCCAAGAAGTAACCTTTTCACCCTTGACTTAAAGATTCCCAGATTGTAGCTATCAGGAAACAGACTCCGACAGGGAATTCCACTCCTTAGCTGTACGCACAATGAATGTGTTCCCAAAACGTTATGTTCGTGTGGGAGGAATGCCCACAATGTACCGGTGGCGCATCGCCGTACGTCTAGTGGTCTGATGATGGAACGGGCTTGGCGGAATTTGACTATGCAATTTCGACGCACACTCCCCAAAATGTAACCGATAAAAAACTGACAGGCTAACACTCGGCGTCGATGCTCAAGATTTTGGAGCTTTGACTCGACGAGCTGATCATTGCCGATGATCCTCTTGGCGCGCCTCTCAATTGCCTCAAGTGCATCAAGCTGGTATCTGGCAGATCCGTCCCAAAGATGAGCATTACTCCATAAACAGCCACTCGGGTCGATCCATCGGGTAAAGCTACGCATGCCGGGGTTGGTCCATGGATGGGTGACCATCTTTACATACCAAGACTCCTCCGTGCCTCGGAAACCACGTTAAGCCGTTGGTCCCGGCTGTCAATCGTGGATCTTTGACCGCCCGAAAGTCTGGCAACCAGACTTACCGGTATCGTATTACCCAGTAACTGAGTTGTGGAGATCAGATAGGCTGTCGCTCCATGTAAAATACTGGTAAATAGCTGCATCCGGACTGGAAGCTGACCTCAAGATAGTTGGGAAAAAGCTAGGCGGATAGATGCTAGCTAGCTAAGTTAATCGAAGTTAAGCTAAAAACTGTATAAAGAACGAAATGCAGTAAACAGCTACTTGAGATAAAACATTTTAATTAGATTAAAATAATGCTTTGAAGCTCCCAGCTACAATTCTCTCCAACAAATTATTTTCACATCTACATTATTAGAATCACAAGCTATAATTACAAAGGAAATTCCGTCAGAATCCGAGTTTGCTTATTTTAAACGCGGCTCGGGCTTCACAAATAAACAGGGTTGCTTCACAAAAACATATAGCACATACAGAGTGGAAGCTATCATCATAATAATTAGGAAAACAAGTTGGTTCAACACAAATATTAGTTGCCTTTGTTTTGGATTTTATGGAATCTGATTACGTTAATGCGTAATTGTGATAATTTCAAGTAATATTATAGAGAAGGTTTTTGTTTATTTTTAAGAAGTGATTTATCTTAAGCAGTACTTCTTCTTCTTAGCGCGTCAATGGGATAAATAGTATATTTTCTAAATTAAATCGGCAATGCTGCAAGACTAATTGCATTTGCAGTAATTGTCGCTTTTGGGTTTTCTTATTTTTTGGGGCAAACTTCATGTCAATAGTTTTGTTTCTTCGTTTTTTTACACCGACTTCCAAAATTTAAGTTATTTTGCACTTTTTTGTTTTTTTTTAAAGTCGGTTCTTTTTTTTTTTTGTAAAATAGTTTTTATTTTTCACTTTTTAGTTGTGATCACAGCAACCGTAGTTGATTTGCTGTCATTTTTTAAAGAGTTTCGTAGTCTGTCTCCGAAACTCATCATCAGATCTATATGAAATTTAAATGGGACCATTTCGGAATAAACCCCTTTCGAACAGAAAAATTCTATTGCAAATCCGTCGTCTGTCATCATATAATTACGAAGTTATGCCCGAACATACATAAAAAAAATTAAGCACCGCCATTTTGCAAAATCCTGCATTTACAATTAGCAGGACAGAATGTTTGCAGAAGATTGCAGATTAGATCCTTACGTTAACAGGTGACAGGGAATGTGGCGCAAGATGGACGGTGGAAAATAGTCTGCGGAGAGACGCCGCACAAACCCTGAAGATTGGAACCGTCCGAGAACCCTCACCTGTGGAGATTATCTTTGCTACGGCCGACCTGAGTGCGATGGCAAACTTAAATTGTAGAAGTACTGATCTGGCAGCAAAAAAATATTTCAATGTTAAAATGCGACACCATCAACTCAGAAAACATTTTTAATTTGTACTTTAATTGCAGTAAACGATCATCTTAATTAACAAACTGATTATTGTTCGTGGCAATTTTTTCAAAAAGTCTTCAGATGGTCGCAACCTTCTTCGAGTTCTAATTGCGATTTGGGTAAAACCTTAAGGCGCTATTAGCTGCCAACGACCCTGAGTGGTTAACTTGCGTGTTCTGCGCTGAGCTCACGTAACGCGTTGTATGTCCACCCAATAATAGGACTCGCCCATCAAGGAGCGCTGTCCGAAATTAGACGCGTTATTATTTTATTATACATGAAACAACAAATATTGTACTAAAACTGTTGTGTTATTTTTAAATTTTTACTGTATTTTTTTTTTTTTTGGAAGTAGGTTGTTTTTTTTTTTGTAAAAAAGTTTTTTATTTTTCGCTTTTTAGTTGTTATACCCCAGAACTAAAAACCCCAATAACATGGAACGTGGCATTTAAACATTTGGAGAACACAAAAACGTCATCAAGATATGCGTATTTTTCGTTTTTGTTCAGTTTCTCAAAAAGCGCTACAGCAATTTCGATAAAATTTATATGGGACCACTTCGGGAGTATATTATTTCGGATAAAAAAAGAATTTTGAAAATCGGTCCACAACTGAGGGAGAAATGCGCGGACATACATAAAAAAAAACATACATACAGTCGAACATAGAACCTCCTCCTTTTTCGAAAGTCGGTTAATAATTAAATGATCTTTAAAATGGTGAAAGTGTCATAAAAATACGCTTTATAGTTTTTGCGTGATTCTCAATTTTTTATCAGCGTTAGACATAACTTTACAAATTAATTACACTAAGTTAATAAAATATATTTACAAATATTCACATGTCAAATTTAGAAAAAAATTGTCTATAATAACATTTTTTTTTTTAAGAAATAAAACTAGTCGTTTAGACGTGATGTTCAATTAAAAATCATAAGAAGTCGTATAACTGCGCTTTAATCGTACTTACACTTTCTGCGCTTAATGACATCAGTATACCCTGTGTAAAATAATACAATCTGAAAATGAACGATTCCCGTGTACATAGCAAAAGGATTGTCGCATAAAACTTGAATGAACGCTGTTTTGATTAATAAACCGGTTTCGGTGTTATTTGCGCGCTTCCCATGATATATTACTAATGTCCGTTTGTGTGTATATAGACGGGTATAATGCTTGCTAATGTTTGTTATAAAATAAATTAAATAGTATAATTAAGTAGTAATAAATTAATTAGTATTGCGCGCAGTATTATATATAAGTACATAAGTAACATACCAAGATGGGTCGCGGGATTGTAAGAATGTGTCACCATTTTTTATTTTTTTTGTTTCACCCTGGCATGGCTTTGGGCCAAAAACAATTAAAATACCATCGTGTCAGCGACATGAAGAAAAGAAGACCGTGGCTCTGAAACGCAAAGAGCAACTGTAGGAACACGAGTGGGTATCGTCAGTAAAAGTCTGACACGCCCTCCCGCTCCACCCAGAGCGGGAGAAGTCATGTAATGATTACTCACACACACACACAAAAAAAGTACGTTGATATGTTTGTACCTACCGCTATCGTGTATGATCCACGTAAAGACACTAAACGGTATTTTTTACTTTAAGTTATTACAAACAATTATGTCAACAATTTTTGTAAATGCGAAAATAACTATGTTGACTGTCTGTCTGTTTGTAACGCTTTCACGTCTTAATCGCTGAACAAGTTTTAAGTATATTTTTCTTGTTTGAGGTTGTATATTGGATGTCATAGGATAGTTTTATCCCAAGAGTACGTTCCTTTGTTATAATTTCTGACTATAACGCGGGCGAAGCTGCTGGCAGAAGCTAGTGTGGAATAAAAAACTGGCCAAGTGTGAGTCGGACTCGCGCCTGAAGGGTTCCGTAGCATAGGACAAGATACGTGTCTGCTTGTGGCTTTATCAAAATCGAGCAAAAAAAAGCCAAAAATACAGGTCTCCAGTAGGGGAGCCCCCTTTAATTTGTAATTTATTTATATTTTTATTATTTTTTGTCATAGCGTCAACAGAAATACGCATTCTGTGAAAATTTCAACTGTCTACCTATTACGGATCATGAGATACAGCTTGCTGACAGACAGACGGACAGACGGGCGGACAGCGGAGGATTAGTAATTCGGTCCCGTTGGTTACCCTTCGGGTACGAAACCCTAAAAAGCATGCATGTAGGAGTGCAAAGCTTAGTATCCAGCAGCAGTAAACAATCCAGTTACTTACTGTGCTTTTCTGAAAACTCTGAAGCTCATGCCACTTATGCCTAACGCGACCCTCCTTTTTGCAAGGCGTTAATGACCAGTGTGGCTGACATTATGAGTAAATGATCTTACTTGCACTTCAAGATACTTCTTTCATTTTTAAAAAGGTAGACTGGGGACTGGTAGCTCAATGGCCGTACTCCTAGTGTGTGAATTCTTACGAATGATATTTGTAATATACAGGGTGTAACGGAAAGGTGTGGTCAAATTCTAAGAACTCCATCTGTCCATTGATATGAACAACTTTCCTCAAGAAAACCTGAGCAAATTCTCAAAAAAAATTTTTACCTCCCGTAAAAATATTAATCAGCTGATGATAACTTTGTATGGAAAGTCAAATTTTTTTTTGGAATTTTCTTTTTTTATTAGAGAAAGTTATTCACTTCCATTGGCAGAACCTGTTCTTAAAATATGACCACACCTTTCCGTTACAGCCTGTATACCTACAATAAATAACACACTCCACAAGAGTGTATTATTTATTGTATTATTAAAATCATTCTAATTTCATACACAACACACAACTAACTAAGATAAGACTCCTAGTACCATAGTTGCAGGTCGTCATTACAAACACATAAGTTCTAAAATCTACAACAAACTAAACAAAAGCTTACGCATCTACACACTTACCAAGAACAAATGCAAAATGAAACTTGACTCCTGGTTAAAATCACAAAATTATGATGAAACAGAGAAACTTGTGGAAGTGTAAATACTCCTCACTCCTCACACACCCCAACAAAACCATACACAACACACATGCCACAAACACCTCAAACACCCCTCGCACTCCTCATTAACATTCACCCACACTCCCATTCAACCCTACACTCACTACATTAACTCAACGTCAAAATACCTACATCCCAAATCATTTATCCTGTACTGTTTATTCTTATTATAGTGTTTTTTTTCTTTCTTTTTTTTTATTGTTTAAATTAGTTTTTGCATGGAGCACCGTTCCATTCCATATCTGGAGAAGGGCGTTGTTAGCTGCGCTACAGTTTACAACTTTTGCAGCTATCATCGTTTTACTTGTACTTAGTCTTGTGTTATTGTTCCGAATAAACTTTTTATTATTATTTATTATTATTATTAAGACGATAAAATTTATTTCAAAACTCGAATTAGTGTTTTTTTTTGCATAATGTCCATGAATTTTAAACACTCATGGAGTCTTTTAGTACCTATTTAATGTCAAGAAAAAAAAAATGTTTATGACTAATAACATTATTAAGGTTGGGTATACCACTGAGGGTCTTATGGCTAAATAAACAGCCGCACGGGTAGATCGAAGGTTAAGCTACGCTTGTCGAGGTTAGTCTAAGGATGGGCTATCATCCATTAGATATCAAGACCCCTACGTGCTATGATTAGCCGATCTTTGACAGTTGTTAGGGGTTGTCAGAAATCTGGAAGTCTGACAACCAGTTAAAAGAGATAGGTACCCACTAACTGCCTTGTGAAGCGGAGACAGTCAGTCCCTCATGTAAAATACTGGTATTTAACTGAACTCGGGCTACTTCAATACTCCCTGTATTCCCCAGATGCAGCTCAAATATGCTAGCACTCACAACTTCCACAGCACATCATCTCCCATATAGAAATAGCAACCCTCAACACATTTCTACCCACTAATTTAATACGAGACCCTTCATGTGCGATCAGTATCGGCAATACAATCCTCCTTGGTAAAGCAGACACGCGCGGGCTTTTAACCTTTAAATAAAATAAAAAAGGTAAGGTCATAGAGTAAGAATGGTGTAGACGGGAAACTCCTGTTGAGCAGCTCCAACACGTTCAATTGCGATTGTCAATTTTAAGTCATTGTCAATTGCGATTGACCGTTTACGAATACAATTGAAGGGATTGTCAATCGCAGTTACGTGATTGAAAGTAATTGGTAAAAAATTTGATTGATGCTCAGTTTTTTTTTTTTTGTCATTGACAATCGTTTGCGTCATCCGCGCGTCTGACAGCAGTGAAAACAAACATGGCGGATACCCCACGTAATATGAAGGACCGGGAATTTTTATCGAGAGTTAGCGCAAACAATTGACAATTGCAATTGAAGTGGATCAATGGCACCTTCAATTGCAATTGTCAATAACGTAGCACATTGACAATCCCAATTGATCGTTTCGGGGCTGCTTTATTCTAACTGTTAGATCGTACTTTCGTGGAGTATTTTAAAAAAGGAGGTTTGTACGAGCCTGCACTTATTTGAGTTTAGAATTGCATTCCAAGATGAAGGAAATGTGAGGCTCAATAGAAAGGCGAGAGTACTACACCCATTTTTAAAAAATGTCATGTTTTAAAAAAAAACTTTTTTACAAAAAAAACAACCAACTTCCAAAAAAAAAATACACTAAAAATTCATAAATAACTTTAATTTCGGAAGTCGGTGTTTGTATTTTACTTCTTCGTTATTTGACACCGACTTCTAAAATTAAAACTATTTATGATTTTTTTTTTTGGAAGTCGGTTGTTTTTTTTGTAAAAAAGTTTTTTATTTTTCACTTTTTATTTGTTATACCCCAGAACTAAAAACCCCAATATAATGGAACGTGGAATTAAAACATTTGGAGAACACCAAAACGTCATCGAAGTACACGTATTTTCCGTTTTTGTTCAGTTTCTCAAAAAGCGCTTAAGCAATTTCGATAAAATTTATATCAGACCACCTCGGGAGTATATTCTTTCAGATAAAAAAAGAATTTTGAAAATTGGTTCACAACTGACGGAGAAATCGCGTAACATACATACAAAAAAAAAAAAAAAACATACAGACGAATTGAGAACCTCCTCCTTTTGGAAGTCGGTTAAAAAACGAGGAGTTTCTCAATTCGAACATTTTTTTTTTGCGTATATTCAGCCCTCACTCTGTCTCTATTTATGAACCGATCTTAATGATTATTTTTTTATTAGATAGGGTATACCTCAAGGATGGTTCCATGTCAAGGACATCAGGATCTGATCATGGAATCCTGATAAATTTGAGAGAAAACCTCGAAAATTGGGCATGAATATGGTTTCTGTTACTTTTCATAACTTAATCAGGTATTTGCATTTAGGAATCATCACATCATGAAACTGAGCTGATGGTAGAAACCATACCTTTCCTAAACAATAGAAGTTACATATAAAAAACTGGTTTTAGTGACAGATACCTACCACTTAACATCCTTTGAAGAAAAGACGTCTTTAGAATATTGGAGGTAACCTAAACTGGTCAATATCCTGGAAACCTCAAGGATGGCTACATCATCAGCTCAGTGCCAAGAGGAATGATGAAGGATTGGAAATTAGCCTCAGAGTATTAAAAGATGATGCGAGTTACAAAAAAGCATAAAATAAAAAACTTTTTAACAAAAAATTCAACCGACGAAAAAGAACTAAAAAGCAAAAAATAAATAAGCCTTTTAAGTCTTGAGTATTGAGCTTATTTACCTACATAAAATATCAAATTTTATATGAACTAATTTTGAGTCAGCGCCAAATAATAAAATGATGAATTACCTACATCTAGCCTTCTTTATTTCTATGTACATTATAAAATTTACATATTTGATAATCAGATTGCTGTTTGCATAGATACGCTGAACAGTTGACAGTTCACATAGCCATATGACGTATAACATGGCGGCTACTATTCCATTGTGTTTAAAACAGATTAAAAACAACTGAAAACTTTGAATTGAATTTTAAAATGTATATTGTTTTTTTATGAACTAAAACTAATATTTTCCGACTGCTTTTTGCCTATGCTATCTCAATATTATATTTTAAGTTTTTTTCTCCTACAGAGTACCCTATTGACATCGGGATACGAGTTATAAAATTAAAATGGAGCTGGGCATGACGCACCAGGCAAGGCGTGGTGACCGAGAGGCATCCAAGAACTGGAAGGAGAAACGTTGGTCCTCCAGCGGCGAGATGGGCGGACGACGTCACAGGAGCGTGGGGATTGGGGGGTCTATGTTCAGCTGCTGGCGAATTCGGGCTGCAGATGATGATGATAGAACTGACTCTTGTACTTGAGCGCCTAAGGGTGCGTTTCCACTGAAGCGGAGCTGGGCGGAGTGGAGCGAAGACGTGCAGGAATCGCCACTCGTCTGTTCTGTGAATGGAAACGCACCCTTAGGGTTAGACATTTCGCTGCTTTGGGAGTGGCGCGAGGAGGCCAAACGCCGGGGCGAAACTCTACTGCCGCGACACCTCGCGGCTCGGCAGGCGGAGCTCCGGCAGGATCTCATAGCGACATGGAGACAGCGACTTTCTCACCGGACATGGTTGTTTCGGGAGGTTCCGGCATCAGATAAGGCGGGAGGAAACGCCCGGGTGTTATCACTGCCCGCATCGCCCAGAGGACACGGTGGAGCATACGGTGGAGGTCTGCCCTGGTGGGCCGGAGCACTGCTGTGTCCTCGTGGATGCGATAGGTGGCGGCGACCTCTCGCGCCTGACCCTGGCTTAGGACATGGTACGGAGCGAGAGGGAATGGGAAGCAGTCTCCGCCTTCTGCGAAGCAGTAATGCTCGCGAAGGCGGAGGCGGGACGCGTGAGGGAAGCTCAACGGAGTGGCCCTCATGGCACCGGCCGCTACCACCGCAGGAGAGGCACTGGGCATAGGACGTCGCGGGACAATCTCCGGCCACCGTAGACCCGGGCCAGCGGACGGCGAGCACTGGGTAGCTCGCCGTCCCATCAGCACCAGGCCCGTGAGTCGACGGCGCGTAGTGTTCCACGCGGGCCTCAAAGAGATGATTGTCAGCCACCACTGACGGGGCCCATCGTGGCCGGTGCCTGCATGTCTAGGGGTAGCGGATAAATTCTCAACATTAGTTATAGGATGGCATACTGTCAACTGTCAAGTCTCTAAATCACGCGAGTGACGGTTACTAGACTCTTCTAAAATCGCCTCAGTAATTTCGAATTCGCGCGTGCAGCGACCAGTTGACGCATATTTCCGAAAGTGTATTGTGAGTGACCACGGCCGTAAACTAGTGTTTAAATAGTGTTCCAACATGAATGGGTAAGTAATAAACCATTTTTAATGCAATTGTGTAAGATTTTGAACAGAAATAGTTATTTCAACAGACATTGGAAGTCATCTTGCACGCCATGGCCATTAATTTACCGGCCGTTAATTGGCCGCTAATAATAAATACATTATTGCAAATTCAAATTCATTTATTTACCAGAATGTAGGTTTAAAACGTATGATCTTAAATCTATGACGGGCTCTTTACATTCTACCATTAAATATGGTATGTAAATATTTTAATTAAGAAAAAGACAGTATCAACACCAACAACAATAACAACCTATCCTAACCTATTATAACCTATGTCAGTTCAAGAGATAAAATTTTAATGTACTGTCAGATTAAGAACCATACTAATATTATAAATGTGAATGTAAGTTTGTTTGTTACGCTTTCACGCGAAAACTACTTAACCGATCATCATGAAACTTTGTACACATATTTTTGGAGGTATTAGAAGTAATATAGGATACTTTTTATGAAAAAAAATAATTACGAAAGATACATAAACGCGGGTGAAACCGCTGGCACAGCTAGTATTATTTATAAATTATTGTAAATTGTAATAATGATAATGTCATAACTATTATAAACTCCTACCAATATTATGTTGTTCAGTTTCGTTCTCCCCGGTCTGGCATGTATTCATTGAGATCGTAAAAGCATTTTTCTTTTAAACATTGTGTTATTTTTTTTTTAAATATGCAATCAAACTGTCGTTATTACGTTCGTTGTTAAGTATGTTACCTAAGCATTTAATCTAATAATTACCGTAAGGAATTAGCGTAGCGCATCTTGGGTTTTCCCCCATCTGTGGAAGTATCAATATTGATACCGTTGTAATGAAATTGTTTACGTTTTGGTTGTTGATTTCTGAAATGTTTTTGTTAGGCAACATGACCTTGTATTGTGTTTTTCCATTAGTAAATATTATAATCACGTTGATTGTGAAATAATATTTCAAATAAATGCAATAGTACATGCTCTGTGATCCAAACAATGAAAGAGTTTATTTTTCAAGTGTTTCGATTGTGAATCATTGTTCGTAAACTAATCAATTCAAACAGCTAACACTTTTTTTGCAATAAGATTGTGTACCAAACTATGTAATAAGATACTATCCTAAGCCACTTGGTTTACATAGTTCCCGGAACTGAAGTGTAAACATAAACAAATATTTTTCGCGGCGGCCCGGTCCTGATCTGGGGCATGTTTTAAAAACATTGTGCTATGAAATAATTGTATGGGGTGGTGTGTTCTTTTAATTGATAAATGTGAAATAATGTATAGTTATGTTTAGAATTCGAAAAAATTTTGAAATAATGGTATGTTTTTTTAATTATGACCACTTCTATACAAAAAACGGGGTGAATTTCGCTAAGCCTGATTTCAAATAAGAATTAATAATACATTTCAAGGTAAACTGCACTAATCATCTGTAATGTGGTAGCTTATTTCATAACTATACCAACGACGTAACTTTTATACACAGTTCCCTTACAAAAACCAGAGATATCGTCATTTTAATCGAACGCGCCGACATCGCGCGCGGCCACCCAGAGGTGCCCCACAGATGCGGCGATTCGCGCAAAAATGGCGCCACAGAAAGAAAGTATAAGCAATATTCTGATGTAGAAATTACGAAATAATACGGTGGAAAAATCATATCTTGGGTCCCATTCATACTAAAGCAACAGAAATTGGTGGAACGGTAGGTTACTGTACATACAATTAATGGAATACATTTGAACTGGAATACATAGTTCTGTTTTCTATATAAGATTTTATTTTTCATTTTTAGGGTTCCAAACCTCCGCATGTAAAAACGTAACCCTTATAGGATCACTCGTGCATCTGTCTGTCTGTCTGTTCGTCCATCTGTCACAGCCAATTTACTCTGAATCTACTCTACCGATTAAGTTGAAATTTGGTAGATACATAAATATCTGTGACTCAAACAGAAACTTGTAACGTAAATAAATGAATTTTTAATATGGGGGTCACTTTGGGGTGCAAATCATAAAATAAAAAAAAAGATTTTTAAACTGTAATACATATGAAAGGGATACATATCAAATGAAAGGGCTTATTGTAAGGATTTCAAATATATTTTAATAATACCAAAATGTATATTTTTTAAGTCATTTGAGAAAATAGATGAAAAATTACCATTTTCCCCCTATATCCCCGAAACCACTAAGCCCAAAATTTGTCAGAATGTAGTTTGTTACTTATAAATTACAGGAAAACCTATAAGAAGTACATATATGTAGTCTAAACCTGTATAAATATGGTTTGTTCAGAACCCTTTGCGCACGAGTCCGACTCGCTCTTGGCCGTTTTTTTTTAATGGTGCAAATATTACAAAACTATGATATTTAAAAAAATATATAACATGTCGTAGCGAAGCGAAGTGACACAAAAATTGGGTTTTTAACACACTGTGGGACGTACTAATTCCACGCAAGCGAAACCGTTGGCAGAAGCTAATAATAAAAAAATGATTTAAGTGTGTAGATCATTATTTGTGTAAGTGATTTAAGTGTGTAGGTGATTATTTGTGTAGGTGATTTAAATGTGTAGGTGATTATTTATGTAGGTGATTATTTGTGTAAGTGATTTAAGTGTGTAGGTGATTATTTCAATACTCTAAGGAAATCGTTTTACTTCGGTACGCTTTTCTTATTCTATGGCCACATTCTCGGCAAGAGAACCTATGTATGTGAGGCGTCAGAGTGATTCGGTTTGAGAAGGATTTATCTTTATGTTCCACGCAATTTAGGGCTCGTTTTTCGGTATAAAGTTTACGTAAAATGTGGTTGGGACCTCTAAGTAATGGAGCCCGTAGATATATAGATCCGTCACTAAATAAGTTAATAATTAAAGTAATCATAAGGGGTCATGGGTCAAGGGTGAGTTTACGACTAAGTTTGCAACGACGTTCCAACTTTACTTAAAAAAATATTGTTTTTTAGTTGTATATACACTGTTTTTTTTTGTTTAAAAATACGTTGTATCCCCACACTAGGAATTGCTCCTGTATCGTGGGTGCGTGCCAGACTTAATAAACTCACATAATTATACAAACCACCCAGACCTGGGCATCGAACCCGCGACACGCAGCGCACCAGCCAATCACCCAACCACTGCGCCAACCTTGCCAGCTCTCTGATGTAGCGACATCTTCGCTACCTCCACACTGATAATTCATGTTCTTAAGGTGAAAGCGCCAGGGTAGCCCGCGAAATTTAAATTTTCTTACGTTTTTTGCAATTTGCAGGTCAGTATCAGGTAGTATGTTGGTCAAAGTATGATTCCCGGCCGTAGCAATTGTACGTATTTACAGAACAGTAATCATTAAAATCATCAATACAACTCTCTCAGTTAGAATTAATGCCAAATGTCATCTATAGGTATATATAAAATTCAAACTCCTGACTGACTGACTGACTGATATATCAACGCACAGCCCAAACCACTGAACTTAGGGACTTTAAATCTTTCACATAAATACCAACAGTGTAGGCACCTACTAAGGGAGGATTTTTGGAAATTCCACCCCTAAAGGGGTAAAGTAGGTGATGGAATTTTGTTTGAAAAATCTTACTGCTTTGGTTTTAAAAATTTAAACTTAGCAGAAACGTGTCTCTAGTAAATAAAAAGACTCGACATAATTAGTTTGCCAAAACTATCCCCAAATAGGGGTTTAGAGGTTGTTAAAGTTTGTATGGTAGAATCTTTACGCTTGGTCCGATAAAGTTAAACCTCAGCACAAATAATCTTGAGTTTTTTAACGTGATTCTGAAAATGCCACTCAAATTTATAATTAAACTCTTCAGGGTGAAGGCGCGGGCGGGAGCTAGTAATTTCATTAAATACTACACGTAAGAAAAATTGAATTTCGCGGGCTACCCTGGCGCTTCCACCTTAAGATCTACAGTCTACTTTGGCAGTGTAATGTTTCAAGAACTGGAAATATTATTGTAAACCTGTTCATCAAATGCCAAGGGCCATTATTATTAATCAGACTCTCATTAGAAAATTCTCATTTATGCGTTTTCTGTTGTTGAAATAACGTACGTCAAAATGAAGAATAAAAATTCACATTTTGACCTAATAGGTAAAGCATATAAGTATAGGTATAGCTATGTAGCTATTTTTAACCCCAATCAATAAAGGGCAATCCAGGGCCAGTATTATAAAATACTTTACAATGAATGACCCACAACACAGTTTATCGATCATGAAGAATTAAAAGCCAATTCACACGTCATTCGGTCCGGACCGGGCCGTCCGGCACGGAACCGGACGGCCGGGAGATATTAAAAACGTCACGGCTTAATAACCGTACGATTATCACCGAAGCGTAGTAACGATTGTCGGCTGGTTTAAGATGAGAACTTTCAGAGATTCGAGTTTGGGATAAAAGATGTATGAATTTAAAAAAGGGGTGGCACAATACCTATAGGCTACCTATACCTATACCTATGAGGCTCGTGGCTCGTGACAAGTCACTTTTCAAGCAGTCTGATGCAGTTGGTGGCAGTTTTTTAGTTCAATCAGACTGGTTGAAAAGTGACTTGTTCGGAACTTTTCCGTTGTTTTTTGCATTCCGGTTTTTTGAAAATATTATTTTCTTATTTTCTATATTATAGTGAGTTACACCTTTGAAATCCCCTCCTCGAACCCTTTATTTTGATACCCTACTTAATATACGAGTAGAAAGAAAAAGAAAGAAAGAAAGAAAATACGTTTATTTACGGTAAATATGACGCAAAAAACAGAGAAACACAAAAACAAAGAAAAACTGGGGGAAAAAAATGCGTCACATCCACGCAAAACGGCCATCGCTCAGCTTAAGTGCTATGACCCTATGCAAGACAGAGCCCCAGCGCTGGTTTTCAGCGACAGCCGGCGCCGACGTCATGACGTCAACCGGTGCAGAAAACAATGAGTAAAACTTCTAAATATTATACAGCGCAAAAAATATTAATATTTAAGTGGCAACATTCCATTTCCTGCAACAAGACGCACGCGCCGCCGGCTTTGATTTTAATCTGTGCCTCTCAGCTGTCAGTAAACTATCTTTGACAATGACAATGTTAGATTAGAATAGGTTATGTAATAAAAAAATGGCTCATGGCGGCACTATGCAGGCGTTGGCAGGCATTACGCAATGACATTATATAATGAATGTTATGATGAGATAATAATAAATAGTTAAGGGAAATTGTATAGCGAGTAGTGTTATTGTTTTTGGGAAAAAGTGTTTATGAAAGTGTAGAACGATGTATATCACAAACACATTGATTGACAGAACGGAACAACAAAGATGGTAAGTAAAATTAAAAATAGATTTAGATTTAGTCACTGCACAAAGACATTATACTCGTAGAGTAATAGTACCAAATTATAAAGTATCAAATTATATAGTACCAAATTATATAGTAGTTTGTCGACTTTCATTTTTTTCATTTTCACAATCCCATATTGTATTTTGATTACTGCCATATTTTTAGTAGCACTCGCAAGATTAAGACAAATCAATTGACGTGAGAATTATCAACATCGGCCCTCGCATTTGGTTTCTAAAGCGCCACAAAGGAACAAACACACATACATACATTCATAGGCTAATAAACACATTACCCTCCCTTGATAAAAAGGGTGGCATACTACACGAGCCTCGTGGCTAAATTAAATTAAATATAACTTTATTTCAGACGATGTCCATAATTTGGTTAGTATTTTGGTGTTAGTAACAATAGTGCTTATCAAATATGTTAGTACTGTTAGTTTTCAGAAATTACTTAATTATTTAGAAAGGGTGGCATAATGTACGAGGCTCGTGACTAAAAAGGGTGGCATAATATACGAGGCTCGTGGCTAAAAAGGTTGGCATAATATACGAGTCTCGTGGCTAAAAAGGTTGGCATAATATACGAGGCTCGTGGCTAAAAAGGTTGGCATAATATACGAGGCTCGTGGCTAAAATGGGTGGCATAATATACGAGGCTCGTGGCTAAAAAGGGTGGCATAATATACGAGGCTCGTGGCTAAAAAGGTTGGCATAATATAATTCGTGCGTAACTCTGTCTATCACAGTCATTTTGCTCAAAATCTACAGACCGTTTTTTTTTTTGTGGGTTGGGAAATCATCCAATGACATCTCCCGCTCTGGGTGGAACGAGAGGGCGTGTCAGACTCTTACTGACTAAAACCCACCCCTGTTCCTTCCCTGCCCTGAGTGCCCAGGGGCGCGGTAACTCTGTTTCGAATTTATCCACAACCCCTGGGCAGACATCGGCCATGACGGGCCCCGCCATTATTGTTTTTTTTTTTTTGTGGGGTTCGAAATCGTCCAATGACTTCTCCTGCTCTGGGTGGAGCGGGAAGGCGTGTCAGACTCTTACTGACTAAAATCCACCATTGTTCCTTCCCTGCCTGAGTGCCCAGGGGTGCGGTAACTCATTTTCAGAATTTATCCGCCACCCCTAGGCATGCAGGCACCGGCCACGATGGGCCCCGTCAGTGGTGGCTGACTACATCTCTTTGAGGCGCGCGTGGAATACTACGCGCCGTCGACTCACGGGCCTGGTGCTGATCGGACGGCGAGCTACCCATTATTCGCCGTCCGCAGGCCCGGGTATACCAGATCGATTCAGTTGAAAATTGATACACATTAATTTATAATAGTGATCGACTGGTGATCGATATTCGACCATTAAGGTTTTATTGTCAAAGACCATAAATATGACATGACATGACTGCGAACCATAAACAAAAAAGTATAATTATACGTGTCAATGGCATGGTAGTGTGTGTAATTATTTTTTAATAATTTATTTTATTTCTAATGCATTTATTTATAAAAATAATTATTATTTTATTCACACTACCATCTCTATGCAGACGACTTGCAGCTTTATCGCCGCTTTAAACCTGAAGAGTTTAATGGAGCTATCGATGCCATCAATAATGATCTTAATAATATCAGTCAGTGGGCTAAAAGTTTTGGACTATTAGTAAATGCAGCAAAATCACAAGCTCTCGTTATTGGTGGCAGATACTTTGTAAATCTGTTGAGTAGCCAGTCTCTTCCTCCAGTTTTGTACGATGCCGTCGCGTCCAAAAAGGTCAAAAGTTTAGGTGTTTTCCTGGACTGCAATCTATCTTGGAATGTTCACATTGCAGAAGTAAGCAGAAGGGTGCTTTGTTCGTGTCGGTCTCTGAAACGTCTCCAGAAGTTCCTGCCTTTTTCGACCGAAGTTACTCTCGCTCAGTCTATTCTTCTACCTCTTCTAGACTATGCTGATGTCTGCTTCCTTGATGCGACTGAGAAACTCCTTGATAAGCTCGAACGTCTGCAGAATTTGTGCATACGCTTCATCTTTGGCCTTCGGAAGTACGATCATGTATCGGAATTTCGGAAGCGGTTGAGGTGGCTGCCTATTCGGCAACGTCGGGATACCCACATTCTTTCCTTAGTCTTTTCAGTTCTTCACAATCCCAACTCCCCCTTGTATCTCCGGGAACGCTTTAAGTATTATATTGTTCAAAGAGGAAAACCTTGCCGCTCATCGTCCTCTCTTCTCCTTCGGTTGCCTTCCCACTCTTCTAGTCGTTACGGTGGATCCTTTACTGTTCGTGCTGTACGCCTTTGTAACTCTCTTCCACACACTCTAAGGGATAGCCCTTCGTTGGAGGTGTTCAGGAGAGGAATAAGGCAGCATTTCCTGTTAACATGACCCATAATAATATGTTTTTATAGAATTTCTTTGTTTATATTATAGGTATACAGGGTGTAACGGAAAGGTGTGGTCATATTTTAAGAACTGCATCTGCCCATCGATATGAACAACTTTTTTCAAGAAAATTCGAGGAAATTCTAAAAAAAATTTTTTACTCCCCATACAAATATTGATCAGCTGATGATAACTTTGTATGGAAAGTCCAATTTTTTTTTTGGGATTTTTTGATTTTTTCTTAGAGAAAGTTGTTCATTTCCATGGGAAGAACCGGCTCCTAAAATATGACCACACCATTCCGTTACACCCAGTATATTATGTTTGTGTATCACATATTTGTTTAGTTTATTTAAGCAACAATATTAGATTTTGAGTTTTGTTGTGCACTTAAGATAATCCTAAGCAATTATGTATTTTTAACCAACTTTCAAAAAAGGAGGAGGTTCTATGTTCGACTGTATGTATGTTTTTTTTTTTTGTATGTCCCCCGATTTCTCCGTCAGTTGTGGACCGATTTTCAAAATTCTTTTTTTATCCGAAATAATATACTTTCGAGGTGGTCCCATATAAATTTTATCGAAATTGCTTTAGCGCTTTTTGAGAAACTGGACAAAAACGAAAAATCCGTTTACCTCGATGACGTTTTGGTGTACTCCAAATGTTTAAATTCCACGTTCCATATTATTGGGGTTTTTAGAAAAATAAAAAACTTTTTTACAAAAAAAAACTACCGACTAAAAAAAAATTCACTAAAAATTAAAAAATAACTTTTATTTCGGAAGTAGGTCTCAAATAACGAAGAAGTAAAATACAAACACCGACTTCCGATATAGAAGTTATTTTTTTTAATTTTAAGTGAATTTTTTTTTTGTCGGTAGTTTTTTTTGTAAAAAAGTTTTATAAAAATCTTATTCTACCACACATTGTAAACAAAACCTCAGAAAAATACCAATACTCCTCCACTAGAACTAATCAGTTTAATTGATAGCTGATATCCATGTTGTAGCTAATGAGCGAGCATTAGATCTCGTTACTTTGCGTTAGTGCAGCTTGGCACTGTTCCAGGAATACCAGATGAGAAGGATTAACCCCTCAGCATGTAAATGTGTACGTATGTATAGGTACAGATCAGTCGATGGGATAGGAGCCTTCGAGTTTTCTTCGTTTTGAATGGATTAAAACCTAATGGTAATGTAATGAGTTTCCTAAGCTGGTGTAAAACTTGTTCGAAATTCATTACTTGGAATACATCACCCCGTTTACCATCTGCAAGATTAATCAATGTTTGTCGAGGACCGTCTGTGGATGTGTGACCATCCAATGGTATTCTCAGACCACTCCGTGTCTCATAAATCATGTTAAGGTTTTTGTCCTGGCTGTCACAAATTATTGATCTTTGACAGTACTTTTGGAAAGTTAGAAGCCCGAAAATCGCAGTGCTTGACTTACCATGGGATTAAGTTTTCCCCAGTTACTGGATTGTAGTGGTCAGATAGGCAGTTCCTCTAAGTTGCCAGTCGTCTTCAGCTGCATTCGGTTAAACTGGAAACCGATCACAACATACTTAATCATAATCATCATTTATTGCATTCATGTAGTTTAAAAGTTGTTACAAGTATATAGGTTTCATACATGAACCCTGCTAGGGCACAGCAATAATTCAATAGTTTAAGGTGATACAGTGTCACAATAACAAAACAAACCACTGTGCTTAAAACAAAAATAAGTACTAATTTTTACATGTTTATCAGGTGTCCATCCTTTGCTATTTAAATAAGGAACTGTCATGATATAATATAGGATAAAAACAATTGGTCATCATTTCCATTCATTAAATAAAATAAGATAAAAAATTAAATTAAAACAAATAGAGTTAAGAATAATAATCATTAAAACAACATAATATAGGTAGTAGGTCAAAATTATAGATGCTGTGTGTATTGTGCTGGTATGAATTACAATGTCAAAATTTACTTATCGTCAAAGAATTCCTTTAGAGTGTAATACGATTTTGATGTAAGGTATTTTTGGAGACTGTTTTTAAATTTATTTTCGTACTCTTTGTCCTTAATTGAGTTTGGAAGCCTTGTTATATATTTTCACGCACATGGTTAAAGGTCCTGAATGGAACATAGTTAATTTTGAGATTGGTAAGGCTAATTCATTTTTATTTTGGCGTTTATCACTGCGATATTGTGTGCGAAGGTTCTTAGTGAGTGGGAACTGTTCCTGACTGGTGTTTTCTAACAAATTTTCTAACTTCTAAAATGTAGATACCAGTTAGTGTAAAGACTTTGTATTTTACAAAAAATGGCTTGCAGCTTTCTGTGTTATCTATATTGGCAAGAATTCGCATACATTTCTTTTGCAGAATAAAAAGTCTATCCCTGTCTACACTATTTTTTGCATATGCATAGTATGCTGTTAGAGCAGTTTTGAAGTCGGTAGCTCTTTTTAGCTCCCCTAAGGCATATACAGAGTGGTGATGACAATACGACAATAAATTAAACCTCGCATACCTCAAGACGTTCTCAGTCTACATACAAAAAATCATTTGAATATATCCAGTAGTTTAGTCACAGGAAATTATTTTTTAACCGACGAAAAAAAGGAGGAGGTTCTCAATTCGACCGTATATATATATTTTTTTTTTTTTTTTTTTTTTTTTTTTTTTTTTTTTTTTTTGTGTATGTTCAGCCCTCACTTCGTCATTTATGAACCGATTTTGATTATTCTTTTTTTATTAGATAGGGTATACCTCAAGGGTGGTCCCATGTCAAGGAAGTCAGGATCTGACAGTGGAAACCTGATAAAATTGAGAGAAAACCTTGAAAATTGTGGGCACGTTTAGCGTTTCTGTATGTATGTTCGGCCTTTACTCCGTTATTTATGAACCGACTTTGATTATTCTTTTTTTGTTAGATAGGGTATACCTCAAGGATGGTCCCATAATAAGGAAATCAGGATGTGACAGTGGAATCTTGATAAAATTGAGAGAAAACCTCGAAAATTGTGGATACGTTTAGCGTTTCTGTATGTATGTTCGGCCCTCACTCCGTTATTTATGAACCAATTTTGATGATTCTTCTTTTCTTGGATAGGGTATACCTCAAGGGTGGTCCGATGTCAAGGACATCAGGATCTGATCATGGGATCCTGAAAAAATTGAGAGAGAACCTCGAAAATTGGGCACGAATATTGTTTCTGTTTACTTTTCATAACTTAATCAGGTATTTGCATTTAGGAACCATCACATCATG
Organism: Polia nebulosa; assembly: GCA_951329385.1. NCBI lineage: Eukaryota > Metazoa > Arthropoda > Insecta > Lepidoptera > Noctuidae > Polia > Polia nebulosa. The sequence goes on along the minus strand of OX589613.1, from coordinate 22,260,601 downwards.
AAACTGAGCTGATGATGGAAACCATAGCTTTCCTAAACAATAGTAGTTAGATATAAAACTAGTTTTAGTGACAAATACCACTTAATATGGTTTGAAGAAAAGACGTCTTTACAGTATTGGAGGTAACCTCAACTGGTCAATATCCTGGGAACTTCATGGAAGGATGGTAATTTCATCAGCTCAGTGGCAAGAGGAATGATGAAGAATTAGAAATTTGCCTCAGAGTGTTACAAGATGATGCGAGCCACAAAAAATCATAAAATAAAAAACTTTTTAACAAAAAAATTAACCGACGAAAAAGAACTAAAAAGCAAAAAATAAATAAAACTTTTAAGTCTTGAGTATTGAGCATATTTACCTACACAAAATATCAAATTTTATATAAACTAATTTTGAGTCGGCGCCAATTAATAAAATGATTAATTACCTACTTACAGCCTTCTTCATTTGTAAGTACTTATAAAATTTAGATATTTAATAATCAGATTGTTGTTTGGCGCCGACTCAAAATTAGTTTATATAAAATTTGATATTTTGTGTAGGTAAATATGCTCATTACTCAAGACTTAAAAGTTTTATTTATTTTTTGCTTTTTAGTTCTTTTTCGTCGGTTAATTTTTTTGTTAAAAAGTTTTTTATCATTTTTAACATTTGCTACATGATGTATCTGATAATAGGGAAACACTGTCAGGTTAACGACCCATATCGGTATAAACATCAAAACATTAAAGTCACGTTGCCAACTCGCTACTTAAACACTTTCGCCAAATTAGTATTTTCATCTTATTTAGTGAAAATTATACCTTAATTCTGAGTAATAAGAGTCATAAAGCGTGTCATCAAAGTTGGATAAGAAAGTAACGAATGCGGAAATTGCAATGCACTCATAATATTAATAGAAAATTTAGTGTGTACGAAAGAGATAAATCTAGTTTCGTTTGTTACTTCGAGTTCTTGAAGAAATTTGCTACTACTTTTACTTTAGCTTAGTGTGTCGCCGCGGTCCTGTGAAGAGTCACGCGTCCTCGCTTTGTAGGAGCCGCTAACTTTCGTGTAGGTACTTCCCCGCCGCTCCTGTTTAAATTTGTAAATTCATTTACGACGGTATTAGTGCGAAATTGGACGCTTTATTTTGGTGACAGGACACGTAACGTTTTAATAGGTATTTAGTTAAACAGTGAGTGAATTGTGCGAAATTAGACGCTTAGTTTTTATTGTTTTCGTGTTTTTTTTTTAACGCAACCCAACGTGTAGTTCGCGAAGGGCAGGTCAGGTGTTGACCATACAACTATTCTTAAAGTTTTAAAACGCGACAAACGGAAGCCGTATAAATACAAGAAATTGCATGCATTGTTACCTAGAGACAAACCAGTTAGGGAAAACTTTTGTCGCTGGATTGAAAATAAACATTTCGAGAATCCGGATTTCTTGTACAATGTGATGTGGACTGATTAAAGTACATTTACAAGGAACGGTTTATGGAACAGACAGAATCTTCGTTACTGGAGCCGCGTGAATCCGCGTCTAGGACGGGAGACTTTGCACCAGTACAGACTTGCTGTCAATGTTTGGGCTGTGCTAAATAATCTGTGATTCAGTGTAATTTTACTGAGCATTAATCCATAATTAAAAGCTAAAAAATCAAGTCGCTGCAGGACCGCGCGTTGTTGCCGCTCTTACGACAGGTTAGTGAACTCATATTTATAAATGGTGTTCTATTTCGTTTCTAGTTTTATGCCATTTAGTTTGTTTGAAATTTTTATTTTTTTATTTTCGATGTTAGGACATTTTTGATAGCTTAAACTTATTCTTATAAACTAGTATTGTCCGTGTTTTCATTTATTGTCGTATTGTCTTCTCCACGCTGTATAAAGCTGGCTAGTTTGTTTACCAATGAATCTATATGAGATTTCCAGTTTATATTGGTATCTATAGTCAAACCTAACAATTTAAACTCGTTTATGCATTGCAGCTTTATGTTGTTATATGAGTAATTTATATCTAATTTGCGTTTTTGGTATGGTCTATATTGCATTAGCTTTGTTTTGTCGAAATTTAATTCTAAGTTATGATCCTTTTACCATGCTATTATTCTGGAGAGCTTATCGTTTAGACTTAAGTTTAGGTTTTCTTTATTAGTGTAAGGAAAAATTATTGAAATATCGTCGGCAAATAAAATACTTTGAGCGTCAATTTCTTTAGGTAGTAGGTCATTAATATAAACTAGAAATAATAAGCATTCCAAAACGCTGCCTTGTGGTATTGACATTGTTATTTTTGCTTTTTTTGATCTTACGCGTGTTATTTGGCCAGTGTGCAGGTCGTTATGTTCTACCTCTACGAATTGTTCCCTATTCTGTAGGTACGAGCAGAACCACTTGTGTGCTGTACCTCGAACACCTATTGCATATAATTTATTAAGTAAAATTTCGTATGAAACTCTGTCGTAGGCTTTGCTCATATCCAGTAAAATCCCTACTGCGTAATTTTTGTTATTGATTATATTTAAAGCTTCCTGGATAAACTTAAATATTGCTAATGCCCGAATATAGCCAGAATGGGTTCAGAAAAAATAAATCCACAACTATTTATTCTGAACCCATTCTGGCTATCGTTGAATATTTTGTATCTTTCGCAATAAGAATAAAGTCGTTTTGACATCGCAGTCTCCATTATTTTTGAGAAGGTCGGTAGCAATGCTATCGGCCGATAATTACTAGTGTCAGTCTGGTCTCCCTTTTTATAAATTGGTTTCACTATCGATACTTTCAGCAGGTCAGGGACTGAGCCTTCATCTAAAGACTGATTTATTAAATAAGTTAGTGATAACGTTAATTCTTCAGCACATTCTTTTATAAGTGTAGGCGGTAGCTCGTCATGCCCATAACTTCGCTTGTTTTTTAATCTTTTTATAATAAACTTTATTTCGATAGGGTCAACAGGTCTTAGGTAAATGGAGTTTTCGCTTTGGGAGGAGGTAGAACGGCAAGCTGGACAAACGTTCCCGTTTGCGGTATCCGTTTTTCCTACTGATACAAAATAATCATTAAAAGCGTTGGCAATGGTAGTCGCGTTTTCTGTCACAGTATTCTGGACACGCAATTTTATGTTATTTATTGTTTTTTTGTTCTTATTTGTACGCTCTTTTATTATTTGCCACATAGTTTTCGTTTTATTTTCAGATTTACTCATTATTCTTATGTAGTTTAGTTTTTTAGAGTGGGCTACTGTTCTTTTAAGTAATTTTTCGTAACGCTTATAGTACTTTTCCAATATACTGTTCTTAGTTGTAGTCATTAATGCTTTTAGCTGTCTTTTATGCTTGCATGCTACTCTCAATCCAGCCGTTAGCCATGATTTAGATGATCTCTTTTTAATTTTTACGGTTTTCTTTGGTATACACTGGTTTAATACGTTTTGTAAGGTGTTATGAAATGACAGATAATTTGTATTCATATTTTGATTATCGTTTATTATTTTACTCCAGTCTAGTTTTTTCAGTTCTTTTTTAAACGAGTCTATGTTTTGTTTGTTAAAGATTCTCTTTACAGTTAAAATTTGTTTTTTATTAATTATTGGATCGCGGGTAGGTACAGTGATTACTATTCCTCTGTGATTTGAGAGTCCAAGCTCCACTTCTAGATGGAAATTGTCGTGTGCGTTTGTAAATATTAGGTCAATACATGTTGCGCTTGAGGTTGTTACTCTGGTAGGTTCCGTCACTAGTTGTTGAAAGTTGTACTTGGTAGTTGTATTTAGAAGATTAAATGAATTTCGATTTTTCTCAAGGATATTCACGTTGAAATCGCACATCGCCGGATATTTAGCCGGCGATGTGCTAACGACGGTCGTAAGTAAGATCAGTTGACGGAGCTACCATTTCTGTCTACAGGGTTTAAAAGAACCCGTGTCGGGAAGCCCTAAGTTCCCGAGGTCGCTTCGCTCGCTCATGGACTTATTGGTTACTCAATTCATTTTTAACAAATTATTTTATTACAATTACATAGGTAATTGGAATGTTTTATTCAAGCAAAGAATCTGTTTCATTTACTTTATCGTATGCTTAGTCGTTAGTTTGCAGAAATTATCCTTCAAATTAAAGATTGTTCTTTTTTGGTTGTTGATTGTTGGTGCCGCATGGGAAATTTTTTAACGGCCTGTGTCACTGGACACCGGTGGTGGCAACCGGGGTGGTGACCAATGGGAAAAAGCTATTCTCGGGTTGGACAAAAACTGCTAGTGAGTTTTCCCAGTAAGAATTACTCTATAGCAGCCCGGAGTTTGGAAGTTGGTGGTGTCATACCACGCACACGCGCACGGCCCGGGGGTGTCATCCCCCGTGCCTGGGCAAGCACTTGAAGCCATTTGTCCTACGCCCTGCTCCGGCGGTATCAGGTTGTCGTCCCATTGGACTATGGAGTGAAGGAACAGAGATTGAACCTGTGTTTGCACGCACGCTCGCACACTATTATATCTCCTGCGTACTTGGCTTATCTCCGTTGATTTTAACCACCGTGATCAAAATTTGATCAGGAGGATTATTTTTTCATGACCAGACTAAGATCAAACGAAACCAATTTTCTTTCGTAACTCACACCACACCAAGCATTATATTTCAACAGCCGGTGTTACGAGATTATTCAACGGAACGCTTTAATGTCCCTAGTCCCGCACTTCAGCTGCCCGGTAATAGGAGCAGCCGAATGAACACCGTTTGTCCAGCACTTTTTATGGGACACTCCACGTGAGAACAGATTTGCTGCTCGTTAAGTAGAATTGTTGCTGTGTTTTTGTTTCAGCAATCTGTTTTGTTATGTAATGTTTGTTTCAATAATGTGTTTTGTTTCATTGTTAAGACTTAATTTAAAAAAAACCGGCCAAATGCGTGTCGGACTTCGCACATTTAGGGTTCCGTACCAAATGTATTTTTGACTATTTGTATGGCTTTGGGTCAACAAGATGCTTATACTGTGAAAATTTGAAGACCAACCGATTGGCTGTAAAACCTGTATGACAGACGACGGACAGATGGACACGTGAGTGACAGCAATAGGGTTCCGTTTGGACTCTTCGGGTACGGAACCCTGAAGAGGATACCTCTTGTAAAAAATCAAGGAATCAATCTCATGACTCATCAAAAAAATCATAAAGTTATTTGACACCAGAACAAAATTGCAAAGTGCTCAAGCAAATTTTAAGTCTTAGGTATTATATTTTAACAATCATCATCATCATCATTTCAACTAAAAGACATCCACTACTGCACACAGATCTCCCTCAAATGTCGCCACAATGACCGGTCCTGTGCGTGTCCCATCCATCGTCTACCCGCAGCTCTCACTAGATCATCGGTCCACATTGTGCGAGGCCTTTCTACGCTGTGTTTTCAGGTACGCATTCGCCACTCCAGAACTTATTTTAACAATGACTATTATTAAATATGCCACATGAGCTACGCATTTTTTCAGAATTAAAAATAGCCTGGCATTCAGCAATAATTTATCTTTCTGACTGTGAAAGAATATCGGTACTTGAGTGACTGCAGAACTGGTGCAGCCGCTTCATTTTTGTTTTACGCAAATACAATCATGTGGCGGAGTTTCAGACCAGATTGAAATGGCTGATGTTTCGGCGTCGGTGGGAAACCCATATCCAATCTCTCCTCTATACTATCCGGCACCATCCCAATTCTCATTAATACCTTCATGAACGCTTTGAGTACTTCGTACCGAGGGGTAAGCCTTTTATTTATTTATTTTATTATTATTTTAGATGGGTTTGCTCTTGACTCTAGTCTAGATCAGAGGTGACAGAGACAGAGTCGACGATGGAGCGAGCTTACCCAGAAGAAGCCTGTTCACTCTAACTTTGAAGAGATTAGGGTTGCATGCATTCGGAAATACAAGACGCAAGTAGAGAGTTCCACTCCTTTTCTGTGCGCATTATGAAAGACCTTCGAAAATACTTAGTGCGAATTCGTGGAATAGCAAAAAGGTAGGGATGGTAACTTGCAGTGGGTCTAGAAGCCTTGTCGTACCGCCAATTCTCTACTGTGAAAGTGTGAAGTACGAAGGGTACTTCACACTTTCATGCAGCCGCTATGATGGCTCCTTTTCTGTAACTGTAGTGCGTCTCTGGAAATCTTTTCCACAGTCCCAACGCAACAATCCTTCTCTGGATGTCTTCAAGAGGAAACTCAAAGAGCACTGCTTTTCACTTTATTATAACATATATTTAGACTTATTTATATAGGTTTATATGGTACACTTGATCTTACCCTCAAATGTGATTTCTCTGTGCCACTCAAAAGTTTTCTGGTAGAAAACTCAACGTTGAGTTAGGCTTACCTTTGTACATGAATTGTGTAATCACTGTATATTATGTTAAGTTAAGAATATTCGTGATCCGATCAGTAATTCCTGAGAAAACCTTCTACAAAGAAACTGTTAACAATGTTCCTAAAGTATTATGGGTTTCTTGAAAAAGCCCTTCTATATTCTAGATACTACAAACAGACATTTAAATCTCAAACACATTAAAGGTTATTTTATTCAATAAAAAAAAAACTTGACTATAATTTTAGCAATGCTGTTCGTCTGTAACTTTTGACATCGTAAGGCGCAGATAGACGACTTCTAGTGATTTTAAATTGAACATCATGTCTAAACGACTAGTCCAATTTGATTAAAAAAAGATATATGTCGCCGCGAAGATTAATTGGCCACTAATTAAGCTGATTCTGTTACCTTTGTTGATTGATTCACTATAAAATAATTACCTTAAGTTTCATTACAAATCACAAATGTTTAATCAGTACCAATATTTAGAGAAGTTTTATGTTTGTAATAATTAAAATAACCTCAGATTTGGTTGGTAGTGGTTATGACAGTTGATGTCAAGACCATGACTAACTAAATCTAATAATGCGTCTAAAATTGAATTCTAATTATTTTTAAATAACTTGAATTTTTGGAAAATTGTTTTGTAAATGGTAATACCTAAAATTTACTGTGTTAGCAGTGTTTAAACGTCATCTGTCTATTTGACGTTATAGTGCTTTGTGATTCACATTCGCCTCTGGTGGGGTGAAAAAGTCTATAAAAGGCGCAACTTGAGTGCGGAGCTCACTTTGCTGCTGATTTTTGGGAAGGAAACATTGTGAGTAAAATCTATGTCTGTTTGATTAAACAAATTATTACTTTGAATGTTTTACTTGTTTTTATTTTCTAAATTCCTTAAGTTTGCCTTATAGTTCAAATAAAATCCGTTGTAGCTATAGCAGAACCGATGACCAGAATAAGGTCAGCGGTTCTGCGTATTTTTAAAAAATAACTTTATTATAACATATATTTAGACTTATTTATATAGGTTTATATGGTACACTTGATCTTACCCTCAAATGTGATTTCTCTGTGCCACTCAAAAGTTTTCTGGTAGAAAACTCAACGTTGAGTTAGGCTTACCTTTGTACATGAATTGTGTAATCACTGTATATTATGTTAAGTTAAGAATATTCGTGATCCGATCAGTAATTCCTGAGAAAACCTTCTACAAAGAAACTGTTAACAATGTTCCTAAAGTATTATGGGTTTCTTGAAAAAGCCCTTCTATATTCTAGATACTACAAACAGACATTTAAATCTCAAACACATTAAAGGTTATTTTATTCAATAAAAAAAAAACTTGACTATAATTTTAGCAATGCTGTTCGTCTGTAACTTTTGACATCGTAAGGCGCAGATAGACGACTTCTAGTGATTTTAAATTGAACATCATGTCTAAACGACTAGTCCAATTTGATTAAAAAAAGATATATGTCGCCGCGAAGATTAATTGGCCACTAATTAAGCTGATTCTGTTACCTTTGTTGATTGATTCACTATAAAATAATTACCTTAAGTTTCATTACAAATCACAAATGTTTAATCAGTACCAATATTTAGAGAAGTTTTATGTTTGTAATAATTAAAATAACCTCAGATTTGGTTGGTAGTGGTTATGACAGTTGATGTCAAGACCATGACTAACTAAATCTAATAATGCGTCTAAAATTGAATTCTAATTATTTTTAAATAACTTGAATTTTTGGAAAATTGTTTTGTAAATGGTAATACCTAAAATTTACTGTGTTAGCAGTGTTTAAACGTCATCTGTCTATTTGACGTTATAGTGCTTTGTGATTCACGTTCGCCTCTGGTGGGGTGAAAAAGTCTATAAAAGGCGCAACTTGAGTGCGGAGCTCACTTTGCTGCTGATTTTTGGGAAGGAAACATTGTGAGTAAAATCTATGTCTGTTTGATTAAACAAATTATTACTTTGAATGTTTTACTTGTTTTTATTTTCTAAATTCCTTAAGTTTGCCTTATAGTTCAAATAAAATCCGTTGTAGCTATAGCAGAACCGATGACCAGAATAAGGTCAGCGGTTCTGCGTATTTTTAAAAAATAACCGCCCTGTCTCATCTTCGACATATATATTACTCTAGACAATTGTCTTCGTAATTTAATATGTGAATATTTATTATATAATCATATTGTAATTAATTTATACAGTTATATCTAACGCGGAAAAAAATTGAGAATCACGCAAAAACTGTTAAGCATATTTTTATAAAATCTTAAGCATTTTAGAGATATTTTAATTTTTTATCATTTAGTATACGTGTTTTGGTATAATACTTCTTGTTTTATTTATAATAAATTAAAATGTCCAATTTGGGGCAGCGCTCCTTGATAAGCGTGTCCTATTACTGGATGAACGTACGACGCGTTGCGTGAGCTCAGCACAGAACACGCAAGCTAACCACTCAAGGCCGTTGGCACCTTAATGGCTGAACAGATTTGGATCAAAATTGGCACACGCGTAGACCATGTCCTAGGATAGGATACTTTTTATCCCGAAAAAATGTTCCTTGGGATAATTTTGAACTTTCATGCGGGCCAAGCCGCTGACAGAAGTTAATTGATTATAAATTTTTTTAGCAGTGATTGTGTGGAGTGTGCGTTGGAATAGCATAATTTAATTCTACCAAGCCTGTTTCATAATCAGACCTCTAATCGTACGGTGATGAGCCACCGGTACATGGTGGACATCAAACCCTCACACACAAAACGTTATGGCAACTCATTCATTGTGCGTAGAGCTAAGGAGTGAAATTAACTGCCGGAGTCTGTGGTTCTTGATACTTACAACCTGGGGACCTGTCACGGTACGGAGGAGGTGTCTCGTTGCAGGTGACCACTGACACGTAGAGGAGGACGTAGGAGTGACACGCAGAGGAGGACGTAGGAGTGACACGCAGAGGAGGTCGTAGGAGTAGGAGGACCGTAGGTGAGGAGTTGAATGAAGAATAACACACGAAGTGTTAACACGTATATTTTGTTATTTACAAAAGTAGGCTTAAATATAAGAAGCACTCATTAATAGTACTGTGACTTGGTACGTAATTAAATTGTATTATTGCACAACTCTTGGAAACTGGTAACTGACAGTTGAAGAGTCGAAAAATGATAATGAAGAGCTTCTACTAGCTCGGCTGCAGAATTAGAACTAATTTTTAATATAAAAACAGAGACTTGACAGAGAAATAAATAATTATTAAATTTTAAATTAAAAAAGGTAGGAAAGAACGTAGTTTTGGAACAGAGGTCAAAAAATAAACTAGGCTTTAACACTGCCTTGTTACAGGCCTATGCACAAGAGTGAATAAGTTACTTCTAGGCAAGCGTGCTCCATCGTCGACCACATCATCGCTTACCATCAGGTGAGATAGTGGTCAAGCGCGAACCTATCAAAAATAAAAAACCAGCCAAGAGCGAGTCGGACTCGCGCGCAAAGGTTTCCGAATAAATTTTTTTTTTCAGTCTATACGTAAAGAACTACATTCTGTATTTTTTTCAAAATTTTGGGCCTAGTGGTTTCGGAAATAAGGGAGGAATGGTCATTTTTTGTCTATTTTTTCAAATAACTAAATTTAATAACTTAAATTTCAAATAACGAATTATAAAAAATCCTTACAATAGGCCCTTTCAATTGATACGAAGCACATTACAGTTTAAAAAACTTTTTTTTTAATTTTCTCTGATTTGCACTCCCAAAGTGACCCCCATATTCCAAATTCATTAATTTACGTAACACCTTCATGTTTGGAAAAACAGATATTCATGCGTTTACGAAATTTCATCTCAATCGGTTGGCTAGATTCGGAGTAAATTGGCTGTGACAGATGGACGGACGGACAGACAGACAGACGCACGAGTAATCCTGTAAGGGTTCCATTTTTACATTTGAATGTTCGGAATCCTAAAAAGATCACAAGATTCAAGTCCATTGTTTGTTACTACTTATATATTCAGAGGTTACTTGGTTCGGTTCAACGACCGCTTAGACGTTTTACTTACATCAGGATAAAGTTTTAGGGGAATGACCTCAGGTAGGTACGAGAACTAAACCCTTCTAGTGAAGTCAAATCTGATAAACAAAGGTAGTGGAATGACTTGTAAACATTTATCTCTACAGAATTAACTTATTATAAGCTTTTATTTAACTTGAAATGTTGTTCGTTTGTTTTTTTTTTCTTCAATTTGCAAACCATTTTTCGACCATGGCATGCTTAAAGTAATAATAAATGTTATTTAATTTATTTTCGAACATCGAATAATCATTTCATCAGTATTTCAGCTTTTATGTGCAAGCAAAAAAAAATTAATAAGTATTTTCAAAAAACCCGACTGTAAAAAACAACTAAAAACTTCCAAACAAATCACTTTTCAAGCAGTCTGATGCAGTTGGTGTATTTAGTTCAGTTATTTTAGTTCAATTATTGATTTCATGCCACCAACTGCATCAGACTGTTTGAAAAGTGACTTGTTTGGAACTTTTTAGTTGTTTTGTTTTAAGTATTTTAGTTTTTTATTTTCTACATTTTATTGAGTTATATTTTTGAAATAGCCTCCTCGAACTTTTATTTTGAAAAATCAAAGCCGACGAACTATATTAAGTGGGATATCCACTTAATATAGTTCGTCGGCTTCCATTTTTTTTTTCACAATATGGCATCTGGTTGTCGCCATATTGTATTTTAGTAGCTGTCTTTTGTCTTTAGTAACACTTGCAAGATTAAGACGAATCATTTGACGTAAGAATTATCAAAATCGGCCCACGCGTTTGTTCTCTATAGTGTCACAAAGGAACAAACATACACACAAAAATTGGCTGATAAACACATTCCCTTGCGTCACGCAGTCGGGTAAAACGAAAAATGTACTCATAAGGCATCATAAAATTTGTTGGCATCGCTATCACTTCTTATATTTAAAGTGTGACCAACACGTACATCGTAATAACAGCATTGCCACTCTTCTCAATAGGTACTAAATTTGCTTCAGCTTTTAATTTTCCTGAAACCAAAAAATATAATTAAAGATTAACAATCTTTCCTGCGAGTCACAAATTATTTAATGAGACAAACGACAACTTTCACGGAACACGGAACCCATTAAGAACCAAAGTATCCGCTGAGTAGATGAACACGTTCCAGAATAAAAATGGGTCTTTCATTGTGAGCTATATTAAAGCGAAGCTCTACGCTAAATCCGTACAAAATATATTTTTATTTGGAAGTATAAAGGTTTAAAAGAGGCAGAATGAACACTTATAATTTCAAAATTTCTTTGGTATCGGCACGAATAATGTGAAAAATTTCATAACGTATAAAAATTCAAAAGCTTTTTCCCGTGGTTTTGCTTCTGTGGTCTACCACAAAGGAGCCTTGCCTTTTTCGAAATAAAAAGTAGCCTATGACTTTCACCAATAGGTACCTACTGTAACTTTTCATCTGTGGAATAATATGATATGGATCAGTACTGCCATATTAGGTCCAACCAACCTACCACAGAGTTGTTTATTTAACCCAAAGGTTGACTGGTAGAGAATGCCTTGTTGCACTAAGTCAGCCTATGTACCACTATTGTATATGAAGTTTAAATAAATAAATAAGTTGTGTTTTGCGTATTGACTTGGAATTTTATTATGAGTTCAAATTAAAAAGCACATAGTAAGAAATTAATAAAAAATTTTGAAAAAAGAAGAACTCTTCTTTTTTTTATTGTTGATAGGCACGCGTTTAACCACTATCTCACCTGATGGTAAACGATGATGTGATCGAAGATGGAGCACGCTTGCCTAGAAGTAACCTATTCACTCTTGACTTAAAGACTCCCAGGTTGTAGCTATCAGGAAACACAGACTCCGGTAGGGAATTCCACTCCCTAGCTGTACGCACAATGAATGTGTTCTCAAAACACTTTGTGCGTGTGGATGGGATATCCACCATTAGCCGGTGGCACTTCGCCGTACGTCTTGTAGTCTGTAGATGAAACGGGCTTGGCGGAATCAAATTATGCAATTCCGTCGCACACTCCCCAAAATGTAACCGATAGAAAACCGACAGGTTAGCAACCCGGCGTCTATGGTCAAGACTTTGGAGCTTCGACTCAACGAGCCTATCATTGCCGATGATCCTCTTGGCTCGTTTCTCAATTGACTCAAGGGCATCAAGCTGGTATCTGGCAGATCCGTCCCAAAGATGAGAGCAGTATACTCCATACTCGATCGAACTTGTGCTTGATAGAGTTGGAGCAGCTGTTCCGGCGTGAAGTACCGTCTCACCATTGCGAGGATCCCCAATTTTTTTGCAGCCACTTGAGCCTTGGCCTCTATGAAGGGACCAATATTGAGGGTAGATGTTAAAGTAACACCAAGAAGATCAAGTTAGCCGGTTATCGGCACGGTTACACCTCGGAAAGTTGGAGCCGGGTGAAATTGGCTACTCTTAGCGGAAAAAAGACACGCTTGGGTCTTAGCAGCATTGAACATGTCCAGATTGGCATTGCCCCATTCTGAGACAGCCTGTGAGGACAAGTTCAAGCGCCGAACCATATCCTCTCGGAGAGACGCACACGCACGCGCGTATCTCTCAGCAACAGTACTGTCGTCTGCATACCCAAAGCTACCGGGTTTAAGCAGATCGTTAACCGATTTCGGCGGAAACTGTATTGTCGGTCACTGAGGATATCGTTAGCTTCTAGGTATGCCAGGAGCTTGCCATTCAGTATACGTTCCATACTCTTACAGAGTACGGGAGTTACCGAGATGGGACTACCCTTCTTGGGCACGGGTTGCACGTTAGCTTGCATCCAAACCATCGGCACTTTGCCAGTCTCAAACAAAAGGCGAAATAGGCGTGTCAAGATCGGAGACAACTCAGACGCACAAGTCCTCAGTACAATTGCCGGTATGCCGTCGGGGCCACTAGCCTTGTTCACATCCAGGTTACGCAGTACCCTTCGGAGAACCTTCTGATGAATGCGAATATCAGATATAATCGACTCACATCCACCAAGAGTACCAGGGGACCACGCGCCACCAGGATCTAGACACGAAGATTCCACAAACAGAGAGCCAAATAAGTTTGCTTTCTCCTCAACGGAGTGGGCCAGCAACCCGTCGGGTTTCAGCAGTGGAGGTAGTGAGGGGCGGCAGAAGTTCGATTCAACCGACTTAGCCAGGGACCAAAACGCCTTACTACCAGCTGGGTAAGAAGCAAGTTTGTTCCCAATTAGGCAAATTTGTTTAAAACGAGCCCCCCGTAACACCTTCTTGCAGGACTTGGCAGCCCTGTTGAAGGCTCTCTTCTTCTGACTCACGTCATTTGCTTTGCATGCCAGGTGGGCTGCGTGTATAAGCGCATCAGCGCGATTGCACTCGGCACCAAACCATGGTCAAGCTTCGCCAGACATTGTTACGTCAGAGAATGGAATGTAGTACTCCAACACATCCATCACAGCGTCCGCGCACGACGAAATATCAGTCGAAGAAAAGCAAGTGGGCTGTCAAGGATAATATGCGAAGAAAGATCGCATGCCATCCTAATCTGCTGACCTGTATCGCCAAACCCGCCTGGTGCCTCTAGGGCTAGGATCGGGCGGGGAGTAGACGGATACAGACTTCACCAGACAGTGGTCGGAAGTACCTAATGGTGAAAAAATCGACACCGAGTAACGGATCGGTTGTCAGCAGAAGGTCCAAGCAATTGGCTGTGTGCGAATCAACATCCGGCACCCTCGTTGCCCCCTGGACCAGCTGGGTGAGATTTAATGCTAGCGCTAGCTTACGCGTCTTTTGTCCAGCATGATCTGTGCACTGGTATGGGAAGAGCCACTCCTGATGATGTACGTTGAAGTCCCCCAGTAACACTAATTGGGCAGAAGGGTACCGCTGCTGAGCCGCATCCGCCGCCTCACTGAGGTGTTGTGTGAGCCTAGTTCCAAATCACCGTGTAGCCAAATCACCGCTGTGCGAACGGTAGACACAAGCGTAGACAATTTTATCTAGGCCTGTATCCACTAGGACCCAAAGAGTTGAGAACCTGGAGTCCTCAAGGTTGCGGAGACGCCGATAGCAGGTGTCGTCCCGGGCGTACATGCATATACCAGCGTGTGGCTTAAAGTTGTGCTCCAGGGTAAACCCTGGATAAGATAGGTATGCCACGTCGGACATCCGATCTGCGTCTCCGAAAAGAACAAGAGAGCTGGTTTCTCAGTCTCTAGGTGGTGGTGGACTGCGGCGAGAATTGAGTGCAGACCCTGTATGTTGTTGAGGTGCACTTTGTGGGAGAGGGAGTGCTGCTGCTGTTCAGTTTTTCTTTTTTGTTGCTTTTAGCATATATTAAGAGTGAAGGAGGAGAGGAGAAGGAAGTGAAATGAGGTTCCTCGCCGCTTACCTTCAGGTGCGCTCTGACAGGACGGCATCATTGGGGGACTAGTCTGGAGACTGCGGGGACTTCCGAGCCCCCTCGGGAATGTCCATCGGGCCCTCTTATCTGGTCGCCAACCAGCACGATGGTACATTCCGGGCTTTTTCGACAGTTGGCGGGGCAGCCTGTGACGTAAGGAGCCTACTTGGGATAGAAAATAACAACACGTAGGTCGGTCAACGTTAAAAATATATTAAAAATAGAGAAAGGGTGTGGGTAGGTCTGCAGTCACAATTTTCACTATTCCCCGGGAGATAGCACGCTACTGCCCTGGCTCAGCCTTGGTGTCTTGGGAAGCCACGTTGCGTTTGCCCCGGAGGTGTTGGTCGACAGGAACCAGGATGGGCCGGCTGGCAGCTGGTCTAGCCGGCTCGGAGATGGCCTGCTGAGGCCACGCGGGTAACTGAATACCCGGCGTGGAGCGTGCCACCGACTCGTAGGTCGACAGGGCCCGGAAGGCGACGGCCGGCAGGTACCACGCGGCAAATCAGCACCCGGCGTAGTGCGAGCCAACGTGGCGAGCAGCCTGGTGGCGGCGGCACGATGTTTTGCGGCGGGATGGCTGCGGTAGGGTACGATGTAGGTGGTGCTCGGAACTTAGGGCTCCAAATCTTTCCTCCGATGCTAGGAATCCAGATGTGGGAATCCGGATCTGGGACCCTGGGAACAATGTCCAGCGTGTCAAGGATGGATGATAAGCTTCTCCGCTGATTTTGACACCTAGGCATGAGCAAAGCGGCTGTACGTGCGCTAACAAGTGTGGTTGTCAAAATCAGACGGAGTTTACATTGGTGAGGAGGAAAAGCATGATGACATTCAAGAGCAGCAGCAGCCACGCGCAAGTCAGCATGTACATAGCTAAGGCTATATGTATGTGCATAGTTAAGCTGATCACGCGGAAGGCGTGATTACAATGTGCGACAGATCTTTTATAGGTTATGAGCCTTGATTATACAATGCTAGGAAATGAAATTAAGGAAGACATGTTCTGGAAAGAATTTATACACAAGATTAGGAACACAGAATGCACAAAGCTACCTGTATGCTGTTCAAACACTCACCCAATTACAGGGGTTGGAATCGCGTAATAAGTTGGCAAATATTTGCCAATGCAAACTGCAGCTGCTAGGACTTGGCGATCGCTTCACGGCTCAAGGGTGTTCGACAGAACAAGGTGAGTATGAGGTCTAACGCCAACAGCTGGATTCAGATGAAAAAGGGACCACGATGTCGTTTATCGGGTTTTTATATCTTCGCCGTCATTGACAGATGTCATTGAATTCATAGACAATAGTGTTGTCAGTCAACTAAAATTGTCTATGCCTACCAAAGGCATCACAATGGCTTTTGGTCTCTGGATTTATTCAGTATGTTTATGTTTTATTAGAATTGTAACGCCACTACGTTACAGTACCCCCCAAAAAAGGTAGGATTTTTACCTGGGTAAAAATCCTTATGGTGTTACACTAGCCACCATCTGAAATACGACCCTTTTATTCATCTTCATTCATTCATCATTAGCTCATTTCATCCTTTCATAAACCTATCATACCAGCAGACCACTTATTAAAGAAGTGAGTCCGCTTCCTAACAAGTATGTAAGAGTAGATCGTCCTTATTTGACTAAATACTCGCGTAAATCTGACTTAGTTAGTGAATGTTTATTACTAAGAACCAATATATATATCAAAGTTAATAAAGAAATAAATAAAATATTGTTTTGGATTAAGGCTTGTTTAAGGAGTCTCCGCCCGCTCCTGCAGAGGCTTATTTTACTGAGTTGCAAATCGCTCAAATAGATATATAAAATCAAGAAGTAAAGTTTTTTCTAGTTTAGGTTTTGATTAAGGAGTAACTATACCGCCCCTGCAATGGCTTATTTATTGAGTTGCAAACCGCTCAGATAGCAAAATAAATAAAAACTATGGATAAAAAGGACCCATAGTTGTATATAAGGAAAAAAAAAAAAAAACTTGGTTCAAAGCAAAAACATTGTAGAAAAGGTAGGGCCTTAATATAAACGGAATCACAAATCGAACCCACAACGAGTTACGAGACCAGTTTCTGAACCAATTTTCGAAACCACAATGAGTTTTAATTAAGAAAACAATAATAACATTAAGGACTATGGCTTATTTAAGGAGTATCTTACCCGCTCCAGTAAAGATTGGTAGTAAAGACCAATTGTGATTTAATAATAATGTTTTTTTTTTTTTTTTTTTTTATATTATATTAAAAAAAAAAAAAAAAATATATATTTTTTATTTATTGAGACCTACCAATTTTAGGTCTTTTATATGCCAAGAGCCTATGTTTTTCCCCGACATATCCTGTAGTACGTAAACTAGTGGTGATTTCTTTGCTATCACTTTTGCTTTAATAAATTTTGGAGCTAGTTTTTTAGAGAACTTGTTTGCCTTGTCGCTCAAAAAATAAGTGCGCTTCATTACGAGATCACCGACACTGAACTCAGCAAACTTGCGACGCAAATTGTAATGAGAAGTGTTCTTTACGTGAGCCTGCCAAAGTCTGGATTGTACAGTATCAAAGACCCCCGACAATCCACCCAGGTTTTCTGCGTAGGTATCACGTGGAAGGAACTGTATCTCGTCACCGAGGTCGTTGTCCGTATAATGAGTTCCGCAGGTAACGAGTTCGCGACCGAAAACTAAGAAGGCTGGAGTAAATCCAGTAGCTTCGTTAACGGAGTTGTTAATGGCGAATTGTACTTTGGGAATGTATAGGTCCCATGCTCTGTGATCGTCCTCTACGTAAGTCGAAATGCAGGTTATTATGGTTCTATTGAAACGTTCTACTAAATTGACCTGTGGGGTATATTTCGGGGTATAAAACACGTTGGGTATTGCGTATTTCTTAAACATGGATTTCGCGACCTTGCCAGTGAACTGGGTACCATTGTCCATAATAATTGTTTGTGGTATGCCATGTATAAGAAATACGCATTCCTCTATTATTTTAGTAACGATGTCTGCAGTGGCTCTCTTTATTGGAAATATTAAGCAATATTTTGAAAAGCAACATGTAATGACTAAAATGTAGCTGTTTTGTTTTCGCGTGGTAGGTAGCGGCCCCATAAGATCAATGGAAATCATCTGAAATGGTCGTGCACATTGCTTCGGGCGACCCATTTCCCCTAGGACCTGGTGATTTTGGGACTTGTATTGTAAACACTTGTCGCAAGTGCTAATGTATTTTACTACGGCCTGATACATCCCTGGCCAGTAGTAAGATAAGGCAAGACGACGGTATGTTTTGAATATGCCCATATGACCTGCCGTTGGGTCTGAATGATTTTCCCTGATAGTGTCCATATGAAACTCGATTGGTATGACTTCCTTCCACGTGAATTCTGAAGTTAAATTGTTATTATTTTTCGATATGCGATATAAAGCGTTATTTTTTATTAAGAAATTTTTATATTTCGATGGGTCGTTTAGGCAGCCGTCGTAAATCTTTCTATACCACGAGTCTTTAGTGTCCAAATAAGAGTTGGAAGTACTGATGGCACTAACTGGGACGGTCCTAGACAAGGCGTCGGGAATTACGTTATCAACTCCGCGTCGATGTTTAAGAACGAAATTGAACGCCGATAGGCGCACTCCCCATCGTGCTAAACGACCTGTTGGGTTGGTAATTGACAGGAACCACTTGAGGGCGCTGTGGTCAGTGTACACCGTGAATTGCTGTCCATTTTCGATATAGCAGCGCCAGTATTCCAGGGCGGTTACGACGGCCAGCGTCTCGCGCTCGGTGATGCTGTAATTTTTCTCAGCACCTGTCAATGACTTACTCATGTAAGCAATAGGATGTTCTTTGCCGTCTATAGTCTGTGTAAGCATTGCACCGAGCCCGAAATCGCTTGCATCTGTATGCACCTCAAAGGGCTTACTGTAGTCTGGACAAGATAAGACTGGTGCTGACACTAGGCTCTCCTTTAGCTTTTGAAAGGCGGAGTCGGCCTCGGGAGTCCACTTGAATGGTGGGGTGCCCTTTTTAGTAGACGTCAATTTATTTAAAGGACCAGCCACAGAACTAAAGTTGGGTACGAAACGTCTATACCAGGTAGCAGTACCCAAGAAACGTTTGAGATCCTTCCTACTGGTCGGAGTTGGGTATTTCACAATGGCCTCGACTTTGCTTGGGTCCGTTCGCAACCCTGTGCTATCGACTACGTAACCTAGGTATTTGAGCTCTGTTCTAAAAAATTTACATTTCTCAAGATTGATGGTTAAATTCGCCTTTTTCAGCTTTTCTAGTACACGCAAAAGTAAGGTCACGTGACTATTGAAATCACTGCTGACTATTATTATGTCATCTAGGTAAGCGAAAACCTTTAGGTCGAACTCTGAGAACAACAAGTCCACTAAGCGTTGTTGTGTGGCTGGGGCATTCGTAAGGCCAAATGCAGTCCTTTTAAAACGAAATGTGCCCCTGCTAGGTACATAAAATGCAGTTTTATCGCGGTCCTCTTCTGCTAACGGAATTTGCCAGAAGGCCTTTGATAGATCTATGCTGGTAAGGTACCGCGCGTCCCTAAGGTTGTCTAAAATCTCTGAGATATAAGGTAGGTTGTAAGCATCGCGTTTTGTTATAGAATTTAATTTTCGGCTGTCTAAGCAAAATCTTGGCTGTCCGTTCTTCTTAGTGACAAGGAGGACAGGTGATGACCACGCGCTTTCACAGAGCTCGACGACGTCGAGAGAAAGCATCTCGTCCACCTGTTCCACTAGGATGCGTTGTTTTTCAGGGGATAAACGGTAATATCTCTGTCGTATAGGCTGATTGTCACCGGTGTCTATGCGGTGGTTTATTAAGTTAGTAACGCCGAGACCCTTATGCTGAGATGAGATGTGTTCGAACTGTTTAATCACATTGTCTGCTAGTTGTTTTTGAGAATCGTCCAAGTTTGCATAACCTTTGACGAAAGTTTGTTTACTTACTTTTAACGTGCAATTTTCATATGAGTTTTTTGAAACTATAACACTGCCAAGGTACTTGGGGCATAAATTAAATTTCTGCCAGAAATCTACACCTAGTATTAAATTTGGTTGAATACCCGGTATAACAAAAGCTTTCAAAGTGTGAAACTGGTTTTCAAAATGTACTGGTATGTTAATATGTCCTATACTCTGTAAGTTTTGTCCGCCAGCTGCCGTGACTGCTATACGGTCTTCGGTTATTAATGGTAAACCACGTTCTACTAAAACAGAGTGAGCTCCATTGCCTATAATTGAGACGGCCGAGCCAGAATCCAAAAGTCCGGTGGCTGTAATACCTTCAATCTGCACTGATACATATGGTCTATTGTCATGATCTAATTTTTTGTCGAGAATTGTGTGAATTTTGTATGACTGTTGATATAATTTAATTGTGTGCAGCCAATTTTGCCAGTCTTGTTTATCAAAATTGTTAGTGACACAACTCTCCTTTGTTAGTTTTTTGGTTTTGATGGTTTTTGCTTATTACATTTTTTGCATACAGGACGCTTAACGTCTTTCTGTCCGCAGCCAAAACAAAAGATCTCGTCTGTCTTCTTAGGACACTGCCTGTAGTGATGCTCAGTTGAACGACAGCGTGGACAGTAGAGAGGCCTTTGTTGTGTATTTTTATCTAAGGCATGTATAAAGTTAGGTGAGATGTTGGTATCGGTAATGTTTACTGTTTTCTTAGCTTCCGCTTTATTGTTACTATCTTTAGTGTAGTTGTGTCTATTGAATTTATTAAAATTTTTATTATCGTTATCAGGTGTCTTCCCTGAGTAAGCAAACTCGGGTGCTAAAGTCATAGAGGACGGTCGTGGTGGTTCTTTAAATTGAGCAAGACGCGCTTGTACGTTCTCATAATTGCGACAAAGAGACTTTAATTCGTCTATTGACTTGATCTCGGCTACAGAGGATAAGGTGTTAGCGTAACAAGGACGTATGTTATGAAGAAGAAGCTCTAATTTGTCTGCCTGAGTCAATTCTTTTGACAGTCTTGAGAATAGGCCTGTCATTATTGACAGGTAAATCACTATGTTTTCAGACTCCCCCTGAGTTCTTGCCCTGATTTCCGATAACAACCTGTAATCGTAGTCTGTCTGATCAAAGTCTCGTTTTAATAAAACGGCTAATTCGTCCCAACTAGATACTGAATCTCTGACACTTCGGTACCAATGGAGCGCGCCACCGGAAAATATTTCGGTCGCGTGTGAGAGGAACTTGTCTGACGTAATACCCTTTGCGAGACAAAGTTCATTAACCCGCTGTAAGAAAGAGCGCACGCAAGAGTTGCCTTCAAATTTTAATTTTGAAAATTTATTGTTGCCGCCGTCACATGAGACAGACACGTTAATCGGTGTAGCTACATTTACTGGAGCGGAGCAAGGTAGGTTACCCGTGATGGCCATAGGGTCTGAAGCTGTTGCGAGGAGCTTATTTAACTTGATGACCATTGCCTTATAATGGCTTACACACGCATCATAATCCCCTTTATGTTTGCTACCGCACGTGATTCTGTTTAATCTGTGGTATGTGTGGTTCAATAAATTTTGCATCCTAAGCAAGGAGTTTCTATCAGCTGGTTCAGTTTCCAAAGTGGTATCTACTTTGGTTAAAACCTCTAGTACGCCACTAAGATCCTCCGAAATGTCAAAAGGACTAGTAAGAATATCCTCTGCGGGAAACATTGGTCCACATTTCGCTATTTGTTTACGTAAGTCCTGAACGGTGGATGCGGGTGTTTCACCTCTGATAGCCACCTCATATTCGAGCTCTGTTTTGTGCAATGACATAAATTTGATTTGGAGAGACATTTTGATAATTTGATTTAAGTAAAATTTTTGTAAAGAATTGTTAATTAAGGTAATGATATGCAAAAGGGCGAATGTCGAAACAGCAAACAAAAGCAATGTGAAGTACTCCGTCTGTTACAAAATATTTTTAAACTGTTTGAACGTTATGGTTGATGTCCGTTAGTTATGATTTGTTTTAAATAAATTGATTAAATCAATTGATTGTTAAGCAACTGGTGCAACTAGTGTGTACACTGGCTAAGTATCCTCTTTAAGATTATCCTTCAAGTGAGAGCTGTTAGAGGAAAAAAAAAAAAAAAATTTTTTTTTTTTTTCTTTTGTTGTCCTTTGGATTTATTTTTGCTTTTAAAAATAAAGTAAAAAAACAACTGTTTGTTAAGTAACTGGTGCAAGTAATGTTTACACTGGCTAAGTAACTGTAAATTTATAATTCTCAAGTGAAAAAAAAAAAACTTAAGAGAGGAAAAAATAAAAATATTTCTTTCCTTTGGTTGTTATCCTTTGGATTTATTTTTTGTTTAAAAATTAATTAAAAAACAACTGTTAGTTAAGTAACCAGTGTTTTTACTGGCTAAGTAACCGTCTTAAAGTTAAGTTCTGCAGTGAGAAACTGTTTATAATTATTTATAATATAAGATTTAAATATTGTTTTTTTTTCAAATTTAAAAATCTTTGTTCAAAAAACCTAAGTGTTCAAACTTGATTAAATGGTTCTAAGTTTTTTTTTTGTGAATATTAATTTTAATGAGAACAAGTTTAAACTTTTATTTTCGTTTGAACACTCAAGTGTTACAAGCAAAATTAGTTGTTGACTGTACTTTAAATGATAACCTTACTAAGTTCTATACAAAAATATGTTTGTTATGATCTTGTAGTATTCTGGGTTATTGTACAGGATATATGATGCTGAATTTCTAAAAGTTTGTTCTATATGAATATGATAGTTATAGTTAATTATTAGATAGTTATGTAAAGTTAAGTTATTTAGGTATAATATGATTTTAAATTTGAAGTTAACATGGAGTATGAAAAAAAAATAAAAAGAAGGTAGGTTGACAATTTATGAGCAAAGATTATAGAAGTTGCTAGAATTTGTCTTCCTTCCAAGACTAGTTGTTTAGTCTGGTTGTGCCTGTAATTTATACCCGGCACCCAATCTCTTCTACCGGCACACCGCTAGTTGCTAACCGATAGAAATAAGATTGGTGGTAGTACTTCCCCGGGGCGAGCCGTTCACTAATAGCTCTACTACTACGATATTATCTTAATAGCCGTGAGTACACATCAGTTGCTGTCAACCATGAGAAAAAAAACGTTCTACACTTGGACAACACACACAATTATATAAAAAAAGATACCCACCAGGGAACAATGAAAAAATGTGACTAAAAACCACGTTTTTGGGCGCCAGTGTGACGTAAGGAGCCTACTTGGGATAGAAAATAACAACACGTAGGTCGGTCAACGTTAAAAATATATTAAAAATAGAGAAAGGGTGTGGGTAGGTCTGCAGTCACAATTTTCACTATTCCCCGGGAGATAGCACGCTACTGCCCTGGCTCAGCCTTGGTGTCTTGGGAAGCCACGTTGCGTTTGCCCCGGAGGTGTTGGTCGACAGGAACCAGGATGGGCCGGCTGGCAGCTGGTCTAGCCGGCTCGGAGATGGCCTGCTGAGGCCACGCGGGTAACTGAATACCCGGCGTGGAGCGTGCCACCGACTCGTAGGTCGACAGGGCCCGGAAGGCGACGGCCGGCAGGTACCACGCGGCAAATCAGCACCCGGCGTAGTGCGAGCCAACGTGGCGAGCAGCCTGGTGGCGGCGGCACGATGTTTTGCGGCGGGATGGCTGCGGTAGGGTACGATGTAGGTGGTGCTCGGAACTTAGGGCTCCAAATCTTTCCTCCGATGCTAGGAATCCAGATGTGGGAATCCGGATCTGGGACCCTGGGAACAATGTCCAGCGTGTCAAGGATGGATGATAAGCTTCTCCGCTGATTTTGACACCTAGGCATGAGCAAAGCGGCTGTACGTGCGCTAACAAGTGTGGTTGTCAAAATCAGACGGAGTTTACATTGGTGAGGAGGAAAAGCATGATGACATTCAAGAGCAGCAGCAGCCACGCGCAAGTCAGCATGTACATAGCTAAGGCTATATGTATGTGCATAGTTAAGCTGATCACGCGGAAGGCGTGATTACAATGTGCGACAGATCTTTTATAGGTTATGAGCCTTGATTATACAATGCTAGGAAATGAAATTAAGGAAGACATGTTCTGGAAAGAATTTATACACAAGATTAGGAACACAGAATGCACAAAGCTACCTGTATGCTGTTCAAACACTCACCCAATTACAGGGGTTGGAATCGCGTAATAAGTTGGCAAATATTTGCCAATGCAAACTGCAGCTGCTAGGACTTGGCGATCGCTTCACGGCTCAAGGGTGTTCGACAGAACAAGGTGAGTATGAGGTCTAACGCCAACAGCTGGATTCAGATGAAAAAGGGACCACGATGTCGTTTATCGGGTTTTTATATCTTCGCCGTCATTGACAGATGTCATTGAATTCATAGACAATAGTGTTGTCAGTCAACTAAAATTGTCTATGCCTACCAAAGGCATCACAATGGCTTTTGGTCTCTGGATTTATTCAGTATGTTTATGTTTTATTAGAATTGTATCGCCACTACGTTACAAGCCTTTCATGTGTGGCTAGCACACTATTTGGGCCTCCAACTACCTGTGATCGGCCAGCGGCGCACCGTGCCTCAGATCTCGCTACCCTCCGCGACTAGTCCCCCGATACACACATATCAGCGCGAGCCCGGTTGGTCTGCCTGCAATGGAACAACTATTTCGACCCATTTCCTCTGGATTGGCTACACTGAGCATCGTACCGGCACACAACCAGGCCGCTTGGCGGTACGTCTTTGCCCTGTGGGTGGTCGCAAGCCATCGTTCGAAACCTACCCCCAGTTAGTGTCACCTGATTAGCACCACCCAGGGACCACGTGTGGGGACTCAATGGGTATACTCCTACGGACGCGGGTGACTCGGCCCCCAAAAGTGTGCGCTTTGCACGGTTTTTGCATTTAGCCAGTGTCAAATTAAGAATTTTTTTTGTAGATATAGAATAGTCACTTTTTTCCATTAGAATGCAAATGATATTTTGCAGTATTTGATAGTAAATGTGTAGAGTCAGCCGTCTCGGCAAGCTCCGCTGAGGTAGTTAAAACTACAATGAAATTCTCAGCTTAATTTTACTAAGATCACGCCTGTTTCACTGATAATGACACAAAACTACACCAATTTCTACATCACAATATCCACAAGGAATCAATTTGCGAATAATTAAAACAGCCACTGAACTTCACTCGAAAAAATCCTACCAAAAAACCCCTACTTCGCATATATTGATCTTCTTGGTGTTACTTTAACATCTACCCTCAATTTTGGTCCCTTCATAGAGGCAAAGGCTCAAGTGGCTGCCAAAAAGTTGGGGATCCTTGCAAAGGTGAGACGGTACTTCACGCCGGAACAGCTCCTCTAACTCTATCAACCACAAGTTCGATCGTGTATGGAGTACTGTTCTCATCTTTGGGACGGATCTGCCAGATACCAGCTTGATGCCCTTGAGTCAATTGAAAAACGAGCCAAGAGGATCATCGGCAGTGATAGGCTCGTTGGATCGAAACTTCAAAGTCTAGAACATAGACGCCGAGTTGCTAGCCTGTCGGTTTTCTATCGGTTACATTTTGGGGAGTGTGCGACGGAATTGCATAATTTGATTCCGCCAAGCCCGTTTCATCAACGGACCACAAAACGTACGGCGAAGTGCCACCGGTTCATGGTGGACATCCCATCCATACGCACAAAGCGTTTTGAGAAAACATTCATTGTGCGTACAGCTAGGGAGTGGCATTCCCCACCGGAGTCAGTGTTTCCTGATAGCTACAACCTGGGAGTCTTTAAGTAAAGAGTGAATAGGTTACTTCTAGGCAAGCGTGTTCCATCTTCGACCACATCATCGCTTACCATCAGGTGAGATGGTGGTAAAACGCGTTCCTATCAACAATAAAAAAAAAAACATAAACTTTATTTGAACTTAGATTTCCAAATCAATATAATATTACTACAGTTCTAATAGTTCGCAGTTTCTAAAAACGACAATTCCTTAGGTAAAAAACTAATTGTAAAGGTAAGCCCCATTTCATAAGTTGTGGCGGTATTTATATCCCAATATCATCATAATATTATGAACCGGATGTTTGAACTATCTACAGACAGACATACGACGCACACTCTAAACCGCTGGGCTTAAATGAAAGCATAACATTTTGCGCAAGAACTTTTTAAGCAACGAAGTTAGCAGAGAAGAAAGATGAGCACTAAAGAAGAGTTTATACAAATTCATCCCCCTATGAGTTACATAGGGTAGCTTTTTTATGAAGGCTTGTCATTCTTACTGATGAAAAATCCTATTAGGCTTACGGCTTGTTAACTTCGTTTTATTTGTTATAGAGTGGAATATTTCAAAAATCATCTGGACTTTGGGGAAAAGACCAGAGAGTTTGGAATTTGTACCTCACTAAAACTACCCTAGTGAGCACCACCAGTACATGTCCTCTTAAAATGTCATGCTGGTTCCCACTTTATACAACGCCGGTACGAGCTCTATGTATATACAAAATTGTAAATTAATTTAATAGTAGACAACCTCTTAACAACACCCTCTTAAAAGCAAAAAAAAACAAAACAGACTGTCTCGATTAAATATCTTAAGCCCACCTGTTTCGCTAAGCGCTGTTCATTTGTCGCTGCCGGGCACCCTACGGAGCACACCTTAATGATAATCGTTAGTATTCCAGCACTTCTTGGTACTAAATAAAAATTTGCAATCATTTCTAGCAGATGTTACGCCCATTTAGAAAAGCGTGATGGCACTTAGATTTATAAGTTGTGGAAACATAGTGAAGGATATTGTGGGCGGTCACGCGAAAAGAATGTTTCATTTAGTTTTAGTGGCCGTTTCGAGGATGTATAGTTATGTTAGTAAGTAATTGGGTTAGGTTATGAGGTATTTTACGTAAATGATGGGTGGGTTGGTGTGAGATATGAGAGCGTTTGTGGAGCCTAAATAGATGTAGACACGATAAGTGGTTGGATGACAAATGCTTCGTGCTAAATTACTTTAACCTACTGAGCCACACGAATAAGAATATTTTATTGGTATTCCAATATAGTACACTAGCGACCCGCCCTGGCTTCACACGGGAGCATAATTATTCGAAAGACACATAGTATCACCATCTAGCGTCCAAAAGCAATTGTGTCCGTCAAAAGTTAGTGTTCTTTCCCTCGGGACCAGTACTATTTTTCTGGATGAAAAGTAACCTATGTCCTTTTCTGTACCCCTTTTTATTTTGTGGATAGGGAAACCATCCAATGACTTCTCCCGCTCTGGGTGGAGCGGGAGGGCGTTTCAGACTTATACTGACTAAAACCCATCCCTGTTCCTTCTTTGCCTGAGTGCCCAGGGGTGCGGTGACTCTTTTACGAATTTATCCGCGACCCCTTGGCATGCATGCATGCATCGGCCATGACGGGCTCCGTCCTGATTGCTGACATCTCGATGATGCACGCGTGGAATACTACACGCCGTCGACTTACAACGTATATGCAATATTCCATGATGATCGGTTCAGTGGTTTAGGCGTGAAAAGGTCAAAAAGCCATCAATATTACTTTCTAATTTATAATATTAGTTAGGATTTCAGGCCTTTTTATTTTATTGCACTGAGACATTTATATTTCATTGTGGTCCAGTCTAGTCAATAGTACCTAATTGTCATAAGTCAATGGTGGATAGAATATCCACTCAGGTCCCGCACCTGTCAAACGTCAAGATCTGTCAAGCCCCGTTGACAGTCGGCCATCGTGCAACTACCGACTATATCATGTTCCGTGTGTGTAAACCTTGCCACGGGATAAAAGACCTTGCTTCACAGTAATAATAGAGGTTTAAAACGCGTGAATTGTTTTTTTTGAGCGATTTGTACCTAATACGGTCGATATCATCAATTTATTGACATAGCTACCAATATTACCATGGAAACTAAATGTAGTTACAATATTAAAATGTCATCTTATGGTTACAAAAGCTTCCCTCATAACGGTTCCCTACATCCAAAACTAGTCAAAAACTGTCATAAATCAAAAACAAAAACGTATCGGGCCCACTCCTACCACGCTCCCTTAAATCCCTACCTTCGTACATCTCATTACGTGACTTTACAATCTTTCCTCTCCATCGCTCGCTCGCATCACCTCGCAAGCGACACGCACGTACAATAGCCGCGATGTATACCTCTCGGGGTATTGTCTCCGCTGGATCCGTTTAATATCCGTTCCCTGATCGTTAGTGATTTCCCTTACAAGTTGACTGGGTGGAGTGGAAATTAGACATCCTGATGTGAGGAAGGGAAGCAGGGAGTCAGGGAGAGCGGATGGAGTTGACCTGTAGTTTGATTGTTGTAAGAGATGACGGAAATTTTCTAATGGAGAATGTTTTAAAATATTTTGTTTTGTCCTATCTATTTTGTTAATGATTTTACGTTGTTCAGTTCAATAACACCTAAATCCTGCTACTGTAGCAAAGTTTTAATATATCAAGCTGACAATTCCTTTTAGTTTTATTAAATAACAGTTATTTTGAACTCTTCTAAATTGTTATTCATCTCCCGTGCATTGTGGCTGCTTGTTTTTCTGTACAACAAAAACTGCAAATTCTAACTTTTTATTTCAAAGTATAATAGTGCATTGCCCACAAATTGCTTAGTCTAATCACAATACAATACTTTACTATTTTATAAAAAAAAAATCTTTCTTTAGACAAAACAGCTTCTTCGTCGTATCGAGCATTCCAAAATTAAATTTATTTTTGACCAAAATTTAGCCACGTCGTCGCGGTCGACAGTGTTAGGCAAAGTGCAGATTATGTTGTAGCACAGAGGGCATGACATGAAGTGAGGCATTATTTGGGAAGTTGGTAGCTCTGCAATGGCATTGTGGCCCATTGGAGTACCCCCATCTGAGTAAGTGGTGTCTGCAGCAGCCCGCCTGGCTTTGTACCCTAAAAGCATTTATTGTGGGGCCAGCCAAATGCCAACAATAAATGCTATTAGGGTAGCTCATCAGAGTACCAACTCCCGTATTTTAACATTCACATAGCAGTCGCAATCTGTCATATTTATGATACACTTCTAATATCTTTACATTTTGACAACCTGTAACTGACTTCAGAAGGAGGTTCTCAATTCGTCGGCATCATTTATTTTTATGCAATCCCCGATTAGTCGAAAATGCCTGGACCGATTTGGAAAATTCTTTACTTGTTTTTTTAAGAGATTTTCTTAAAGGGTATATTTTCCAGGTAGTCCCACTTAAATTTTGTGCAGATTTGATTAAGAACTTCGAAGATAGAGATAGAACTCTTCAATAAATTATAGCAAACTTTCCGGAATTGGTGCAATCGCATGTCTGTTTATTATTTACACCACTTCATAACATAACATCACGCTGACGTTCTGAAGGGGTACACAGATTTGTACCTATAGTTCACCCTGATACACCCTTATTTCACCAATAATGTTAAAATCCCATGATTTTGGGGCTATCAATTCGGACAAAACCTTACTATTTAGTTTGAGTTATGGTGCACACCAACTAAAAAGTTAAAATAAAAAAAGGAAGTACCTTAAAAAAAGTTTTTTATTGATATTGATTATCTCTTCGATGATATTACGAATTCTGAATGCTTTTTAAGTATCAACATAACCTTCAGAAGTAAGTACATATAACCTATATGTGATGGCCGATGGGCGATTTGTGAACAAATGGCCCCGAGGAAGACGGATCGGCTCGTAGATAGAGATACTGAATTAACAAATAGATGTAAATGCGATTATGTTAGTAGGTGAGTTGGGCAGACGCGCGACTTTGTGGTTGCGAGTTTTCGTGATACTAGGTAGAATATTTTGTTTGTGTGATTTTATACATTGCCCCATACTAGGAATTAATTCGGTATCATTACCTGGTGCGTTCACAAACATGTAAACTCACACACTCAAGGCGGCAGACTCGGAACAACTATCAGTGTCCAAAAAAAAAAATTTTCCGTGCGGGAGTCGAACCTACGACACGCTGCGCAGCAGCCAATTGCTCAACCATGACTGCTCTAACCATGCAGTCACGATTTGTGAACATCTTTTTTGTTTTATGTTTAAAAATCGTTTTGAGTTAATAACATTTTAAAGAAGCATCCAAAGACCCGTTGGAAGTGGTTTTCCCGCGTAAAAATTGAAAATTATCCTAGACACAAAGTATCTTATACGTCATAGTCCAAGACGTATCATAAATTTCATTAAAATCCGTGCAGCCGTTGCTGCATGATTGATTAACTGGCGTTAAACAACGCCAGTTAATGAATCATGCAGCAACGGCTATAAGAACAAAAGAAAGATGCAGACAATACATCTTTCTTTTGTTCTTTATTACAGTCTAAATCAATTACTTGTTATTATTACTAATGACAGCAAAACAGCAATTAATACTAAAATAAAGAAATCTTTTCAGTCTGCCTTCTCACAGACACGCAAACATTCTAACAATATCGGCTTCCATTCTTCAGCAAACAGGTCCAAGGTACCACGGTCCAGGATTGGTCTCCACGAGCACGTTGATCATCATTAGCATATCGTCGTTGATATTGCAATACATGTTATGTCAGATTAAGCTGATTTTTCAGGAGAGACATAAAACATTTTAGTGTCGTAACGATTACATAATTATGCCGTATAGCGGATGTGGATCGAGCTACAGTGCGACAAATTGGGATATTAAATAATTTATGCTTTTAAAAGTGATTATAATTATTCGGAACAAATAATTGACATGCACATGCAAGTCCGACGCATTGGTTTAAACATAAAATACGTTTCCTAAAATGCACAATTGTTAGATACTTTACGTACGAGGGTGAATCTCCTGGCGTTTTGCAGAAAATAATGACGCTAATGATACTATTATTAAAGTACACTAGTAGAATTCATTCCCTAGTATACTTTAATACCAATGGGATAAAGTTGAATTTCCCATGATTCGTTATTTGTTGGCAACACTCCGTCATTATGACAAATGCATGTTTGTGGAAGTCAGTCTGCCGAAAACCATGCATTCGTGTACCTATAAAGTTCTAGTCTAACCATTTCAATAACTCTAATACAAATATGTCACTCCATACCAGTGACCACCGAAAACATCTCATTTAAGAACAATACGAAACAAACAGCAATAATGCGATTACGTAAGTCCTTGTCCAGACGGACGACACTGCGACTCCCCGGGGGCGCAGATTAAGGCAGAAACGTCTCATTTTCGAACAGAATCCTACTTAATTGTCTCTTTAATAGCCTCTCCAGGATCCAGGGTGTAATTCTAAATGTTTATTCAGATTCTCAATAAAACGTGGGAAAAATAGAAATGTTTTGCTGTAAAATTATATGAACCAGGAAGAGGGAATTTTTCGTGATTTTCTTGAAAATGGCAGCTCTTTATAATAAATTTGAAGTACGATTTGAAAGGAAAAATCTTTATTTATTGCTCGAGATTGGAACTGTGCGTGCTGAATGTCGTTAAGCGACGCTTTCCACAATGGAGTTAGTTACTTTTATTTGGTCAACATTGTTAGGAAGTAATGCCTCGCCGAAGCGTGAAGATTTGTAGCAATATGAATTGGAATTTCTAAAACTAACCTTAATATTAAACATAAACAGAGTTTGAGTTTAGTTTTGAGCCGTTTGGGGTCGAAACGCTAGGGTCATGGGGCCCGAATGCACGCCATCTTTTTAAAGATATTTCTCACCGACTGGTTGACACTTTGCGTGACCAGGGGGCTAGCTCGTTCTTCGCCCAAAAAATTAGCATTGCCATTCAACGTCGCAATGCTGCCAGTCTTCTGGGCACGTTTCCGGCTTGCCCAGATGACAGTAATGTTAAGGAATACTTCGACGCCTAAATATATTATGTTTTTTTTATATATTGCTGTATTGTATGAATTTAGGTTATAAATAGTTAGTTATTAGATACTATTAATTGTAAAAGAAAATAATAAGCAGAGATAGACAACTATTTAAATTTACTTTATTGACCTATTTTTCCGAAAATATTTTCAACTTACTGGACACAGGCCCTTTTTTTAGGGGGAAACCTTCAACAGGCGCCTGGAGAGTGTGGGATTCTTACCACCCCGGTCTTCACCATCTGCATATGAAAGAGGCTCTGTCATCTCTTAAAGATCACCTTGAACCCCCCTCTGTGCAACGTCTATTCATGCACACCCCTGGGGAGCCCGTCACATGGTTTCCTCTGACCTCGCTGTGCACGCCAGAACGTGATTATTGTGCCACCGTCTTTCCTGGGATTATTGGGTTGGCGGACAGAGTCCAAGACGTCTTTCGTCCGTCGTCAAGCTCAGACTTGACGTTTGTTTGTTGACCGAGAGGATTAGCCACGCATTGTCGAAATACATATAATATCCTGATACACATATTTTTAAGACACTATTAGTAGATAGATAGATGAAGTCATAGAATATACTTAATTGTACACGTAAATTGTAACACAACTCCTTTACTATGTTTTAAATTGTCTACATATAATTATTGATATCCGTAATGATATGATTTGGCCAGTACTGATTGTATGGAGTTTAAAATAGACTTTGACCTCTACGTTTGTTTCGGTATTTCTTCTCAGGGAAGTCTATTTAGGCCGCCAATTGTATGTTTTTTGGTTTAAGTTTTCCTTAATGTGTGTATTTACTTGGTGTACAATAAAGTATATATACATAATAATAATAATAAAAATATTGACCATAAAAGCGCTATGTATAGCCTGTTTACACAAATCATATATCAATGGCGGTCTTACTGCCGACAGTGATATTTAACAGACAAGCTTTGGATGAACTGAACGAACTAACGCAATAAAAAAAAATCTGCCTGCCTTTTCCTATCTGTGTTGGGTTCGGTTTCCAGTCTAACTGCATTCAGCTGAATACCAGTATTTTTACCCTGCCTATCTTACTTTCACAACCCTGTAACTAGATAAAACAATACCCTCTATCAAGACTGGTGTCAGATTTTCTGACTTCAAACTATCCGTAATGACTTAGCTTAGTGAGCTTTCCGAGGCACGGAGGAGTCTTGATATATAATTGATGCGGTCACCCATCCACGGACCAACAAGCTACCCGAGCCGGCTCGTTTATCGCTTTTTCTTATTATTAGCGAAAGCTGCATTAAAATCCACCTACATTCCTTTCTTTCCTTTCACACCGTCAGACACCTTTTATATAACTGCTCACACATGCTCAAACCCCTTCGAACCTTGCTTATTTGGGCATAAGCATGCACTCATTATAACAGATAGTGTAAAGTTCCTAGGAGTACAGATAGACGATGGTCTAAGATGGGATAAACAAATTGATGCCCTCACCACCAGAACGATGCGCTTGATTCATATTTTCAAGTCTCTCAGACAGTCGGCTAACGCTGACACGCTGAAAATGGTGTGCTACGCTCTGTGTCAATCGGTCATTGGTTATTGTATTTATGTATAATTGTTTGGGGTGGTACAGCAAATGCCCATGGAAATGAACAACTTTCACTAAGAAAAAATTGAAAATTCCCAAAAAAAAAATTGGACTTTCCATACAAAGTTATCATAAGCTGATCAATATTTGTATGGGAGGTAAAAACATTTTTTGAGAATTTCTTCAAATTTTCTTGAAGAAAGTTGTTCATATGGATGGGCAGATGCAGTTCTTAAAATATGACCACACCGTTCCGTTACATTCTGTATACAGTCTTCGTGGAAATGTGTCGTGAGGTCTAGAAACTATTTGCTATCCCCGCCCCACACCTCCTGTTCTCTAGTATCTACCCCCCTCACCTCTTTGGTTAGTGGCAAGACGTTGTTGGAATCAGAATTCTTTTTTTCGGGTATTGTGTGTGTAGCCATTGGGTACAGGGTTTGGAAGACTGGTTGATTTCGATTACTTCTAGGTACCCTTTTCTCCAACATTCCTCTTTAATATTTAGAAAGACAGATCTGCTACCACTGAGTTAGCTGGTTTATATTGTGACTAGCTTTTGACGGCGGCTTCGCCCGCGTGGCATTAGTACTTTCCTCGTTATAAACTTTTATCCCCTTTTTCACCCCCTTAAAGGTTGAATTTTGAAAAAATCTTTCTTAGTGGATACCTACTTTTTACAAAAAACACACCCTCTAATTTTTATGTCTCTAGGACAAGCGGTTTAGGTTGTGCGTCGATATAGCAGTCGGTCAGTCAGTCAGTCAGGACTTTGAATTTTATATATGCAGATTGTATTATACACATTTGGCAACATTACCGAACAGTCGCCCGTCTACAACCTCCCCGCGATTGGCTTCAACGAATAAATCATCGGGCCCATCCCCAGCGATCAATCACCGGCCATTATACAGATATCATAAATACGCGCGTCACTATTGTGTACATTGTGTGTGTTTGTGTGTTTGTCTACTGATGCTATCTCGATACCTACGCGTGTTCTATTTAGTTCTGAGGGAAGGGATACCACGTGTGGCATCGATTTGTGAAGGCTTTGAATATAAACTACTTGATATTAACGAGTTTTTGTTGCAATTTGATTCCTAGGTCAGCACATTATTTAACCATTCACCGACCTTTACCCATCAGCAGGTGTAGCATGACCAATTCTATCTCTATTCTACCAAGAATAGACAAAGTTGTTTTTATCGAACTTGATATTTTTGCCCGAGCATCATGTTTTACATAGTAGACTGAAAAATATAAACATTTTTTCTGTTTAGTTTTAACATCGCCATGCTTAGGACGGTATAAATCTTTCTAGAATCTGTAATTTTGTCTATTCTTCCGTCGACAAAACCCGTTTCTGTGGTGGTCATGCTACGCGTGCTGGGATCAACTTTGGTTGGAAATCATCACATGACTTCTGGCGCTCTGGGTAGAGCTTGGGGGCGTGTTAGACTCTTACTGACTAAACCCCACCCGTGTCCTCTAGTAGCCCTTTGCGTTCCAGGTCCGCGGTGAGACGTGCTCATAGTACACAAACTAATTCAAATGGAAATTCAGATCACTGCGCTGATCTCGGTTTTATGAAGACTGGTCATAAAATATATTCTCCTTCTCTGGCACGACAATCAATCTGCCTAGCCTTTTCCCAACTATCTTAGGGTCGGCTTCCAGTCTAACCGGATGCAGCTGAATACCAGTATTTTCCATGAAGCGACTGCCTATCTGACCTCCACAACCCAGTTACTGGGTAATACGATACCCCTTGGTAAGACTGGTTATCAGACGTTCGGGCTTCTGACGACCCGTAACTACTGTCAAAGATCCACGATTGACAGCCGGATCAACGGCATAACGTACTTTCCGAAGGTGTCTCGGTATGTAAAAATGGTCACCCATCCATGGACCAACCCCGGCAAGCGTAGCTTAACCTGATAGATCGACCCGTGCGGCTATTATTACTTTAGCCACGAGCTTCTCTGGCACGAAATTACTTTTAAATTGATTGTTGCCACTTCCACGGCGTCGTCAGTGGCAGCGCAGTCACTTATGCTGCACAAAGAGCAGGGCAGCAAGTGCAGCATAGTTTGCAGATCGGCTCCACATCCACACCCTGCTGCCGATCCGTCAAGATAGTTCCACATTGCGAGGATCGAGTTACACTTTCCTACTTAAAACTAGCGTCAGGCACTAGTTGTCTGGCATCTAAGCTGAACTGGACCTATTTGGTGCAGCGGGAGGGCGCACACTTCTTGTTTTCCTTTGATACTTAAATTTTTTTCGTTTAAGTTTGT
This sequence comes from Polia nebulosa, assembly GCA_951329385.1. Taxonomy (NCBI): domain Eukaryota; kingdom Metazoa; phylum Arthropoda; class Insecta; order Lepidoptera; family Noctuidae; genus Polia; species Polia nebulosa. Next base: position 22,225,020 of record OX589613.1, on the reverse strand, counting down.
ACCTATCTAAATTTTTCTTTTTGTTTTTCTTTTGTTCTCAAATCCACTGTTTTTATTATTTTTTTTCTTGTTTATTTCGTTTTTGCTGTGTGACTCTCACTGTGGCCAATAAATGTATTTTCTTTCTTTCTACTTGGGTTCCGAGGCGGGACGTCAAGTGAACCATGGCAGTTTAGACCCTTTTTTTTTTGTTGGGGTTGGAAATCATCCTATGACTTCTCCCGCTCTTGGTATGGGCATGTCAGACTTTTACTGACTCAAACCCACCCTCGTTCCTTCTTTGCCTGAATGCCCAGGGGCGAGGTAACTCTTTCGAATTTATCCTCAACTCCCGATCCCTAGACAGGCATTGGTGAGACGGCGAGTAGTGGAAAACCCGCCGTCCGATCAGCACCAGGCCCGAGAGTCGACGGTGCGTAGTGTTCCACGCGTGCCTCAAAGAGTTGTCAGCAAACAGGACCGGGCCCGTCATGGCCGATGCCTGCCCGGGGGTTGAGGATAAATTCAAAAGAGTTACCTCGCCCGAGTATCTTAATACCGTCCATTTAAGATACTCGAGCTTACAAGTAAAGTTTGTTTGTGTACATATGTTTGCTCGTGACTGTACGTAGTTAGGTTATAAATAGTTATTTAATATTTAGATAGTACTTGCTTCTCCCAACGCCCTCGTGTAATTCACTGTAAATTATAACCTATGTGCTATTTCATATGATGTGTTATTATATTCTATTCTATAATCTATCCCTGTGTCAAATTTCATGCAAATCCGTTCAGTCGTTCTGGCGTGATTGATCGCATTTATAATGTTAGTGCAGAAGAGCAGAGATGGCCCAGTGGTAACAGCCGCGACTTATAAGTTGTAGGTCGTGAGTTTAACCTGTGAAGCCCCGCAACTCACTGGTGAGTCGGACAAAAAAAAAAAAAATTAAAGAGAAAAAAAAAAAAAAAAATCGGCTGTCAACCCGGGTTGTCGTCGGGGTTCAATTTGATAACCCGGATTTGGCCGCGGGGCTTCAAACCCAGGCAGGCGCTTTACTTTATGTAAATTATTTCATAAAAACTGCTCTCAAAACGGCGATGGTGCGAGGAGGCCGTGATGATGATAATGTTAGTCATTTAGGTAGGTACGTACATTTTGTTATAGCTTTTTTTTTTTTTTTTGGATTTTTTTTTTCTGTACAATCGCTATTTTTATAACCTCGTTTATATGAAGTCTTAGAAAACTCGTGGTTGTTTTTTTAATTATAATTTCTAAAGCGACGGAAAAGAAACGGTACGCATTACAAATGACGTATACAGACCTAAAACTGCTAAGAAACGAGCAATGTGTTTCAAACGCTTTCGTTTAGGAAATTTTACCTCACAAATAGCCTTTAGCCTTATAATGGAGCTGGAGAACCAGGCGTATATGGGATAAAATTTCCAAAATGAAAGCTTTAAACAACACAGTCAGTGGTAGGTATACGTCATTGATATTGCGAACTTTGTGAAACGATGGCGATATTACAGAAAAAGAAAACAAAACTTTAATAAACAAATTAATAGTAACTAATTTTGATTAAAGAATAACATGCCTACATAAAATTGTAAGTCAATCCGAAGATATATTAGTTCAAAATGTGTAGTTTCGTAAAACGGCAATTTTATAATATAAAGACGGTTATACGTAATCAAAATTACAGATGTATTTAACGTGTTCAAAGATTGTGATAAATTCCAACATGAATAAAAATAAACTCAAAACACTGCTTTTAAAAATCAACTCCCTGAAAATGGGATACAATTTTATTTTTAAAACACTTCAATACATCGTTGTATACTCCGTTTTACATCGTCATTACTCAATCACGATGGCATCGCTTAAATCAAAAGGATTATATTTTTTATACTTTATTTTGAGCATCACTCGCTGGTGATAATGGTGGCAATTTATTTCGAGTGCGTGTGTTCGGCCTGAGGGGATAAATCTTAGCTTTATGTTCGTATTATTGTATTTTTGGACCATAATGTGGACTTGTTAAGATAATTGGGAAGGATGCGTCTTCTTCGATCATAATTATAGATATACTATGTAACATTTTATACCTACTTTATTTTTAAAAGGCATTGTTTCCAAAACTGCGTCTTCCGGAAAGCCGCTGGCCGCGAGCTGGCCCAAGCCAGGGTCGCGGATAGCCGATGGATGCGAGACGCACAAGACCGGACATTGTACCGACACTTGGGGGAATAATACGAGAGACCACGCGCTGTGTCGAATCACTAGCGCCTTTTGGGGTCACCTTTAGAGTCTGGTATACCTACTGACATACACACATGTAGCCAGGTTGGTCCACGGACGAAGGACTTCGGAACCTTGAGTAAGTCTTGTTAAACATTTATAGATTATTCGATTAGCTCTGCGTATCGCAGACAGTGTGCGACCAGTTTGAGGCCGGGGGTCTGACTCGCACGCTTCCACAACTCTTGTCTCCTCAAGTCGGATCCTTTGCTCCGGCTTGGTTGCATACATTTTGGTTCCTATGTCCAGCAGAGGACGTTTTTTAGCTGAAATAATGATGATGATGATGACGGATATCTTTCTTTCTGACGTATTTTTGGCTTCTGGCAGCGGCTTATCCCGCGTGAAATTAAGACTTCCCCTACTATAAATTATATCCTATGTGCTATTTCAAACTATAATCTTTTCATGTGTCAAATTTTATCCAGATCCGTTAAGCCGTTCTGGCGTAATTAAGTAAAAACATCCATCCATTCACTCAAACTTTTGCATTTTTAATATGAAGTAAGATTACTATCCCACACTGCAGTGTGGGATTGTAATCTTCGCACGGACACGGACAGTCTATCTTCTCAATACTTCATTATTGTTTCAATTTTGCTAACACAGGTAAACATAAACTTTTCAGTTGGAGACAAACTGGTCCTAAAAATAACGTCATTTTCTAAATCTGAAATTATTATTAACAAAGACAAAAATTAAAGATAGATTATATTATATGTCGCTATTATTCTACTACAAAATATACCGCCTGAATCTCATTACACAATGAAATAAAGAACAAACATACCAGCCAAAAATACCGAAACAAGTTCCACAAAAAATATACCAAAATAAATAAACAAACAGAAACACAACTCACCAACTCCGGAACCTGACTAGATTAAAAACAAATTTTTTATTCGTTGTTAAAAAATTCACACACACTCGTCCTAAGTAGGTCCTGGAGGGATTGCGGCTAATGTAATTGGCCAATCTGCGGCGAAGTACCATCGGCCATAAATAATGGCAGAAGTAGGACAAGACGCACATACATTGGGATAAACGCCGAGATATGGCGGGATATGGCGGCGTTTGGCGGCTTTTTGGCCAATGGGACATACGGCGGCCATCTTGTAGTCCGCCATTTTGATTAAACGTCTAGACATAGATTATGTTAGTGTGGTTTTGTTTATAATAATTTGAGTTTATGATGAGAGGTTGTATTTTTGGTTTCATATGTGTATGTATGGGTAGGGTGACGTGTGAAAATAGGAAAATGGCACGATTATTTTGGAAAAATATATCACTTGTATTTTCGGTATTACCTACTGAAAACTGTCGCATCATGTAGCAGAATTAACATGAAATTGAAGTATAATAAATACATAAAAAGTAGGTATCTAATAAATTGTTTAAAAGCCATTACATTTTGAAAAAAATGTCTTTTTAAAATGACTTAATAATAATTAAGTTGCAGTAAAATCGTTTTGTGACAGAAGGAAAACTTTGTTATTTCCTGTCAGTCATTACTTCAGTCTTATAATAATTACATATAGAATAAGTTTGTATTAATTATTATTAAAAAAATTTGGTTTTACTTAGGACTTCAAATCCTAGGAAAATTTACGCATTATTATCATGGAAAATAAAATAAAAAACAAAACAGAGCAACAAATTCTCACATTACAGAGTTCCTCACATTCGGAACCATGTAAGTTTATTTTAATTAGAGAAAACACTGAAACAATATTTTCTACTAACAAAAACAGGCTACACTAACAAACTAATAATTTGTAAGGCAACACCCGTGCATAACGAAGCAGCGCTCATTAAAAACGATAAATTACTCGAAGTAATTAATACCTGGGCTTTTAATTTGAAACCTGATAGCGCTGGAGATTTACTGGCTTTGTCATAAGTTGCGATGTGAGGGAAAGTGTTTTTAAAGTTCCTTAAGTGAAGGTTTTTAAAAGTTTTAACAAGGTCAGGAAGATTTTGTTAGCAATTTTTTTATCGTCTTTTTTGTTTGGTTTGTTGGTGGTTAGAATAGTTTGCAATTAGTTTAATGGCTGAAAAGTTTTTCTTTGCTTCGGGACAAAATTTAAAAAACCGACTAATTGCGTGTTGGACTTCGGACATTTAGGGTTCTGTACCAAACGTATTTTGACTTGGGTCAACAATATGTTTATACTGTGCAAATTTGAAGACTGCAGTTCTAACCGTTTGGCTAAACCTGTGTGACAAACGACGGACAGACCGACAGACTGACACGTGACTGACAGCAATAGGGCTCCGTTTAGACTAGACTCCGTTAGAATCCTAAAAATGAAAAGTAATCGTTTGATTTTCGACAAGGATTTCATAAGCTTCGTTGTCTAGTTTTCTTGTGGGACTATAAGTGCTATTGTTTCACATTCAAATAAGCACAAGAAAAATTATGGTTTATAGCAGACAAGTTATTTAACTATTCTGTTTTTCTATATCAAATCTATATTTTTTTACCAACCATATCTTACCAGTTTCAGCTGTCATTATTACCAATAACACTCAACCCTCACTAACAAGCTCTGAACTCCACATTTTATTTCGACAGTTTCTTACTACTGCCAAAAACCGAAAAACCGTAAACTACCCTCAATTATTATAAAACCGGTCATTGGACCGGTTTCCCCTCATTAACATAGTCGCCATCTTTGCTAGTGATCTTTATGAAGGAATAAAGTAAAGAGTTTAATGTCAGAAGCTAAGGGAGCTCGCTCACGGCGACTTTTTACAACGATATAATCGCAAAAAGATCGCGATACAATTCCGATACCTTATCTAGCTAGTCTCTTATCTTCGCACATGTAACCACGATTCTGTATCGCGATAAGGCACCGATATAATTCAGATGCAGAATTCTGTCTGTTTGTGTTGTCACAGTCGCCTAACCACGGTACCTCCCCACCCTCCAGTAACCCGATGTCGCCCGAAACGATCGACATGATACAGACTTAATACAGGCTTACGTAGATTTCTATATAGAATTTTGTCTGTGCAACATAACAGTGCAGACAAAATATGTCGGTGTATTACTACATAAATCTTGTTTGTATTAAGTCTGTGTCGTGTGGATGTACCTTTAGTAGCAATATTAGAGCGAAGCATGTTTAATATTATGTGATTGTACTTATTATTATTTAATAATCGCCATTTGTTTTATTTGCAACGCATGAATCGTAGCAAATAAGACAAATGTCCAAAAGAAGTGATTTAGACGCGTTACACAATCGATGCGCGATGCAAAAAGTCGTCGTGGGTGACCTGCCTAAACGTGACAAAGTTGCAGACCATTGTATAATTTTTGATGTCCATTGGGTGCAGGTTATGGCTGAGAAGATTCTTTGAATTTATTTTATTTGCGGTTTTATTCAAATGGGTATTTTTTGCTAAGTTGCAGCTGTGAGTGTCCTCAAATTCTGTTTATAGTATTTTTAACACACTTATATTAGCTCTACTTGTAACTAAATAATTAAACAATGCTTACAAATATGACATACCAGCTTCTTCCCATCTTGACCTATGGTGCACAGACTTGGTCTTTGACAAACATCCAAAAGTCCAAATTCTATGGAGCGCAGTATACTAGGTGTTAAATTAACAGATCAGAACAGATGCGCTCCAAAATGCAAATCTAATAGATGTGGCTCAAAAGGCTGCCCAACTTAAATGGGACTGGGCAGGACATGTCTGTCACATGCCTGACGAGCAGTGGGCCCGTAAAACATAAGATTGGTGTCCTGATACAGTGACCCGGGCGGGACGACCTGGACGTCTTCCTTAAGAATTGGAAAGAAGAAGCAAAAAATCGTGACCGTTTGAAGGAATGGAGGGAGGCTTTAGCCCAGCAGTGAGACAGTTCAGGCTAATAATAATAATAATAACTAGCTTCTGCCAGCGGCTTCGCTAGTATTAGTACTTCTCCCGTTACAAACTTTCAACTTAGTTCTTGTCTTAGTTCATGTCTCTAGACCAGCGGTTTTTTTTTTGCCTTGATACGACTATCAGTCAGTCAGTCAGGACTTTGAATTTTATATATACAGATTATTTAGTATTTCGTTTCCGTGTTTCCTTTCTTACATACCTCAACGTTAAAATACTCAAGAAGTAAATACACGTCACTTAGGTACACTACACGCCCCCAGTACTCACAGTGTAAATACAATGACCTACTTTGTATAAAAATATTCAAATGGATATCGAAACAAAGTTTTTCAATGCAGACAATACTCTTATGAGCATAGAGTGAAAACAGATCAAACGCAACAAATGCTACGATGCTGCAGTTCAGTGCGAGATCTTATTCAAAAGTGTGTTTTCATTGTTTGGTATCATCCGTCAACTTATAAATGACGTGTCGGATAGACTCTTTGGCACGTCTTTGTTGCTGGTTTTCTGTCTAGTCATTAATGGCTTGATATTTTAAAGTCATTAATGGCTTGATATTTTAAAGCTACGCTAAAAAAAATTGGAAATTGATTGACTGTATAATTTTGATCCAATTTTTTAGGTATTTACGATAGGTGCCATTTGCTGTTTCCATTGAATCCCATGTTATAACAACTAGGTATTTCAAAAACAGAAGAACCACCAGTCACCACTCGAAAAAGTGAGCAAAACATATTTTATGTTTTTTGAGTTTATATTTTATGCGATATGACACTCTAGACTAACATTTAGGTCATCATCATCATAATTTCAGCCGATAGACGTCCCCTGCTGGACAAAGGCATCCTCCGCATGTCTCCACAATGACCGGTCCGGTGCGTCTTGTAGCCATCAGCTGATCATCGGTTTTTTTTTAACACTTAAGTGCTAAAAAAAAATTACGCAAAAAAGGTTAGAAAAAAAAAACATTAATTAATTAAAAATATTTAACTACTGAAGATTTAAATCCTTTTCGTTTTCTGTTTTGTTACTCTTTTCAAAGATCATTTATTATTGCAGTTAAAAGGTATCTTAATCTAACCAATTAGAATAATTATAAACTTTAAGCAGTTAAGCTTGTTGTCTGCAGAGATACAATGGGCGACTTTATCTCTTCTGATGAGGCTTCATTGAATTTGAAAACAATTACCAAGTAAATTGGTTTGACCTACAAATATCAAGCGTTTTAAAGGCACTAACATTCTTATTTATAAAACTCGATAACCAAATGCTTAGTTTAATTACTAATTAGCGAATTCTAAATTCAAATTCTCCATAGAAAATTTTGAATTAAAAACCTGCTAATCAATGTTTAAAATAATCACATGGATATTGTTTTTTCATTAATAAGGCCGTAAATGTGAATAGGACTTCTACATAACTTATGAAGTAATCCTTAGAGATGTGCAAACGCCTCCTGCCGGAGGCTCTACGCGGGGATCGTGCGTTCATTTTTTTTTTTGGCGTGGGTAATCATCCAATGACATCTCCCGCTCTAGGGTGGAGCGGGAGGGCGTGTCAGACTCTTTCTGACTAAAAACCCATCCCTGTTCCTTCCCTGCCCTGAGTGCCCTGGGGTGCGCTGTTTCGAATTTATCCACAACCTCTGGGCAGACGTCGGCCATGACGGGCCATGACTTTTTGAGGCGCACGAGGAACACTACGCGTCGTCCACTCTCGGGCCTGGTGCTGATCGGATGGCGAGCTACCCATTACTCGCCGTCCGCAGGCCGCGGTCTGCGGTAGCCGGAGATTGTCTAGGCGCGTTCCTTGAGGCGGGGACCAGCAAGCCAGTTGAACGCGTCCCAAAGGGTCATGGCCATTCGGCTGATCCGAGGATACCGCACGGTCTCCTGTGAGGCGGCGAGCCTTCTTGTCGGACTGTCACCGTGGCATCTGAAGGCCTGCGCTGCTCTGGGAGTAGCGGGAGGTGGCCAAACGCCGGGGCGAAACTCTGCTGCCCCAACACGGCTCGCGCTCGGCGGACATAGTTCCAGCAGGATCTCATGGCGACATGGAGACAGCGACTCTCGCAACCCAGCGCTGGGCACGCCAGCCTTGCAGCGGTAGTGCTCCTCTTTTCAGAGCTGGAGAGGTGTCACGGCGTCCTCACCTTCCGCCTGACGCAGGTCTTCACCGGACACGGTTGTTTTGGGAGGTTCCTGTATCAGATAAGGCGGGAGGAAATTCCCGGATGTAACCACTGCGCGTATCGCCCAGAGGACACGGTGGAGCATACGGTGGAGGTCTGCCCCGCTTCGGTGGAGCACCGCCGTGTCCTCGTGGATGCGTTAGGTGGCGGCGACCTTTCGCGCCCGGCCCTAGTTCAGGCCATGGTATGGAGCGAGAGAGAATGGGAAGCAGCCTCCTCCTTCTGCGAAGCAGTCATTCTCGCGAAGGCGGAGGCGGGACGGGTGAGGGAAGCTCAATGGAGTGGCCCTCACGGCCCCGGCCGCTACCACCGTAGGTGAGGCACTGGGCGTAGGACGTCGCAAGACGATCTCCGGACACCGTAGACCTGGGCGAGCAGTGGGTAGCTCGCCGTCCGATCCACTCACGCCTCAAAGAGATGATTGTCAGCCACCACTGACGGGGCCCATCGTTGCCGGTGCCTGCATGCCTAGGGGTAGCGGATAAATTCTTAACATGAGTTACCGCACCCCTGGGCACTCAGGAAGGGAAGGAACAGGGGTTGGTTTTAGTCAGTAAGAGTCTGACACTCTTTATTATTACTTTTTTTTTGACTTTTCAAAAGTTCTAACTTTGTATAATTTCAAAGCATTTTCTAATTTTGTAAATGTGTTCCTTCAGTTGCCTGTGTCAGGGCAAGGTGACTCTTTCGAACTCTCTCAAGTCATCTTCTTTTGGTATCGGTAAGAACTTTACAAGAATAACTCGCACAGAGGTACGTCTTACCATATTACCCAATAAGTGCCTGAGTTACGGAGGTCGTATAGGCAGTTGGTACCAGTAAAGTAACAAATATTCAAAATTGTATCTGGTTATAGTAAAAGCCCAAAAAGGGCCGTCACCTAGGTACTCGCTGGTCAGACCAAATCAAGAAGATAACAGGACTTGCTGTGATTATCTACTGGTTACCCTGAGACTGTTGGTTCTGGAACCTTGAAATCTTTCCAGGACGGTAACTACCTTCAGCAATAAAGAACACGGATAAGAAGAAAATGGGAAGCTTCCCAACACTGTTGGAAAAAGTCTAGGCAGCTGATGTTCGTGCAGTGATCTGTATCATCATTCTCCTGCCCTTATCCCAATTCATTTGGGGTCGGCGCAATATGTCTTTTTCTTCCATATTCTTTGTAGTCACTCCCTTTTTACCCATATCCTCTTTCACACAGTCCAACCATCGTTTCTTTGGCCTTCCTCTACTCTTATAGCCATCCACATCCATACTCAAGACTTTCCTCACGACATTTTCTTCATTCCTCCGCATCACATGCCCATACCACGACAACCAATTTCCACACAACTTTTCAGTCAGCGGTGTCACTTTCAGACTTCCTCTCATATACTCATTCCTAATCCTATCCATGCGCGTAACATCACACATCGCTCTTAACATTTTCATCTCAGCTGCCTGCAATTGCTATTCATTCATCCCTTTTGTGGCCCAACATTCTGAACAATACAAGACAGCAAGTCTGACCATTGTTTTATAAATCTTCCTCTTAAGTTTAAGGGGAATGCAGTGATCTGTATATCTGTATATTAATTCAAAGTTGTACTGAATACTTATGTGTATTTTGTACTCTTCATAATCTGATATAATATTTAATAGTTACAACAAAAGTCCTGACTGACTGATACATCAACGCACATATTAAACCGCTACTCCTAGAAACATGTTTAGTGGGTGTATTCTTTGTGAAGAGAAGATATCCACTAAGAAAAGGTTTTTTGAAATTCAATCCTTAAGGGGGCGAAAAAAGGGTTTGAAAGTTTATAACGGAGGAAGTACTATTTCCACGTGGGCGAAGTCGCTGTCAGAAGCTAGTCACAGAATAAACCAACCAACTCAGTGGTAGCAGGTCTGTCTTTCTATATACACGGTGTAAGGGGAACGCTTCCGAAGCCAGAACGTAGATTATATGCAACCTAAATGCAAACGGATACCAGTAATATTTCGCTTTATTACGGTGTCGCATGGACGTGGCATCGTTGGCCACGCGGCTGTTGGTGAGCGCGCACGCACTTTTAATTCGAGGAATACGCAAGCGTCAGCTGATATTTTAATTATAACCTAAAATTGTAAACAAATAGAGTGTATTTAACTGCAAATAACGGTTTCATTTAACTGTTCTCACAGCATAGTGTACGCGAAATTAAAAAAAAAATAGGTTTTTTTTTCCAGAGATTTTGTTGGTATCGTACAGAGAATCATTAGCCTTATCACCTGTCTCCGTTTTTGGAATCGTTTTCCTTACACCCTGTATTAAAGAGGAATGTTGAAAAAAGAGGTAACTAGAAGTCATCAAAATCAACCAGTCTTCTAAACTCTGTACCCAATGGACACGCACCCAGTACCAGGAAAAAGGAATTCTGATTCCAACAACGTCTTGCCACTAACCGAGGAAGTGAAGGGGGTAGGTACCAGGGTACAAGAGGTGCGGGGGGGGGGATAGCAAATAGCTTCTAGACCTCGCGACACATTTCAACGAAGACTGCTTGTACAAATTCGCGGGAGGTGAGTTGAGTGGACTTGGGTCATTTCAGAACCTGGTGACATTTTTGCAGTGCTTTTTGGGGGTGAAAAATTAAAAGACCCGCTTTTAATTTTTCACTATTTATAGGTTGGTTTGGTAATGAGGAAAATTGTTTTGTATAATGGATCTTTCATAGAGTTTCTACAAGTTGCGACCGTTACGAAGAAAATATATCAATTATTATAGTCTTAATAGCGACTATTGAGTGTATCCAGGGTTCAAACCTCGGGCTGGGAAAGTGGTCATTACTGGGATTTTCTAAAAGGTATTTCAAATAGCCTGATATCTGAGTTTGTGTCCACTTTTTTTTTCTTGCTCTTCCGCTATTCTTTTCTGATTAATTTCATTGTGGGACCCAAGACAGTTTAATCGTTTCTCTGAGACTCCTCTACCTTCATTGCCTCGACGTGTTTCCGGTTGTCGCCACTTTTGATTCTGGCTTTCAGGAGTTGTAGTGGTAGGAAATAGTCTTCACCAAAAGTTGATACCACTACAAAAACTTTTTTACACAAAATAAAACTGACTTCAAAAGAAAAAACAAATAAAGTGAAAATAACATTAATTTCGCAAGTCGGTGTTTCTGGTTTTGTTTTTTGACACCTACTACCGAAATTAAAGTTATATTGCACTTTTTTTTTGTTTATTATCCGACTTTTTTGGAAGTCGGTTCTATTTTTTATATAACAGTTTTATAATTTTAGCTGTTATGAATCCACATTAAATTGTGATACAAGTAATTAATTGTAATACAATACATAGATAAACGATAGCAGTAATCGCGAGTCCTTTGCTGTAATTTATAGAAGAGTTCAACTTAGTTCTTCAGATCTTAATATATTATTATATATTTATAACTTCCTTGAAAAATATGCATTCGAAAAACGAAAACCCTATTTAAATCGGATCAGTAGTTTTCGAGAAAATAGCGGACAAACAAACTTATATACATACTTATGGGTCGAATACCGAACCTCCTTTTTAGATATCGGTTAAAAATATACTTAATTCTGCTTTAAAACCTCGACATCAAAAATCAAAGCGGAAACAAAAAGCTGCCACCCCTAGCACCTAATCTTGCCGTCGTTAAAAATTCAAATGTTATTCAAGTAAGTCGTAGTCGACAATAAGGCCAAAGGGAGGTAAGCAGAGGGGCAGGTACACAAGTCAAACAATAGTCCTCGTTAGTGCAGATCTCATGAGCGAGTTTGAACGTATTTTTCTACGCTTCCTATGGAAATTAGGTGGGGTAGTAGGTGTGTTTGTACCCAGTGTTTTTATTGTTGTAATGAAGTAGATGAGTACTTCTTTGTAGTGCATTCAATAACTTTTTATACAAAAAAAAAAAGTGAAAACACTGCCAAAAACAAAGCGGCCAAGTTCGTGTCGGACTTCGCAAATTTTCCGTACCAAAAAGGGAATTTCAAAGAAAAATCAGATTTATCAATTATATTGCTATTTGTTATTAAAATATACGTAATAATAAACATTATCACCAAATTTCAAGTTCATAGGTCAACGGGCAGTTAAAGTAGACAACGGACAGACAGACAGACGGACAGACAGACACGTGAGTGACAGCAATATGGCTCTGTTTGGACCCTTTGGGTATGGAGCCCTAAAAACAATCACACTTACCTAACAAAAGCGGCCATTTTTTATTTTTGTTCAAAATTCATGTCATCAGCCAACGCCACTTCAGCTGTCAAGTCAATCAATCAATCTTTTGGGCTACAGGGCGTTCCAGAAATAGACATACAGACATACTTGTTCTCGAAAAACATTACGTTCCCGTTGAGGCATTCAGGTAAAAGGTATTTGTCGATATTTAAACTACACTTTGGAGGACTTAATGAATGCCACTGATTCTACAATTAACGTAGCCATCTACTGGGTCAAAACAATCTAAGGAGTTTATCATCGGCTCGAAAATATAAAGAACTAGCACTTCACTCGCGACTTCAGTAGATCAAGAGGTTACCCTCTACAACCTCACAAACTAACAAACTTTACCTCTATATACAGTGTGTAAAAAGACACATCACAGAGCCGTTAACTACGTATACTGTATGTCTAACAAAGTAGTTTTGGGCAAAAATTATTGCCGGGAAACTACTTTTATTTTTAGGTATGAAAAATAAAACTAATTTTTATTCCGTGCAATGTAACGCGAACACAGGCAAGTGGAGTTAAGGGTCTACTACCGGCCAAGTGGCGCCCTCATTGAATAAAAAATCGTAGCATAGCATAGAAGTTATACATTAAAGAATCCAACATCACGTTTGTTACAAAGAGCTACTACTTTGGATACGAAACATTCTGAGACCTGTTTTAACAACGTAAAAATACTTTATCCTCTTTGTAACAAACGTGACGTTGGATTCTTTAATATTTATTTTCTATGCTATGCTACGATTTTTTATTCTCAAAATTCAGGTAATGTTTGTTTGGAAAAAACGTTAGTAATAACACTTAGAATTCATATTCGTAAAAAAAGTTGAAAAAAAAATTGCGTCTTTGACCTTCAATACCTCCAGAGCCAGTGGTTTCCCAGGCATGATCTAGTGGAAAAAAATGATCCAAATAATGGGTAGAATATGTGGCTTTCGGCTTCGGAAACTGTCTTTTTACACCCGATATTATTAGCAAGGTATTCATTGGAATAAAAATATCGCGCGCAGTCTCTGTGACCGCAGCAAACTTATTCAAGCCTTTTGACCTATGAACAATATAAAGTCTAAGCGAATTCAATTCAATAAGCTAGTAAATCGAATTGCATCCATCTTAAATAATTGTTGTTGTCATTTATGAGTTTTTCACGCTCAACCTTGTTTTAACCGACTTCAAATAGAAGGAGGTTAGCAATTCGGATGTATACATATAAAATTATGTATATTTTTTATGTAAGCAACTCATCATCGTCAATATATTACGGAGTTATGCCCAAATAACTCCGTCATATATTGACGATGATGAGTTTTGGAGAAAGACAACCGTAACGGAACTCTTCAAAAATTGACAGCAAATCAACCGCGATTGCTGCGATCGTATTTCTATGTATTGTTAACACAATTTAATGGGGAACCACAACTAAAAAGTGAAAAATAAGTCGGTTTCAAAAAACGAAAACACAAAACCTGGAACACCGACTTCCAAAATTAAAGTTAATTTGAACTTTTTTTTGAAGTCGGTTCTATTTTTTTGTAAAAAAGTTTTTTTATTTGTGTAGTGTAAGGTTTGTGTGTGGAGTTGTTTGTGTACATATGTGTGTAAAATGTTATCTCTGTTAGTGTTGATAAAGAAACTACCTTTACTCATGCAAACCTTTTTCTGTAGGTTACAGGAGCAAAGCCACGGAACAAAGCTAGTAGTTCATACATTAATGGAAACAATAATCTTTCTTAACAGAAACACTCAATAATATTATGACATACCAAAGCAAAAACAAAAAAATCATACCCATAACTCAGTAAAATATATCGTACATAACACATCAAGATGTCCCATAAACGAACCTCAATGGTACATCAGCATTCGCCCCATAAAGCTATAAAATGTGTCAAAACTGTGCCGGTTCGCGATACGGATTCATAAGCTGTCAGTATTTATGGCATACTAGCTTTACTACCGGCCCCCCTCGTGTTTTGGTGACGTTTCATTTAATCTCATTCCGGGTTTATTGGTTAAGTTTCGGTTCAATCTAAAATGTACGATTTTTGGGGTAGTTTGTGTTTTGATAATGTGGGGAAGTTTATATAAGTTTTTGGTTAGCAACGATATTTTACTTTATGTTTCGCGAATATTTTTCTTTTGGGTAGATACTATTTTTCGTTACACTTAATTAAGAATAAAAATTGTTACTGCTGACAACTGACACAATGTTGCATCCCAAACCAAAGGCATTATCCAACTTTTAAGGCATTATGGTCATTTCGTCTGGCCTCTTCCCATCGTCACGTGCCAAGGCATTGGGTTCTAAAACAGCTCGCACCACGGTGGTGACAAGAGCCCGACGGATGATGTCATTAATACTGGCGTGCCGTGCTATCCGACCAGCGCTCCTACCGAGGCGGTCGACTGCTTCACCGCATTGACAGCGATGTGGATGAATTTTTGATGCTCAATGAGTTGTTTTCATACGCATTTGTACATGTTAGGTATTATTATCTATATATATTTTAAGTTATTTCTATTAAACCAATTTTTCAGTGTGTAAACAAATAAAAGTTTCACGGAATAAAAATAAAATTATTGATTATTTGTTCATTGTTTTTAAAAAAAACTAACATTAAACAACTGTCTAATCAGTTAGTTTTAAAAATCGGCTAGCTGGACATATAATGAACAGATTTATAATAATTAATAATTCAGTTTTAAAATGCCAATGTTTAACAATACTTCATTGTCCTAAGAGCAGCATCATATCAAAACAATTTACAATAGAAGGGACTTTCCTTTTATCCATCAAGTCATCCTGCATTCAAGACAAATCAAGAGTGAATTTACAAATTGCAAAGAGCATTATAGACACATGTTTGAGTTTTAGTCAGTATGAGTCAGACACGCCCTCCCGCTCCGCCCAGAGCGAGAGAAGTCACCTGATGATTTCTCTGCCACAACTCCATCTAAATAGTGCAATGAGTGTCCGAGAGTAAATTCAGTACAACAATAATCATACATCCCGGGGGATCCCCAAGTTTATTTTGTCTTTTTTGGTTCTATGCCAGTTCCGCAGTGACTCTTTCAAGCACTCCTACGACCCTGGCTGGATCTCCTAAAAGCCTAATGAGGTATTAATTGACAAGCTTCTGCCAGCGGCTCCGCCAGCGTGGAATTAGTACATCCCCCATTATAAATTATAGTCTATGTGCTATTCCAGACTATAATCTATATCTGGTCCAAATTTCTTTCAGATCCGTTCAGCCATTCTGGCGTGATTGAGTAACAAATATCCTTCCACCCATCCAAACTTTCGCATTTATACTAATATACTCGTAGTAGAAGTCTAAGAAGAATTTTACGAATAGTTTTGGATGAAAGAACTTAGTCACACCAAGCACATATTGAGATTACTTTTCTTATCCCTATCGACCCAATAAATCTACTAAGACTACTACGGTTGCCCCAAAACACATCATATATTAATATTAGCCATCATTCAGTTGTACAAACAAACCCCTGGCATTATTAATGACAGCTTTCCTTTACCATAAATTTTGCCATCCATCGCTGGGTCTGCAAACAAAGTTGATTAAGTAGGCAGTTGGGAAGCGGCGATGTAATTCGTTTAGGGTGGAGTATCGACAGATCTAGATGTGTATGAGGATATTTATCAGTCTTTATGGTAATAACTGGAGGGGGTAGAAATGGGGAGGTTGGGAAGATGAAAGATAGAAGTATAGTTTCGGACAATGTCTGTTTTAGGTAGTAAATTTCTGCTGACTTTTTATCTCAAATCTGCTGCCTCATATCAGCTTCTAATATTTTCTGTTATCAGGACCCTGAGTCCTTTCTCCGTCATCCTAGTCCGTTCTCTGTGTGGGGGGGAGTGGTCCAAGAAGAGAGTGGTCCAAAATTTACTATGTGGACCCAGTGCGGGCTGGTGGATGATACATAATATATCTTTGTTCTACCTTAGTGTGGTTTGGAGCGTAAGTGAATGTACCCTGTAAAAAAAAAAACTGGATTGCGACTATGATATGTATGTATAACCGGTGAACTGTAACCTAAAATTATGGTCATTAAACTTATAATTATTATTATTTTGGTTTTGGAACAAAAAAAGAAAGGAGAAAAAGGGACTGCCGTCTCCTGTCTCATCATCGCATCGCGTCCCTCATGAATGAGGATCGTGAAGTCATTTTCTTTACAATGCTTTGCCATTTGGGACATTTTCGGGCATTGTGAAGCGCTTCGTGGAGTTTTGTGTCCAGGGATGAGCGAATTTGGTTTGGACTGCATTCTAGATAAAAAAAAACCGGCCAAGTGGATGTCAGACTTCGCACATTTAGGGTTCCGCATGTAGATTTGACTATTTGTATGGCTTTGGGTCAACAAGATGTGAAAAATTGAAGGCTGTAGCTCCAAGCGTTTGGCTGTAAAACCTGTGTGACAGACGACGGACAGATAGACGGACACGTGAGTGACAGCAATACAGTTTCGGGTACGGAACCCTTAAAATTGTGCTTACTTTTGATATTACTGAAAACCAATACATACCGTATTGGTTTTCAGTAATATCAAAAGTAATTAATTCGTAGTAAAAGTAAATATTGGAAACGAGTTGCTTTTTTTAAATATTTGTTTTCATAAAATGCCAGACCAAAATAAAAACCTATCCGTATTCAAAACTGTAAATAACTCTACCTGTTACCATTTCATTGAAACTCTTAGTTTTTCCTCGAAACTCAGTGCCACAGAATCTGTTATCATATTTGATAATTTTGCACACAACACAACATTTTCAAAGACTAGAAATCAATAGAAACTATAAAAAAAAATATATTCTTAATGTTCACAAGAAGATGTCGGTGCATTACTCAAAATGTACTAACAGCAAAGTGCGGCCATTAATTTTGTTTTAAATTGTCAACTGTCCTAACAAGTCTCTTGGGAAATGAGGAAAAGTGAAGAATTTGTGTTTGAAAGGACAATGGGCTCGTTTGTATGGACTCCGTACCCACCTTGCTCCTGCCTGTTACTTGTTCTTGTTTGCTCTTGAACCTTACGTTAGGTTTGTTGTTGCTCTTGAATCTGCAGGATGCTGACTTTTAAGAGTTATGTAACTTTAGTTTTACCAGAAAATCTGTTTTCTTCGTGATGTTTTACTAATACATTCTGTAGGGGTCCCCTGCCCGGGGGTGGAGGATAAACCTGCCCGGGGGTGGAGGATAAATTCGAAAGAGTTACCTCGCCCCCGGGCGCGTAGGGCAGGGAGGAACAGGGGTGGGTTTTAGTCAGTAAGAGTCTGACACGCCCTTCCGCTCCACCCCAGAGCGGAAAGAGTCATTAGATGATTTCCCACCCCCCAAAAAAAAAAAAAAAAAAAAAACTTCACCCAAGTTACTTCAGATTAGTAAGTACCTGTGTTCACTCCAGATATAATTCAGGAGATAAACGAAGGCTCTGTTCACTACTGAATGACTTCCATTTTTTGTCTCTAAAGGTTTATGGAATGGTTACATCATCTGCTAAATGACATAGGTATCGACTGTGAACAGGAAACCGGTACTATCTCATTTTTAAGAACTTTACAGGATGAAGGAAATACTTGTTTGCGTTAATAGCATCTGGTGCATCTGGTATATTAAATAAAAATACGTGGCTTTTAAATATTTTTATTACACATGTTATTAAAAACATCCAAAAGCGCACTATAAGTATACGGTTAATGCTTACTTCTAATATAAAAAAGAGATAGGACAATATAAATCAACACAAGAATTTTCAAACAGAATATAAAGTCGATTCTGGCGCCAAATTTAAATGTATCTGAGATGGGAATTCTTGCAACGCTACGGAGTATGAAATAGAATAAAATGTTATTAAAAAGTGAATTTTTCAAAATATTTCACAGTCGATATGTCAAAATTTGATACAGCTCTAGGTTCAAAACGCCTTAGAATCTCTTTTAACTGTTTTTTGTAACCAAGCCATTGTTGAGTAAGAGAGATGCCAAGAAAAGTAGGTACAAATATGAGCTTTGGCATTCATCGTCTGTCTTCGAAAATATGGTCGCACGCTGATGGGATCTATGACGCAGCTGTACCTGACAACCATAGAAGCACTTGCCTGTTTTGCATTACAAAAATAATAAACTAAAAGATTTGAGTGATTAAAAAAATGAAAATCTAAACATTTTTATGACGACTGTAGATTTAGAACCACAGCAGAACAACATTTGGAAAAGTCTCGTTCATGCTAGTAATAAACCACGAATATTACTTCTTACCCTCAAATCATTAAAATTCCGGTGTGAGAGAGAGAGACGGAGCTGTACAGGTCGTGTAGCACTATCCCTTTCTCACACTGGATTCATGGTGATTTTAAGACGTAAGGATGGGGCCTGATTTCACTAAACAAACGGTTTTGACCATAGGTGGGTGGACAGAAACTATAAAACCCGGAACTAACCTATACGAGTTCATTACTAGTCTTTTTCTTGAAAAATCTCTTATCCGTTTTAGAAATCAGTCTTCAAAAAATATAAAATCCGTTAGATGAAAAAGTATTCTACGAAGTATTTAAGTGCCCTTATTTAAAATTGAGTTCATTACTAAGTCTTCTACTTAGTTACTTGTTTTGAATACTTTCATTAGAACTCTTTCCTTTGATTTAAAAGTTTCCTAACTAGATCAATGGATACTATTATTTTTATATTAATCTTCTTTTTTAACGTGACACAGAAATAAAATGTTCTATTAACCTTCCCGAAGTGTTTCCGCGTCAGTGTTTCCTGATAGCCACAACCTGGGGGTCTTATAGACAAGAGTGAATAGTTTACTGCTGGGCAAGCGTACTCCAACGTCGACAACATTATCGCTTACCATCAGGTGAGAAAGTGGTCAAGCGTGATGTTAAAAACCGGCCGGACTTCGTACATTTAGGGCTCCGTATCATATAAGGGAAATCAATATTTTGGTGGATATTGGCACGGATTCTCTTGTTCAATATCTAAACTAAAATTAGAGAATTGCTATCTTTTACTAAAAGGCAGTGCGAGAAAAGGACGGCTATAGCTATGCACTAAGTTAGAGATGTCAAACTAGTTTACGCCTTGCGCTTCGCCGTGTTTTTAGACGACATGTTTTTACGTGTACCCTTAGTTTGTATGGAAATATTAGTTCAAACTAAATTTAACAGCTCTAATTTACGTCCGTCTCTTTCTTGTTTTATTAGAGAGAAAAAGATAGCAATCGCCTAAATTAAGTTTAGTTTGTGCATAACAGAATCAACACCATTGTTTAGTAAAATATACGTAATAATAAACATTATCACCAAATTTCAAGTTCATATATGTCAATGGGAAGTGAAAAAATTCTTCGAAACAAAATTTTGTTACAGACGATGGATAGACAGACATACGGACACGTGACTGACAGCCATAGTACTCCATTTGGACCTTTTGGGTACACATCCCTAAAAAATAAATCTATCTATCTATCTATATGAACATCAAGCGACAGAATAAGTACTCATAGCCTTGCGATTTTAAGGCGTATATATCCGCCAAGTGGCACCCTTATTAAATAAAAAATCGTGTCAAAAACGGCCATTTTTGGTACTTTTGCTAACTACTTTGGATACGAAACATTTTGAGTATTGTTTTAACCACGTAAAGATACCTTGCCCTCTTTATAACAAACGCAACATAGGATTCTTTAATATTTATTTTCTATGCGAAGATACGAATTTTTAATCAATGAGGGTGCCACTTATGGGGAGGTAGGCCCTTAA
Organism: Polia nebulosa; assembly: GCA_951329385.1. Classification (NCBI taxonomy): domain Eukaryota; kingdom Metazoa; phylum Arthropoda; class Insecta; order Lepidoptera; family Noctuidae; genus Polia; species Polia nebulosa. The sequence goes on along the minus strand of OX589613.1, from coordinate 22,204,620 downwards.
CTTATTTGTGGAGAAAGCCAACAAATAATAGTAACAATAGGGAATTTTAGTCTTTAAGAGAAAAAATCTAAAAACATATTATTGAGATACTCGTAGCTTAGGCAAAAAACAGTCGGAAAATGTTAGTTTTACTTCATAAAATAACAAAATAAATTTTAAAATTCAATTCAAAGTATTCAGTTTTTTTAGTCTGTTTTTAACACCATGGAATAGTAGCCGCCATGTTATACGTCATACGGCTGTGTAAACTATAAAGTGTCAACTGTCAACTGATCAGCGTATCTACGCTTTGTACTTTTATTGACATAGCCAACAGACGTCATGCCCATAGAGCAATATGGCGTCCACTGCGTCCAGCGTATACGTCAAATTACGCGCGAAATTTGAAAATGTAAAATTTAAATGCTATGACACTTATTGATTGAATAAAAGTTTTGTGTTATTTTTTATTGGTTTATTAGCACTATCGAATCTAATTGAGACACTTTTCAAAAATGGGTGTAATACCCTATTCGATCGAAACCACGCAACGAATTTTCATACGGTTTTCACTAATAAAAAGAGTGCTAAACGAGGAAGGTTTTTGTATATAAATTGCACCCTTAGGGAGTTGGGGCGGGTTGCTGATAATAACACAAAAGTGGTCCTTCTGTATTGTAACTTTACAGTCTACCAGAAGAGAGTCAGCGCTGTCCATATAGCATTAGGTAAATTGCTCAGAAAGTAGGAACTATTTCTTTGTGTTTTCTTCGCATGCGAACAAATCGACTGTTTTCTATGTACGTACTCGTATGTGTTCATTAAGATTGGCATATAGTAGAGTAGAGTAGGTATGTGTTGTAGTGAGAGGAGCTTTGTGTTCCATTATTGTATCTTGTGTGTCTATGAAGACATAAACCTAGCTTTCAAAAACAAAAATTGCTATTTTTTGGGTATAATAGGTTTTCTGATGATTTACAAACATAAATCAAAAGAAAAAAAACGGGATTGGGTTGGGTTGGTTTTTTTTTTTTTTTTTTGGGGGGTGGGAAATCATCCTATGACTTCTTCCGCTCTAGGGTGGAGCGGAAGGGTGTGTCAGACTCTTACTGACTAAAACCCACCCCTGTTCCTCCCTGCCTCGAGTGCCCGGGGGCGAGGTAACTCTTTCGAATTTATCCTCCACCCCCGGGCAGGCACTGGCCGTGGCAGGCCCCGTCCTTTGCTGACAACTCTTTGAGGCGGGCGTGGAACACTACGCGCCGTCGACTCTCGGGCCTGGTGCTGATCGGACGGCGAGTTACCCGCTACTCGCCGTCCGCAGGCCCGGGTCTACGGTGGCCGGAGATCGTCTCGCAGCCCCTGGCGTCTCCTGCGACGGCTGCTGCTGGGGGCGCTAGGGCGACTCGGTCTCTGTTGAGTCTCCCTAACGTGTGCCGCCTCCCTCTTCGCGAGCATTACTGCTTCGCAGAAGGAGGAGACGGCCCCCCATTCCCTCTCGCTCCGTACCATGGCCTGAACCAGGGCACGGCGCGAGAGGTCGCTGCCGCCTACCGCATCCACGAGGACACGGCGGTGTTCTGCCCAGGCGGGGCAAACCTCCACCGTATGCTCCACCGTGTCCACTGGGCGATCCTCGCAGTGGAAACACGCAGGGGTCACCTCCGCCTTGATCCGACACAGGTACTTCCCGAAACAGCCATGTCCGGTGAGCACCTGCGTCAGGCGGAAGGTGAGGGCGCCGTGACGCCTCTCCAGCCACTCCTCAAAGAGGGGCACTACTGCCTCGATGGTGGCGTGCCCAGCGCTGGGTTGCGACAGTCGCTCTCTCCATGTCACCATGAGATCCTGCCGGAGCTCGGTCCGCCGAGCCGCGAGTTGTCGCGGCAGCGGAGTTTCGCCCCGGCGTTTGGCCTCCTCGCGCCACTCGTACAGGTGCGCGAGGATTTTTGCCTCCAGATCCCACGGTGACAGTCCGGCAAGGAGGCTCGCCGCCTCACGGGAGATCGTGCGGTATCCGCGGATGATGCGGATCGCCATGACCCTCTGGGACGCGTTCATCAGGCGAGCTGATCGCTGCCTCAACGAACGCGCCCACACCGGTGCCCCGTAGAGGGCCATGGACCGCACGATCCCCGCGTAGAGCCTCCGGCAGGAGGCGTTTGGCCCCCTCAGATTGGGTAGGAGCCGCTTCAAGGCGGCCCCGGCCCTGTCCAATCTGGGAGCCAAACGTCGAAAATGTTCGACGAAGTTCCACCGGCTGTCGAGGACGAGTCCCAGGTACCTCATCGTACCCTCGACGCCGATGCGAACCCCTCCTACCGTGATCTGGGAACCCGACGGTGGCGCGTTCCGACGACCATGAAAACACATGGCCTCGGACTTGTGCAATGCCACCTCGAGTCCCAGTTGCCGGATCCTCTCTATGACTGTCGCAACCCCGCGTGTCATAAGTTCGGCCGCCGCCTCGTGCGACCTCCCCTGCGCTAAGACCAGCGTGTCGTCAGCGTAGCACACTACGCTGACGCCAGCGGGGAGGTCGGCGCGCAGCACCCAGTCGTATCCGATGTTCCACAAGGGCGGCCCCAGGACCGATCCCTGTGGAACACCGCACGACATCTCTCGCCGGTTCCATACTCCCTGATGACCGGGGTAGATGACGGCTCTGTCCGTCAGATACGCCTCGACTACGCGACGGAGGTAGGGCGGCACCCGGTGATACCGGAGTGCCTCCACTATACAACTCCAGGGCAGGGTGTTGAAGGCATTGGCAATGTCCAGAGACACCGCCAAGACGACCCTACCCCGGGCCACTGCATCCCCCGTCGTAAGGGCTCTTACGCGCATGACTGCGTCCACCGTGGAGCGCCCCCTGCGGAAGCCGTACTGGCTCTCCGCCAGGTCCGGCCCCACCCGCACCAACTGCCCGACGAGGCGGTCTGCAATTACTCTTTCAAAGAGCTTGCCCACCTCGTCGAGCAGCACAATGGGCCGGTAAGCGGACGGAGAGTCCGCAGGGCGCCCCACCTTCTTGATCAGGACCAGCTTCCCCGTCTTCCACCGACGTGGAAACTGGCCCCTAAAAGTTGAAAAGGCGGGGTACGAACTCGGGATCATACGTGCACGTACAAGATGACAGGGCACTTTACGCACTCGGCTACACAGTCACCTGGGTTGGGTTGGTAAGATTAATATTCACTACAATGAAACGGGATGGAGGACTATGGAGGACCTGATGAACGCTACAAACGCTGCAATTGATATGGCCAGTTTCTGGGCGCAAAGAATTTGAAAGTTAGGGAACCATCGATTCGAAAGAAGAAGAAGAACGGGATGGTATCTAATTGTTGACTTAAACCTGTTTATCGGTAACCAAACAAATAAAATAAGTACAATCACATGTTATTTATTTGATATTGTTCATTGTAGTGAACCCTAATCTAACCAGTTCAACCCAAATCCCTTACCTACCTAACTTATGTACATTATAGCTCACATGAGTCTCAACAGACATAATAATATGTATGTCACAGTTATGTTACGAATTACAACTTCCTCATAAAATAAATGAGAACATGAAATAAGATAATTATAATATGGTTATTCTGGCATTACTAGGAAAAGTCCCAATAGTTTATCCACCAGCGCTCCTCGATTTCCTAGCAGATCCTCACAAGGAGAGTATTAAATTGAAACTCTTCGTAGAAGGGCTCATATTGGCTATAATTTATATTAACCATACATTTGAATTTGGTCTGTAGTTTGTTATTATTGACAAAAGCGGAAAATAAAAAACTACTCATGCCCCGAATAGCAGACACAATTAAAAACGTCGCGTCTCCGATTGGAGACGCGCGGGGCCTGACGAATTAAAAGAACCCGTACCATTACACCACCATTTAAAAACTGGAGCTAAATGGATACACGGATGTATTATACTTTATTGTCAGCCTAGCCAACATAAGTAACATAATTTATTTACCAACATAGTAAAATAACTCTTTTACAATATTGCTATTTTATGGGTCATTGTAATGGCAGTCTTATCAATGTCAACAGCTGATTAAAAAAAATCTGGCAAAGTGCGAGTTGGACTCGCTCACGAAAGCTTCCGTACTATCATAATTAAAGTTCCAAAAGTCCGAACAAAAAAACGGAACCCTTGAAGGATCACTCGTGTGTCTGTCTGTCTGTCCGTCTGTCACAGCCAATTTGCTCCGAATGCATTTGACCGATTTAGTTTAAATTTGCTAGACACATGAATATCTGTGACCCAAACACGGACATGTAACTTAAAATTAGGAATATGGGGGTCAAATTTGGGGTGAAAATCAGAAAATTAATAAAACAGAATTTTTCAAACTATACTGTGATACTTATCAAATGAAAGGGCTTATTGTAAGGATTTCAAATGTATTTTTTTTCATTATTTTATTCGTTTTGAAGTTAATTATGAAAATAAATGATAAATTACCATTTCTTCCCCTTATCTCCGAAACCACAAAACCTAAAATTTAAAAAAAAAATACAAAATTTTCTTTACTTTTAGATTACAGGCAAGCCTTAAAAACGCACCTATAAGTATTGTAAGCGACGCAACAAAAAGAAAATAAAAAAAAAATTGTAAAAGGGAGTGCGCGGGGTCAGAGCGGCACAAGGGGGGGAGGGCGTTTCAAACCGCCATTTTGATTTGCAAAAAGACAGTGCCATTACTAACGCTTGAGACAGCGCGCGCTTCCTAACCTAAAAGTTTTGTTGTCCAACCCTACAATTTTTTAAATATAATCCTTTGCTGAATACGCTTTGTTTTTCCTCGATCCACACCATTAACAGTGGTCTTCGAGCCTGATCGCGAAATTTTAATACTCCGCCTCCGAGGAGAAACATGGTAAATACCCGCAGTACCACTAGCAAACTGAGGGAGTTGGAGTCAAAGCTACAATCGGAAACCGGAGCACAAGAAATGCCACCGCCTACACCAGTAAAGAAGAAGGATGATGAACTTAAAGTAAAAAGTTCTTGTGCCGCGAGTGTTGTGAAATCGGAACGAACCGGAAAACCAAATCCGCCTTCACATACATCACGTCAGTCAGTCAGGTCCAAGAAACCGTCATCATCACAATCGATACAAGTACAGAAAAAGAGACTGGAACTAGAAGCAGCCCAGGCGAAGGCGCGTATTGAAATGGAACTCATCGATAGAAAATTAGAGGCGGACCTAGCAGAACTCGAAGAAGAATACAGTCCACCATCAGAAAAGTCGGAGCAAAATAACGGCACGGGTGATATTGAAAAGTGGTTGGAGCATAGTCAACAAGAACTTCAGCAGCTTGACAGGGACAAACACAAGGTGCATGCGAACCTGGCCGACACAGAAGGAGCAGTTCAACCTGTTCAACAGCTTGCGAGTGCAATCAAAGAACTCGTCACATCCTCCGCCATCCAGCAAAATACCAAATTTATAAGTCGTCTCAGCACACCGAAAGAGCTCCCTAGTTTCAGCGGCGACCCAAAAGAGTGGCTCCATTTCGAACAAGCTTTTATGGAATCCACAGAAATCTGTAACTTCACCGATAAAGAAAACCTTTGGCGCTTACGTAAGTGTCTACGCGGCGCCGCTCAAGAAGCTGTAGCCGGCCTGCTTATCAGTGGTGCTTCATCTGCAGACGTAATTTCCACTTTGAAACTGCAATTCGGAAACGTTGACGTCATTCTTTCCCGCATCGTGTCAGACATAAAAAAGATGAACAACCTGTCTACAGATTACTATCGAGAAATAGTGCCATTTTCTGTCAAAATAAAGAACTACGTCGCAGCTGTACGAGCCCTCGGCCGCCATGAATACCTACAAGGCATGGAATTAACTAATATAATCTTATTCAAGCTACCTACTACCCTACTCGCGAAGTGGACAGATTATAGTTACCCGTTTATCACTGCCGAATCACCAAAACCTAGACTAGATGTGCTGTCAGATTTCCTCACCGAAGAAGCTGTGAAAATATCAACCTGTAGTGCTACTTTATTACAACCTAGGACAGACAATTTTAAACGTAAACAAAGTGATAAAGTGAACAATATACAAACTGTTCTAGTGCAAGATGGACAAAGTGTAGAAAAGTGTCGTTATTGCCGTATTGCTAGTCACAAATTAACTGAGTGTAAAAAGTTCAAAAAATCACTACGAAAGGACAGATGGCTGCACGTGAAGCGTAACGGTATTTGCTATAAGTGTTTAATAACGCATCATCGTAGGGACACGTGTACCGCTCCCAGCTGTGATGTAAACAATTGTGGACAATCGCATCACCAATTATTACATTATGTGCCGCGTCAAGACAACAGTGAATCCATGCCAGCGGTACAACCCGAAGTCCCACCCGAAACTGAAGTCCCATCCGAAACAGTAACAAATATTAATGTCAGCTGCTCCGTAATGTTAAAAATTGTACCTATAAACATTCACGGACCGAACGGAAGTGTGAGCACGACCGCCCTGCTAGACGATGGCTCAACTGTGTCGTTAGTTAGCGCTTCGCTGGCGGATAAAGTGGGGCTGCGCGGCCGCCGGGAATGTCTTCGTGTGTGCGGCGCGTGGAACGACACTGAACTAGTGTGCAACGCACAGCGCGCGAAGGTGACTTTGTGTGGTGTTGATAACAAGATGTTAACAGTCGACGCGCGAATTGTTGAAGAATTAAACCTACCACAAAGTTTGTCTTCAGTAAATAGCAAAAGCTACACGCACCTACGTGACGTCAGCCATAATTTTTGCACAAAAACACAACAACAACCACAAGTCTTAATCGGACAAGATAATTGTCACCTTCTCTTACCCTTGGAAATGAGGGTGGGTAGACCCAATGAACCCTGCGCCACCCGGACTCCTCTGGGTTGGTGCCTGCATGGAAGGGTGCCTAATGTTTACTTACCTGATTCTGCCGTACGTCACCCCTCATTGTTTATCACTAGTAGTGACGGCTTAGAAACCGAACGTAAACTGCAAGAGATTCAGGAGGAGGTACGGAGGTCGTTCTCAATCGAGTCCATGGGTGTGTCTGGCAGGGCAAGACAGAACTCGGAAGACTTACGTGCTGTAGAAAGTTTAGAACGAACTTCTGTACTCATCAATGGTCAATGGCATGTTGGCCTACCTTGGCGAGACGAGAAATGTGTGATGCCGGACTCGTTCCCGAAGGCTTTATGTAGGCTGAAAGGAGTAGAAATAAAATTAAAAAGAAGCAAAGAATATGCGAAAAGATACGAAGAACGCATACAACATCTATTTGATAACGACTACGCAAAAATATGTAACAACTTAAATGTTACACCGCCGAGATGTTGGTACCTGCCTCATTTTGGAGTTGACAACCCCAACAAAAAGAAACTGCGTTTAGTGTTTGACGCGGCAGCCGAAACAAATGGGTTATCACTTAACGATTACTTATTAAAAGGCCCTGACCTACTTATGTCGTTATTCGGCATTATGTTGCGATTTAGAGAAAATCGAGTAGCCGTGTCTGGAGATATTAAAGACATGTTCCTCAGAGTAAAAATTCTACCAGAAGACCAGGACGCCTTCCGATTTCTGTATAGAGAAGAACCAGAACGACCAATAAACACTTACGTTATGACGTCCCTAATATTTGGTGCTAATTGCTCGCCCTTTATAGCCCAATTTATAAAAAACAAAAACGCAAAGCAATATGAGTCATCAATGCCCGCTGCGGCTTCTGCTATATATAAAAGTCATTATACAACTGATTCAAGACGTCATTTCCATTCACCAGAAAGGCGGGTTCGAGATGCGGAATTGGACGAGTAATAGTAAACAAGTACTTGCGAGCCTACCTAAAGATTTACTAGGCGATGCAGCCGTCAAATTCAAAATAGGTCAACAGTATGAAGGCGAACGCACGCTTGGATTGATTTGGCATCCAAGTGATGATACTTTGAGATTCGACGTATCTTTCAAGCGGATACCCGAAAATATTATAAATGGGACACAAAAGCCTACTAAGAGAGAAATGTTACGTGTGGTAATGTCCATTTTTGACGTATATGGCATTCTAGCACCGTACACCATAAACGGAAAAATTATATTACAACAAACTTGGAAATTAAATATCGGTTGGGATGATTATATACCCGATACAGTGTTTGAGAAATGGTCCAAATGGATTTGTTTATTGAAATCATTGCAAAATGTTTGCTTGCCAAGGCACTATCCGGCTGCTACTACAGGAGTGAGCGAGAAGAAAAATAAAATCCCTCCGCCATCTACCTCAAGCGCTACGGCTACGAATGCTACAAACATTGCTACGAACGTAGCAGACGCGACATCGGCTACGAGTACTACGACGCACAGCTGTTGTAATGTCAATGACCGAAATATTGTTACTCAAGATTGTTATAGACACCTGCAGATGCATGTATTTTGTGATGCGTCTAGCAAGGCATACTGCGCCGTCGCATACTGGAGATGGAATGATGGCCAGAATAATACACGCGTAGCATTCATCGCGAGTAAATGTCGGGTTGTAGGAAACAAACCGATAACTATTCCACGCTTGGAACTTCAAGCTGCTGTCCTAGGGTCTAGACTAGCAGACTCAGTTGGTAGAGAACATAATATAAAGCCTGAACAACGAATATTCTGGAGCGACTCGACGACAGTGCTACACTGGATAAGAAATGATGCTCGCGATTATAAAGTGTACGTAGCAAACCGGTTGGGCGAAATTGACGAGTTAACACATATGAATGAATGGCGATATGTGCCTACGAAGCTGAACGTAGCTGATATGGCCACGAGAGAAAACTATATCTGCCCTGTCCTGCAAGATGAATGGATATACGGGCCTACGTTCTTACACTGCAAAGAAGACGAATGGCCGCATGACGTCACATCTGTTGAAAGAAAAGAAACACTATCGGAGTGTATTAATTTAATAAGAATAAATGTACAAGAAATTAACTTACCCGTACCTGACGCTACTCGATTTAATTCCTGGCTTCGCTTACGTCGATCGACTTCTTTGGTACTCAAATTTATAAATAAATGCAAGAAGATAACTTGTGAGTTCGACGACACTATGAAGAATGGTGAAATATTATTACTGAAAAAATCGCAAGCTGAATCGTTTAGCAAGGAGTTAACTGAAATAAAAAACAACAGATGTGTACCAAAAACAAGTAACATACTTACCTTGTCTCCTTACCTGGACGAACACGGACTCATGCGCGTCGGTGGCCGCATTAGTGCTGCTGCTGGAATTCAACCTGAAACAAAAAACCCTGTAATATTAGATGGTAGAAGTTACGTTGCGAGATTGATCGTCAAGTATTATCATTACTGCTACGCACACGGAAATCAAGAAACAGTAGTAAATGAAGTCAAACAAAGGTACTGGATCACCAGACTTAGACCTACCGTTAAACATGTGACATCTAAATGCTCAACTTGCAGAATAAGAAAATCCAGACCAGAAGTACCAAGAATGGGAGACTTACCCGGTGCTCGAATGGCCCATCATGAACGGCCCTTTACTTACTGCGGTGTAGATTTATTTGGCCCCATGGAAGTCACGGTGGGAAGGCGCCGCGAGAAAAGGTACGGCGTCTTATTCACGTGCTTAACAGTACGAGCCATCCACCTGGAAGTAGTCACTAACCTTACAACTGATTCCTTTATACTGGCATTGCGAAGGATGGCCGCAAGACGGGGATGGCCACAATATTTATACTCCGACAATGGAACAAACCTGCGAGGAGCGGATATGGAGATGAAAAAGGCTCTAAAAGAACTAGACGAAGAAGTGCTGAAAGATGAGGCCTTAAATCGCGGAACCAAATGGACTTTCATACCGCCCGCGAGTCCCCACTGGGGTGGGGCGTGGGAAAGGCTCATCAGAAGCGTGAAGACCAGCCTGAAAATAGTTTTAAAAGAACGTGCTCCCAGAGATGACACTCTAAACACCCTGTTGACAGAAGTAGAGAATATGGTGAACAGCCGGCCGTTGACTCACGTGTCTGTGAACCCAAATGATCCTGAAACGTTAACCCCTAATCATTTCTTGCTGGGATCGTCGTCTGGCTTACCTCATATAGGAAAATTTGATGATTCAGACATTTATCTGCGAAAACAATGGCGAATTTCACAAAGATTAGCTGACATGTACTGGCGCAGGTGGGTCAAAGAAGTCCTGCCAGACTTGCTACCCCGCAAGAAATGGCAAGAGGAACATAAAAATTTACAAATGGGTGACTTCGTACTTATAGTTGATCCTAACAGTCCCCGCAACTCTTGGCCCAAGGGAATAATTCAGGAAGTCATCCCTGGAAAAGACAACCGAGTCAGAATGGTTCGAATAAAGACCAAATCAGGAGTGTTGACTAGATCGGTCACGCGCGTCGCTCGAATACCGGTTGATGGTGAGTGCTGCTGAGGCAGCACTGGGGTGGGGAATGTAAGCGACGCAACAAAAAGAAAATAAAAAAAAAATTGTAAAAGGGAGTGCGCGGGGTCAGAGCGGCACAAGGGGGGGAGGGCGTTTCAAACCGCCATTTTGATTTGCAAAAAGACAGTGCCATTACTAACGCTTGAGACAGCGCGCGCTTCCTAACCTAAAAGTTTTGTTGTCCAACCCTACAATTTTTTAAATATAATCCTTTGCTGAATACGCTTTGTTTTTCCTCGATCCACACCATTAACAAGTATATAGTTTAAACCTGAAAAAAATAAGATTTGTTAGGAACCCTTTGCCCACGAGTCCGACTCGCTCTAGGCCGGTTTTTTCCTTTTTTGTTTTCGGATTGATAACAAATTAAGGCGCTATTAGCTGCCAATGGCCGTGAGTGGTTAGCTTGCGTGTTCTGTGCTGAGCTCACGTAACGCGTCGTACGTCCACCCAGTAATAGGACTCGCATATCAAGGAGCGCTGTCCGAAATTACACGCATTAATAATTTAATACACATAAACGAATAGGTATTAAAATAAAACACTAAGACTAAATTATAAATAATTAAATGATCTATAAAATGGTAAAGGTTTCATAAAAATATGCTTTATAGTTTTTGCGTGATTCTCAATTTTTTATCCGCGTTAGACGTAACTTTACAAACTAATTACACTATGTTATAAAAACATCACTATGTTATAAAATCAATGTTCTCAGATCAAATTACGACAGAAATTGTCTAGAGTAACATATTTTTTTTTCAAAGAAATAAGACTAGTTGTTTAGACGTGATGTTCAATAAACCATTAAAAGTCGTTTAACTGCGCCTTAAAGCTTGGAATTGTAAAAATGCTTCCGTGTATTGAGATAGGTCACGATCATTTCTCAAACTGCAAATGTAAGTTCTAATCGCAAAAAAAAAAAAAATGATTTTCGATCTTTTTCGTTTGCGTTTGCTGTGAGACCTTGCTTCTTGCCAAATTTCATGATTCTAAGGGCAACGGGATGTGAGTGCAGGGGATTCTCCTTCGAGTGTCAAAATATGTGTTATAAGCAGTTACGTCTTTTGATTGCATTAACTTAGAAGTTTGTTAATTTTTACAGGCCCAAGTGATCGCAGTCCTGACTTTGCCCTCTTAAAAAAAACTAAAAAGTGACACCTGACAGCCGTGTTATTTTTCCTCAAATTTAAAAAAAATATATTTAAATCATTTAATCAACGAAAACTTATGCTATTTAGTGATATTAGTTGCATTCAAACTTGATTTTATCAATTTAATCTGGCGAATAGGAGAACACAAAGACATTTATAAAATACAAGGAGGTGCGAAACATCATCGTCCAAAAATCCTGCCCGAAACCCAGGAAGGGCGGGATACTCAGCAAGAAGCTACGTCGAGTTTATGTACAGGTACTGTTACCAACCGTACAGAAGACAATATGAAGCGAGCTGCCTCTAATCAGCTGATAAAGAGGTATTTCTATCAGTTTCTTGATTGCTGAGGCAAACCCAACTGCAACAATTTGTGCTGTGCATCAAGCGGAGAGTCCACGCATTGCCAAGGTAACGCATAGAAGGAAGACTGCGCCCCCTGCGGCTGTCACTCGTTTATTGACTATATATTTGGACATTTATTACTATTGTTTATTTTTTTGGAATATGTGTAAGTGCAGTGTTTTTATTATAGTTCTTTAATATTTGGGTAAGTTTAATCAACTTATTTTATGTTTAATGCCGGCTGTAGCGATGCCGGAACCTGTAGCAGTCAACCTGCCACATCGCTTGAGGTCCAACAGGTGAGATGTCCCAATTGCTCGCAGGCACGCTTCTTTAAAGGCGAACGGGGGCTGAGGATACACTATGGCAAGGTTCACAAACCACATAGTGTTCCTTTGTGCCCCCCAGCTACATCTAGACCTCACGAACAGACATTGTGGAAAATCGCTCTCAAAATTTAAAAATTCAACACCAGTTTTAAAAAGAGTTTCTCGGGGTGTAAGACGATCCGTTGCTCTGAGTTTGGCACAATGCGTCCGTCTTGCGACCCAGGAGAACTCAGTAAGTGCCTGGGAGCAATTGCTCACCTTTCCCTACAGAATTCTGCACGTTCAAAAAGATTTGGCAACTAAAAAAACTTTAACAAATCAAATTAAAGAAAATTGTAATATTTCGACCATAATTTTAGATCCAAAATTACCACCATTTAATAACCGTTCACAGAAAAGCGTATGTTGCCTCGACGGCCTGACTCCGCAACACTTAAAGGACCTATTGAGTTCAGGCGCCGGGGATGCTGGTGAGTCGCTTTTGAAGGAGCTTGCGGCACTAGTCAACCTAATGCTCTCCGGTGGCGTGAACGATGCCGTCGTCGATGTCTTGTACGGGGCCAACCTATGTGCCCTGCGCAAGAAGGACGGCGGCATTCGTCCCATTGCCGTCGGGTGCACCTACAGGCGTATGGCAGCCAAAATTTGTTGTAAACTGTACAGTGACAGACTTACAAACAAATTCCAGCCCCTACAGCTTGGCTTTGGCTCCAGAGGGGGCTGTGAGGCTGCCGTACATGAACTATCTTCCTTTTTAAATTCTGAAAAGGGTGAGGTCATTCTCAAGGTTGACATTAAGAACGCTTTCAACTCTGTCAACAGGGACACTTTGTTGGCCGAGGCAAAAAAAGAACTACCAGAAATTTTCGGTTTTATTTGGCTATGTTACAGGCACCCTTCTAAATTATTATATAAAGAACAGCTTTTAGAATCTGCAGTTGGATGCCAGCAAGGTGACCCTCTCGGGCATTCATTTTCAGTTTGGCTATTTATCCAGTCATTCAACAACTAAATTCAAAATAATTTAACGTATGGTATTTGGATGATGGAACATTAGGAGGTGACGTCGATACCGTATTAAAAGACTTTCAATTCCTGAAGACTCATTTTCAATCCATCGGACTTGACCTTAACCACTCGAAGTGTGAAATTTTTCTTTGTGACAATACCGAAAGACAATCGACCTTTCATAAATTCAATACAATTGCAACAAAAATCAAAATTTTAGAAAAAAGATCACTGCACCTCCTAGGTTCCCCTATTTTGGAAGAAAGTTTTTCTCCATTCATTGACGGAAAAATTAATCATTTTAATGATATTTCGGACAGACTCACAAAAATAAATTTACATTCGGCATTCACCCTCAAAATCAAAATCAAAAGTCATTTATTCAAACTAGGCTGAGAACCAGCACTTTTTGAACGTCAAAGTTCTACATAAAGACAGTCCCCCAAAAAACGCCCGCCCGTCACCACTTCCTAGTGTTTTAGCTGTGAAGAAGAAGTGGCCAACAAACTCCCCAGCAACACATCTGTCTGTTAAGTTTTAAGAACTTGAATCTATATAATTCTAAGCAACAATCTTAACATTATGTAAAACAGAAAAATAAATATATGCCGTCTAAAATATAATCATAAAATTAAATAAAATAATCCGCCACTTGCCAGCTAGCACACTCAATCATGCCATTAAAAACCAACTCAAGCATAAACACTAAACCAAATTAAAGAAGCCTCCATACATAACTGGTGTGCCTGCTTACAAGAACAAAGATTGAAACTATCAAAGGGCTGTGATTCGAAGCCACAAGTGATGAACTAGGGCCATCACACTAAATTTGGTAGACAATTATTATATGAACTCATATAATCTGTTATAACCATAAGCTAAATATGGAGAAAGAACATCAAGTGTAACATTGTCTTGCGTTCAACACAGCGACCAACTATTATTATCTTCTAAGTAGTCGTTGATGGAATAGTATGCTTTCGAACAGAGACTAGATTTAATTTTAGTTTTAAATGCATTAAAAGGCAAGTCAAGAAAAGAACGGGGTAGCTTATTGTAAAATTCGATACCGAGACCCTCAAACGAACCATGAACCCTACGAACACGGTGGGAAGGAACATGAAGTTTATACTTATTTCTGGTGTTAAAATTGTGGATATCACTGGTCTTTTTGTACAAATGTATATTTTGTCTAATGTATAATATGTTTGCAAAAATGAATTGAGATGCCACCGTGAGAATTCCAATCTCTTTGAAAATTTCTCGTAAAGAAACTCTTGACCTTAACCTATAGATTGCTCGTACAGCACGTTTTTGTAAAACAAATATATTTTGTATGTCCGCAGCTTTACCCCACAAAAGAATACCATAAGACATAACACTATGGAAATAACTAAAATAGACTAACCGTGCTGTGTCAACGTCAGTATATTGTCTAACTTTTCTGACGGCGTAGGCGGCAGAACTGAGCCTTCCTGATAGGCCTGATATATGTGCGCCCCATTGAAGTTTGGAATCAACAGTTATACCCAAAAAAACTGCCGAGTCCACAGTTTCAAGCACTTCTTTATTTAAGATGACATTAGGTCCTAGATTTATAACATTAGGTAAGGCAAACTTTATACATTTAGTTTTCTTAGCATTAAGAACCAAGTTATTTGTCGTAAACCAATCCGTAACCATTGAGAGAGCGCTATCTACGTTATCAAAATCATTTCTATTCCTATCTACTTTAAAGATAAGAGAGGTATCATCTGCAAACAGTACTACGTCACAGATACCCTTTAAAAAATATGGTAAATCATTAATATACACCAAAAACAAGAATGGTCCCAATATCGAGCCTTGAGGCACACCTAAATGAACTGGTAGCCCGGAAGACTTAACACCATTGATATCTACACATTGGAACCTATTACATAAATATGAATCAATTACATTTAGAGCTTCGTTTTGGAGACCATAATGACGCAGCTTACGCAAAAGCGTGTCATGGTGTACGCAATCAAAAGCTTTGGAGAGGTCACAGAAAACTCCGATAGCATTTTGCGAGTTCTCCCATGCGTTGAATATGTGTTTTAGGAGAGCAACACCCGCATCTGTAGTCGATCGACCTTTTGTAAAGCCATATTGATCATTATGAAGGAGGCTATTTACATTAAAATATGTTAGCAACTGCTTCAGTATTAACTTTTCAAAAATTTTGCTAAATGCAGGCAGGATGGAAATAGGCCTGAAGTTGCCTATATCATTTTTATTGCCTGATTTAAATAGAGGTATGACTTTACTACACTTCATGAGATCAGGAAAAGTTCCTGAGTCCACGCATTTATTAAAAGTTACAGCAAGATAAGGCGCTACGATGCCTATTATATCACTCAAAAGTTTAATTGAGATGCCCCAGTAATCACCTGTGTTTTTTGATTTTAGAGAGTTAAAAACGTTAACTACGTCAAGTGGTGTTACATGCTCAAAACTAAATGATTGATTGCACTTAGGTACACTACCGTTCAAAAGACTTTCAGCTTTAGACGGGGATGAATTTAAGAAGCGAGTTGTAGTTATAGGTATGTTGGCAAAAAACTCATTAAATGCCTGAGCTACGTCAGCTGGTTTACTAACTAATTTGTTTTCGAATAGAATCTCTAGCTGATTTACTTTTTTAACCGACTTTCCCGTTTCATTATTTATTATTTTCCAAGTGGCTTTTATTTTATTATCAGAATTTTTAATTGTCTCGCTTAAGAATTTTGATTTAGCAGCAACACAAATCTTCTTAAACAATTTAGAATATTTTTTAACATACTCTAGAAAAGGAGTATCGAACCTATATCTTTTTAAACCGTATAACTCGTATAGTCTCGCTCTACTTTTATATATACCAGCAGTGGCCCATTGGTTGAAGCCAATGGAGGTACCCGTAACGTCTATAGTTTTAGACTTAAAAATGGCTTGGTACTCTTTTTGCACAACATCAAAAAGGGCTCTATAGATTTCATTAGGATTATCGTTGTCTACTAAAGATGGTGTAAGTTTATTTGCTATATTATTTTTAAACTTATTACAACGGCTTACCGTATAAGGCCTGCATTCTATTTTAAGCGGCTTTTTATTTTGTGGCATAGGAAAGCTAACTAATAGTCCACAGTGGTCAGACGTTAAGTCACTTAACACTAAATTTTTTTCTGAATTACAATTACTAAAAAAGTTATCAAGGCAAGTCGATGAGGATGCCGTAATCCTAGTAGGTTCATAAAACAAGTTGTTTAAATTATAAGACCTAAACAGATTGATTAACCTGACACTTAATGAAGTATCATCTAAAATATTAACATTAAAATCTCCACATATCACTATACTTTTATTACTTGATTTTATTTTATTAATTAAATCCTCCATTACCGATTCGAAAAGGCCAAAATCACCAGAAGGGGGTCGATAAACGCAAATTATAACGTATCGCTCAAGTTCAACACAAGACAACTCAACAATACCCTAATTAGATATTGCTGTTTTGGACCAAATTTAATATATTTTCTCCGCTCTTCCCCTTTATGGAAGCATTCACATCTCCTGGACAAAATTGATGAAATTATTCGATGCACTCGTACAACCATTTTAAATGTGGCCTTGGATGACCGAGCGTGGCTGCAAACCACACTACCTATTCGTTTTGGTGGGCTCGGCATCCGCAAAATTTCTAGTATAAGCCTACCGGCGTTCCTGTCCTCGGTCCACAGCACTGAAAAGTTAACCAAAAGAATTTTGACTTCATCACTGGTTAACTGTGAAGTGCCGTGCTTGACCGACGCAATGAACGCTTGGAAAATGGCTTGCCCGGACACGGCGTTGCCCGAGAACCCGTTCTCCCAGAGGCAGTGGGACGAGCCGCTCTGTAGTTTGGTACGGAATAATCTCATAAATACGTCAACCAATACTGCTGAGCGTGCCCGCCTGCTGGCTGTGGTAGTGTTGCCCAAAATCGGTCTTGGTCTTGCAGTCTTGGTCTTGTTCTTGCATTTTCGCAAGACCAAGACCAAGACCAAGACCGCCTTATTGTAGCAAGACCAAGACCAAGACCAGGACCGCCTTATTGTAGCAAGACCAAGACCAAGACTGAACCCTGCAAGACTTGAGCAAGACAAGACTTAAGCCTGCAAGACTCTTGCGTCGTGCAGTTAAGACAAACTGAGATTTGGGCGTTATTAAATATTTGGATTTAATCCCGATTCCGAGACGTTCCCCAGTATCAAAACCGTAGGTATCGTCATAACACTAAACTAAGGGCTGCACTTGTATCTGCAGTTGGCAACGTGCCGCTCGTCTGAAAGAACCCTAAAAGGTTGTATTGATTAGTTAGGTAAGTACTTATTATGTTTCAACTATTTATTAAGTAGGTAGCGTGTTAATACTCACAAATCTGTTCCCATCATCCCACGTGATGAAATGTACCTAGAATAACTTTCTAGCAAAGTTCATACCTTGTAGGTATCTACCTATAATAATATATTATGCTTGTTTATGTCTAATATGCAGATCTAACGTTAGTACACGTAAGTTGGTATGTGCTTAAAGTTATAGTCAACAAAATTATATAAACATTATGTAGGTACCTACTTATGTTTCAAAGTTTATATTATTCTTCTATTCAGCAAAATTTAAAACAAACAGCGAGTCGAGTAGGTCTAGTAACAGTTTCTACGGCAGCCAATGTTATGGTACAGACGCCAGCACATCAAGCTACTACAATCTGTCAAATTTCTTTAACAGTTTTTCAACTTTATCCCTAAAGAACTGTTTGAGCGCCGCATTCGCCGACAAAGAGTACGGACAGAGGCACACAAAATTGTTACCTATTTTGGTAGGGTTGGTACAGGAGGATAAAATTAAATGACCTTGAAGATGTCTCAGCAGTAAGTAGGTATAAATTGAATGCTCTGAGTTTCTTGTATAAATACATTCACACACTGGCTCGAATTCGAACACTACAGCGTTTAAAGCTGTCGGGCGAGATGATAATTAATAACTAAGTAGGTATTGCATCTATTGAATTGCGAATATTTTGATTTCGAAATAATCATTGTTAATATCGGTAAATGATAGATAGTGAGTGATATACCTAGGTACTAAAATGTGAGCAGCAAGATTGAAAATTGATATTCAAAGGTCGAGGAATGAGTTTGACCTTGAAAAAGTCTTTTTTTTTTAAATAATTCCTCTACCTTTATGAACTTGGAGGGTTTGTATTGATGATTTTGATGATTATAATTCTGTAACTACATACGTCTTACAGCGCGAATCATAATCTAAAATCTAAACTAACGTGTTCAATAAATAGCAATAGGCTAATAGGTATTTGCAAGACTTGCAAGACTTGCGAGACTCTTGCTGCAAGACCAAGACCAAGACTGAGAGCGCAAGACCAAGACCAAGACCAGGTGTATTGACGCAAGACCAAGACCAAGACTGGCCTAAGTCTCGTCTTGGTCTTGCATTTGGGCAACACTAGGCTGTGGGTGAATGGGAGTCGGGCCTCTGGCTACAGGCACTACCGTCACCCAACATAGGTACTATGCTGAGTGACACCACCTTCCGGATCGCTACATGTCTGCGTCTGGGTGCTCCTTGTGGAGCTCCACATCGCTGCCAATGTGGTGAAGCAGTCGACCATCTCGGACACCATGGCCTATCCTGCAGTAGGAGCGCGGGTCGTATGGCACGTCACGCCAGCATTAACGACATCATCCGTCGGGCTCTTGTCACCGCCGGTGTGTCAGCCGTTTTAGAACCTCATGGCCTGGCACGTGACGATGGAAGAGTGCCGACGTGTGGACGAGGCCCGACGGGATGACTATAATGCCTTGGAAGATGGGTAGGCCTTTGGTGTGGGATGCAACATGTGTCGACACCCTTGCGCCATCTCATCTTCTTAGCACGGCGGGCTGTGCTGGGGCGGCTGCTACAGGTGCAGAAAACCTCAAACGGCGCAAATATAACAACCATGCCATGGGGTCCGAGTGCTCATCGAGTTTTCCGTGACATCGGCAAACTTTTCGTGGACTCTTCACGTGACCAGAGGGCTGGTCTTTTTTTCGGCCAATGAATCAGCATTGCCATTCAACGTGGCAATGCTGCCAGCGTTCTGGGCACTTTTCCCATTGACAGCGTGGTGGACGAATTTTTTGATGCCCAATGAGCTTTACTCCTACCGGATTTTTTATGCCTCTTGTACATATTTTATTTATTAAGTTATTTATTAGTTTAGTATAATATGTATTGTAGTTATAGTCTATTAAAACTTATTCAATAAACCTTTTAAGACTTTGCCCTGTATTTGATATTAATTTCAACTTTTTACCATACGTTCCTGAGAAAAAGGATCTTGATAGACAGATGGACAACGAAATAACAACAAAAAATAAAACAAAGAGGTCTTAAAATCATAAAAATCGTAAACAAAATGGTCATCCATTTACAAACTGAATACAGCAAGTGCAGCTTACCCTTTTCGATGTCGCACGTCTATCGAACAACGTCTTTCTTACCTGACTTAAGGCGTAGTTATATGACTTCTAATGGTTTTTTATTGAACATCACGTCTAAGCGACTAGTCTTATTTCTTTGGAAAAAATATATGTTACTCTACAAAATTTTCGTCGTAATTTAATCTGACAATATTTAAAATTATATTTTTATTACAAACAAAGTGTAATTAATTTGTAAATTTATGTCTAACGCGGATAAAAAATTTTAAATCACGCAGAAACTATAAACCGTATTTTTATTAAACCTTCACCATTTTAAAGATCATTAATTTATTATTTAGTTTAAGTGTTTTAATTTAATACCTGTTGTTTTCAGTGTACTAAATTAATAATGCGTCTAATTTCGGACACCGCTCCTTCATGGGCGAGTCCCATTACTGAATGGACGTACGAGGCGTTACGTGTGCTCAGCAAAGAACACGCAAGTAACCACTCAAGATCATTGGCAGTTAATAGCGCCTTAAGAAAACTGGCAAAGTGCATGTCGGATTTCGCACATTAAGGGTTCCGTACCAAATATTGGTATTTGTTAGAAAAATATACGTAATAATAAACATTATCACCAAATTTCCAGTTTATAGGTCAATGGGATGTTAAAAAACCAAATTTTGTGACAGACGACGGACGGACAGACAGACAGACGGACACAACAGGGCTCCGTTTGGACCCTCCGGGTGCGGAACCCTAAAAAGGAAGAGGTTACGCATTCGACAAGGTTTTGAAACATCTAAAAGTCATTACGGTCCAAGCCTTGCCTAAACAAACACTTCTCCTTATTCAGCCTGTCACTGCATCGACTGGTCTCTAAAGAGGGTCTGTGGGAGCTGCTCTCACGTATATATTAGACAATCTGTCTGTCTGTGGTGGCTATTGGGTACCGTTGTCAAATTACTGCTAAATGAGACCTTTAGATCAATGTGTGAAGAGTTTAAAGGTAATTTGTTAGTGAGACTTGACTAGACTAGTCTAGTTGGTAGTATGAATACGAATGGTTATGCTACGGGTGCAAAACGTGGAGGACACACAAGACATCTCACGCCAAATCCAAGTCTTCGTCAACCATTATCTCTGTTGCATCCTTGAATCTACTGGCCAGAGACCATTTATAACGTAGAAGTGTTGGAAAAATGCCACGAGAGCCCGATCGATCGCCAGATCAAGCGTCCCAAGTGGAGATGGATTGGTCACACGCTCCGAAGGGATTCGGTAACATAACCAAGCAAGCATTGGAAATGAAGTTCTTGTCGAACCTGGCGCGGCACCATGTTTGTAGAGGCGATAAGCAATGGTGAATGGATATAGGAATAGAGAAACAACAAATAATTTATTATTTATAAAATACCTGACCGTTAAAAAATAACTAAAAGTTCCAAACAAGTCACTTTTCAAGCAGTCTGATGCAGTTGGTGGCTTGAAATCAATAATAGAACTAAAATAACTGCCACCAACTGCATCAGACTACTTGAAAAGTGACTTGTTTGGAACTTTTAGTTGTTATTTACAGTCGGGTTTTTTATTTTTTTTTATTTTCTACATTTTAGTGAGTTATGTTTTTGGAATCGCCTCCTCAAACCCTTTTTTTGATACCCCACTTGAAGTTCGTCGTCTTTAATTTTTTTTCTTTTTCACAATATGGTGTCTGGTTGTCGCCATATTGTGTTTTGATTACTGTCAAGTCTTTAGTAGCACTAGCACGATTAAGACGAATAAATTGATTTAAAAATTGTCAAAATTGGCCCACGCGTTAAGTCTCTAAAGCGCCACAAAGGAACAAACATACACACATAGGCTGATAAACACATTACCCTCCCTTGCGTCGCGCAGTCAGGTAAAAAAGGATGGATGCATTATGTGAAAGATGATTCAGCTTGAAAGGATTTGACTATTGAGAAGACACATACAATATGGCTTCCAACCTAATAAATCTGCAGAAGATGCAGCGATACAGCTTACAAATTTTGTAGCAAGTAACTTGGAACAGGGTCGTTCATGTGTCGGAGTTTTCCTGGATCTAGCCAGGGCCTTCGACACTATTTCAATTAACATACTCCTGGCGAAACTCAAAGCGATCGGCATACGCGGCCTCCCTCTGCAACTCATGAAAGATTTTCTTACAAATAGGTACCAATCTGTGAAGATAGGCAACTACATTAGCTGCTCTCTCCCCATCACCTGTGGAGTTCCTCAGGGAAGCGTACTTGGCCCAGATTCAGGTCCAGGTGTCTCTTCCTGATATATCGATGGCAGCAAAGTAAAACCGGACATCTACATTTTTGCGAAAACGCTTTTTTTTACAAAAATGAGCTTATTTCAACCCTATCTATAAGTCGGTATTAAAATTATTTCAAATTTCAAAATAATTAAGAAAATCTGGCACGTAAATAAGGACATCTACACTCGATTTTAATAAGACATTGCAGTAGAAACGGACATTTGAATTTTTCCGCCTTTACTTCGGAGCTTTGACAAATGAATGAAACGTAAAAAAAGTCATCGGTTTTTTTTTTCAATGATATCTCCCACTCTAGGATGGAGCGGAGGGCGTATCAGACTCTTACTAACTCACCCCTGTTCCTTCCCTGCCCTGAATGCTCAGGGGCGAGGTAACTCTGTTTCGAATTTATCCTCAACCAACTTTTTTTTCTTTTTCTTTTTTTGGCCAGGAAAGTCATCTGTCATCTGTCAATCCTGAATTTTTATTTTTTTCCTATAATAATCCTTTTATTTTTATTTAAATATATATTTCGCGTGGTTTGAGAACTAAATAAATGATTTAACATACATTTAGTGAAATGTGTAAATTGATAAATTTAAAGTAAATAAAGACATCTACAAAATTTGGTTAAAAAAGCGAAATATTGATTGCATGTTGCTTAGATTTTCTTTAAATATCCTGATATGTATTACTGGAGATTGTTATCTTAGTTATTCGATATTTTAAATAACGTAGAAACGGATTTCAGGCACATGTCTTTTTCTACGTAGAAGACTTTTCAAAGTAAAAAAGTACATTGACATTATTTCAGTAAAACAACGTTATAGTGATTAACTCTTTTATAAAATCAATAAAAAAGGTTATTCTAATGCATCATTAGAATAACAAATTTCATGTTAATCAGTCCACAACTCTCAAAATTGTCACAATTTTTTACTAAATATTCTCTCCTGTAAAATTGCGATTTTGTAGATGTCTCCTTCTACTTTGCTGCCATCGATATATCAATGAACTCTGCCAATATGAACCATCAAAAGAAAAATATTCTCAGACGCGGATGACACTGATATGATATCATATTTCAGGGAGACTCCTGGGCTGAGGCACGATACCTTGCCGAAAAAGGACTTTATCAGACATCACTGTGGTTAAATAAAAATCGCCTTACATTAAATGTCAATAAAACAAAATAAAACAACACGACTTCACTTTAAAACAGAGTACATTATAATATATAGAAATAGAGACCAATCTTCGACCGAAAAGTGGGTAATCACTTACGACGCGTCCCTAGCGCCATCTGTTATCAACATTAAGAATCATTATTCATCCTATCTATAACCATAGCTATATAGCTATACTAGCTATTCTACACCGTATGCGTACGTACGTATAGGTACTACCATAATTTCATTAAAGGATAATTATAGATTTATAAATGAAACATTTTATTCATCAAAACAAGTTTATTTGTGTCTTTTATAGCACTTATTTAATTTTTTGGGCTTTTATTTATAGACTGTCCTCATCATCATCAATCTGTCTTCTCCCAGCTAATATTTTATTAATATTTTTACAATAATTAAATATCATACAACGAACGACAATTCGAATCAAATAATCTACTAACTTCTCTTTGTGTATTTTACATTTTATAAATTGAAAATCAACAAATATAATTATTGCTGTTTTAATTATTTCTTTTAAATTACGTTTTTCAATATTCTCTTTCATAATTTCATTTATTGTCTTGCATATTTGAACTTAATTGAACTAATTATTTGCTGGGAGTGCAAAGCCATCGTCGACCTGCATATTCCCTATATTTAATATATTCTATTTCATTTTGTAATGTTAGATCATTTGTGCAATCAGCGCAAGATGTAAAAATTTGGGATTTCGTTTTTTTAAAGAAATATCCGCTCATATATTGTATTGGAGCAATAATACGGGGATCCCTTTCTTTACCTCTACTGGGGTAAAATTAAAATCGAATATCTTTGCAAAATCGAATGAGGAGCAGGCCGACGTTGCTTTCGCATTTTCGTTAATCATGAGAGACTGCAATGCATTACAAAAGTCTCCTTCGCAGTTAGCCCGGGTGTGGACGCTGCTTAAATTATTTATTAACAGTGTGACAAAAGCTGACTCAAATTGATCACAGGTGGGATTAGTATTGCGACACCCTTGGCTTCTCACTGCGCCAAAGAACTTTTTCAAGGGGTCCTGATTAAGGTGCCGCAACCATACTGACTACACGTTAAAATCATCTTCTAACTTTTTTAACAAAGTTTGTATGCCATTCAGTGTCCACACCCAATTGTTTACAGAATGAGCAGTTTCTTTTTTACCTGCTGAAGTTATAAATTTCATGGAATTAAATATTTTTATGCCCTCCACCCACGTTTTATTGTACACAGAGTGCGGTGTTGCTGGGCGAAGAAGGGGTTTAGCGTTTTTATTTTTCATATGGTTTCCATTGACTGAGTCAAATATTTTGTCCATGAAAAGCAGCAGGTCTGCAGTTTCCTTGCACTCTGTAGAAAGGATGTTCTTACCGAAAACATACAGAAAAAAAGATTAAGGTGAAAGCTCCAGGATAGCCCGCAAAATTCAAATTTTCTTACGGCCGTAGCAAGTACGTATTTACAGAACTGTAATCATTAAAATTATCAATACAACTCTCAGTTAGAATTGATGCCAAATATATATATATAAATGCCTTTGACGAAACGGTTGGCGTAGTGGTTGAGCGTTCGGCTGCTGCGCTACGTGTCGCGGGTTCGATCCCCGCACGGAACAAATATTTGTATGGCCTACAGATAGTTGTTCCGGGTCTGGGTGTCTTGTGTATGTGAGTGTACATGTTTGTGAACGCACCCACGATACAGGAGTAATTCCTAGTGTGGGGCAACGTTTTCTAAAAAACAATAAAAACAACAATAAATGTCATGATTTCATGAAATACTACTGACTACATTTTGACATCAATTCTAACTGAAAGAGTTGTATTGATGATTTTAATGATTATAATTCTATAAATACAAACTTGCTACGGCCGCGAATCAAATTTTGACCAAGATACAACCTGATACTGCCCTGCAAATTACAAAAAACGTAAGAAAATTTGAATTTCGCGGGCTACCCTGGCACTTCCACCTTAAATAACAGTACTCAATAAAATAATTCCAGCAAACTTATTAATCAGGATGGGTTTTCTTGTATTTTACATTTTATGTGATTATCAAGCCCAGTATAAAACAAAAAACAAATTTTGTGGTAATAATAACTCTCAGTAGTATATAGTGCAATACAGCAAAGTTAATTTTTAATTGCTCACAATCAATATAGAAATGATAATTATCCTTTTCACTCACTTAAACATAACCGTGGGCAATGGCATTCAGGAATGTAATATTAATGGAAAACTGTTAAATTATTTGATTTAAATGTTAATAACTTAACTAAATCCTAGAATTATATCTAAAGTACATCATCTTTTATATGCATATAAAAAATCTGAATAACGTTTGTGAAAATGGTCATATCATTTTATTACATTAAATATAATAATAAAATACATTTTTCAGTGCCAAAAATAGTCAAAGTTATTTTACTCTATTCAATCATCTAAGGTGATTGAGTATAGTAGGAAAATACGACTGATTGTTACCAAAGTTCCACTTTTCTAATCCAAACCTAAGAATTTTAGGTAATATAAATAAAATACAGGCATAATATGCTTGTGGCTAAGTAATAACCACAGAACAGAAAAAAAACAGTAGAAAACGCATAGCGCTTCATTAGTATCGGAACCAGCGTACAGCGTATACATACAGTTTAATTGTATTTCGTAACATTATGAAATCCTTGCTGTGATTGGTAATTTATTATTGAAAGAAAGTAGGAAATATGTCAGTCGTCGCTTATTTGAAAATAAACCAGTTATATGAGCAAAGAGTCGTTTATTGTCTAATCTTTTTAAATATTTATTACCTTTTCCGTTTAATTAATGAGCACACAAAATAGTTTAATGAGCAAGTTACGCTACCCGCCGCTAGATGTCACTATACATATACATTCAATTCAAAGCTGTATTGGTAAAGATAAGATTGATATTTCCGTAACGAGGTCATTATCACTGTAGTAGAGTAGCTGACTTTGATATGTGCATTGTATGAATCTTCGCGAATAATATGTTTGAGATTAAAAAAAAGTAGACCTTAACTTGTAAAACAAAAAGTCAACTTTTACTTGTGTTGTTTAATAAAATAATGTTTTTCAAATTTTAATCGAAATTAAATAAATTAAGACTAACACGTCCATTTGACAAATTTTTGGTTTTGCTATCGTGTTTACATTCTAAAAAAGCACAACAGAGCATTTTTTTTTTTTCAAGTTTTCGTCACCGTGACGGGTGTAAGAAGACTGATGCGCGTGGCGTGTGCGCGGAGCAGACATATGCGGAACTCCGCAAAACTTGGGGTATGCGGCCCCGCCTACTTGCGACTTCTACTGTTTTTTCTGTTCTGTGTTAATGTGCAATTTTCGAGGGTAACTAAGAATGCAGGACTAGATACCATTTTTTTTGCTGTTTTTAAGTTGGCTGCCTGTTTTCTTACTTTATCTTTTATTTTGCTTATTTTTATTCTTGCAGCAATAACTTTTTGATACAATAATTCTTTTTCCACATTTGTAAGGAATACTTTTTTAATTATCTTGACTACTCTCTTTGTTCCTGTAAAATAGAGACATAACATGTTAATTATTTCACATATAATTGGTAACATTATTTAATAGTAAATTCAGAAAAAAGTCAAGAGACTTACTATCAAGAATCAAACAAAGATGTTTATGCAAAACAAAATATAGGTACTTATTTATTTATGTAGTAGAAGGAAAACTAACAGCTATACTTTTTTTTTTTTGGGCGGGTGGGAAATCATCTAGTGACTTCTCCCGCTCTGGGTGGAGCGGGAGGGCGTGTCAGACTCTTACTGACTAAAACCCACCCCTGTTCCTTGCATGCCTGAGTGCCCAGGGGTGTAACTCATTTTCAGAATTTATCCGCTACCCCTAAGCATGCAGGCACCGGCCACGATGGGCCCCGTCAGTGGTGGCTGACACTCATCTCTTTAAGAACGACGGCGCGTGGAACACTACGCGCCGTCGACTCACGGGCCTGGTGCTGATCGGACGGCGAGCTACCCACTGCTCGTTGCCGCAGGCCCAGGTCTACGGTTGCCGGAAATCGTCTGATGACGTCCTACAGCCAGTGCCTCTCCTGCGGTGGTAGCGGCCGGGGCCGTGAGGGCCACTCCGTTGGGCTTCCCTCACGCGTCCCGCCTCCGACTGCTTCCCATTTCCTCTCGCTCCGTACCATGGCCTGAAACAGGGCCGGGCTCGAAAGGTCGCCGCCACCTATCGCATCCACAAGGACACAGTGGTGCTCCGCCCAAGCGGGGTAGACCTCCACCGTATGCTCCACCGTGTCCTCTGGGTGATCCGCGCAGTGGTAACACCCGGGCGTTTCCTCCAGCCTGATCTGATGCAGAAACCTCCCGAAACAACCGTGTCTGGTGAGGACCTGCGTCAGGCGGAAAGTGAGGACGCCGTAACGCCTCTCCAGCCACTCCTCAAAGAGGGGCACTACCGCCGCGATGGTGGCGTGCCCAGCGCTGGGTTGCGACAGTCGCTGTCTCCATGAAAGTTTATTATATATAGATTATTGATGTTTTCTATACCAATAGTGGTGGGGTCTATGTATTTCCTTGCGCTAATGCAGGTTTCTTAAAATATAAAAAATGTTTATTCAGAAATAAAAATGACTTACCAATATTATCTTTTTGTATTATTTCCTTTCCAACATTCATTGATGTATGAGGCAAACATTCAATATTTTAAGTGGGATCTGCAAGAAAAATACATCATGATTAATTTCATATTAAAATTTTTAATGAACGCTTTTTTAAAAATTTTAGCAAATTTAAGAGTAAAACTAACAGCTTCTATGGGATATAAATTGGATAGCCTGCAAAATATTTAGTTACAGATAAACTTACCAAGATTTTGTTCATTAGTTTTCTCGGGAATTGAAGCAAGTGGCATAATAATATTAGGCTCATGCACTGGAGTGTCTGGATCTGAAATATGAGGTAATATCATTTTAACATTCAAGCTTCCAATATTTTTATATACAATCCTATAATATATAGGCTCTTAAAAGAGGCATCATACTATGAGGTACTTAAGGAGTACGGGGCCCATCGTGGCCGGTGCCTGCATGCCTAAGGGTAGCGGATAAATTCTCAACATGAGTTACCGCATCCCTGGGCACTCAGGCAGGGAGGGAAAAGGGGTGACTTTTAGTCAGTTAGAGTCTAAAACGCCCTCCCGCTCCACCCAGAGCGGGAGAAGCCATTGGATGATTTCCCAGCCCCCCACAAAAAAAAGGTGCTTAAGGAGTGGAGAGGTATACCACGGCTATCAGGACAATCCCGGAAGTATGGTCAAGATCCCTACCAGCATTAAAAGAATATTATTATTATAATGTTTTCTAAGCCCATAGTGGTTAGGTCTAGTTTAGGTTTCTTAAAATCTCATACTGTACAATCTATCAGCAAAATCTAAATAATGTTTAAATCAGAAATAAAAAAGACTTACCAATATTATCTTTTTGTAATAGGTCCGTTCCAACATTAATAAAATTGATGTATGCGGTAAGCATATGTGGCAGCTGGGGTCAAAAACCGCGCGCCACCGCCGCGTGCGCACAGGTGCACAAGTAGCTACCTCCATGTTTATCAACGCGCGAAAATATACCAAAACTACCCGCTCATCTGGAACGAGATCAGTATATGTTATTTTGGTCTGCTACCCTATAACACCTAATAAACGAAATGTATAGAAATACCAGCTCATAAAATTATAAGCCATTCGACCCGAATACTCTTTTACTTAATTACCTACCTCCTGACAACTGGTAAACATTCATCATCATAATGATAAATGTCATTTTAAAATTTTATATGAATGCTATTTACAAATTTTAGCAAATTTAAGAGTATAAATAAGTACCTGATGATGTGGATGGCATCTCCAGAATTTGTTGTAATGGCTTTCTATTAACAGATGTCAATCTGTTCTGGGACAATGGTGCTGAAAGAAAGAACACTTATCAAAAAAACCTAAATCCAAACAGAAATAGGTACAGCACAGTGGAGTATATTGCTTTATATAGATGAAAATTATACAAACTTGGCATATTTAACGTTGGTATGGCAATGTTGCTGATTCTGTTGTCATGACATAGATATTTATCTTCAAAGTGTGAGCAACACACACGGCGGTACTTAAATATGTGCTCATTTTCCAAGGCCAAGATATCACCACCAATCGAATAAAGCAATGTGTTGAAGCGTTCTCTATCTTTTTCAGGGTTCGGGAACCCATGAAGCACCCAACGCGTACCTAAAACAAATAATGAAGTCTTTCAAATTGGAAAATAAATAAGTCAAGTTTACAAACACTAATTTTGGTTTTACTGTCAAGATCTCAATCATTCATAAACAATAGCACTATAATTATTATTATACTCGTTGAAAAATAATTAGACTAACAGCTCAGCTACGATGTTGGTGAACTTGGGGCCAATGATAAAGTATCAGTATGACTTGACCAAAGATGACAATCTGACAATTTGTAATAATAGGATTAACTATAAGTTAACTAACATATTACTGTACTAGCTTCTGCCAGCGGCTTTGCCCGCATTGTAAAAAGTAGCCGTTGTTTAATCCAGGTTATAGTCTATCTGTCTGTTAAATTTCATTCAAATCTCTTCAGCCGTTTTTGCGTGATTGAAACACAAACACACAAAAACGGCTGAAGGGATTTGAATGAAAATTTTAGTAGGATATTAGGATTCAGAAAGGTTGACTGGTAGTTAATACATGGGCTTTGTGCAATAATAAGCAGTTTGTACTTTCAACAAGCAAGTAAAATAACTCTGACATACCTCCACACTCCTTGCACCCTGGAACACAGCAGTACTTGTCCGCAGGCATATTGCAATGTGCAATAAAATAGATGCACTAAAAGAGTCCTATCTCAAACAAAAACCTGCACCAAAGTCCTGTCTCAGTTTTGGTATAAAAACACAAAATTCTTTCTGATCACAATTATGGATTAGCTGGAAGAACTTTAGCTCAACTCAACGACAAATGCACAACGAAAAACAGAAAGATCACAAAAATATCGCATGAAACCGGCGCAAGCGTCAGGCATTAGCAGGCAGATTTATTTAATTAATTTTTAATGTTGTGACCATGCCACTGGTTAGGTTACAAGACCTTTAAGCCAAGTCTTAATTTGAACACTGTCACTATTTTCTTTATTATAATGCCGATGTAACACATTCTAATGTTTTTGCAGTATTTGGCAGCAAATGTATCGAGTTAACCATCTCGGCAAGTTTCACTGAGGTAGTCAATACTACAAAAAAATTCTCAGCTTCATTTTACCGAGATCGCGCCTGTTTCAATGATTCCACATATTGTCCAGTTGCGTAGACACTTGAGACACAAAACTACACCAATTTTACTTCACAATATCCACTAGGAATCATTTTGCGAATAATTAAAACAGCCACAGAACTGCACTCGAAAAAAACCGCCAAAAACTTTCGACATGACAGTATTGTATTATTTTTTGGCAGACAGACACTGACATTTGGGGTTACCAGTTGAGTTTATAATTTATAAATAGACCACAATGTTCGTTTTATGTAGTGCCACCTGTTGGACTGTAGAGCAAAATGAGCGCAGCGCTGCCATCTAGTAACTGAAGTTAGAAAATATCCATGGTATAATCCGACCAAATAAAAAATACATCTTTCAACTTGTCCGCTTATGGACTACTATATACTTCGTGATTTAGTATCATTATAACCACTGACTTCCCCGGTTTTTTGTACTAAGATTGAACCGCCTCACACAACTGTAACAATATCCAGTCATTAACATGCTCTTACGTGCCACTAGTAAAAACCACCAATATTAGATATCTAGGCACTCAAATAGATGATACCCATTCATGGCATGCACAACTAGATATTTTGTCTGCACGTACGCGTAAAATGATAAAGGATTTTCAAAAAACTCAGAAACGTACTCAAATTGAAGATGTTAAAAACGGTTTACTTTGCCTTGGTTCAATCAATCTTGGGTTATTGTATTACGGTATGGCGTGGGTCCTGCAAGACAAATCATAAAAGTTGAACATGCACAAAGGTACCCAAAGTAATTCTCATAAAACCTTTTCGTTATTCTACAATTACCCTACATAGGGACTGCAATGTCAAGACAATGCAGTCCTTCACACTACACTTTGCAAGCATAGATAAATAACCTACGATGCTAAGTTAACTTATCCTGCACGAAGAAATAACAGAATATGCAAGGCAACTAAACACAATACTGCTTTCTTCAGGAGACATTCATGTTTCCTTGCTCCTCATTTATACAATAAAGTTAACTCTCTTTTAAACATATTTCCAAAAATCTCGCATTAATGTTAATATATTATCCAAAAATATCTCCTGAATTTAAATTATAATGACACGGAATCCTTACTTATAATTTCTAAATAACGTTTCTTTGTAACTCAAGAGCAGTCAAAACACACTCATGCCTATCCAAGCATACATAAGAGTACCACAGAGTACAATATAATATATAGAAATAAGAGTACGGTTGCGTGCATCTGCGATTGTGGTATGTAATATAATATAAGGAAACATCAACAGTGTGACGTTAGCCAAACTGTCAAAATCAACTGACAGATCCAACATCTCATCGTCCGACTGCGACTCTCACGCTACTCACTTTTGCTCGGGACAGCTCCACGGACGGGCGCATTACATACGTATCGTATAACATTAATATTATTTAGTAGAAACGTGTGCAAGAAAACCGAAATCAATAATCTTTTTAAATTAATCATTAAATTTATTATTTCGCTATAGAACATTGTTTTATTTGCTTTTATCAGAAGTGGGATCACTACCCACATTTGATTATTTTTTACGCATTATTGATTTCTGGTTATTTTGTTGTTTACTGTTCGTTATCGTATTGAGTGACGAAATAATGGGAAAACGGCATCGTTCGCGTAGTGGTTCGCACAGTCGTTCGCGTTCTAGGAGTCGCAAAGTTTCGAAACGTCGGCATCGAAACCGTTCGACGCGCAGCCCGCGATCTAGAAGTAGTTCAGTATTACGTGAGTCCTTACAAACAATCGTGTCTCGGTTAAATGCGTTAGAAGATATGTCGCCGGTATCTAAGTCGTCTAATGTCGAAGTACCGTCAATCAATAACGATTCAACGGAAAACTTGTGAAGGCTATTCATTCTTTAAAATACAGTAGTACACGTGATTTTTACGTATCAAATTTTGACCCTAATATACACGATGTTGATACCTGGTTTGATGAGGTAGATCGAGCGCAAATTCTAAATAAGTGGAATGATGCTGAATGTTTGTCGCGTATCGGTCACGGTCGCAAGCCAAGTAAAAGTAAAAAGCAAGGATTGCTAGTCTTGTACTAGAAGAACGCCTGTTAATTCTTAAATATTTTCAAAATCTTGGTTCTATTTTTGTCACGCAAATAGTGTGATGTGAAACATATTCGACTTAGACGTTTAGGTATAAAAATAGATCACAAGAGTACATTACGCCCGTCCGCTCACCGCAATGTTACGGTCCTAGGGGGTAGCCACAATTTTTTAAAAATTAATAATTATTGGTCGCGCGTGTTCAAAAAGATTGAAAAACGCTGTTGTAGACATTGCGAAACCTCGCATGGCTGTCGCCAAGACTCGTGTGACTGTGCTTTTGATCGAATTCAAACGAGATTACAAGTTATTGAACGTAGTTACCGATTATCAATTGGTGAACGTCTGTTGCATTCAAATAACAAAAGCCAGCTATTTTCATACAATACGGTTGAACAAACCCCTGATTGCAAACAATGTTTAAGTTTTAAAGCGGCAACACTCTTTTAGTCGAAGCTACATAATTTCTATACACCGCCTTTGATCGAAGAGTTCATGATTTAAATATATGCCAAAGTGGAGTGTGTCCAACACATGGATAACCGGGATGATCGAAAATACCTTGGGCGTATAGATACTTGCTTGCGTGGCGATGCAAAGTCGTGGTCAAATGACTGGGTGATAAATGATAGTTCCTGGAGTAATTTCAAGCAAGAATTTAGATCTTTTTCCCCATAAAATTCATTTTATGTATAAAGTGTGTGAGGGAGGATATGTGTACTAGCTTAAATAAAAAGCTATCTGAGAAATTGAAAACTACCTACCTGTTGAAGTTTTTACTCTGGCGGGTTTGACATTGCTTTTTCGGGTGGGTAAGTCAGTAGTTACCAGGGGCGATTGATTGTACATGGTCAGGTTATGAGTACGGCCGAGCCCAGGTAAAGTGAATACTAACTAAATTAAACTCTGGTTCAATCACCGGCACCTACTAACGTTATGAGGTCCTGTAGTTTCTGGGGCTTACAAGCTATTGTCGCTGTTAAATTGCAGGCCATGCCTGGTAAGACAGCAAGCATATCAAGGCTGCTGAGGAAGGAAACCTATTTTGTGTGGCGCTGAGCAGTATGCTGCTAGCGACTACCCACATAATAAACTGCTTGACTAACGAACCGGTTCTAGCAATATTTGTTGCCAGTGTCCCATGGAACTTCATACAATAATATATACATGCCACGGCAAAAACGGCCGTTTTTGACACTTTTGCTTGGATACGAAACACTTTGAGTCCTGTTTTAACAATGTAAAAATACCTTATCCTATTTGTAACAAACGCAACATTGGATTCTTTAATCTTTATGTTCTATGCTAAAATACGAATTTTTATTCAATGAGGGCGCCACTTATCGGGAGGTAGGCCCTTAACTGCTAGCTTTTGCCACCAGATTTCAGCAGAAGTCGAATGTTATCCCACAGGACCGTAATCTTAGAATAAAAATATTTTATGACCTAATTCAGTGTCTGGTCAAACACAAGGTAGTTTCAAATTTTTCATTCGATTCCATTCTAGTGTGGTTGATTAACAAACATTCAAAAACATCTCAAAACTTCCACATTTAAAGATATACTAGAACTCGTACGAGGATGGTTTCTTACCGGTTTGTTAAAGTCCACATAATTTTTTTATAACTTCCTCGTTTCTTAATAAATTTTCATTCTTCTTATAATAAAAAATTCAAATCGTCTAAACATAAATATTTCTGAGGCACAAAAAAAGAACCTTACTTACCGATATTAATTTCACCATTTACACCAACCACTTCCCGAAAGTATGACCTTTTTACACACAATACGGACCACTCTAATCCCGTGTAAGAATAAAAACGATACTAAAAGCAACACATATAGAAACCTTACCAGGAAAAAGTCTCTAAAAACTCGATGCTGAGTCGAAAAAAAATAATTTACGAAATCCATTTCCACTATGATAGTATGAAAGGAGTCATGTCTGAGGGATATGGGACCCTTCGTCAAGAGGAAATGAAATTAATATAATCTTCTTTTTTTTTTCTTATAAAAGGGAATTTACAAAGTTATTCACTCAACTTAAGCTATTCAATAACCAGTCTTGTTGTCACCTGAATAAGGGTTGTGATGAACGCACATGTTTTGAAAGGAGGTACGGTAAGAAGAATAAATCTTATCCCGATTTGAATAACAAAAGTGTATGAAATGTTCTTTGATTCTGAACGACTAGTGATGGTAACAGCACAGCTATTGTTGAGCTCTTCAAATAAGTTTTTATGTAATAAAAAGTTTGTATTTCGAAGCCATTTTTGTGGGTACTTGAGTGTGACGGCTGCAACGTTTTGTCAATATAAGAAAGTTTGTTAAAGTAAGATTGTTGATTTTACTTACTTCACAGGGTTAACTTGAGTATCTTTGAAGACATTATCGGCATACATGGTCTTATCAGTAGGTACCTAGTCACTGGGTTGTGGAGATCACATAGGAGTAGTGTCGCTCCATAAAAATACTGGTATTCACCTGGGTTCCGGCTGTATTAGAGGTTCCAATACAGCCGGAACGCCGACGGTCACAAGAACGCATCGGATAATGTCTTAAAAGCTTCGGCTGCATGACAGGCCGTGGTGACCGAAGCTGTTGACAACTTCGCCACAGTGGCAGCGATGAGCACAAAAAATGGAGTGCCTAGACGTAAAGAAGCACCGAGGAGGAAAGTAGTATCGTCGAACAAGGTGCGTATGTTCGACGACGGTAGTGCGTGAAGCCAAACACCCGACTCGTCTCCCACTCTCCCACAGTCAGCATGTGCGCACGCTCCGTTGTAGAAGCAGATGTAGTAGTTAAGTTTTCCTGAACTAATCTGCACAGCGGCTCATCCCACCGTGTTTGGGATGATGTCTAGTTATTGGGCAAGAGAGTCTTCAAGCGTCCCTAGCTTCGGTGAAGCATGGCAATTTCTCAGTCCTATCAACCGAGGATATACAGAAGCCGCTAATACTAATAATTTAGCGGAAAATGAGGCATATGGATAGGAAATGTAGCTTAAGCCCAAGCTCGTTCGACCATGGCCACATTTAAAATTGATGTAAAATTATGCCGGATAATTTGTTCCATTTTTTTCAAAAGATGAGTGTTTCCACAAATGAGAAGCACGAAGGACATAATATGTTAATTAAAAACCCAAAACAGCAATAACGAATTATGGTGATGGCCGAATGCATGTGAACTTGAAGCAATCTTTCCGAAACATCATTGAAAGAGTGTACACTTGAGTTTCCTCCTATTTTCTATAGCCACGCGATTGCCATAACTTCCTTAGCTAAATAATAAAAATCCAGGAAAACACTGTAAAAGCGTGTCGCGCCTTATGGGAGTTGTAACGTAAATACACCATGACCATTGTCCTGCTTTGTGTAATAGAAATAGCGGGTTTTTAACCGACTTCAAAAAAAGGAGGAGGTTCTCAATTCGACTGTGTGTGTTACCTCATAACTTCTTACTACGTGAACCGATTTTGAAGATTTTTTTTTATTAGAAAGCTGTTGCTTCACATTTGGTCCCATTTTAATTTGGTGAGGATCTGATGAAGAACTTCGGAGATATACAATGAAACTCTTCAATAAATGATAGCAAACCTTCCAGAATTGCTGCAATCGCATGTCTGTATATTGTTTTCACCACTTCACAACATTACATCAGGCTGATGCGCTCTGAAGGGGTATACAGATTTGTACAGTTCACCCTGATAGGTACACCCTAATTTCACCAACTACGTTCAAATTCCCTATTTTTGAGGCTATCAATTCGGGCATAACTTTACTATTAATTTTGTTTTAGAATGGGGTAAAACAACTAAAAAGTGAAAAATAAAAAACTTTTTGCAAAAAAAGAACAACCGACTTCCACAAATAATACAAAAAAATGCAAAATAACTTAAATTTCGGAAGTCGGTGTCAAATAACGAAGAAACCAAACTAGAAACACCGACTGCCGAAATTAAAGTTATTTTGCATTTTTTTAGTATTATTTGTGGAAGTCGGTTGTTCTTTTTTTGCAAAAAGTTTTTTTTGTTCTACTATAAAATACGAAGTTAGATTTTTTTATGTTAGAAGGTACTTACTGGTTCAAGATCTACAACAATGTGTTTTTGCAATGGTATAATTATCGATAGGTACCTTTTTTCTTGTAGAGCTCGTGTGGTCAGATAGGCAGTCACTCCATGTAAAATACTGGTATTCAGCTGCATCCGATTAGACTGGAAGCCGACCCCAAGATAGTTGGGAAAAGGCGTTGGCAGATTGACCTTTTTTTTTGTAATCGGTGGGAAACCTTCAAAAGGCGACTGATCTTTTGGGCGAAAAGACCAGGGAGTGTGGGCTTTTTATCTTACTAAAATAATTACCCCAGTGATCACCAGTAGCACATGGAAGGCCCCATGACCTCTTACGAGATTACCCCGGAACCCCCTCTGTACAACGCCTGATACGCGACACCCCTGAGAAGACCGTAAAAGGGTCAAACTGAACCGGGACCGGGACCGGGGACTTGAACCTCGCTGGGCATGGCAGCACGTGCTCACTGTGCCATCGCCTTTCCTAAGGTCACTCGTTGGGAGAACATAGCCTCCACTCTGATAACCCGCGACCCCGGTCCTGCCTGCCTTGAATGGTGCAGACGGAGATCTATTAGGTACCTACTTTCTTTAATGATTTAAGAAGTATTGAGCTAAGGAAGAGGAAAACATCAATAGAAAAGTTGCATTTTATAGTTCGATATCTTAACTAGGCACAAAAGCCTTTAATAAGTACATTACCATGGATTTGTAAAATAAACTTACTATCGAAGAAGAATTCAATTATCTCTATTCTTTTTGTCTTATCAATGCCCCACAACAACTCAAACAAGTAATAAAATATTCAAAGTCAGGAAAAAATCTACCATTTTCTCACAACTTATCCTACCAACCCGTATGTCACGAAAACTTAATATTAACGTTGCGTACCAATTACATATTCATCTTTGTGCGATGTTGACACTCATAAGCGTCCGTGATAAATGATAAATGATGTTTATTTAGTAAATAGGTCACAAGGAACACTTATAAATGTCAATGTTTTTTGTCAGTTTAAGCTAGATGAGGCCGGTGTTTCCTAGCTGACTACCCTGAGAAGAAATACCGAATCAAACTCTGAGGTCTTTTTTTTTTTTCTTTATTTGTTTTGGGGTTTATATCTATACAGATATGTCAACCCCATCGTACCTTTTACCATTGTTACATTCATAGATGATACACTTTATAAATAAGGTTACATTAACTGTTATAACTAACATAAACTATACTAAAAAAACATTCTGTGATAGAAAAACCATAGTAAACCATAGAATTACCGATGTAGGACTGTTATTAAACGGCATAGCTTTTTGGCACCTTCTGAAGTTGGTTGGGATAGAATTGACTGTATTAATCCCACGTTAAGTCTATTTAAGTCTAATTCTCTCAAAAGTGATTCCCTCTCGCGCATGTTGCGGACACAATCCATCAGCAAATACTGCACGTCCTCAATCTGATTACATTCTCTGCAATTCGGTGAATCAGTTTTTTTTATAAGGAATGCAAACTTCGCCGATGGATAGTGTCCAGAGCGAAGTCTTAAAATTAATTTGACATAATTCCTACTAAGTTGATCGACATCGAACCAAGGCACTAGAGGAGGCTCGCCTTATATGCTCCTATACCATATACCTTTTTGCTGGCTTATGTTAACAAAGTGTTGTTTCCAGGATTTATAACAAATTTCTTTATATTTAGATATGTATTCCCAATAATCAGGTAAATAGTCAATTGGTGCACCCTCTGCTGCTGCTAACTTAGACAATCGGTCAGCCTCCTCATTACCACGTAGTCCAATATGAGCTGGAACCCATTGCAACTTAACTTCTATATTATTCTTAAATAATAAAACCATATTTTCAAGAATATCATATGGTATCGATGCACCTCTGAACCCAGAGGCGCATCGAGCAATATGCTGTAGTGCGCTTTTACTGTCTGAAAGAATAACGACTCTTTTTAAATTCTGATTTCGACTATAAAGGATCGCTTGATAAATTGCAATGAGTTCCAGTGTCATTATTGAAACATTACAGTTTACTTTAAAACCGAGATTAGTTCCTAAGCTTTGGTCAAAAATCCCTGCACCTAGACCGGAAGTACCCTTAGAACCGTCTGTAAAGATTTTGTGCCGATCACAATACATAGAATTTAATTCAGCTATAACGTCGAACACTAATATATTTGGATTATAATTAGATTTGGGAACCTTTACACATTCTAGATCAACTTTAATTACATTTTTAGTCTCAATAGCAGTTGTCCAAATTTCACATTTTAAAGTATACATTTTATGAATATCTTTATAGAGAACATTCATGTGTTTTACATCATTATATTTTTTAACCAATAAGGGCACTTTTTTGTTTGCCCAATATTTGAAAACTTACAAAGCGTACTCAGTTCCTCAATCAAGGTAACTGTCATATTGTTTGATAATGACATTATTTTTAAACAATATTTATAGGCTAAATACTCTCTTCTTAAAAATAAAGGGGGAGTACTCAAATCAGACTCCATTACATGGATTGGGGAACTTCTGATATATCCACCTACAATTTTCAGGGCAACTCTGAGGTCAAAATCTCTTTTAAAGTATTCTAATCCATACAATTATGTACTGGTCAAATCATTTGAGTGGACCTGTCCAGTCAGTGCAAACATCTGTCAGTAGTCGAATAGATCAACTTAGAACTACTAAAGAACTCAATGGCTCGACGAACAGTACCAAAGACAGGACATTTGTGTAAGCGGCAAAAGTACTCAAACTGTCAGACAACGTTAAAAATATACCGGAAAGGGAAAAAAAAATTAAAAAATAACCCACATAGTCCCCACATTTACATTAATAAAGTTATTTAAAAAAAAATTAATACTTAACATAGTAAATATTCATGCCAAAAAAATAAAATGTCAGTAAAAATAAAAATAATAGTTCACAAAGTAAATATTAAACGTGTCCAAAAGAAAATATGTCACTGTATATAAAAGCATAAAGTATAACGAAAACATTGGCTCATGTACATCACTGAAACAGCTCAATCTCAAGCCTTTTTTTTTGTCCTCAAGGTAATCTTTCACTGTGTAAAAAGCTTTCTGGCATAGTTTACGTTTAATAAATAATTTAAATTTATTAATGCTTAATTCTTGTATTTGGCTAGGAATTTTTTTTTGCTTGGTTTTAGAATCAACTTTGTGTTTATTCCTTGTATTTAAGCTATGGATATCACTGTATTTTTTAAAATAATTTTTTTTTTGCGTGCGTACTTGAGGTTCTCATAAATATACTGAGAGGGCATAGTCATAATATTTATCTCTTTAAACTTATATCTAAGGGAGTGTCTGGAACTTAATTTATACATTGCACGAATAGCCCTTTTTTGTAATACAAAGATTGTTTCAATAATGGCGGCATTTCCCCACAATGCCGAACGGTATTCATCATCTTCCTACACTTATCCCATGTTACTTGGGGTCGGCACAACACGTAATGCCGAACGACATAACACTATGAAATTAACTAAAGTATACTAAACGGCCTGTCTCTAAATTAGTTAAACCACAAATTTTCCTAACGGCAAACGCTGCAGAGCTAAGTTTTTTGACAGTTATCTATATGGGAGCTCCACTGAAGCATCGCATCCAAAGTTTAGCCTAAAAACACTGTGTAATCTTCGGGTTTCAATTCTTTACCCTATATTGGTACAGTAGTGTTCACTTGTATCACACTATGTAACGTGAACTTTAAACATTTTGTTTTTTTCTCGTTAAGAAGAAGATTATAGATATTAAACCAGTTGACTACAGCTGAAAGGGCACTATTTACATCATCAATAACCACCTGCTGACAATTGAGTTTAAATAAAAGTCGTGTGTGTCTACCAGCAAATATTAACATAATGTACTCACTCGAGTACATAAATATGGACGTCTGAAATACTGAACGTCATTTGAATAATATAGACGGATCTTGGATATTTTGACGTTTTGTAGTCTAGCGTTTTTTTTTGTAGGTGCTAATACTTAGCATTGACAGAAAAATAAGTCTTATATATTTATGATTCTGTTCCAAATAAGAGGAATTCTTATTTCGATTTAACTTTTTTTCTTTCCGTATGTCAAGGTCCGTCTTATTTATTAATTCAACTCAATATTCCCTTTTTCAGAAACTACTAAAGCTAAGAAGATAATAATTTTCTGTAGTCTAAAAAAAACTAAAAAAACACATATATTTTTGAGTACACTATTTATTTACGTATTTTAATTATAATATTACCTAATGTAAGTAGATAAACATTGATATTTAATTCAGTATATAATATTTTATTTACCCTCGTCCGTGCGTCACTACGGGGTGCCAACTGAAAACCAGCGCTGGGTGTCCAACGCCCAGCAAATGCTGAGATGGTAACCCTTTTGGTATGGGCACGCTCAGCACAATTGTATTATATCTTTGTGTACCTATTATTCTTTTCTTAACCTTTTGTTTGTTGCTGTTATGTTGCGTCTGTGTCGAATTAAACGTTTTCTATTCTATTATATTCTAAATCCTTTCATTTAATACCTATATCATGGGACTGCATCCGAAACAACCATTGCGCCATCTTTAGAAGTCCGCCATATTGGATTAAGAATGACGTCACTTAGCTGACCATGCATTGTCATCCAAACTAAACATGTACGTAAAGTTTCAGCTTAATCGAAAACCGGGAAGTGGTGGTGGTCAAATATAACTTTTAAGATTTGTTAATATCTGCCCAGGGGTTGTTGAATTCGAAACAGAGTTACCGCGCCCCTGGGCACTCAGGGCAGGCAAGGAACAGGGTGGGTTTTAGTCAGTAAGAGTCTGGCACGCCCTGCCGCTCCTCCCAGAGCGGAAGATATCATTGGATGAATTCAAACAACCAAAACAAAAACAAAATGTTTACATAGTTGGTTAGTTACTTAACTAGTTAGTTAGTTACAAGTTTAAGATTATAAAAGTGTGTTCAACATTAATTTTAGCGCTATCTTACTACTTACCTTATTGCATGAAAGCTGCCTCTTTAATTTAGTGGTCACAAGCATTATTGCTCAACTTAAGGTCTTTTTTTTTGGAGGGGGGGGGGAAATTATCCAATGACTTCTTCCTGTCTGGGTGGAGCGGAAGAGTGTGTCAGACTTCTACTGTCTAAAACCTACCCCTGTTCCTTCAGTTGCTTGTGCCAAAAAAAAAGGCCGCGTTAATTTTTTTTGATAGGCACGCGTTTGACCACTATCTCACCTGATGGTAAGTGATGATGTGGTCAAACATGGAACACGCTTGCCTAGAAGTAACCTATTCACTCTTGACTTAAAGACTCCCAGGTTGTAGCTACCAGGAAACATAGACTCCGGCAGGGAATTGTACTCCCTAGCTGTACGCACAATGAATGTGTTCTCAAAACGTTTTGTGCGTATGGTTCCCCATGTACCGGTGGCACATCGCCGTACGTCTTGTGGTCCTTTGATGGAACGGGCTTGGTGGAAATAAATTATGCAATTCCGTTGCACACTCCCCAAAATTTAACCGATAGAAAACCGACAGGCTAGCAACTAGCCGTCTAAATCTCTTTCGAATTTACCCACGACCCTGATAGGCATCGGTATTAGGGTACCGTGTCAGTTCAAACAAAATGGTATTTAGATAAGCCATCTGTAATTTGTATTTTTTTTTACAAAGGAGTTGATCATAACTGGCGAAATGACAATGTACAAAACAAATATACCTACTCACTCTCGCCTCGATAAATCTCTAATCTATTTAATTTTTAATCTATTCTATTCTTCGGGGAAAACAGACGTGATTCTGCGTACAGACTCAACAGAAACTATAAAGCTTATAACAATAAATTAAGTACAGCCTACAGATCCACTTCTGGACATAAGCCCTCCTTACAAAAGGACAAGAAAAAACCTCCCTTTTAATATCATCCCGCACTATGTAAGCAGCCCTTGCCTAGCTCTACAAATATACTCAGTGTAGAGACGTTTTTAATAAAACTCTGCCGTATCAGACATCTTTACGTTATGTAGAGCACTCACAAAGCCCTTTTGACTCTATTTAAAGCGTTACCTGCGCTATGTTATCCGATTTATTTGTCACTTACTTTTTCCTGTGGGTTTTCGTTGCGGATTTTAATATTTTCTTCGAGGAACTACGTTTCTTGGAAATGTGAAAATGAAGTACTATTTCTTTCCACTGCGGAGTAAAAGGTAAATTATATTCTGATACTGAGATGGAATTTAAGTCTCCCGCAAAGTATTTATTTCCTTGACTATAATTTAGATCGGTCATGTCAACGATTAGTAACAACTAAACTGCGAGCGCTTGTCCCTCACGGTGTTTTTTAAACTCTTGCTAACTCTCGTGCTCGTGTGTCGTGTCGTAACTTCGTTCAAAAATGTATGTACATGGCTGGTTTGACAAAAAGCTGAGTTATATACCTAAATGTACCTCCCTCACCCAGTGTGTAAAAATTTTACCGTATTAGTATATATCAGTCACTTATGAAAAGTCGGTTTGTTCGGCTAGGTCTCCATGCGATTATGATGCGAGACGCACAGGACCGGTCATTGTGGCTACATTTGTGGGAGGCGTATGTCCAGCAGTGGATGTCTTACGGCTGAAATTATGATGATGAACAAATTAAATAAAACCTCTGAAAATAAACTAATACATACAAACAGTACCTACATAATATATGTATCACTGATAGATACTTCTAGAATGGTATAACGTATGCGAGAAAAGTAAATGTCTCTTCTGGTACAGAACTTTGAGAGACGTCATGGGAAGTCAGAAACCCGAAATTCTGACTATCTGTTTTACGAAGGGTATCGTATTATCCAGTGAAAGTCGTTGAGTGAAAGAAGTTGTTTAAGTCAGATAGACGGTCATCTCGTGTAAAATACTGGTATTCAGTTTGACTGGAAGCCGGCCTCATCATTGTTGGGAAAAACCTAGGCAGATTCTGCTGCTTATACAAAATGTATTGCAATGAAAAACAAACGTTCAAACTCACAAACATCTAAACTAACATAATTTTATAATATTCAATTCACTCCATAAAAAAGACATTAAGCCATCAAAAAGATTTTCCTCAACGAACGAATGAAGTCGGAAAAGTTCACCGAATGAATTGATAACGATGAATGAATGAATAAACTAAGTTTATTTCGTCGGCAGCGGTGCAGTAAAACGTAAAGGAATTATTGCGATTTCATTTTAACTTGTATTCGTTGATATTTTCATTAAAAATGCAGAAATTGTGGAGAGAAAATATTTATATGATTGGTTTGAATACGATCTTCACACTGCAAAGTGAATAGTTTATTTTTATAATATTATTAAAGATCTTTAAATAACACTATTGACTGATTCTTAAGGTTCAAGCGTAATTGCTGTCCATCTGGTGCTGGTTTGGACTCCAAAAGTGAGCAATAGGACCGAAGGCTCGAAAGTCCTAATAGAAATTCACTTTATCAAGCGCAAGTTTGATCGTGTATGGAATATTTCTCCCATCTTTGGGATGGATCTACAAGATACCAGCTTGATGTGCTTGAATCTAATTAAAAACGAGAAGGATCATCGGCAATGATGCACTCGTCGAGTCGAAGATCCAAAGTCTTAAGCATCGACGCCGAGTTGCTAGCCTGTCGGTTTTCTATCGATTACATTTCGGGGAGTATACGTCGGAATTGCATATTTTATTTCCGCCCAGCTCCTTCCATCATTTCACCATTAGACAAACGGCGATGCGCCACCGGTACATGGTGGGCATTCCACCTACACGAACAAAACGTTTTGAAAACACATTCATTATGCATACAGCTAAGGATGGCTATAACTTAGAAGTCTTTAAGTCAAGAGTGAATAGGTTACTTCTAGGCAAGCGTGCTCCATCTTCGACCACATCATCACTTACCATCAGATGAGATAGTGTTCATTAATAGTAAAAAAAGGGGTGGAGTTTCTTACCGGAGTCTATGTTTCCTGATAGCTACAACCAGGAGATATTTAAGTGTACTGTAAATATACGTTACATTTAGGCAGCATGCTCCATTGTGGACCACATCATCGCTTACCATCAGGCGAAATTATCAAAGAAAAAAAAACTTTT
The DNA here is from genome assembly GCA_951329385.1 of Polia nebulosa. NCBI lineage: Eukaryota > Metazoa > Arthropoda > Insecta > Lepidoptera > Noctuidae > Polia > Polia nebulosa. Next base: position 22,159,757 of record OX589613.1, on the reverse strand, counting down.
TCCAGACAAAGAGATATTGTCAGCGCTTGCGATTGTCAGTGACACGGTTGTTAGTCTAACGTATGTAACTATATGGGATTGATGGGGCTACCAAAATGTAACGTAGTGTGAATAATAAATAATTGTTTTGACTTTTGACAAGAGTTATAGCCGATATGGTGAATTTATGTTTAGAATCCAAGGTTTTTGAATGTTGTGACTTATAAGCGAGGTATTATTTTGATCAAAAAATCTTTTTATGCCATAAACTTTTACGCATCTTTAACTTTTAATAAACGCCCTGCCTGTAGATACAAAGTTCTAAAGTAAATATTTTTCAGTCACCGTTCGGCACTTAAGAGAAAAATCATCCTATTGAAAAAGTTTCAAACAAAAATACAAATAACTTTCCTCTTTTAGCCTTAGTTTGTTTTCAAGGTCACGTTTGATCAATATGGTTGAAAAGCAGGAAAATAATTAGTTCTAACCTGTTTGTGCCAGTCTGGGAAAAATCCTTTTTTTCATTAAGACGAACTTTGATCATAGCGCTTATTTTTTCACATGTTATTAATTTTCACATGTTAGTAATTTTCACGTGTTAGTAATTTTCACATGTTAGTAATTTTCACATGTTAGTAATTTTCACATGTTAGTAATTTTCACATGTTAGTAATTTTTACATGTTATTAATTTTCACGTGGTAGTAATTTTCACATGTTAGTAATTTTCACATGTTATTAATTTTCACATGTTAGTAATTTTCACATGTTATTAATGTTCACATGTTAGTAATTTTCACATGTTAGTAATTTTCACATGTTAGTAATTTTTACATGTTATTAATTTTCACGTGGTAGTAATTTTCACATGTTAGTAATTTTCACATGTTAGTAATTTTCACATGTTAGTAATTTTCACATGTTTGTAATTTTGGACACTAAAGTTCTGCAGTTTTACCCGACTGTCCCAGAAGGAGGGTAATGTTTTTCGAGACTATGTATGTATGTCTACTTCTTTGGCACGCCCTGTAGCCTTTAAACGGCTGGACGGATTTTAACAAAAGAGGTTTCGTTAGATTGGTCTTGACAGCCGATTAGATAGTGTAGTCGTATTTTTTTGTGACATTCTCATGTGGTGTCATATTAAAATAAAGAAGCCGAAGCAAGCATTTCAAAATATAACTCTTTAAAATGTCAAAAAAAGAAAACCAGACTGTTAAAAATACAACTAAAAAGTTCCAAACAAGTAACTCTTCAAGAAGTTTGATGCAGTTAGTGGCATCAAAACTGTGATTGAACTAAAATAAATTATACCAACTGCTTCAGACTGTTTAAAAAATTAAAATTTTCAAAATCTGTGATATGCACTGTGATACCCACATTTTATAACTTGTGAACCTGTTGTCATCAACCGGGCGAAAATCTAAACTTCATTCTGCTACTGATACATTCCAAATGAAATAACCCAATATCACTTGGCCCGACCCGGTAACCGAACCCAGGATCTCATGCTCAGAAGTAGCGCTCGCGACCACTAAACCAACGAAGCAGACTTTTCGTTTCTTTAATTTTTTATTTACTGTATTTATTTATTTACCTTTACTCTCCACTTCATTTGTTAAAAATATCCTTGTATCTTTACCGCGCCCATTTACAAAGCACACGCCATTACCTTTGACGTGAAACCAAACATAAATGCTCACACAAAACTACCCTCAACTCCGCTAAAATATTATATACGCCAAACAAATCTCAGCTGCATCCTGAACCATTCACTTTGAATAATTGAATAAGTCTGACGGAACCCCACGGAACCCCACGAACCCCGCGGAGTCCGTACCTGCTGTTTTACGATTCACTTGGTAATTATTCAGACGGCCATCGCCGGGGGATCTCGTAGTTCATGAGACATCAACTGCGATTCGTGCATCATTCATTTCGGAACTTTGTTGAGCGTTTTGATGTTTCAAATGAAGGTAGTTAATTATTTAGGATTTTGAATTAGTGTGAGATAGATCTGAGGGTTTTATTCTTTGTGTTTCATATTTAATGACATTTGGTGTTCGGATGTGGTACTTATGTGAGAATGTAATGTTAACAAGGGTAGCCTGTACACACCAAAATTATTGTGATGGATCCTGTATCATCATCATCATCAGCCTTTTGATGTCCCCACTGCTGGGGCACAGGCCTCCTCTCTGTGAGACGGTTTGGGCTGTAATCCACCACGCGGGCCCAATGCGGATTGGTGGATGTCACATGTCTTCGAATTTTTGGTTCTAGGACATGCCGGTTTCCTCACGATGTTTTCCTTCACCGTTTTGAGAGCAGTGGTGATGAAATTAACTTACACAAAGTAAAGTGCCTGCCTGGGTTTGAACTCGCGACCTACAACTTGTAAGTCGCGGCCAATACTACTGGGCCACCATTGGATACGTGCAAAATTATTGCGATGGATACTTTTAGATGGGTACGGATAACTTTGTGGCAAACTATAGTTTCGTTGGTTAAGGCACGGTATTACCTCAATAGTCAATTGGTTTCTTGGATAGTCGAGTAAGACGTAATGCAATGAAAATATCATTTGCAAAAAATACGGTGGACAGAGAAGGGGGGTTAAAGAGAAATTTTAATCGAATAGAATAGTAAAAAATTGTTTTATATTCCCAATAAAAAAATTGGAAATCGCTCCACAAAAATAAACTTTGGTGTCAAACATCTCTGTATTTTCAGCGATAACTACATTATTTTTTTAAAGAATTGAATAGAATTAGCATTTTATTAAAACTTTGACCAGACAATTATTTAATTAATTGTGTATATTCTGGATAGTCTAAAAAAACTGTAAAGTAAATGCCTATTCGCATCGTCAACACAACTGTTATGTTCAATTCTCAACCTTATTTGAAACTATTTCAAATCGTAGTTAGTCCGCGCTTTAAACTATGGTTTACGAAAAAGGAGATGGCAGGCATTGGCAAAACATGTAAGAGGAAGCGTGGGTTCGTGAAAAGTGGAAGGAGTGGAGAAAGCCCAAGGCCCAGGACTGGGACTGGATAGGCTGGTTAATACTATATCTATTTGTGATCTGGATAATACAAAAAAAAACTTTTCTTCATCAAATTGTTGACTTTTTCTTTTACTGTTGTTAATAAAATCTCATAATGATTGATGATTGTTTATCTGTGCGCTTTGGGTTGTAATCAGAATTTAATTTTAATAATTATGTATGTACAACAGAATATAACTAAATAACTTGTACACAACTAAACTAATAAACTAGGCATGTAAACCAACTGATCATAATAATTATTAAGTACAAACATGTATAAAAAGAACTCACTGGGAGTCAAAATATTATTCACACCGTTGTCCACGGGAAAAGTACCCAAAACGCTGGCAGCATTGCCACGTTGAATAGCAATCTATACCGATTCTTTGGCCAAGAAAAGCCAAAATGGTGTACAATGATTGTAGGCTGATGTAGTCACCTAAGCAAAATAAATAACTAAGTAGAATGCATATTACTGTGTTTCTGTCGTTCTCGCACTTTAAAGAAAGTAATGCACCCTAGTTTACAGAAAGCCATCTAGCGAGTTGTTCTGCCTAGCCTTTTCCCAACTATCTTGGGGTCGGCTTCCAGTCTAACCGGGTGCAGCTGAATACCAGTATTTTACATGGAGCGACTGCCTATCTGACCTTCACAACCCAGTAACTGGGTAATACGATACCCCTTGGTAAGACTGGTTGTCAGACTTTCGGGCTTCTGACAACCCGTAACGACTGTCAAAGATTCATTATTGACAGCCGGAACCAACGGCTTAACGTGCTTCCCGAGGCACGGAGGAGTCTCGGTATGTAAATATGGTCACCCATCTATGGACCAACCCCGGCAAGCGTAGCTTAACTTGATGGATCGATCCGTGCGGCTATTATTACTTTAGCCACGAGCTCCTCTAAGGCCATCTAACGAGTATCACGTGCAAATACAACTTAAGGCGCAGTTGTACGACTTTTAATGGTTTTTAATTGAACATCACGTCTAAACGACTAGTCCTATTTCTTTGATAAAAATATTATGTTACTCTAAATAATGTCCGTCGTAATTTGATATGAGAATATTTGAAATTACATTTTATATATTTTTTTGTAGTTTGGTTATAAATAGTTAGTTTTAGATAATATTTATTGTAAATTAACTATGTACTTAAATTGAAGTTCCTTTATTTTTATAACATAGTGTAATTAATTTGTAAAGTTATGTCTAACGCGGATAAAAAATTGACAATTACGCAAAAATTTGAAATTGATGGTATTATTATAAAATATTCACCATTTTAAAGATCATTTAATTATTTATAATTTAGTCTAAGTGTTTTAGTTCAATACCTGTTGTTTTATATGTAATAAATTAATAATGCGTCTAATTTCAGACAGCGCTCCTTGATGGGCGAGTCCTATTACTGGGTGGACGTACGACGCGCTACGTGAGCTCAGCACGGAACACGCAAGCTAACCACTCAAGTTCAGTGGCAGTTACTAGCGCCTTAACACAGCTCATTCATTTGCACTAGTTGTACAACACTAAATCTAAAGCTGAGCACACACAGCGCGCTTTCGTAGCTATTTATACTGCGAAGCTGTCGTTCTGCATCTCTCGTACAATTAGTTGCTTTGTTGACAGACTATTACTAACTTGTGAACACATTTTACTTTGCCATGGAATGTTCTGTTTGGTATTTGGTATAAAAATTACTAAGTATAGTTTCTGCCAGCGGCTTCGCTCGTGTGGCATTAGTACTGCTTCCATTATAAATTGTAGCTTATGTGCTATTCCAGACTATAATCTATTTCTGTGTCAAATTTCATCCAGTACCATCCAGCCATTCTGGTGTGATTGAGTAACAAACATCCATCTTAACTTTAGCATTCATAGTAATACTAGCTTCTGCTAGCGGCTTCGACCGCGTGGTGTTAGTACTTCCCCCATTATAAATTGTAGCCTATGTGTTATTTTGATGTATAAGTAATATTACTGTAATGTTTTATCAAAATCCGTTCAGCAGTTTTTGCGTGAAAGAGTAACAAACTTACATCATTTTTATAATATTAGTAGGATTAACTGGCACAGAATTCTACAGGACTTCATTAACTATCGTTAACGGAAACCTAGTCATGCAAATGAACAATGAAATCAGGCCTGAAGTCTGAAATAAAATTAGTTGTATGTGATACTTTGTATTGTGCTAGCTTGTTCTGCGTCACTCCTGGGTGCAGGCCTCACTCCACTCCACCCACTTAGTGTTCGTAGTCGCGTTATATAATTATAAATAGATGTCCCCCGCGGTTTCGCCTGCGTGTTTGGTTACTGTTTTGCTCCTGTGGGTTGCAGCGTAATGCTAGATAGCCTAAGCCCTTCTCATGAATGTAGTTATCATACACAGAAAAGAATTTTTCAAATCCGACTGGTAGTTCCAGAGATTAGCGCGTTCAGACAAACAAAAAAACTCCTCAGCTTTATTATATTATATTATTGTATATAGTATAGACTGATAAACATGTACTGAATAGCTGTTTCGTTTGGTATTTCAGAGTTGGCCCTATGTTAAAGTTGTGATTTCAGCCTCTGATGGAAACACAAAGAATGTATATGGATGCAGAGTTGGGCAAATTGTAATCAGATTAATGATTAAGGATTATGATTACATTTTGTAATCATCAATCAAGATTACAGATTACGGAAATTAATCAAGAAAGTAATCATATCGGTGATTAATGATTATTAGTTTGTAATCGTTATTTTGATTACTTTTTTGATTGATGCATACTAACTACATTTAGGAATTCGATAAATAAAAACATTAACATTGTAAATCATCTTTATTTTTTGATCAGTCTCATGAATTAATTTTTTTTAATAATTATTATACTTAAGAAAACAATCAAGATGTATTTTTATGAGTGCCATGTGTGGCTTAAATTAGATTTTAAAAGCACCCTCTTTTCAAACATCTCATCCGAAAGTCTGTGTGATTTAGGTAAATTGGTCATGGTCGCATATGAGAAAAGTCTTTCGACAGGACCCGATGACGGAAGAGGTGTGTTATATTTTTTAAAAACACGTTTAATTTAGGGTATCGATTTAGCATCGATACATCATTAAGTTGTTCATGGTGCACGGTTTCAGATTCTGAGTTAGTAGATAAAGACGAAAAAGAACTTGACGCCATTTTACAATAAATACTGATTTTACAATAATAATGTTTAAACACCAAAACACATAGGCCAATACGTCACGGTTTAGACTCGTGAATCAATTTACGTTTATATCCTTGCGCACTATTATACAGACTGACTGCTTGCGCTATGGCAAGAAGCGGGGCGCAGGCGGCGGACGATTGGCTTACCGGCCGTACCCCGTACCCCACCCAACTCCCGCACCCCGCGTGCCGTATCTTCGAAATGCAATTGAGCACGCAGAAATTCTTTTTCGAATTTACTTAAGGATTTAAATAACGAAAGAGTACAAAACGTCCATGACATCCAAATTGGATCAGAAGTTTTTAGAAAAACGCAGACATACAAGATACATACTGATTGAATGTATCTTGAAAAGAACCGCATTTATTAAAAATATGCTTAAAAAATTAATCAAATCTACCCATGTAATTAAGATTACTAACTATTGTAATCAAAACTAATGATTACAAATGTAGTCATGATTGAAAGTAATCAAGATTAAAAGTAATCATGATTGATGTATTCATGATTACTTTCAATCAGATTATTAATCCGATTACAAAAGTAGTTGATTACGCCCAACTCTGTATGGATGACTGAGTTGAAATTGTAGTAATTTTTATCACTCAAGAAGCACAGAACCGGTCAATCAAAAACTTTTTCTAAAGACCTATGAGTATCAGTGGACGTCTATCAGTAAAAATACTCGTAATGATGATGAAGTACTTCCATCCGGGTGTCATTCAGAAGCAGTTTATTTAGAAAAGGACCAAACCCACAGGCACCAGCTAGTTATTTATCATTGGCTTTTAATAGTGATTTATTTTTGCAGTTATCCAATAGGATATTTTTCCAATTTCTTTTCAGAAGGTATAGCCATAGGCTATATTTTTTGCCGCTGCCACCATATTTATAAGGGACATATTGCAACAAATTGCATATTTATGAGGCTCTGAGAAATGCGGCGGATGATAAATATCTGGCGGATGTGACGTCACGACACATGCTTCCTCTGCAGGTGAACTTAGCGCGCCAGGAGAGAGGTTTAGTAGGAAAGGGGACGATACGACTGTGATTGTGATTCGACAGATTTAAAAGAGTGTCCATGGAGGTTCTTGCACGTTCAACTCTATAGAGATCTATGCTTTGGAATGTGCAATTAACTTCATCTTTCTGAGTGACCGATGACAATTCAAAAGTGCCTGTAAATGGTTTATTTGAAATAAATGCTTGGAATTTGACTGATACGATGTAGGTACCTATTTCTGCGTGGTAATTGTATCTAGTTGACCCGGCAAACTTTGTTCTGTGATACGTACAGGGCGTTACAAAACCGTGACTCGAGATTTTTATATGTTTAAAAAAAAAAAAAAAAAAAAAACAGAAACAGATTTATAATCTTCTTGTTTCTTAATTCTTTATTGTACACCACATCTTAAAACAGAACACAGTAATTACACAGTTCATGTACAAAGGCGAGCTTAACTCAAAGTTGAGTTTTCTCCCAGCAAACCTTTGGAGTGATAGAGAGAGATCACATTCGAGGGTAGCATCGTGTTCAATATAAACCTATGTAAATAAGGCTATAAAAATATTTATAATACATAATATGCTATATATTATTATTGTATAAATACCAATATATACAATAATAAAATTATGTCATTGAGAAAGGAAGTGCTCTTTTATTTTCCTCTTAAAGATATCCAGAGAAGGACTGTCGCGTAAGGAGTGTGGAAGAGAGCAGAGACGGACTACAGTTACTGAAAAGGAGGCATTATAGCGGCTGGAAGTGTAATGCGGAGTACGAAGGAGAAGAGAAATGGCAGTGCGACAGAGTTTACGCCTCGGAACATGGTACTCGAAGCGTTCATGAAGGTTTTCAGGAGAAAGACGATTGTGCAGGATATTATAGAGAAGGGATAGGATATGGATATCGCACCGACGCCGAATCGGCAGCCACCCCAATCTGTCGGTCCGAATCTCCGACACATGGTCGTATTTGCGGAGGCTAAAAATAAAGCGGATGCACAAATTCTGCAGTCGCTCGAGTTTGTTTTAAAGTACCTCCGTAGCATCTAGAAAACAGACATCTGTCTCTGGCTCTTTCTTTTCTTTTAAAAAAAAAAAATGTTGCCTTATACTAGGAATTTCGCCTGTGTCATGGGTGCGTTTACAAACATAGAATCTCACATACACTAATACCCCGACCCAGAACCGTTCCGGAGGGGAGTAGTTTAGAGGCTTGTGGAACAGGGCGTAAAGTCCCGCAAACCTCCATTGAAAAGGGAGGATCCTCCGACCAGACGGGTGTTGTGTCTGGTCCGGGCAACTGCCCGATAGTTGATTTCGGGCTTGCGCGTTGTAGGAATTTTTGCTGTTCTAGTTCGTATGTAGCGTCATAGATGTCGCTACATCATTCCCCTCCAGAGATCGGAGATCGATTGTTCTCTTCTCGATGAGTCGTTCATACGTGATGCTTGCCGGGCCAGTGAAAGGCTGGTTCCAGTGAGTCGGAACCGGAAGAGGTGCATAGTTCACGGTGCGTCGGAACTGTCTGCGGTGATGATATCCCAGTGAGTCGGGATGATGTTGCAGGCTCCAGTGAGTCAGAGTACTGCTGCGGGCTCCAGTGAGTCAGAGCGGTGCGTCGTTTCGTTGTCGGCGTTATCGTTGTCGGCGTATCGTTGTCGGCGTATCGTTGTCGGCGTATCGTTGTCAGCGTTATCGTTGTCGTTGTTATCGTCGTCGGCGTATCGTTGTCGGCGTTATCGTTGTACTGGCTGGCTGTATGACTCGTTGCTGAAGAGCGTGGAGGAAGTGATGATGATGACGTCACGCTGGAGTAGCTGCACGAAGGCTTCGCTGACGAGGTGATGACGTCATGACGAAGGCTGCGCTCACGTTCATCGTCGAGGGTCACCATTGTAGACGGCTCTTCCGGTTCCGACTCACTGGAACCAACCTTCCACTGGCCCGGCAAGCATCACTAGATGTATGGACGACTCATCAAGAACCATCGATCTCCGATCTCCGGAAGGGAGTGATGTAGCGACATCTATGACGCCGCACACGAACTAAAATAACAAAAATCCTACATCGCGCAAGCAGAGTTCTCCGCGCGATTTGAACATATAGAACAGTCCGAAATCAACCATCGGGCAGTTGCCCGGACCAGACATAACACCCGTCTGGTCGGAGGATCCTCCCTTTTCAATGTAGGTTTGCGGGACTAACACCCTGTTCCTCATACCTCCACAACTGTAAGCCATACAAATCTTTGTTCCGTGCGGGAATTGAACCCGCGACACGCAGTGCTGCAGCTGATCGCTCAACCACCAACTCTATCGTCAATATACAGGGTGTAATGGAAAGGTGTGGCCATATTTTAAGAACCGGTTCCGCCCATGGAAATGAACAACTTCTCTAAGAAAAAATAGAAATTTCCAAAAAAAAATGTGAAATTCCATGCAAAGTTATTTCATCTCTTGCAGCCCTCTAGCAGCTATCAGGCTCTAGCATAATACCATTTATTGTTTCTTTATAGAATGTTTGCAATGAAAAGCTTTTATTCTTTTCAGACCACAACACACTTAAACTCTCAAAGTTAACCAAAATCAAACTTTATTATAAGCTGTTATTTATAGGCCTAATTCAAATAAAATAAATTTTCATCGATCAAAAAATAACATAGTCGTTCGCTACTTTTCATTGTAACTTATTTTCAGTCGTTCGCTCTAAATCCCGTAGAGTTAAATATTTCAGTCGGAGTATGAAATATTGCCAGCGATACAAAAATGTTATATTTTTAATATACTCCTGAATAACACTAATACATCCGTTACTAAGAGATATGGTCATACTATTTGTAAGAGTTGGATACAGGAAAATATTTTTGGGATTTTACAGGGAATTTATGGTTTTATAATATCAAGTACTGTTTCTCGCGGCTTGCATTTAAAGTTTCCGTTTTAAATAAGATTGCAAGTCAAAAACATAGCTCGCATAACTTGAAATTGAAAAACTTTAATCTAGAATTGCATTTTTACAAACAATTAAAACTATCAAAAGTTCAATTTTTCTTCTACAAAATTATCATAAACATAGCTTTACTAAAACTATTATTATTCTAGCAATATTACAATATACTAACATCATACTCAAATTCATATTAAATTACGTCGTAACCTTAGCGCATCGGTTTAGTAACTGCATTACGTAGCTCCGTAGCACCGTAGCACTGCTTCGCCGTAGCAAGCTCTACGGAGCTACTTCGTAGCAAGCATAGCTAAGTGGAGTATACGACAAAGGCTTTTGGGCAAATAGTTTCCTTCTCTTGATATTGTTTTGAGAATGTTGTAGTTGTGAAGTTTTGATGTTTTGGTTGAGAAAATTTATTGTTGAGAGCTACTTGAGACTAAGATGATTTTGTGAAAGTTTGATGGAAGGCTTGATGAATGCAGTTATTAGAAGCTCTTAAATTGAATACGATTCTTATTAATGCCATAACGTCTAACTACTTGTGACTGATTATTATATCATGGGTTAGGTTACTACCAATAATGTCCGAAAACCAACACAATACAACACTCTGTCCGACTTAAGAAATGAAATCTGGACTTCATGCTCAGCAAACGTGTTTTTGACTATAGATCACTGTATACATAAGAACTATCTATCACTAATTGATTAATACTCGAAAAAAAGTCCAAAAACTACACAAGTTTTTTTGTAATACATAAAAAAATTATCCTTCAAACGTGCATAATCATCATCATTTCAGCCAGCAGACGTCCACTGCTGGACATAGGACTCCTCCAAGTGTCGCTACAACGACCGGTCCTGTGCGTTTCGCATCCATCGGTTACCCGCGACACTCACCAGGTAATCAGTTCACTTTGTGGAAGTCCTTCCGACGCTGCGACTTACAGTACGCGGTTGCCACTTCAGAAATTATCGGCCCCATCGACCATCTGTCCTGCGAGCATTGTGCACTGCCCACTGTCCCTTAAGTTTGGTGATTCTTCGAAACTGGTATGGCTGCTACAAACTGGCATGCCATTAAACAATGAAAATCTTAATAAACAAAGTCTTAATACAACCTTCTCACTGCTACAATACAGTAATACAGACACAATCAAAGAGTTTCTCGGCACAAAGCCCTTCTGTTTATCTACAATACACGAGAACGACTGTCGCAAACAAATAAAACCGGTCGATCTGTGACAAACTCGCTACTGCACAAGTTTTTTCATTTTTTCGCTAACAGCTCTCACTTGGGGTATGAATGAGGCAATGCAGACCCACCGCGACGCACGGAGAGGCCACGCACGCTTAGCTTGCTGCAAGAAAATGTATGTGATTGTGACTACTACAACTCTTGGATACACTACGCATCAATTGACGTCATTGGTACATGCGTGGCTGGCTCGAATATGGCGCTCACATAGCTCAACGCTATGCACGCTTTGCATGCGGTACCTTTTTTATTGTTGATAGGCACGCGTTTGACCACTATCTCACCTGATGGACCTACAGACTATACACGAATATTAACCTACGAAGTGAAGCTACGCACCATATTCTTGCAAAAACACCTGCGTAGCCTTTCCGTGCACCACGGTGGGCCACGCAACAGTTCAACATAGTAGTGGGTGTGTAGTGTGTACTGCAGTGGAAACGTGACCCACGTTGTCAAACAAATTAATCCACGATGTTAAAATGCGCCGCGAGCGCGTGCACAGAATGCGCTGCGGTGGGTCTGCGCCTAGATACATACATGAAATACTTTTAGTTTATTATTTATTTTTTATTTATTTATTTAACAAGAACGACAAAATGCCAATTACACTGATCATATACATTACAAATTAAAATCAAAATACAAATTGTATAAAACACATTAAGAATAAAATAAAAAATATTACAATTGCACAAAATTATGCATACTTAATTCAGTGCCTTTCACTCAGTCTTCTCGCGAATCGTCAGACATTCAGACAATATCTTTGTCCATTCATCAGCGAACAGATCTAATCCCGGACTGGACTCTAGGAGAGCATTGAGTGCATTTAGCATTCGCGGAATGGGTGACATACTTCGTGCATCCGTGCGGCAACGTGGCACCATAAATAATTTATGCCGTCTCGCTCGGCAATAGTTGTCAGGAACAAAAATGTTACACAGCGCCGCATGTAGACAAGGAGAGTCGATGCTTCCGTTAATTATTTTGCAAGCAGTTACAAGCTGGTCAAAAGCTCGTCTCACCTGGAGTGAGGTAAAGCCCAAGCAACCCAGCAGAAATTTGGTTGGATACATATATGGGTAGTACCCAAACCTACGTTTGTAGAAATACCTTAAAAATGCTTTATGAACTTTTTCCACCATAAGGGTATAAGATTTCTCGTAAGGGTTACAAACATAAAAGCTAGAATCAAGTTTACTTCTAACAAGTGTGTTATAAAGGAGTCGGATCACTTGATGGTTTGTAAACTCACGACAATTTCTCAGGACAAACCCTAATCTCCGAAACGACTCTTTGGCTAGAGCAATAATGTGGTCATGGAAGGTAAACTTAGTATCGAAAATAACACCAAGATCTTTGACCGTCATGACTCTTGCTATTTCTTCGTTATTTAAACTGTAATGGTATTGAATTGGATTTCGTGAACGACTAAAACTCATAACGCTACATTTAGATGGATTTAAATGCATTTTCTTAATCATTGACCACTCACTTATAGCGTCAATATCTTTTTGAAGGGCTACGAAATCAGCTGGAGTTTGAAACTCAGAATATAGCTTTAAATGGTCAGCGTATAATAAACATTTGGAGTGATTCAAAACTTGTGGAATGTCGTTTATCATTAAAGATCCTAATATTGAACCCTGGCTGACTCCTGAACGTGTGTCATACGGCTGAGAATTGTACAGGCCCAGTCGCACATACTGTTTACGATCTCGAAGATAGTCAGCGATCAATAATAGAAGTTTGGGAGCAAAACCTATGGCACTTAATTTATCTAATAGAATGTCATTATTAATTCTGTCAAAGGCTTTTTGAAAGTCAAAATATAAGACATCCAACTGCTGGCCTTGGTCCATACTGGTTGTGATGTAGTCAGCTAGAGTTACGAGATTAGTGTTAACTGATCTTTGGAAGCGAAAACCGTGTTGTTCATTACACAGGTATCTATTGACTTGTCTGTGAATTTCTTTGTGTAAAATATGTTCAAACACTTTTGGTGAACAGAGGATCGCAATAGGTCTAAAGTCTTCGACGGACGCCTTAGCCCCTTTTTTAGGTATTGGTGTTACTCTCGATACTTTCCACTGGGTAGGATATTTACCTGTATTCAGAGCTAAATTATAAATGCAGCATAAAGGTCCTATAAAGTATTTCTTTAAAAGTTTTAGCATAGAAGACGGAATATTATCTGGTCCTGTTGAACTACTGAGCCTTAGCTTATTGATGCTACGTTCCACGTCTTCGGGGGAAATTTTAACTATGTTGATGTAATTGCTGCTGGAAGTTGTATCACAAGCACTTATTTTATTTGCGTTTAACTCAGGAAAATCGGGAAGAAAGACGCTGGAAAAGTATTCTGCAAACGCATTGGCAGCATCAACACCAGATAATGTTTGACCTAGGTGGATGATAGAAGACTGGAAGCCACCCTTACATCGCAAACTGGTAATGTGCTGCCAAAATTGTTTTGGGTTTATTTTAATGTTGTTTTCGATGCGATGTAAATGGGACTTGTGGGCAATTGAAATGTGCTTTTTAAGGGTTCGTCAAAATGCAGAGTAAACCCGATTACAATTAATCGGTAGGACAATCAGATTGTTTCCAAGCCTCATGTAGTTTAGATTTATAGAGTAAGCTGGAGTTGCCCAAGCGTGTAAATAGCTGTGGTTCTCTGCAGGGTGGAGGACAGTGTTACGGCCAAACACTTGGATTGAATGCTGGCCCAAAATTGCCTATATTTGTCTGTATAACTTCAAGTTAGGAGTGGTTGGCAGTAGACGGCGCATGTGGCCTAACTCTAAGCTAGTAAAAACAAGCGGTACCTGACTTTTTCTCCGACGGCTTGACGAGTGGCCACTCGATTCTCTTCACACCAACACTCCTGGTTATTCTTGTTCACTAGTTACACGGACGCGGTAAATATGGGTTATTTATTATTCCCGGAGAATCCCCAACGTTTACGGGATATTACTCGGGATTTTAGTGTATTTGCGGGGACGATGTTAATAAGACATTAATTTAGTCTGCTGTGAGATGCGTTCGGCCTTGCGGCGTATAGCGCACTGATTGCCTATGGTTCCCGTAAAGCCGGCTACACACTTGCCTCACATGCTAAAGCAAGACACACACGTCGTGATACCACACCCCATCCAACTTGCAGAGTGGCGGCAACTCGCCACACCATAAGCCTTTAATTATGTCACGAGTGAACCAGACCGGAAGAGACTTCTTGCTGATTTTAATTCTCTGCTTTTTGGGCATACATTGGTCAAATATTTTATAGGCTACTTTATAAAAACAATTCATACCGGTGACTATATCAGACGCCTGAGCTACAGATGTCCATTGTTCCTCAGATAATAAGGTATCAAGAAGCTCATAATCACACTTCTTAAAGTTCCAATCTGTAGACCCTTCATTGTTACTGGGTTGCATTGAGTTTTTATGAGAAGCTGTGTCAATATATATATTAATTGCCAGTGGGGGATGATAAAGATCAGGTGATACCGTACCTGCAGACGCAGTAACATAAACACTAGTACTCTCCTGGACTAAGACAGCATCTAACATACCACCATGCGAATTCTTTACTACATTCTTCTCAGTCAAACCACAAAATGAAAGAAAATAACAGTAGTAGTTGTTCACATTTACAGAAGCACTATTTAAATTTAAGTCACCTAATATAATTACATTACCCTTAATACTATTAATAAAACTCTCAACTTTACAGAACCAAGTCATATAAACATCATCAGTAGCACTAGGCTTGATATAAACGACACAAACGTATACTGGGCGACCGAACGAGTATGAACATACCCATAAGTCTTCAACATGTTGAGTCTCAAGATCTGGCCGTCGGGACATAAGGATACCTGCTCGAGTTTAAGTAATAACATGACGGTACGACGTTTGACGAGAGGTTTCCAAAAATTAACACAGTGATTTCACTGTGCAGCATTTATTGGAAATGAGAAAAATAAACTTGAGTGGTTTTTTGACACAAGGTTTTTTTTTTGAGCTTGATGCCTATGTTTAAAAGCGATATTTCTGTTGTATTGTTTTTAACTAAACCATTTTATAAACTCATTTATTAAGCTACTGCATAGCTTCTATAGCGGGCCTTGAGCGTGAAGACCGAATCCAGAAATTCCGTAACGAAAATAACCTAACACCCCCCACTCCGACCGGCACAGTGGTGATACTTTTTAGTTTTGCCATCTATCGATGAATAGTGATGATGATGATGATGATGATCACGATGACGATGACGATGACGATGACGATGGCGATGGCGAAGGCGATGACGATGACGATGACGATGACTATGACGATAACGATGACGATGACGATTACGATGACGATGACGATGACGATGGTGATGATGATGATGATGATATTTATCTTGTTACGCCAAAGAAGTGTAACTTCTTACGTGCGTGTAAAAAGTGTAACTTGAATTAAAAACAAAGAAAAAAAAACAAAGGAAAAAAATACTGCATAAATAAAATAAATAAATAATTATAATTGCATAAGTTGATAAAAAATGCTATGCAATAGCTTTACCGCGGCAGTCTCCGAGTGCCACACGTCTTTTTTTTTCATTTGCTTTTTATTTCGATCAACAATGTACTAGATTAAGGATCCAGAACAAAATTATATCGCACTAACACTTCGCCCGCGATTTCGTCCTCGTGGATTTCAAAATATTATATCCACACTATAATTATTATTTATATAATTTTATTAATTAATTTACTATTATTTACACTCACAAATAACGTGGCTTTCTATTGGTAACATAATTTTCAAAATCGGTTTAGTAAATCCAGAGAGTACCCCCTACAACCTTACAGACTCACAAACTTTACCTCTTTATAATATAAATTAGTGGCCGAGAATGATGTGAGTAAACATTTATATTTCTTCGAGATAGAAGTTATAAAGTATCAAAAACTTTAATTAATTATAAACCTTAACATTCAAACATAAACTTTAAAATCGCTTGCATTATATTTGCATTCAAGACATTCTGTTATCGGATAACAGGTACAAGCAATAAAATAAAATGTCGTTCGACATTCAGCACTCATTTTTAAATATGTTCTAAAATGAAAAAAAAATCTCTAAGCAATAAGGTTCAAAATAAAATTTTAATAATTAGTGCTTATTCTATTTTTAAACTACAGCCAACGTTTGACTCAATTTATTGGCGCTATGTACCAAACATTGTTAAAATTATTTATATCTCATAATTAGTTCTACTTTTAGTACCTATGGCAATAAGCATTTTCAAGCATAAACTAACCGAAAAAAATATTCCTTCCGAAATTTGAGTATTAAATTGCGATGGTTATTCAGACACTTCTTGAACGTATACTGTACCATTTTCAGGTGTTAATATTGGCTATGATTGAACAATAGTAACTTCAAATAAGAACACAAAATTATTTGTAGCTGTATTTGTCGGGACGTTTTTGAAGCGCTGATCGGGAATCTAGGCTTTTTGTATTTTTTTTTCGGGACAAGCCCGCCACACTATTCCCACACCACTGTAACTTCTGTGAGCCAGAGTCAACAGTGGCGATCACCAGAAAAAACGCCGAGGCAATGAAGCTCGACGAGTCCCAAAGAAACGATTAAACTATCTTGGGTCCCGCAACGAAATTAATCAGAAAAGACAGCGGAGGGGTAAGAAAAACATAATTTCGACTTCCCTCCTAATCAAGCAGGAGACAGAATAAAGCCAGGCCATTAGGCACAAAGGGGATATTTACAACTGGGGTAAGCCCAGTTGCCAAGCACCACTGGTTAAAAACACTAATATCAATGGGTCCTAAAATTGTGAGCTTGATTCCAATAATACGAGTAGGTATGGCAAAAACGCTTGAATGCAATTCTCAATTCTTTATTGCGTACCATAATGTTTATAGTTGGTACGGAAATTATTATATTAGTCACAATTATGGACCCTGTCGGGCACAGCATAGATCAAGTAGGAGAGAGGAGGAAGACAACTACTGTTTTATTAATACAGAATTGAATTAAACAATTATGTTGTTTTTATTTCTTTTTTTAATTATGTACTAATAAGTTAATACCTAACATTGTGAAAAACCATTATTATATTGTAGTTTTATTCACTTTGTTTATTCGTTCGTATATACATATCAATTAATTATTATTAATTTATTGTTATTTTTATTTATTACTAAATATTTATTATCAATAAGGTGAGTTATTTATTGGACGCTCCATATTTATTACGGCAATTCGTTCTAGTTTCCACAAGGTCCGTATAATAGACAACGCCAGACGTAGGCTTAATACTATCCAACATAATACTTCGTGGCATTGAGAATAACCCCGGAGTGCTGCAGCGCCTGAGTTTATGTGCATCGGACCGCTATGTGAGGTAGCGGCGCCGCCCGCTGCTGCTGGCCGTGCCGACAGCCAGAACCAACCTTCTCTACAAAACACCATTGACCCGCGCAATTCGGGTTATTAACGATCTTCACGTCAAGATCGATGTATTTACATGCCATTTGAGTGAATTCGCAAAGTTATTATGGTTTATTTTATGTTATAGTGTAGATTAGAGTAGGATTTACGTTGTTGTTTTTATATTTTAAATATTGTGATTTTATGTTTAGGGAATTTAGTATAGAAGTTATTATTATTAGACGTTATTATAAGTACTAGCAGTTTTTTACATTTTTCATAGTTTTATATTGTAAATAAGTTAATTTTAAGACTGCACTATCGCATTAGGTATAAACTGTAATGATAGTTGTAAGGAAGATTTTAATAAATAAATAAATAAAAATGCGTTCAGTTTGCCAAAGAGTACACTCCCATAGGATATTATGTGCGGATTGTTCGTATTCGCAATCAGGTGTAGAACACTAACATAAAGGTGAGGCAACAAGCTTGAAGGAAAATAATTTACCCTTAAAGTTGCCATGACCTGTGAGAAATTGGGCAAGTCAGTGATCCACCTCCAGCCATGTCCTATACAGCCGTTCGTGAACCAATGGGAAGAACTGGTGGAGGTCTGCCATTGATGGTACTTTCCCACCTACATTGCCATTCGGATGAAAGATCCTCCCAAACGTCAGTTCGAGGTTTAAGTAATAAAAAAGACTTTTTGTATTATTAGCTGTTGAAACTATAACTTCACCAAACTATCAATTGTCACATAATATATGAAACTGGAGCACTCTATAACTCAAGTATACCCTGAGACAGCTGGAAAGGGAACGAATAGGATTAACGGGATCAGTAAGCGAGGAAGTAAAGTTGTATGAACTGGGTTTATTAGCAGTCGTGTGGATGAAGGTGGAAACTTTATGACTCGGCTTTGTATGTGTTCATATACAGGCTGTAACGTAAATGGGCGGTCAAATTTTTAATACTGTTTCTACCCATAGAAACAAACTATCTTCATGAAAGTCATAGATAAATTCTAAAAAAAAAATGGAAATCCCATACTAATTTTTATTATAAGCTGATAATGGTGGCCATTCTCTTGTTCAATAACTAAACTAAAATTAGAGAATCGCTATCTATTACCAAAAGGTAGTGCGAGAAAAGGACGACTATAGCTATGAATTAAGTTAAAAATGTCAAAATAGTTTAGTTTAGTTTTTAGTCGATATGTTTTTACGTGTACCCTTAGGTTGTATGGAAATATTAGTTCAACTAAATTTGACAGCTCTAATTTGCGTCTATCTCTTTCTTGTTATATTAAAGAGAAAAAGATAGCAATAGTTTAAATTAACAACAACACATAACATGGTACAATAATTACGGAACTGAAAGTCCAATTTTTTTAGGGATTTATTAACCCTTCGTATCCCGTGAACACGATATCGAGCGAGACAAAAGTCAATCTACCTAGCCTTTTCCCAACTATCTTGGGGTCGAGTTCCAGTCTAACCGGATGCAGCTGAATACCAGTATTTTAAAAGGAGCGACTTTATATCGAGCGAGACAATGGCTTTTTAATTGTTTCTGTAATTACCTATATTCGAGAGGTTAATATGTTTTCCTTGAGGGAAGTTTTTCATTTTCATGTTGAGAAAAATTTATCATTTTAATTGTTTCTGTAATTATCGGTATTCGAGAGGTTAATATGTTTTCCTTGAGGGTAGGTTTTCATTTTCATGCTAAAGGAAGTTTTTCATTTTAATAAAATTGTTTCTGTAATTATCGGTATTCGTGAGGATAATATGTTTTCCTTGAGGGAAGGTTTTTATTTTAATTGTTTCTGTAATTACCTATATTCGAGAGGTTAATATGTTTTCCTTGAGGGAAGTTTTTCATTTTAATTGTTTCTGTAATTAACGGTATTCGAGAGGTTAATATTGTTACGAGCTGGGTATGGGATAAATTATTTTACACCAATTAAGTAACCAAATATCCTTTATTAGCTCAACAACTTATTAACACAAACACTAATTTGCTAATAATCACTATTCTCTTCGTAATCGATTGTATTCGCTTCCGTTCGCATCCGTAGTCGAAAACAGACTGACTCACTCGCCCGCCGTCCGGCCTATTTATACAGTCATGGAAGTTTCTAGAACATTGTCGAACTATCCTATACTGGAATATTCTAGAAACATCCATGAACTTCTATACAGTACCACAATGGAACGTTCTCGAACGTAGTGGAAACTTCTGGAAACTTCGACTACATTCTCGAACGTTCCAGTGAAATACGTTCGACGTAACAATATGTTTTCCTTGAGGGAAGGTTTTCATTTTCATGTTGAGGAAAGTTTTTCATTTTAATTGTTTCTGTAATTACCGCTATACGAGAGGTTAATATGTTTTCCTTGAGAGAAGGTTTTCATTTTCATGTTGAGGGAAGTTTTTCATGTTAATTGTCTCTGTAATTACCGGTATTCAAGAAGTTAATATTCTATGAAGATGCATTTTTGTTAAACCTATATATATAAAACAAAGTCGGGTTAGTTACACCATTTATAACTCAAGAATGGCTGTACCGATTTCAATGATCTTTGATTTGTTGGATTTTCTTCCAGTCCGAATAGCAGAATAACTATTAAAACATCGAAAAAAATCACGAGAAAAAAAGTAATAAAGACAATTAATTTTCTCATACATTTTACATGGGACGAATATTATTTTCAATGATTCTTTTGTGTTACAAAGTTCGCAGGGACAGCTAGTTAAACATAAATAAAACTTAAAAAAAAAAATGGATTGAGTCGAGAGTAGGAAATGGTAAATCTCCTTAACCGTGCCTTAACCATTTGAATTATTTACTTATAAAACTCAATAAGTCAGATATAACAAAGCAGTCTCGTCCTCATTCAACAGACAGATCACTCGACACGAACATTACCATCTGAAAAACAAGCTATTCTTAACACAGCATCGCATCGAGTCGCGAACTCGGCTCTCTACTGAGACAACTTGTTTCAACCCCTCACCCCCTTTCAACCCCCTCTGAACAATTAGCCACTGCATTAAAATATAGCTCTGAGACAGAAGGAACTCGTTATTGTTGAGATGTTTCAATTTATTTTGTGATTTGTTGCGGTATATTGAGATGAAAGGGTGTTGTTTTGAAGTGACTGTCTTATTGATTAAGTGGTCGTGACTACCGAGCCAGGCAGTGGCGTATTTGCCCTTAGGCCAAGAGGGCCATGGCCCAGCGCGGCAGACTGCCAGGGGCAACGAATGCTACCCGCTGCCGTTTCTTCAAGTTGGACAAGCACTACTATTTCTACTTTTCTTGCCACCCTGTGATTCATGTCTATCACAAGAAAATCTTACCTATCCGAATCGTGTAGCTCAAATTCTAAATAAGCAATAGCAAAAATGAATATTCCGTTTTTGAAGTTATACTTCTTTAGGCGCGTTATGAAAAAAGATGATAGTGAAATTTTAACTCTGAAAATTGAAAAGTGATAATTTTTTTTTTTTTTTTTTTGATAAAAGATTGTAACAATATTTATTTATTTATTTTCTTTTAAGAATAAAGGTAGGAACCTACAAGCCAAATACATATTTGAATTTATTTTCAACGTTTTAGTTCATTGTCCCTGATAAAAGCTTGTTTTTAAATAAATAAAAATAAAAAATAAAAAAGCCTTTTATTTCCTACAAATTAATTTTACATATAATTTTTACATTAACTTATCTTTAAACGCTTAACTAATTGATCTTAATACCTACTTATTTTTATTTATTTTCTATATTATTTACCTATAACTATTTTATTTACTATTATTAATATACTATATAATATTTGCTACTATATAATATTTACTACTAGATATTATTTACTATTATTATTAGCTAGCTTGGTTTGATTTTAGATACCTAAATAATATAATTTGTAGGAACCCCATTATTGGGTGAAGGCCTCCTCCAAAGATGCCCATTTGTCTCTGTCCTGTGCAGTCTGTTTCCAGTTTGGGCTGGCTACTTTTTTGATCTCGTCGTCCCAGCGAGTTTGTGGTCTTCCTCGATTTCTTTTACCTGGAGGTCCATTCCAAAAAGTCACTTTTATGGTCCATCTTCGGTCTTTAAGCCTCGCGACATGGCCAGCCCATCTCCATTTAAGTTTTTGTGCGTATTTCAATGCATTTGTTGCTTTGGTTTTTGATCTTATTATTGTGTGTCGTATTTTGTCTGATTTCTTTAGTTTAAGCATGCTGCGCTCCAGTCCTCTTTGACAGGTGGTGATTAGATTTTTTACTTTTGAAGTGAATTTCCAGGTCTGGCAGCCATAAGTCAAACTTGGAAGAAGGCTGGAATTCATAACTTTTGTTTTTATGGTAATAGGCAGGCCACTTTTAAAGATTTCCCTTAAACTCCAATATTTATTCCACGTTTGTTGTATTCTTCTTTTCACTTCTAGTTCGTTATTTTTCGGATCAAAACTAATTTGCTTACCTAGATAGATGTATGAATCTGTATATTCGAGTGGCTCTTTATCTATTGTTAATATTCTTCTCCGCCAATTTGTCATTGCCATAGTCTTAGAGAGATTCATTTTCAGACCCACCTTGATACTAGCCGAATGCAAAGTTTCCATCATTTGTTGTAACTGGGTGCTGGATTCTGATAGCAGCACTAGGTCATCTGCGAATCTTAAGTGACTTATGTATTCGTCCTTTATATATAGGCCTGACTTACTCCAATCTATCTTCTTGAAGATAGCCTCCAGAATGGCTATGAATATTATTGGAGATAAGGGGTCGCCTTGCCGTACGCCCCTTTCTATAGCAAAACTTGGTCCTAGAGTTTCTAGCTTAATTTTGCCCATGTTGTTTTTATATACGCTTTTTATGACTTGTATGTATACGTCTTCAACTCCCTGCTGTTTTAGGCTTTCCCATATACTTACATGTGTTACTGTATCGAATGCTTTTTGATAGTCAATAAACGCTATGTATAGCGGTCTTTGTTGTTCTTGGTACTTTTCAATGATTTGTTCAAGTGTGTGGATATGGTCCACTGTTGAGAAACCTTTCCTGAAGCCTGCTTGTTCTATTGGTTGTTTTAATTCCAATGTGCTACTGATTCTTTTATTTATAATGGCTGAGAAGAGTTTGTAGAGGCTCGGGAGCAAGCTTATTGGTCTGTAGTTGCCAATATCTTTCGGATCACCCTTTTTATAGATGAGTATGATGTCCGATTCAGACCATTGTATGGGCGTTTCAGTCTTTTGCAGTATTAAGTTAAATAGTTCCGCTAGTGGTCCGGCTAATGTTTTGTATGCTAGTCTTAATGCTTCATTTGTTATGTTGTCCGATCCAGGGCTTTTTCCCAGTTTTAAGCTATTTATTGCTTCTTGGACTTCCATTTCGTCCACTGGTTTTATATTGATTTCGTCGTTACTTTCGTTGGTGTTTGAGATGTTATTATTTTGGATGTTATCACTGTATAACTTTCTATAGAAGTCTGTCGCCGCTTTGATAATGGCAGTGCGCTTGCACAAAGTTCTGTTGTCTTTTCTTAATCCTTCTATCCAGGTCTTGTTCGTTCTAAGTTCCTTAAAGGCCTTCTTTGTGCTTCCTGTGTGTTGTAGATGTCTTTCTATCGTATCTTCTCTGTATTTAGCGTAATCTCTTTTTATGTATTTATTTGTTACTTTGTAGAGGGCGGAAAGCTCATTTCTCATTGATCTCGATTTATTTATTCTTTCTTGTAGTTCTTTTCTTCTTTTCAGTAATAGAGCGGTGCGATCTGATAGTATTTTGTGGTGTCTATGTGGCTCTCTTTCTTTTTCTCGAGCTTTTTGCAAGCTTTGGCTAATAGCATTTACTATTTTGTCGTGATAAGTTTGTATTGATGTATGTTCCAAGTTGTAAGAAGGGTAGGGTAGCATTGAAGTTAAGTTTTTGTTATATCTTACTACTTCGTCTTTGGTCTTTAGTTGAAAGTTGTTTTTGTTTGTAAATTTTACTCTACTTTGTTTTTGTTTGGCTATTTTTAATGATGATCTAATTAATCGGTGGTCTGACGGGTAGTTTAAATTCAGGACTTCAAAGTTATTGAATAGTTTTGGTTGGTTGGATAGTATATAGTCGATCTCATTTTTGTGTTGTCCATTTGGGGATCGCCACGTCCATCTCCGGCTACGGTTTTTCTTGAAGCATGTATTGATGATAGTTAGATTGTGTTCAAGTGCGTAGTCCACAAGTCTCTGTCCTCTATCGTTTCTTTCACCGTCCCCATGTTGATGCACTGTTAAGTATTCACCTTCTTTAGGAGCACCTACCTTCGCATTAAAGTCGCCCATTAGTATAATATTCTTATGTGTTATTTCCATAGCTTTGTCGATAGTTTTATAAAATTCCTCTATTTCTTCTTCTTTTGCGGATTCGGTGGGTGCGTATACCTGTATAATGGATAGCTTAAATTCATGAAGTTTTAAATTTAGCATTGCCACTCGTTCTGTTAGGCCGATGAAGCTTTCAATGTTGTTTTTAAGAGATTTCTTAATAATGAAGCCCACTCCAAATTTACCTGGTGTACTTCCAATGTAGCAGAATATTAAGTTATCATATTCCTCTATTTTATTACCAAGTCGTCTGATCTCTGAGATACCGATTACGTCATAATTTATTTTCTTTGTTGCTTCATTTAGCTCCAGCCAGCGTTCATGTGAAGATAGGGTCCTGACGTTGTAAGCTGCGATTTTTAATTGGGTTGTGTTTTTGTTTTGTCTGTTCACCATCTGTGTGGCTTTTTTTGAAGGGTTTTGGTCGTAATCTTCCACGGTGACCAGCCGGGTTGGAAGATGTTTTGTGTTGTTTATTTTCTGTTGTTTGTTTAAGGTCATCGTGTTCGTGTAGGAGTAGGAGGAGGGGTTTAATTGCTATACGTTGCTTGTCTTGGTATCGTTTTTCTGCTCGGTTGTTGTATTGTTATTTTTGTTTACTAAGAAGTTAAGCATGCTCGGCTTTATGACTCCATCAGATAAGCTGTTTGACCTTT
The DNA here is from genome assembly GCA_951329385.1 of Polia nebulosa. Taxonomy (NCBI): domain Eukaryota; kingdom Metazoa; phylum Arthropoda; class Insecta; order Lepidoptera; family Noctuidae; genus Polia; species Polia nebulosa. The sequence goes on along the minus strand of OX589613.1, from coordinate 22,134,806 downwards.
GTGGTTTTGAATGCTGCGTTCGGTTCTTTTTTTGGAGTTGTGTGTTGGTATGGTTTTTTGACTGAGGATCTGCGATTAGTGTGTACTCTGGTGATATTGGGAGTGATCTTTTGTTATTCGTTTTTAATATAACAAGTTTATCATATTTTATTTTCACATTGTTGCCTTTTTCTATTTCTATTTTCGCCTGTTCTTGTAGCTCTCTGCGTTTTTTCAAAACTTGTAGCGGGTAGTCCTCTTTCACATAATATTGTGTGTCTTTTAATAACCCCTTTTGCTTCATAATATTTATTTTTATTCTTAGCGTTGAAAAGATAACAATAATTGGACGAGGTCTGTCTCCTTTTGTCCCAATTCGCCTTGCCTCTTGAATATCTCTGAGTTCTATGTCAGTGCCGAAGTGATGTTTTATAAAGTTCACGATTTTATTTAGAAGATTATCGTACGACGATTCATTCTCTTCAATGCCAAAAAATACTATATTTCGTTGTCTTGCTTGTTTTTCTAAAAAATATATTCTTTTCTCTTGGTTTTCTACCTTCTCCTTCAGTTTATCATGTTGATCTTGCAGTTTGAAAATTTTTTCATCTAATATTTTGTTGATATTCTCTGTGACCCGTTCTGTAACTTTGTCTGCACTTTTACGAATCTCAGATTTTTGTTCGTCTAGTTCTTTTTGTATGTTTTTAAGTGCAATCATAATTTCTTCCATGATTATCGATTTTGTTTTGGTACTACTAGAGTTCTCTAGTGGTTGATTCGTGTACTACTTGGAGTATGTGCTACTTTGTGCGTGTGGCGCCCTCTCTTAATATTCCCTGGTACTGTTTACACTGTACCGTAGGCAGCTTGCTGGGTCCTGATATAGTGTAGGCTGTGTTGTAGGTGTAGTTCAACGTAGTTTGTACGTGACACTATAGATGGCGCGGCTTGATGTTCAAAATCGATGTGTCATGCAACATGCAATTTAATGCAAATCTTTTTTTACTATAGGTTATGTTCAGAGTTGGAATTACTTCTGTATGTTATAATGGGTAATGATATAAATCAGAGTAATAATTACACATTTCTGCACTGATTTGTTTCTGTCTCACTTCAAAAAGGTTCTTGAAAACACTAAGCACACACGAAGTTTTGTCCGTAGGTTCTTTCGTGTTTTAATTGATATTTTAGCACTTTGGTGAAACTGTCTTCAATATATGTTTTTCTGCACTTAGTTTAAAGTCATTTGAAAACGATCAATGATTACAAAACACTTTATTTAATTTTTAAACACTTTATATTTACGCAGCTGATCTTAGCCGTGGCATACTCCTACTACCCTCCGGCAAAGCTTGTTTTTAACCGACTTAAAAAAAAGGAGGAGGTTCTCGATTTTTTTTTTATGTGCGTTACCTCATAACTTTTTACTACGTGAACCGATTTTGAAGATTTATTTTTATTTAAAAGCTGTTGCTTCACATGTGGTCCCATTTTAATTTGGTGAAGATCTGATAAAGAAATTCGGAGATACACAATGGAACTCTTCAATAAATGATTGCAAACCTTCCAGAATTGCTGCAGTCACCTGTCTGTATATTGTTTTCACCACTTCACAACATTACATCACGCTGATACGCTCTGATGGGGTATACAGATTTGTACAGTTCACCCTGATACACCATAGTTTCACCAACTATGTTCAAATTCCCTATTTTTGGGGCTATCAATTCGGGTATAACTTTACTATTCATTTTGTTTTAGAATGGGGTACAACTGAAAAATAAAAATCTTTTTACAAAAAAAACACCCGACTTCAAAAAAGAAAATACACTAAAAATTAAAAAAATAACTTTAATTTCGGCAGTCGGTGTCAAATAACGAAGAAACCAAACTAGAAACACCGACTTCCGAAATTAAAGTTATCAAATCAATCAGTCAGTCAGTTGTCTAATTTGAGTTGCAAAATTCCACCTGAACAAACATAGTTACATTTATTACATACATTGCAAGTTAAATAAAAAACCGACAAGATGAAAAAAAACAAATGGCGCGCATTTTGTACCATTGTAAAACTTTGATACTTCATATTTAGCAAAAAAAGTAAAAAATGCAACTAGATAGCAACTGCAATATGAATGAAATTTTTACTAACCTTTTGACGCAAAAGTCGCGGGAAAAATATTTTTCATTAACTTGAGTTTTTATTTTGAGTAGGCATATTTTATCACGGTAGGTAGATTGGTAGGTGAAAGAAAAGTAGATAACCCACCTTGCTAAAGTGAGTATTTAATGCACTCGTGTTAATTTAGTGCCCTGGCATGCGCTCGGGCACCAACATAATACTAGTGCATTATTGCATTTTGCACTTTGCGCTCGATGCAACAATCCATTATTTAATTGAATGTTTGCACAGATTATTTTGTAAAACAAACTGTGTTACGTTGTTCTGAGGACAGTAATGCGCAGACAAGCGCGTCCTTACCGGATACTGTCTATCAATACAAGACAGAGACACGTCTGTAACTTCAATGCTGGTTTTTGAGCTCCTCTGTCCCAACTTATGGATCCTTATAATTATAAGTTTTAGAACATTGATATTTTTAGCCTCAGCAAGTAAATTTAGGAAATCTGTAGTTAATTCTTTCTTAAATTTGTTAAATATAATTATTATTCGTTTATTAATCTTTCTTACTTATAAATGAATTAAGAATGAATAAAACTCATTTAAAAATATATAAAAACAGTAGCCCACCGCTATCAGAAACAGGGTCAAGCTATCCGGCGGTCAGGGCTCCAGAGAAAGAAACCGCCTAACAATGCAAATCGTGTTCAGAAGTACAGCTTTCTGAATCAAGCCCTTGATCCAGCCGCCTAACGAGAGCCTCCTGAGATGTTTGTCGAGGCTCATGGCTATTAAACCATTAGCTGACACGACTATCGGTACAATGATCCCTGAGTCCACATTCCACATGTCGACAACCGCGCGAGCCAAGTCAAGATACTTGATTTGTTTACTTTTCTCGGCTTTCACGAGGTTCTCGTCATATGGGACAGTAATGTCAACAATCATTGCACGCCTCTCGACTCAGTCCACCACCACTGTATCAGGTTTATTAGCAAATTATTAGCAATTAGTAAAACGGGGGATGTGTCTGAAAAATCTAACTACAGACCCATTTCGCTAGCCACGATTGTAGCGAAGGTATTTGACAGTGTGCTTAACTTATATTTGAACAAGCATGTTAAGTTACATGACGCGCAGGTCGGCTTTCGCCCTGGTTTGTCGACTGAGACTGCTATTCTTAGCCTTAAGCACACTGTGAAATATTACACTGACAGACAGACCTCGGTTTATGCTTGCTTTCTAGACCTCTCGAAAGCATTTGACCTAGTGTCTTATGATATTTTATGGCAGAAGCTAAAGGACACGGGCCTAGCGCCAGAGTTGACTTCACTTTTTAGGTAATGGTACCTTAACCAAAATAATAATGTAAAGTGGGCGGGTGAGTTGTCGAGTGAATACAAACTGGAGTGCGGAGTGAGGCAGGGGGGGTTGAGCTCGCCCTTGCTTTTTAACCTATACGTAAATGCGCTGATCGAGGAACTCAGTCAGATGCCAGTGGGGTGCTACGTGGATGGTGTCAGTGTTAACAACCTTAGCTATGCTGATGATATGGTTCTGCTGGCTCCCTCGATTTGTGCATTGCGGAAGTTGCTTGCCGTATGTGAAAAGTATGCGGCCACACACGGTCTGGTGTATAATGTTAAAAAATCAGAGTGCATGGTCTTCAAGGCGGGTACAAAGTGCCCAACTATTGTTCCACCAGTGTTACTTGACGGTATTCCTCTTATTCGAGTATACCAAGTTAAGTATCTTGGGAATTTATTTACCGAAAACCTTGGAAATGATGGAGACATGGAGAGGGAGCGCAGGGCATTGTCAGTCGGGGCGAAAATGCTGGCCCGCAGGTTCGCTCGATGTACAGTCAGGCCGCAAAAGTCCATAAGAACGCTAAAGATTACATTGCTACGAACCGAGCGAGCACGATACTTCCGTGCGTATGTGTGCGCGTGTATTAATATCCACATTCCACAGATAACACACACTAAGGAACTGTCGACGCACTGAGCTTAAAAACATCATTATTATTTTTCTGTGCCATTGAATACGCATCACACAGTCACAGAGGCGACTTGTTCTTACCATTGCATTGATAAAATTCGCGCAAATATGTCATGATTGTGCTGGTAGCGGTATGAACTAAGTGTTGGATTCGCAAATAACGTAGCCCGAGTTCAAATCATGGTCGGTCCGTCGCGGTTATTTCTTACTTTGAAAATGCCCAATCTATATTAATATGGTTGTTTTTTTATATTTCTATGAAAAATACTATTGCATTTTTTTTTCACTAAATATTTGCAAATGACGAATATGATCTATTAACCACAAGAAGAATCACATCTTTTCGATGTTGTAAGGTGGAAATAAAAAGACGTGTTTAATAAAAATGTTTATTCTTTATTTTAAAAAAATAAAAATTTATGAGAATTGTGACGTCGAATTAGCTAGACAAAAAAGTTATTTTGTAACCGTTATCTATGTTACGTGTAAGATTGTTTACCACTTAGACCATTCATAATATGAATAACGTAACATTTACAATTACAATACACAACAACAAAACACACACAATACAAACAACACACAAAAATACACACAACACTATTTTTCTTTCTTTTCTTTTGTTCATTTTCTTGACGAAAAGAAGTTTGAAACTAAACCTCAATTTCTGTTAAAAGAACTTTAGTTCTCACAAGATAATCGTCAATTAGATGAGAAAAATAAATTGAACTATTATGTTAGAACAGTGCGGGTAGAAGAATAAAAACAAAATAGAATCATGATTATTGTCAACAAAATTGATAGCAAGTTCACTGCATTCTTAAGATAAGGTGATGGCACAAGTTAAAAGATATAGCTGTTTGTTAACGAATAATCACGGATATGTTAAAATAAAATGGTCTACTAAACATTTATTTAAATCGGGTAAGAACTTACAAAAAGTCAACAATTGCGTGGGATTTGGACTTGCGGCACACTGATTTGCGCTTCAATCTGTGTGCTCTATACCACTGGGCTATCTTGACTTATGCTAAGTTGATGAAATTGTGTATTTCTATCATTTGTTGGCGAAAACTTGAAAATAGAAGGTCGTAAGTCAAACTAAACGTCAAACTAATACGTTGTGAGAATTCTTATCGACTTTTGCTGGCGTCTGTACAGACGCGGTGAAAGTAACTTTATTCAAAGCGTATTGCACATCTCTGTACTCAGCGAGGCTGTGGTTCAGATATACCCAAAGGGCTTACAATTCTCTGCGCATCCAGTTTAACAATGCCTACAGGGCGCTGTTACGTCTGCCGCGCTTCTGCAGTGCGTCAACAATGTTCGCCGAGTCTCGGACAGATGGCTTTGAGGCCACCTGGCGCAAAAAGACAGCCTCACTAAGCAGATTGCGTGGGAGCAGTAACAGCATCCTGAAGGTAATAGGCAATAAGTTAGACAGCCCACTGGTGTGGAGCCTCACCCAGAGGACTAAGTCTCTCTTAGTTATTAGGTACTAACATAGTTTTTAAACTCATACTAACAATATAAATGTAAATGTATACGAAATGGATCAATGAAAGAAAGAATATACGTTTATTTACGGTAAATATGATGCAAAAAACAGAGAAACACAACAAAAAAAAAGAAAGCAATGCAATGGCAATGGTTGTCTTAATTTTTTTTTTTATTATTATTATAAGCTATCTACAATTTTCATCCAAATTGGTGCAGCCGTTTGAGCGTGAAGAAGTAACAAACACACACTCACAAACTTTCGCCTTTATAATATTAGTGTGATAAGTTTTTAGTTTTCCCTTTTTATTTGTGATGCCCCATTATATTATGTTAAGAATGCATAAATTTATGCGATTGCAGCAATCGCGGTTGAATTGCTGTAATTTTTTGAAGAGTTCGTTGTCTGTCTCCGAAACTCATCATCAGATCTATATGAAATTTAATTGGGACTATTCGAACAGAAAAATAATTATGCAAATCCGTCCGATATTTTATATTTTATAAACATCTGAATTGGTAACCTTCTCCTTTTGGAAGTCGGTTAAAAATGCATTGTTAGCGGAACTGAACCACCACGTTTAAACTTACTATTAAACGTGGTGGACGTTTAAACTTTGTAAGATAAGAGGAAGTGATTCTAATTCAGGTGGTATTTGACCCGAACATACTCGTACATACAAACATTGCAAGTTAAAAAAAAGCTTGTAAAAATAATCTGTTTGTAATGCAAAAGCACTGTTACAATGATACGTACTTTACAGATAAAATGAAAAATGCGCTCACCAATATTCCCAACGAACACCACTTGAAAGTGATAGCCAATAGACAGCCGGTGGCAACAGTCCGTGATTGGCTCATCAATCAACTGTGACGTCATACGCCGCTAATTGGCTCACACAGCCTGATTGCTGACTTCAGATTGGCTAACATAGGCTTAGGTTAGTGGGGGCTAAAAAATACTTAACGTTTTGCGGTATTAAATTGTGATTTTTTGACAGACAAGTGTTATTTTGTTAGACATTAAAATTGTTGTGTTGTTTATCGATTTTTTACCAGAATGCCTTTTTTTTGTGTGTGGGAAATCATCCTATGCCTTCTCCTGCTCTGGGTGGAGCGGGAGGGCGTGTCAGACTCTTACTAACTAAAACCTACCCCTGTTCCTTCCATGCCTGAGTGACCAAAAAAAAAAGGGGAGCGGTAACTCTATTACAAATTGACTCGTGCGTGGTGTTACTACGCGCCGTCGACTCTCGGGCCTGGTGCTGATCGAACGGCAAGCTACCCATCACTCGACGTCCGCAGGCCCGCATTACCAGACTGCCCTTTTTTTTTTTTTTTTTTTTTTTTGGGGGGTGGGAAATCATCCAATGACTTCTTCCGCTCTAGGGTGGAGCGGAAGGGTGTGTCAGACTCTTACTGACTAAAACCCACCCCTGTTCCTCCCTGCCTCGAGTGCCCGGGGGCGAGGTAACTCTTTCGAATTTATCCTCCACCCCCGGGCAGTACCAGACTGCCCTAGGTAATGTTTTTCGAGACTATGTAGGTATTTACATAATATGTGTCGCATCCGGCAGTTGATTGAAATTAATTCGTCACAACAACATAAAACTATGAGTGGTAGCTTCAAATCTGCTTAACTGTCTTTGTAGTTGTGGTATATGTTTATTTAATGTTTTAACCAATTTTTTTTTTTCATATTATTTGGTTTATTTAAGTACATAGTTAATTTACAAGAAATATCATCTAATAACTAACTATTTATAACCTAACTTCATAAAATATAATAATAAATATATATTAAAAAAAATATATACTTAGGCGTCGAAGTATTCCTCCACGTCACTGTCATCTGGGCAAGCCGGAAACGGGCCCAGAAGACCTACAGCATTGCCACATTGAATGGCAATGCTAATTCTTTGGGCGAAGAACGCGCCAGCCTGGTCACGCAAAGTGTCAACCAGTCGGTGAGAAATATATTTAAAAAGATGACGTGCACTCGGGGTCCGAGTGATGACCCAATCGTTTCGACCCCAAACGGCTCAAAACTGTAATTACCAATAAGGTTACAGTATTTGCGCCGCTTGAGAGTCTCATATGGCGATGAGATGGCGCAAGGGTGTCGACACAGGTTGTGTCCCACACGCAGAGGCCTACCCACCTTCCAAGGCACCAACGTCATGCCATCTGGTGTCTTCCCATCGTCACGTACCAAGCCGCTTGGTTCTAATACGGCAGGTACGCCGGCGGTGACAAGAGCTCGACGAATAATATTGTTGATGCTGGCGTGCCGTGCTATGCGGCCTGCCCTCATGCAGCAGGAATGGCCATGGTATCCGAGGCTGTTGACAGCTTCACCACAGTGACAGCAATGTGAAGCAACACAAGGTGCACCTAAGCGCATACAGGTGGCGAGCCGAAAAGATGCGTCATCCATCATAGTGCCTATGGTGGATGACGGAAGTGCCTGAAGTCACAAACCCGACGCCAAACATTATTATATTTATGTATTTTTATTTTTTGTTTGTTTTAGTCCAGTACTGACCCAACAAGTTCAACTGTATCATATTAATCGAAGATTTTTGTTACGTCTACAGTTGCCATCCAGTTTAAAATTACTTTTTTCTTCTTTTTTTTAAGTTAATTATTTACACACTTGCTTTTCCAAATTACTTTTGACATCGGCAGAATAGTCGACATTGGCTTTACTTGCCATAAACAAAAATAGATTAGAAAACAAAACAAAGCACGCCACCTGGCGGCAACTATAAACACTAATGTTGGCTCGCTTTGACAGAGTCGGCGCGTTTCCGTTTGGCTTCAAGGTTGAAAAGGACCCACCAAGTCGAGCAGGGAGTGAAGACGTATCGGAACTGTTCTACGTTTTGTTGCTACTAGTATCGTCGACACGGTTGGCGCAGTGGTTGAGCATTCGGCTGCTGCGCTGCGTGTCGCGGGTTCGATTCCCGCACGGAACAAATATTTGTATGACCTGCAGATAGTTGTTCCGGGTCTGGGTGTCTTGTGTATGTGAGTATACATGTTTGTAAACGCACCCACGGTACAGGAGTAATTCCTAGTGTGGGGCAACGTATTTTAAAAATAAATAAAGTATTTTATTGTACCAAGTTTAGTTTGAAGTGAAGTGAACATTGTTGTTTATTGTTTGATATACAGACCCGCCTGATGGCTTTCCGTAGCTCGAATCATCCTGAAGATCCGTCATATTTATGTTTGTATGTGTATTTTTTGGCACGCCCTAAAGCCTAAACAGTTCCATGGACTTTGGCAAATAAGGTATCATTAGATTGACCTTGACCGCCAAATTGACATAGGCTATATGAATTTAAGAAAAAAGAAACAAAATATCGACCGCCATTAGGTAAGTGTAGTCACATTTTTTTGTGACTCAAGACATCAAGTTGATATCTGGTAGAACCGTCCCAAAGATGAGAGCAGTACTCCACACGATAGAACTTGCGCATGATAAAGTTTGAGCAGTTGTTCCGGCGTGAAGTACCGTCTCACCTTTGCTAGGATCTGCAACTTTTTGGCAGCCACTTGAGCCTTTGCCTCTATGAAAGGACCAAAATTAAGGGTGTCAACGTAACACCAAGAAGCTCAAGTTGGTCGGTTATCGGCACGGTTACACCTTGGAAAGAAGGAGCTGGGTCAAATTGGTTCTTTTTAGCGAAAAAAAGACACGCCTGTGTCTTAGCAGCATTGAACTTGACCAGATTGGCATTGCCCTATTCAGAAACAACCTGCAAGGACAAGTTCAATCACTCAACCATACCCTCTCGGAGAGACCGGATCTGAGACCCATCAGCACGTGCGTTTGACACGTATCTCTCGGCAACAGTGCTCTCGCCTGCATACCCAATGGTATCGGATTTTAGCAGATCGTTAATATGCAGCTAAAACAATGTTGCCGAGAGCACCTACCCCTGAGCAAACCGCGGCATTAATATCCAGCAGTCTGGACGAGCAGCCATCTATGACCCCTCGGATACACCAATTCACTCAATCTGGTGGGTAGACCGAAGAAAGGAAGCTTGCCAATAAGGCTATCGTGCCAGACACCGTCGAAAGCCTTCGAGATGTCAAGGGAGACCGCTAATGCTTCCTTGTGTTTCTCTATGGCCTCACTCCAGATGTGAATGGCATACGCTAGTAGATCCCCCAGTTTACCGATTTCAGCGGAAGCCATATTGTCATTCACTAAGGATATCGTTAGCTTCTAGGTATGCCAGGAGCGTACCATTTAGTACGTGTTACATTACTGGTAACAAGTTACATTGCTGGTAGTTAGATTCCTTGAATATAGACACAAGTCGCACAGGATCGGTCAACATGGAGATGCTTGAAGGAAGCCTATGTCTTTAACTAAAATTATGATAATTCTGGTAGTTTGTTACTTGCACTAACAAAACGTTTTGTTAATTTCTAACTGTGAGCTAGGTGACCCAAAAATACATGTTTTTCTAATTAACTACCCAACATCAACAGTCCACCTAAACAGTAATTTCTGTAATTACGACCAGGCTTTCATACAAAACACATTCATAAGCCACGCATTGCTGATTTCAAGCTAAAATATTTTGCACAATATATTAATGTGCGCTAACGTAAAAGTTAGTTCAAAATGAAATAAACAGGAAAGCAACGCGTTACACTACACGTTACGGTGACAAAGCGTGTGAAAGTGCCTGCTTTTAATCTAACTTTTATAATTATTATTTTTCATACGGTTCTTTAGACCGGATGATGCAGTTGGACTGTTAGAGGGTACTTTTGACCAAGCTTGTGGATTACTATTTGTCAAAAAACACAACTTATACCATAAGTAGATACCACACAACAAGAAATTTTGCTGATATCTCAACAAGGCATTACATCAAAGTTATTTTAAGAGTCTTTAAGCATTTGTAGGGCCTTTTGTCGGGCCACGCATAGTGCAGGGTTCCGTAGTCACCCTTTAACATGCGGACTTATAAGGGAGTTTATTACTACGAACTGAACTTAATTGAGTTCATGGTTTCACAGACTTACGTTTAAATTAAAAACGAAAAAAAAAGAACTTTAAAAGATATGTATTGAACATGTTTGAAATATTATTAAATATAGTAACAACTTCACCTAAGTATTTTTTTTTTAATAATTTTGGCAGATCTCCACCGTATGCTCCATCGTGTCCTCTGGGCGATCCGCACAATGGTGACACCCGGGCGTTTCCTCCAGCCTTATCTGACACAGAAACCGCCCGAAACAACCGTGTCCGGTAAAGACTTGCATCAGGCGGAAGGTGCGGACGCCGTGGCATCTCTCCAGCCACTCCTCAAAGAGGGGCACTACCGCCACAATTGTGGCATGCCCAGCACTGGTCGCTCTTTTCATGTCGCCATGAGATCCTACCGGAACTCCTTGGACCGCACGACCCCCGCGTATAACTTACGGCAGGAGGCGTTTGGACCCCCCAAATGGGGCAGGAGCCGCTTCAATGCAGCCTCGGCTCGCACCAGTCTGGGAGCTAAATGTCGGCAGTGCTCCACGAAGTTCCACCGGCTGTCGAGGACAAGTTCCAGATACTTCATCGTCCCCTCGACGCCTACCGTGATCTGGGAACCCGACGGTGGCACGTTCCGCGGACCATGAAAACACATGGCCTCGGACTTGTGCAGTGCCACCTCGAGTTCCAGTTGCCGGATCCTCTCTATGACTGTCGCAACTCCGAGTGTCATTAGGTCAGCCAGCGCCTGGTGCAACCTCCCCTGCGCCAGGACCAGCGCGTCGTCAGCGTAGCATACTACGCTGACGCCGCTAGGGAGGTCGGCGCGCAGCACCCAGTCGTAGCCGATGTTCCACAGAGGCGGCCCCAGGACCGATACCTGTTGGACACCGCACGATACTGTAAAGGAATTTTTCTTCTCACCGGCTAGCGTCAAAGATAGATTTCTGCACATGACACTTCTTACCGATCTACAGGTTTATTGCATGAGGAATGTTTGTAGCAAATAATAGTCCATAGATTTGGTCTTCATTTCTCACATTTATTAAGAACATTGTGTCACATTAGATTTAGTTTCATGATAGTCCTATAGAAAATTGTATGTAGCACTTACAATTGATGGTGAACCATTATCATATCACCCATCATACGAAGATCAACGATCCAAATCCAGAGAGAAGATTCCACAAGCAATATCGCAGCTGTGGCCATATAATCCTGATTATCCTTGGACAAGTGGATGTCTGTGTTCAGAGCCTTTAGACAAAATACATTTCTCGTTAATGCTAACGCTTCGCGCAAAACGGATAGCAACGACATTACTGGGCGTGAGTCACGTGACAGTTCTTGCCGCAGGTAATGTCTTTGCCATACATTTAGCACGAAGCGTTAGCGTTAACGAGAAATGTATTTTGTCTAAAGGTTCAGAACCCTTTGCTAAGACCGCATTGTTCTCCCAATAATTATTCCAAGATTGTGGTTACGATTAGACCATTTTTAAATAGGTTTATATATATAATATCTTAAGTAGAACCTAGGAACCCTGTTAACAAGAAAGGAACTTGGTGAATCTCTTGAATGCCATACCCAGACTACACGTCTCTACAGAAAAAATCCCAAAGTAGTACTTACAGCGTTATCATTCTTATGCTTAAAGCATTTGAACTTGGCTCTGGTCCCTTTAACGCCTCGAGACATGATTTGGTATTGATATTTCTTTTCCAATAAATTTTGTTAATTGAGTCAGACTCGCTCCAGATCAAGTTGGAAAAAGAAACGTCAAACTACTATCTGTCATCTTGCAAAAATAACGCTCCATTACACGAATTCAATTATTTTTAAGTGTTACGACATAGGACTAAAAAGCACATTTGCACATCTTCTCTATGATGCATTTTTTCTCTTTTTACTAGAAAAACAAACAAACAGTTCCGTCTTTTCATAATATCAGTTTAGATTTCGCTATTAAGGTAGGTAATGCAGGTTATTGATTTCCAATAGTTTTCTTTCGCTTCATTTATTTATTAAATAAACCCTGTAAGACTAAACATTTTTAATAAAAACTCCTTTGTCTCGCCGAACAAAAGGCTAAAGAAAGCGCAATATTTTTACTTGCACAAAAGAGAGTAGGTATAATATAGGGTGGCTAAATCTGATGATACAAGTTTTTTACCACCATTTCGATTTGGGTCCAAATTTTTGTGTTGATATACATTTTTAGGGTTCTGTAGTCGCCAGGAGAAAAATAATAAATAAGGTACCTATTTTTTTGGGGGTATCGTTGGATAGGACTTTCAAAATCATTGAAAGTGAAACTGTTCTAAAAGCTAAACTGTTGGCTTGAAAAATCTGGAAAAAATCGTGATGTAGTATATAATTATGTAACAAACTGAATAAAAACCATCACGGGTATTAACTCTGTAGTGTACCTACTTCGAAAATTTCGTACAAAACACAAAATCCTTTGACTACCTCCTCCTTATCCTTACTAAGGTGAAGTTGTTAGTACTTATTTAATATCGCTATTAAACACGTAAAATGAAAAAAAAAAATTTTTTTTGTGTTTTTAATTTAAAAAAAAAAACACTTTTTAACAAAAAATTCAACCGACGAAAAAGAACTAAAAAGCAAAAAATAAATTAACCTTTTAAGTCTTGAGTATTGAGCTTATTTACCTGCATAAAATATCAAATTTTATATAAACGAATTTTGAGTCGGCGCCAAACAACAATCTGATTATTAAATATCTAAATTTTATATGTACGTAGAAATGAAAAAGGCTAGATGTAGGTAATTAATCGTTTTATTATTTGGCGCCGACTCAAAATTAGTTTATATAAAATTTGATATTTTATGCAGGTAAATAAGCTCAAGACTTAAAAGGTTAATTTATTTTTTGCTTTTTAGTTCTTTTTCGTCGGTTGAATTTTTTGTTAAAAAGTTTTTTATTTTATGATTTTTTGTGACTCGCATCATCTTTAAATACTCTGAAGCTAATTTCTAATCCTTCATCATTCCTCTTGACACTGAGCTGATGATGTAACCATCCTTTCATAAGGTTCCCAGGATATTGACCAGTTGAGGTTACCTCCAATATTCCAGACGTCTTTTTTTCAAAGTATATTAAGTGATATCTGTCACTAAAACCAGTTTTTTATAACTAACTTCTATTGTTAAGGAAAGGTATGGTTTCCATCATCAGCTCAGTTTCATGATGTGATGATTCCTAAATGCAAATACCTGATAAAGTTATGAAAAGTAAACAGAAACAATATTCGTGCCTAATTTTCGAGGTTTTCTCTCAATTTTATCAAGATTCCATGATCAGATCCTAATGTCCTTGACGTGGGACCACCCTTGAGGTATACCCTATCTAAGAAAAAAGAATCATCAAAATCGGTTCATAAATAACGGAGTGAGGGCCGAACATACATACAGAAACGCTAAACGTGCCCACAATTTTCGAGGTTTTCTCTCAATTTTATCAGGATTCCATTGTCAAATCGTAACTTCCTTGACATGGGACCACCCTTAAGGTATACTCTATCTAGCAAAAAAAGAATAATCAAAAATCGGTTCATAAATAACGGAGTGAGGGCCGAACATACATACAGAAACGCTAAACGTGCCCAAAATTTTCGAGGTTTTCTCTCAATTTTATCAGGATTCCATTGTCAGATCCTGATTTCCTTGACATTGGACCACCCTTGAGGTATACCCTATCTAACAAAAAAAGAATAATCAAAATCGGTTCATAAATGACGGAGTGAGGGCTGAACATACACAAAAAAAAAAAAATATATATATATACGGTCGAATTGAGAACCTCCTCCTTTTTTTTCGTCGGTTAAAAAACTTTATTACAAGTCAATGGAATTTTTAAAAGTCGGTTGTATTTTTTGTAAAAAAGTTTTTTTTATTTTTCTCTTTTTAGTTGTTGTACCCCAGAAGTAAAACTAAATATTAAAGTTATGCCCGAATGCATAACCCGAATAAATGGAATTTGAACATTTGGAGACAACCAAAACGTCATATGTGTATACATATTTAAGTTTATGTTGATTTTTTCAAAAAGTTCTTAATCAATTTTGATAAAATTTATATGGGACCACCTGGGAAGCCTTTCAAACAAAAAAAAATCAAAATCCAAATCGGTCCAGCCATCTTCGAGTAATCGGGAAACATACATAAAAAAAAATATATAAAAAAAAGGTTCCGACGAATTGAGAACCTTTTTGAAGTCGGTTAAAAATATCTAACTTTTGATTTGATTCTTTCAGCGACTTCTGGCCGAGAACTGGTGTATTCTTAGATTATAAAATGTCTTGTTGCAAATGTCAAATGAATAGACCATTTAAAGACACTAGATGGCGCCAGACACACAGTGTACATTAAATTAAAAAAACGAAACGAAATTAATAAATATGATCTATTGTGAATTGAAACGAATGGTTTCGCGTAACGAAGCGTGATTCTGTCAAGATAGCGTTTTCTTTGGAATTTGATACGTCGAGCCAATAGACGTAAACTCTTTTTATTGGAGAAAACTAATAAATATACCTGAGTGATGTCTCGAGGAGTTAAAAGGGAATCAGTGTCAAATTCAATGATGTATTGAAATGATAGGACGCTGTAAATATTATTTGATATTTTTCTATAGAGACGCGGAGTCTAGGCGTGGCGATTGTGAAACTCACCAAATTCTGTTCTTGTCGGTAGGGTTCAATATTATGGGTCGCGGATAAATTTGTAACAGAGTTACCGCGGTAACGGAATCATTTGACCCCAAGACGCTATTTTTTAGATCCATACAAATTTGCATAACCTGAATAATATATTATAATTTTGAAAAATATCTAGATTATTTTCGTTGGATGAAACAAAAAATAAATTTAAAGCTACCTAAATTAGAGATGGCCACTGGTGATGATTAATTTGGTATTTAAGGGTAGTTTATACGAAGAGATTTTCTCGTTCGAGGGGCGAAAATGTTCATGCGATACTTTCCAGACAAATATAGCACCCAAATCTTTGCTCACATGCATCAAATGTTTGCTCCATATCTTCTGAAGTTCTAAAATACCCAAGTAGAGTTACAGATTTCAAGTGGTTTCCCATCAGGGCTCATTGATACTTTCCACCATGTTTATGAGCCAATATTTTAGTTTATACTATATGCTTTTTATACACAATGACATTTTAACATTTATTTTTAATTTTTTTTTTTTTTTTTCTTTAAGTAAATTTATTTCCAACAGACTATAACTAAAATACATATTATACTAAACTAATAAATAACTTAATAAATAAAATATGTACAAGAGGCATAAAAGATCCGGTAGGAGTAAAGCTCATTGGGCATCAAAAAATTCGTCCACATCGCTGTCAATGGGAAAAGTGCCCAGAACGCTGGCAGCATTGCCACGTTGAATGGCAATGCTGATTCGTTGGCCGAAAAAAAGGCCAGCCCTCTGGTCACGTGAAGAGTCGACTAAATGTTTGCTGATGTCACGGAAAACTCGATGAGCACAGTAGAGTTACATATATTTATGAAGTACAATATTTTTGATTTGAGACAAGAAACAAGAATTTCCTTCATACAAGACAAGAGATTAGCGGTGATTTGAAAATTTATAAGCTTCTTTTAGGCTTATGTGCTCATGTACATACACATACAACACATAAGGTTAGTTGCAAATAAGATTAAGATGTATGTTAGTCTTAGGCATTTATGTATCTGCCTAGGGGTTGTGGATAAATTCGAAACCGAGTTACCGCGCCCCTGGGCACTCAGGGCAGGGAAGGAACAGGGGTGGGTTTTAGTCAGTAAGAGTTTGACTCGCCCTGAGATGTCATTGGATGATTTCCCTCCCCCAAAAAAAAGGCATTTATGTATAAATAGTCTTATTATCTGTTCAGCTGCATCCGGTTAGACTGGAAGCCGACCCCAAGATAGTTGAGAAAAGGCTAGACTGGCAGACATGCAGTCTTATTATCTGAAATAACTGCTGTAGGTACTACACATTTACATTGTTCTTATCTGGTTAAACTTGGTTGAACCTTTTTGAATTTCCTTTTGTACAATTCAGGCGTGTTGTTATAATATATGTTGTTTTTGTTTTTAGAGGTCCAGCCACTTTAATCTTCCGACAATCATGTGGCCTGTTTCTGCCCAGGGGTCGTGGATAAATTTGAAACAGAGTTAGCGCACCCCTGGGCACTCAGGCAACTGAAGGAACAGGGGTGGGTTTTAGTCAGTAAAAGTCTGACACGCCCTCCCTCTCCATCTAGAGTGAGAAAAGTCATTGGATGATTTCCCAACCCCCAAAAAAAAAATGTGTCTTGTTTACACTAATCAACTTTTCCTCACGCCAGTATTTCCCTACTCGAAGCAAGAATCCCTCTCCATGTAAATGCTCCCCTGAAGCCGATTCCCCGACTCCAGGGCGCGAAGTGTCGACAAGTTTAAATGTAGTGCATTGTGTCACTTTTTCAGACTCCACGGAGTCCACGCTGCAGTCTGAGGAATAACTAGGGATTCGGTTTTGGCGTTTAAAATTTTAGAAATGGTGTTTTTAGGGTTCCGTACCCGAAGGGTCCAAACGGAGCCCTATTGTTGTCACTCACGTGTCCGTCTGTCTGTCTGTCCATCTGTCGTCCGTCTGTCACAATTTTTTTTTACGAAGAATTTTTTAACTTCCCGTTGACCTATGGATTACGTATACTTTACTAACATCATCATTCGCCTGCCCTTATCCCAATTTATTTGGGGTCGGTGCAACATGTCTTTTTCTTCCATATTCCTCTATTAGTCGTCATCTCTGTAGTCACCCCCTTTTTACCCATATCCTCTTTCATATTTGGTACGGAACCCTTAATGTGCGAAATCTGACACGCACTTGGCCAGTTTTTTAAATTGTTTTTAGTAGAGGATATCTCACGATTTTAAATTGTTTTTAGTAGAGGATATCTCACGATTTTAAATTGTTTTTAGTAGAGGATATCTCACGATTTTAAATTGTTTTTAGTAGAGGATATCTCACGATTTTTTTCGTTATTGGGATCACTTGGGACTAATAATGAAGCTTTTGGTTTGATTGTGACGTAGGGAGCCTAAGTGGGGATAGAAAAAAGAACAACACGTAACTCGGTCAACGTTAAATAAATATATTTTAAATAGAGAAAGGGTGTGGGGAGGTTTGCAGTCACATGATTCAGTATTCCCTGGGAGATAGCACGCTACTGCCCTGGCTCAGCCTTGGTGTCTCGGGGAAGCCACGTTGCGCTTGCCCCCGGAGGTGCTGGCCGGCAGGCGGCAGCGCCGGCTCGCAGGGTCGACAGGAGCCAGGATGGGCCGGCCGGCAGGTGGTCTAGCCGGCTCGGAGACGGCCTGCTGAGGCCACGCGGGTAAATATGCACCCGGCGTGGAGCGGGCCGCCGTGATGAGTGGCCTAGTGGCCGCGCCACGAGGCACTGCGGCAGGATGGCCGCGATGGAGGACGATGCAGGTGCGTGCCCAGAGTGCAGGGCTCCAAGTCCTCTCCCTCCATTTTTTGGAATTTGGGAAGCCGGGTCAGGAAAACTGATGCTAGTAATCCGAATCTAGGACCCTGGGAACAATGTCCAGCGTGTCAGAGGTGGAAGATAAACTTCTCCGCTGATTTTGACACCTAAGCATGAGCAAAGCGGCCGTACGTGCGCTAATTTGTGTGGTTGTCAAAATCAGACGGAGTTTACAAAGGTGAGGAGGAAAAGCATGATGACATTCAAGAGCAGCAGCAGCCACGCGCAAGTCAGCATGTACATAGCTAAGGCTATATGTATGTGCATAGTAAAGCTGATCACGCGGAAGGCGTGATTACAATGTGCGACAGATCTTTTATAGGTTATGAGCCTTGATTATACAATGCTAAGAAAAGAAATTAGGAAAGACATGTTCTGGAAAGAATTACACAAGATTAGGAACACAGAATGCACAAAGCTACCTGTATGCTGTTCAAACACTCACCCAATTACAGGGGTTGAAGATCACTTAATAAAGTTGGCAAATATTTGCCAATGCAAACTACAGCTGCTTGGATTTGGCGATCGGTACACGGCTCAAGGATGTTCTACAGAACAAGTCGAGTCCACCGCCAACAGCTGGATTCAGATGAAAAAGGGCCCACGATGCGTTTATCGGGTTTTTATATCTACGCCGTCATTGACAGATGTCATAGAAACCAAAGACAATAGTGTTGTCAGTCAACTAAAATTGTCTATGCTTGCTTTGTGGCTTTTGGTCTCTGGATTTTTCCGTATGTTTATGTTTCAATTAGAATTGTAACGCCACTACGTTACAGTACCCCCCAAAAAAGGTAGGATTTTTACCTGGGTAAAAATCCTTATGGTGTTGCACTAGCCACCATCTGAAATACGACCCTTTTATTCATCTTCATTCATTCATCATTAGCTCATTTCATCCTTTCATAAACCTATCATACCGGCAGACCACTTATTAAAGAAGTGAGTCCGCTTCCTAGCAAGTATGTAAGAGTAGATCGTCCTTATTTGACTAAATACTCGCGTAAATCAGACTTAGTTAGTGAATGTTTATTACTAAGAACCAATATGTATATCAAAGTTAATAAAGAAATAAATAAAATATTGTTTTGGATTAAGGCTTGTTTAAGGAGTCTCCGCCCGCTCCTGCAGAGGCTTATTTTACTGAGTTGCAAACCGCTCAAATAGATATATAAAATCAAGAAGTAAAGTTTTTTCTAGTTTAGGTTTTGATTAAGGAGTAACTATACCGCCCCTGCAATGGCTTATTTAATGAGTTGCAAACCGCTCAGATAGTAAAATAAATAAAAACTATGGATAAAAAGGACCCATAGTTGTATATAAGAAAAAAATAAACTTGGTTCAAAGTAAAAAGCATTATAGAAAAGGTAGGGCCTTAATATAAACGGAATCACAAATCGAACCCACAACGAGTTACGAGACCAATTTCTAAACCACTAAAAATAAAATTTTGTCGCTGATTATTGAGCGGACAAAAATTTCATTGGATTATTGATCAAACTGTAATGTGTTTATTAAATGTAAACAAGTTTAATCAATTGTGATATTAGGTAATATTATGCAAAATGGTGAGTGTTGAAACAGCAATACAAAAGTAATGTGAAGTACTCCGTCTGTTACAAAAAATTCTAACTATTGAACGCTATGGTTGAATTCCTAAAGTTATGTTTAGATTTAAAAGAAGTAAAATAAGTCAAATGATTGCTAAGCAACTGGTGCAACTAGTGTGTACACAGGCTAAGTAATCACTAAAAGTTATATTCTCAAGTGAGTTACTGAGAAAAAAAAAAATATTTTCAAAAAATTTAATTTTGTTTAAAAAAAAAAAATTGTACAACTAGTGTGTACACTGGCTAAATATCTTTTATAAGTCTAAACTTATAAAAGATATTTAGCCAGTGTACACACTAGTTGTACAATTTTTTTTTTCTCAACTCAATTCTCAACTTTTAACTTTATATTCAAGTTTGAACACTTAGGTTTTAAACAAGATTTTATTTTTATTTGAAAAAAAAAAATTTTTTTTAAATTATTTTAAACAGTTTCTCACTAGAGAATTAGTTCTCTAGTGAGAAACTGTTTAAAATAATTTAAAAAAAAATTTTTTTTCTCCTTACGTCACACTGGCGCCCCACGTTGGGCGCCAGTGTGACGTAGGGAGCCTACGTGGGGATAGAAAAAAGAACAACACGTAACTCGGTCAACGTTAAATAAATATATTTTAAATAGAGAAAGGGTGTGGGGAGGTTTGCAGTCACATGATTCAGTATTCCCTGGGAGATAGCACGCTACTGCCCTGGCTCAGCCTTGGTGTCTCGGGGAAGCCACGTTGCGCTTGCCCCCGGAGGTGCTGGCCGGCAGGCGGCAGCGCCGGCTCGCAGGGTCGACAGGAGCCAGGATGGGCCGGCCGGCAGGTGGTCTAGCCGGCTCGGAGACGGCCTGCTGAGGCCACGCGGGTAAATATGCACCCGGCGTGGAGCGGGCCGCCGTGATGAGTGGCCTAGTGGCCGCGCCACGAGGCACTGCGGCAGGATGGCCGCGATGGAGGACGATGCAGGTGCGTGCCCAGAGTGCAGGGCTCCAAGTCCTCTCCCTCCATTTTTTGGAATTTGGGAAGCCGGGTCAGGAAAACTGATGCTAGTAATCCGAATCTAGGACCCTGGGAACAATGTCCAGCGTGTCAGAGGTGGAAGATAAACTTCTCCGCTGATTTTGACACCTAAGCATGAGCAAAGCGGCCGTACGTGCGCTAATTTGTGTGGTTGTCAAAATCAGACGGAGTTTACAAAGGTGAGGAGGAAAAGCATGATGACATTCAAGAGCAGCAGCAGCCACGCGCAAGTCAGCATGTACATAGCTAAGGCTATATGTATGTGCATAGTAAAGCTGATCACGCGGAAGGCGTGATTACAATGTGCGACAGATCTTTTATAGGTTATGAGCCTTGATTATACAATGCTAAGAAAAGAAATTAGGAAAGACATGTTCTGGAAAGAATTACACAAGATTAGGAACACAGAATGCACAAAGCTACCTGTATGCTGTTCAAACACTCACCCAATTACAGGGGTTGAAGATCACTTAATAAAGTTGGCAAATATTTGCCAATGCAAACTACAGCTGCTTGGATTTGGCGATCGGTACACGGCTCAAGGATGTTCTACAGAACAAGTCGAGTCCACCGCCAACAGCTGGATTCAGATGAAAAAGGGCCCACGATGTCGTTTATCGGGTTTTTATATCTACGCCGTCATTGACAGATGTCATAGAAACCAAAGACAATAGTGTTGTCAGTCAACTAAAATTGTCTATGCTTGCTTTGTGGCTTTTGGTCTCTGGATTTTTCCGTATGTTTATGTTTCAATTAGAATTGTAACGCCACTACGTTAAGAAGCTGTTTTGAGTTCATTTTGGAACAATTACATATTTGGAATTTCTTACTATATTAAAGTAAATAAAAAGAGTTAAAATAGATTTCTGTAGTTCTTAATATTATTTAGGCTCTAGGCACCGTAAACTAACCTAATGGATCTATGTTAACACATTTAACTAACTCGTGGCTAAAGTAATAGCAGCCGCACGGGTCGATCCATCAGGTTAAGCTACGCTTGCCGGGGTTGGTCCATGGATGGGTGACCATCTTTACATACCGAGACTCCTCCGTGCCTCGGAAAGCACGTTAAGCCGTTGGTCCCGGCTGTCAATCGTGGATCTTTGACAATCGTTACGGGTCGTCAGAAGCCCGAAAGTCTGACAACCAGTCTTACGAAGGGTTATCGTATTACCTAGTTACTGGGTTGTGGAGGTTAGATATGCAGTCGCTCCATGTAAAATACTGGTATTTATCCGGTTAGACTGGAAGCTGACCCCAAGATAATTGGGAAAAGGCTAGGCAGATTGACTATATTAGAGTAAATAAGAAATTAAATTATGATTGCCTTCAGAAGTCACGTGTCACTATTTAATACTTTGCTTGAGTGAGAGGAGCTTTAGTGTTTTAATGAATCATCATCTGTTCATTAATTATTGCACTCATATATAATATAGAAATGACAACAAGTACACTTACCCTAAGTCATTTTCTCGAACTCGACTTAATTAAGCAGTTGTAAATTGTTTTTTTTTTAGGAAAACTCACAGACTAATAACATTATAGTAACAATAATATATATCTAATTTTCTAAGTGCAATCCTCCACAGGAGGATAAATTCGAAAGAACAAGAGTTGGCAGCAATAATGACGGGGCCCGTCATGGCCGATGCCTGCCCGGGGGTTGAGGATAAATTCGAAAGAGTTACCTCGCCCCTGGGCATTCAGGGCAGGGAGGAACAGGGGTGGGTTGTAGTCAGTAAGAGTATGACAATTCTCCCGCTCCACCCTGAGCGGGAGAAGTTATTGGATGATGTCCCACCCCACAAAAAAAAAAAAGCCTCCACCGACAAATACAAAACAGATAACCTCCTCATAGCATTAAGTTACATCCTAAACTATATATCCCATTGTACCACAGTAAAATATATAGTCAGTCAATAAATGGCTTTGGTAAGAGTTTCCAAACTGTGCTTGCATTGGTGCAGAATAGGTCTATGCCGGGTTCACAAGAGATTTCGTTAAAACCGCGACTGGCTCTCGGAAAGTATGCATTACGCCTATAATTAGTGTTTGCATAAGATACATCATGTAGAAGTGGTCGCTGTCGTAGTCCCATCTGATTAGTATGTATCGTTAATTTTGAAACAAGTTCAGGACAGCCGATTGAACCATTTGCGTTTATTAAAATTAATCGAGGATTTTTTATTATCATTATTATTCATTATATAATATTATATCATATTAATAGCAACTTCTGTCAACGGGTTTGCCCGCGTAGAATTAGTACTTCCTCCACTATACCTACATTATAACCTATTTCTATGCCAAATTTCATCCAGATCTGTTCAGTCGTTCTAGCGTTATTGAATGACAAACATTCATTGAAATTAGTAGGAAGTAGGGTACCCCAAATAAACTATCAACATCACTCAATAGGCACATACTTGAACAAAAACGCAATTTTCCTCTCTCAAACTTCCAAATACCGACAAAGTCACCGACAAGTGCTATCAACTGTAACAGTATTAACCCCCCATTCGTCGCTGACAAGTAAAGGACTCTACAGACAGGAGCGACACAACTAAAGGACTTAACAGACGCTACAGACATCGGTCCGCGGTACAGAGGATTAGCGGTCTCCGATACAAATGCTAATTCACAGTACATTGCATTGAAACGTACAGTCGAGAGACAAAAACGTTGAGCATCAATAAAATGAAAAATATCTTCACGTTTTTATGTATTTCCTGAAGAATTCGGCAGAGATATAGACTACCCACATCCTTCTGGTCCTATTTTATATTAAAAATTATTAACAGAGTAATAATTTAAAAAATTGCATATTTCATGCAAATACAGGTCACACTCACAAGTGAGTTTTTATTTTTATCTCATACATCAGTTTTAGTACAAATTTTACGTACTAAAAACATTTGACACATAATTAGAGGCAAGCTCATCATCATGCTGCAGAAAATATTCTAATTATAAAAAGGACCAAACTCGATACCTTACATTCAGCAGTCGCAATAACGAGCCAACAAGACAGTTAACCACTTCGAATCATCATCATCGTCATCATCCGAAAGACGTCCACTGCTGGACACATGCCTCCCCCAAGTGTCTCCATAACGACCGGTCCTGTTCGTCTCGCATTCATCAGCTGCCCACTACCCTCACAAGGTTATCGGTCCGCCTTGTGGGAGGCCTTCCAACGCTGCGTCCTCCGGTATGTGGTTCGAATACCTATTTTAAAATTTTTAGTATGCCTTATATTTCCGCGTTCATTATTTTTCTGCTGAACCCATTCTGACCATGACCGTACATCCCCCCACAATAGCAGTATCTGTCGTCTCTCAAGTGTTCGCTCGTTGGTACCAGAGAGTCGGTGGAATTGAAACGTAATCAGATGCTTGCCAAGTGAGTTGGACGGCTACCAGAAATGTTCAATATCTCTGATTAAGCCGGGTTTTTGGGTTATGGCCGGGTTTGCATTTAAATAAGGTTTGAGAATAGGAATTGATTGTTTATGATGATTTTTGTAATGTTTGTTGCATTGGTAGATATGTGGCTCCAAAACAACCGCATTGCTAAGTTTAGTTTGGCAGAGAAACCTAATCAATCGTGGAAGGGTGACCGATTTTTACATGTATCCCTATCCTATAAGAGCCCCAATGCTAGTTGTTAATGCAAATTGTAAATTTTCTCGAGACTAATACAATCTTAAAAACTCTTGTTTATCAATACTGAGATCCGTTTTTCGAGTTTGGAAAAACTTTAACAATCCAAGTGGGTTTGATGAAACAACAGTTTTGTCCTAATATATACATTCCTTATGTATTTATTTACTCATAATAGCTGTTATCAGAATTACTTTTATTTTATAATTATCTTAGAATGTTATATATTATCCCAAAGGAATGTACGCTCGAAATAACGTCCTTCTCCAAGGTTCAATCTATTTCTTTACCAAAATTCATCAAAATTAGTTTAGCAGTCTTGGCGTGTAAGCGTAACAGACCGCCAGAGTTACATTCGCATTTATAATAGTTGTATGGATAGTACAGAATTACAAAGTATTAATTTGTTGGTTATCACAATTCAATCTACCTAGCCTTTTCCAAACTATCTTGGGGTCAGCGTCCAGTCTAACCGAATGCACCTGAATACCAGTATTTTACATGGAGTGACTGCCTATCTGACCTCCACAACCCAGTTACTGGGTAATAACGATACCTCTTGGTACGACTAGTTGTAAGACTTTCGGGCTTCTGACGACTAGTAACGACTGTCAAAGATCCACTGTTGACAGCCGGGACCAACGCGCAACGGCTTAACGTGTTTTCCGAGGCATGAAGGAGTCTAGGTATGTAAAGATGGTTACCCGTCCATGGACCAACCCCGGCAAGCGTAGCTTAGCCTTGGTTATCACCATTAAATAGCATTATTTACAAACCCTCTTTTAATCTCACCCTATTCACAAATGAGCTACAAACAATCAGACTGAACTTCAGAACAAAGTACATTAGTTCACAGATTATCGTCCTCTGAGTCGCAGTTCCCAACTGGCTGACACCTCGGAACTAAGTCGTTGTACACAATAGAATAGTATCTATAGTTTAATGTAGTTTTATCAACCGTTTGTTTCTGTAGTTTTAAGTGGCGTCTTGGTAGTTGTTTTAATGTTGGTTGCGATAGTGATACAAACGCACTAAAATTGTAACTTCTTGACTTAATTGGTATGATAACTGATATGTAAAGTGCATCTATAGATTGTGTATGTCGTATGTTTATGACAACATCAGGTTTTTTATCAAAAACCTAGGATTAAAAAATTATTTCTTTTATTTCATTATTTATTCGGACGCGTCATCAACATAAACTTTGTCATAAACCTAAACAAGTGCAGGTTTTTGATAAAAAAATCGCATTTTCTCAGGTGTATGATAAACCTGCGACATGTATAAAAGGTCGGGGCAAACATTAATATGTTACCTTTTTTGGGTTACTGGATCGAAAAAAAAATGGCCAAGTGCGTGTCAGATTTCGCACACAAGGGTTCCAAACCAAATATTAGTATTTGTTAGTAAAGTATACGTAATAATAAACATTATCAAAAAAAAATCAAGTTGGTCAATGGGAAGTTCAAAAATTCTTTATAACAAAATTTTGTGACACTTGACGGACGGACAGACAGACGGATACGTGAGTGTATGTCAATGGGAAGTTCAAAAATTCTTCGTAACAAAATTTTGTGACACTTGACGGACGGACAGACAGACGGACACGTGAGTCAATATTCCGTTTGAAGCCTCCGAGTACGGGATCCTAAAAACGGTGAATTTTAAATGAATTAAAAATCTGTGAGTCAAACGATGTATTACTCTGTAAATTGCAGAGTTTTTTCAGTATACATGGTGTTATGGAAATTCGTGATCCCATTTTACAGCTTTTATTTAACTTGGAATTGTTTGTACGTATGTTCCTTGCAAACTGAATTAGAATCACTTCCTCTTATCGTACGGAGTAAATTTTTTATATGTGGATTCAGTTTTAATGACAATGCATTTTTGTTGTTATTAAAGTAACTCTTCAACGCTCAACTATGATTATGATATTTATGATAGCCGGTTTATAAGCTTATTTAAAAAAAAAATTAAATTATTTAAGTAATACTGCTTCTGTTGATGGAAATGAAAAGCTTTCTTTTAGGAAGTCAAAGTAAATTCCCATGTCAGTTGTTATCAGCTGATGATAATTTAGTATCATCAGCTCATCACAATTGATATGGGAGGTCCATTTTTTGAAGTTATACTTCTTTTGGCGCGTTAGGGAAAAATAATGAGAGTAAATTTTTACGATGCGCGCGCACACCCCGTCACAAAAAACCGACACCCAGAAGTTAGCTAGAATCGACACCCTGAAGTTAGCTGTAGTCTGTGGTTCATGAAGAATGATGGTTTTCCTTTTGTAAACTTTGTGACAGTTTGGTTTTTTATCTTGTTACTCCAAAGAAGTATAACTTCTTACGTGTGTACATACACACACACTTTTTTTTTACTTTCTTAAAGAAAGTTGTCAATTTCAATAGGCTGAAGCAGTATTTATAATATGACCCCTTCCGTTATACCCTGTAGAAACATATTTCATCATCTTCCTGCTCTTATCCCATGTTGCAACACGTTTTTGAAGTGAAAACTTCTTTAGGCGCGTTAGGCAGTTTTGAGATCGGAAAAACATTTGAACTCACGCGCCACCTCCACCGACACCGCTACGCGATTCGCTACTCGATCGCGAGGCGCGTTGGGCGTTTTTGTTCAGGTTTTCACTTCTGTCGGCACTCCCAGAGTGCCACTGTTTTCTTCCATTCCGTCCTGTCAGCCGTCACGCTATCACTAACTCCCTTTTAGAGAGAGATAGAGGCAAATTGTATGTTTGTAGGAATAATCTGTGGAAGGACTGATGATATTGCGAAAATTATTTCTGTGATTGAGAACTATGTACTATTGTTGAATGTACTGGGTACTTCTTTTTTATGAGAAAAATGCTGTGTTTCTGTAGGATAGGGACGGGAGTGAAGCTGTAGGAAAATCCTGGTTTGAGGTAAAATTATTGTTCAATAAGATGTTGATATTTAATCTACAATTAGGTACATGATATCATGTCTAAACGCAAAACATTTTGCTAACTCATTCAATGTGCGTACAGCTAAGGAGTGGAATTCCCTGCCAGAGTCTATGTTTCCTAATACCTATTACCTTGGAGTACTAAAGTTGAGAGTGAATATGTTACTTCTAGGCAAGCGTGCTCCATCTTCGACCACATCATCGCTTACCATCTGGTGAGATAGCGGTAAAACGTGTGCCTATAGATGATAAAAAAAACTCTATGGACTTACATTTTAGGTATATTACATAAAATACCTTAATAAAATACGACCAATAATCCAGATTTATCTGTTCCAACCACATCTCTCACACATCCACCTGGAAGCAGTCCCCACAGTTCCACTTATCCCGCACGCTCCAATCCAACTTCACAGACAATTAAACTTCACATAAGAAACTTATTGCTATATAAAATAACAGCGTACGACCTTCCACACAAGTCTCGCATAGATTGTACAGACAAGCGCAAATATTATTATGTTCCCATATTTTTTTGGGTTACTGGATCGAAAAAAAACTGTAAATTTTTTATGAAATAATAACGTTTTATGAATCTCAGTTGAAACTGTCAAAAAAACATCTAGTTCCTTTACATTTTTGACAAGTCATTGATATAATTGTTGCTAAGACGATAAAATATTCCAATTGAATTGAAACGTTTTTCAAGTACAAGAGTAATTGGTTTTGTGATGTTAGGTGGTCACCTCCACCTATGCAATAAGTATTAGAGAGATCACTGTTATTTTCCCGTTCCAAAAAACTGATGCTCTGAGGTATCATATTAAATTAGTAAAATTCAACCACGACTTACTCTTGAAACATTTATTGATGACTAGCTCCTGCCAGCGGCTTCGCCCGCGTGTAATTAGCACTTCTCCTACTTTATATTACAGTCTATGTACCTACTATTTCAGACTATAATCTATCTTTGTGATATTTCATCCAGATCCGTTCAGCCGTTCTGGCGTGATTGAGTAAGAAATATACATTCATCCAGGCATTCAACTTTCGCTTTTATAATTTTAGTAGGAATATTCTTTTCACACATACGAGTACCTATGTTGACACTGATGATGGCATTTATGCTTTTTCACATGTAATACCAAAAACTCGTTATTAAGGCGCAGTTAAACGACTTCTAATTATTTTTAATTGAACATCACTTTTAAAATTTTACTGAATCTATTAATCATGTATGTGTCTAAAATGTGTTTTATGATTAATTGTAATTTAATTACTTATTTACTAATCTAATTTAATAATTTTCCTTTTTCTTATACTATTCAAATTTTTAATTTAATAATGATAATTTATTCAAATGATATATTGTATTGTGTTATGTTAATTTTACTTGCAATGTTGTCTATTTATAATTGATATTCCTGGAGGATCTTTGGCTCCTAAAACACAGGCTTTTTGCCTAGTTTAGGAGGCAGCAGTTCGTGTTTTTGATTGTCACCATGTACAACATTATGTTTTTGTAGCTGTATTCTAAATTTTCAAGTGCAAATGTACAAATAAAGATTATTATTATTTATTATTATTAAACGAATAGTTTTATTTCCTTGAAAAAAATATATATTACTTCAGACAATTTCCTTCGAAATTTGATATATGAATATTCTTTATATATAGATAACAAAGTGTAGTTCATTTCTAAAGTTATGTCTAACGCGGATACAAAATTGAGAATGACGCTAAAACTATAAAGTTTATTCTTAAGAAACTTTCACCATTCTTAATTATTCTTAATTCTTTATTGTAGACCGAACAACTAACATAGTACACAGTGATTAAATAGTTAATGTACAAAGGCGAGCTTAAATCAATGTTGAGTTTTCTCCTAGCAAACCAGCATTTTTAAGATTATTTAATTATTTATATTTTACTATACGTCATCATCATCTGCCTAGCCTTTTCCCAACTATCTCGGGGTCGGCTTTCAGTCTAACCGAATTTAGCTGAATACCAGTTTTTGATATTTTAGTATACGTATTTTAGTATAATACCTGTTTTTTTATGTACTTATAATATAATATTAATAATGCTTCTAATTTCGGACAGCGCTCCTTGATGGGAAAATTCTATTACTGGGTGGCATTACGACGCGTTACGTGAGCTCAGCACAGAACATGCAAGCTAACCACTCAAGGTCGTTGGCAGTTAATAGCGCCTAAAAAAGTTGCCGAATGTATAAGTTTCGTGTTTTTGCCTCTGACTGTACTTTACACCCCTTCACACAAGTCGTGCAGATTGTATAGCCCATCGAAACTGTTAGACACACGCGCTCGCCTCGCTAAGTACTTGTTAAGTTCATTTTTGCACGGACCATTGGATGAATAGAAGTTTTAAGGTGACTTACTGCTGGGAAAGTTGGAAAGCAGTGCAGCAAAGTCTTCAATAATATTGGCGTAACAAAACGATAAAGTCAAAGGAGTAGTTATAGTAGTGCACATAGAGACGGCACGGAGTCTCATCTCGAAAAAAGAAAATTTAGTTCAAATAAATTTTAATAGATGGCGTGACAGTAACACTAAGATTTTGAAAAAAAATCAGGTGAGAACTGCATGTTATTATTTAATAAACAATAATAACTCAATGTGTGAGAAAAAAGGTGGAACTTTAATTTCATTCAACTTGCGAGACCACTTACTATCTCCCAAGAAAGAAACAAAATAAACATGACGCAAAGCGACACCAAACATTAAAATCGGCCAAATGCTTGTCAGACTTCACACATTTAGGGTTCCGTACCAAATGAGGGAATTATCATTAAAAAAATCTGATTTATCTATTTATTGGTATTTGTTAGTAAAATATAGTCGTAATTATAAACATTATCACCAAATTTCATAGGTCAATGAGAAGTTACAAAATTCTGTGAAACAAAATTTTGTGACAGACGACGGACAGACAGACAGACAGACGGACACGTGAGTGACACCAATAGGGCTTCGTTTCGACCCTTCGAGTACGGTTCCCTAAAAAGAAACAGCTAGGGGAAAACATGCGTCACATCCATGCAAAACATGCGTCACATCCACGCAAAACATGCGCCACCTCCACGCAAAACAAGCGTCACATCCACGCAAAACATGCGTCACATCCACGCAAAACATGCGTCACATCCACGTAAAACATGCGTTACATCCACGCAAAACGGCCGTCGCTCTAAGTTATAACAGGTGTTGTACAGAGAGGGGCTCGGTACCTACCTACCTCGGTGATCACCATCAGCGCATGAAAGAGCCATGTTTTATTGAAATAAAAATCTCACACTCTCTTATCCAAAAGTTCAAGCACTTTATGAGGGTTTATCCCCGATAAGAAAAAAAAACCGGCCAAGAGCGAGTCGGTTCCGTATCATCATACAAGATTATACGCATCTAGTTGTTGCCATTATCAAAATCGAGCAAAAATAACACGTTTCTTATAGGAGAGCGCCCTTTAATTTTTTAACCGACTTTCGAAAAAGGAGGAGGTTCTATGTTCGACTGTATGTATGTTTTTTTTTTTTTATGTATGTCCGCGCATTTCTCCGTCAGTTGTGGACCGATTTTCAAAATTCTTTTTTATCCGAAGATTATACTCCCGAGGTGGTCCCATATAAATTTTATTGAAATTGCTGTAGCACTTTTTGAGAAACTGAACAAAAACGAAAAATACGCAGATCTTGATGACGTTTTTGTGTACTCCAAATGTTTAAATTCCACGTTCCATGTTATTGGGGTTTTTAATTCTGGGGTATAACAACTAAAAAGCGAAAAATAAAAACTTTTTTACAAAAAAAACAACCGACTTCAAAAGTTTTTATTTTTTTCTTTTTTATTGTTTGTTATTATAGCGGTAACAAAAATACACGTTCTGTGAAAATTTCAACTGTCTACCTATCATCATCATGAGATACAGCTCGCTGACAGACAGACGGACGGATGGACGGACAGCCAGCGGAGGCTTAGTAATAGGGTCCCGTTGGTTACCCTTCGGGTACGGAACCCTAATAAGGTCACGTTGGTTATACGGAACCCTAAAAAACCAGCCAAGAGCAAGTAGGACTCGCGCGCAATGGGTTCCGAACAAATCATATTTTTTCAGTTTCTTTTTAAACTACCTCCTCCTTATAGGTTTTCCTGTAATCTGTAAAAAACTACTTTGAACAGTTTTTTTTAAATTTTAGGCTTATTGGTTTTGGAGATAGGGCCATTTTTCATCGATTTTATTAAATACCTTAAAACTATAAATTTTAAAATTATGAAAAAAATACATTCGAGACCCTTACAATGTGCCCTTTCATTTAGTATGTCGCACGACACTGCACAAACTTTGTTTTTATAATTCGACGTCACGGTTGGCGTAGTGGTTGAGCGTTCGGCTGCTGCGGTGCGTGTCACGGGTTCGATCCCCGCACGGAACAAATATTTGTATGGCCTACAGATAGTTGTTCCGGGTCTGGGTGTCTTGTGTATGTGAGTTTAAATGTTTGTAACTGCACCCACGATACAGGAGTAATTCCTAGTTTGGGGCAACGTTTAAAAAAAAAAAAACAAATAATAATAATAATAATTTTCCGATTTTCACCCTGAAAGAGACACTCATATTCCAAATTAATTTATTTAGGGTACACGTTCGTATTTGGGTTACAGATATTCATGTGTGAACCAAATTTCATCTCTATCGGTCAAACAGATTCGGAGGAAATTGGCTGTGACACACGGACAGACAGACAGACAGACAGGCAGGCAGACAGACACATGAATAATTCTGTAAAGGTTCCGTTTTCTCATTCGAACTTTCGGCATCTTAAAAAGGTGTTTTAGTTTCAGATTAAAAAAAAATGTTACAAATATTATTGGTCTAACGTTACCTCCCGTGTATCACGAGCTCCCCTCCCACTCGCTGCTCAACGTCTAGACAAGCCAATTAATAGTTATTGGCCGCTAATAGCCGTCACACGGCGACCTACTTTCAATTTATTCACTATTTCAACGATTTTTACAATATTTCTGTCTATTCTATTTCTATTTTTGCTAAGATGGAACTGGAACAAATGAATCTGGAGCAAGTTGTTAGAGTTCCGTAGCCTTTTGGGCTTCGTTTGCAAAGCTGTCACTCACGTGTCCGTCTGTTCGCCTGTCAGTCTGTCCGTCTGTCCGTGTGTCCGTCTGTCCGTTTGTCCGTCTTTCCGTCTGTCCGTCTGTCTATCTGTTTGTCTGTCCATCTGTCCGTCTCTCCGTCTGTCCATCGGTCCGTCTGTCTGTTTGTCCGTCGTCTGTCACAAAATTATGTTTCGAAGATTCTTTTAACTTCCCATTGACCAATGAACTTGAAATTTGATAATGTTTATTATTATTTATATTTTTACTAACAAATAGTATAACTCCCTCATTTGGTACGGAACCCTAAATGTGCAAAGTCTGACACGCACTTGGCCGGTTTTTCTTCTTTCGAATCATTGGTTTCTTAAATTTTTAAATACGTAGGGCCCAGAAGCTGGCCACATTAATTGCAGCATCAGTAGCTTTTATCAGGTCCTCCATAGTGCAGGTGTGTGGGTACTTGTGGCATTCCAGTATGTGAGTCATGTTCTGGATAGGGTCACCGCATTAACATTGGATCTCAGACGAGTCTATAAACACTGCTATTATAAGAGATGTTTCCTTTATGATATCCTATCGTCAGACACGTCTTGCAAGGAACCCAAATAATTAAATTCCTCCAGCATGAATTTAATCACCACTCGCAGACAATTCCCAAATCCCCGTGTTACCACAGTGCCCGTATTCCCTACACGCTATTAGGTGGGGATTACAGAGGATACAACTTGCAAACACAACATAACACTGTTGTATGCATGTTGTATGGGGACTGAGTTGCAGGTAGAGCTGGGAGTCGGTGTTTTGAGGAAAGTTCTGGTTCCCATTGTTTATTGATAAAAAGGTCAAGGTCACAGCATGGTTAGTAAGGAAATGAGTACTAAAGGAAAGGCTTATAAATATATGTATTTAACACCTCAAGGCCCTGCGTCGACGAGAGGCGACAGTGATCAGCACTGTCGTCGGGCCCCGCCGTCCCCTTATGGCGACGGCGGGGCCGGAGTAAAACCGTTCCTTATTAGTAATAATAGATTTTTAAAGCGCACGAAACTGCCGCCGCTTATGGCGACGGCGGGGCCTGACGACGGTGTTGATTGCTGTCGCCTCTCGTCGACGCAGGGCCTTGTGGTGTTAAGGAAAAAGAAGCCATGTTGCACTCATTCTTACACCAAATGGTTTGAGCAGAGGACACGTTGGAGCATACGGTGGAGGTCTGTCGCGCTTGGGCGGAGCACCGCCGTGTCCTCGTGGATGCAATAGGTTGCGGCGACCTCTCGCGCCCGGGAAACAGTCTC
The DNA here is from genome assembly GCA_951329385.1 of Polia nebulosa. Lineage (NCBI taxonomy): Eukaryota > Metazoa > Arthropoda > Insecta > Lepidoptera > Noctuidae > Polia > Polia nebulosa. The sequence goes on along the minus strand of OX589613.1, from coordinate 22,100,984 downwards.
CGCCTTCTGCGAAGCAGTAATGCTCGCAAAGGCGGAGGCGGGACGCATGAGGGAAGCTAAATGGCCCAAGTGGTCCTGATGGCCCCGGCCACTACCACCGCAGGAAAGGCACTAGGCGTAGGACGTCGCGAGACGATCTCCAGCCACCGTAGACCCGGGCCTGTGGACGGCGAGCAGTGGGTAGCTCGCCGTCCGATCAGCACCAGGCCCGTGAGTCGACGGCGCGTAGTTTTCCACGCGTGCCTAAAAGAAATGAGTGTCAGCCACCACTGACGGGGCCCATCGTGGCCGGTGCCTGCATGCCTAGAGGTAGCGAATAAATTCTGAAAATGAGTTACCGCACTCCTGGGCACTCAGGCAGGGAAGGAACAGGGGTGGGTTTTAGTCAGTAAGAGGCTGACACGCCTCCTGCTCCACCTAAAAATGGTTTGAGCAAAGGGCGGCAGAATGATAGATAAGATTTTTTTTAACAGTGCTAGACTCGTGCTTGATCATTATCTCACGTACCTAATAGTAAGTGATGATGTGTTCGACGATGGGGCATGCTAGCCTAAAAGTAACCTGTTTACTCTTGTTAAGGTCGCTAGGTTGTAACTATCAGAAAACACAGACTCCGGCAGGGAATTCCACTTCTTAGCTGTTCAACTATTTATTTTTTTTATTCACTTATTGTGACGATATAATTATAAACCTTCCTGGCTAGCTTTCAGGGAATATAAAAATGATGTAATGCCATCTTATATTATGTGAAAACTAGCGACCCGCCAGGTCGTGAGTCACAAACCTACGGGTGCAAATTATACACACAATCCTTTTTCATTTATAGCTCTATCTATTAGTGAAAACTGCATTAAAATTCGTTACGTTAGTCAAAAAGTCAAACTCGTCGCCGTCGTCGTCGTCGTGTCGTGTCGTAGTCGTACTTCAAATCAGGCTGAGAGCCAGGACTTTTTGAACGTCAAAGTTCTATATACAGTCCCCCAAAAACCCGTCACCACTTCCTAGTGTTTTAGCTGTGAAGAAGAAGTGGCCAACAAACTCCCTAGCAAACTCAACAGACTGATGTGTTATCTGTCTGTTGAGTTTATTCTATTCTAATCTGTATGTAACGTATGTAAAAAGATAAAAACTTTTTTACAAAAAAAAAAAAAACAAGCGACTTCCAAAAAAAAATACATTAAAAATTAAAAAAATAACTTTTATTTCGGAAGTCGGTGTTTGTATTTTATTTCTTCGTTATTTGACACCGACTTCCGAAATTAAAGTTATTTTTGTAATTTTAGTGAATTTTTTTTTGGAAATCGGTTGTTTTTTTTTGTAAAAAAGTTGTTTGTTTTTAACTTTTTAGTTACACCAAACGCGCGTTTTTTGCTTTTTAGGTACTCCAGAACTAAAAACCCCAATAACATGGAACGTGGAATTTAAAACTAAACGAAAAATACGTATTTTTCGTTTAGTTTTTCAAAAAACGCTGAAGCAATTTCGACAAAATTTATATGGGACCACCTCGGGAGTATATTCTTTTGGATAAAAAAAGAATTTTGAATATCGGTCCACAATTGACAGAGAAATCGGTACACATAAATACAAAAAAAAACATACATATAGTCGAACATAGAACCTCCTCCTTCTTCGAAGTCGGTTAAAAATAAAGATATATCGTCAAAAATGTAATCATAAAATAAAATTATCCACTACTTGTTAGCTAGTACACTCAATTATAACTTTCTGTGCCTGCCATTTTCTATATTAATCGCTTGAAGCTAAAGTTTTCAAATCCGCAACACTATTACAAATCAATAAAGCATAGCCCATTGAGTCCCCAACAGGGTTAACTTTTAAGAAACGAAGTCCAAACGGTACTTGAAAGCAATGGGCCCATATCTGTCACTAACTATACAATATAAATATGGGCAACGACCCATAAACGGTCCGCTGCCGGTAATAGGCATCCGGGAATGGGCTGCAGACCGCTATAAAGAAGTGTTGCGTGCGATAGAATATTTTTGATAATCGTCCGTGCCAGGTGGATGTCGACTCAACTGAGTAAACTAGTTTTGAGGATGTAATTGAATTTTATTTATTTATTTATTTTTTACCCGACTGCGTGACGAAAGGTAAGGTATTGTGTTTATCTGCCTATGTATATATGTATGTTTGTTCCTTTGCGGCCCTTTAGAGACTAAATGCGAGGGCCGATTTTGATAATTTTAACGTCAATTGATTTGTCTTAATCTTGTGAGTGACATGACAGTAATCAAAATACAATATGGGGACCACCTGACGCCATGTTGTGAAGATGAAAAAAATGCAAGTCGACGAATTATATTAAGTGGGGTATCAAAATACTTAATATTACACGGTTGGCGCAGTGGTTGAGCGTTCGGCTGCTGCGCTGCGTGCGAAGTCCGCACGGAACAAATTCTTGTATGACCTGCAGATAGTTGTTCCGGGTCTGGGTGTCTTGTGTATGTGAGTATACATGTTTGTAAACGCATTCACGATACAGGAGTAATTCCTAGTGTGGGGCAATGTTTTTTTTTTTTTTTTAAAAAAAAAGGTTCGACAGGATGATTCCAAAAATATAACTCACTAAAATGTAGAAAATAGAATATTTTCAAAAAAACCCAACTGTAAAAAAAAATTAAAATGTTCCAAACAAGTCACTTTTCATGTAGTCTTGTAACAAGGCAGTGTTAAAGCCTTTTTTATTGTATGACCTCTATTCCAAAATTACGTTCTTTCCTACCTTATTTAATTTAAAATTCAAATATTACTTGTTTTCTCTGTCAATAGTCTCTGTTTTATATTAAAAATCAGTTCTAATTCTGCTGCTGAGCTAGACTAAGCTCCTGTCTATCATTTTCATTTTCCTTCTATTCAATTACTGACGGTTACGTTTGCAAGAGTTTTCAGGCATGGTTCTGACAATAATACAATTTCAATATGTACCTTATCTTAATGTATGGTGTACGTACGATTAATAAGTGCTTCATATATGCAAACCTACAGTAAATATTAAAATATACGTCTTAACTCCTCGTGTGTTATTCTTTATCCACGGTCCTCCTACTGAAACGCCTCCTCTACGTGTCTCACCACCAATAAGCGTTACGTGACAGTCTGATGCAGTTGGTGGCATGAAATCAATAATTAAACTAAAATTACTGCCACCAACAGCATCAGACTGCTTGAAAAGTGACTTGTTTGGAACATTTTAGTTGTTTTTTTTTTACAGTCGGGTTTGGCCACTATCTCACCTCATGATAAGGGTGATGTGGTGGACGATGAAACACGCTCGCCTAGAAGTAACCTATTCAATCTTATCTTAAAAACCCGGGGGTTGTACATATCAGAAAACACAGACTCCATACATACAATTTGTTAATAATAAAATAAATAACTTGTGTCTGGCAGCTCTAGGATCCTGGACTACTACTAACAGACACTCCTCTGTAATTTAAAAGTGTACTTCAGTGGACCTTAGTCAAGTTCCCAAAATCCTGAATATCCATAATGCTTGCAACATGACTATATTCCGCTACGTAGTGTTGTGTGCGGCGGTTATTAGAAACTTAGCAGCAAGCCGGACAATGCCGGTTAACTGTAACTAAATCATTATAAGTACCAACTCACTTTTTATGCAGCTTAACTAATAAAAAACTTAAAAGTTGAGTTATCGATTTTTATATTAGTTTCTTCACACATCTTGGTTATTCAGAACTGGGTTCTTAAGTAGATGCCACATTACTATTTCGGGGTTAACAAATTACATGTACAAATTACAGTAAATTTGATAGTAAATGGAATATTAACGTTACAAACTGTAGGACATTTCTTTTTAAATGTATAGGTAAAAACAACACCAAAAAAAACTTTTTTACATTACGACAACCGACTTCCAAACAAGAAAATACACTTAAAATTAAAAAATAACTTTAATTTCGGAATTCGGTGTTTGTAATATATTTCTTCGTTATTTTAAAATGTGCCCATAAGACTGGTAGCATTGCCGCTACCAGTCTTATGGGCTCGAAAGAGTTACCTCGCCCCCGGGCGCGTAGGGCAGGGAGGAACAGGGGTGGGTTTTAGTCAGTAAGAGTCTGACACGCCCTTCCGCTCCACCCCAGAGCGGAAAGAGTCATTAGATGATTTCCCACCCCCCAAAAAAAAAAAAAAAAAAAAAAAAAAACCAGTCTTATGGGCACATTTTACCAGCGACAGCGATGGGGAGGAATTTTTAGACGCTTTATTTTAGATGGATTTAAAGAACTTTATTTCTCATAAGAACTTAAAATAACAGTTCGCTTATAATGAGATACAAAAATAATTTATAACTAGTAGGTACATTAGTTTCGCCTCTAGAGTGTTGTGACGTATTGCTTTAATCTATGTTTGAATATGTTTACATTGTCACTTGTTTTTATGTCTTCCGGTAAATTATTAAACAGCCGTGCTCCTTGAACCAAAATCGTTTTTTTGCCATAATTAGTGCGCGCTCGCGCTTGTTTCAACTGGATTTTGTTTTTATTCCTTACGTTATATGTTATATTTTTCTTTTGTAGTTGTATGTTTGATCGGACAGATTTGGTGATGATTTTTTTAATAAGGACGCAAGTGCGAATAGATCATTTTTAAATTTAGTTATAGTAGCCAAAAGTTTATACTTTATAACCGACTGTAACCGAGGCAATGTGCTTATCAGCCTATGTAAGACCAAACGCGTGGGCCGATTTGATGATTCTTACATGAATTGCACTAAGGCGACAACCAGACGCCATTATTGTGTAAAAGAAAAAAATGAAAGTCGACGAACTATATTAAGTGAGGTGTCCAAATAAAGGGTTCAAGGAGGCGATTCTAAAAATATAGCTCACTAAAATGTAGAAATTAAAAAAAAATATTTCTAAAAAGCTTGAGTGTTAAAAACAACTAAAAAATTCCAAACAAATCACTTTTCAAGCAGTCTGATGCAGTTGGTAGCATGAAATCAATAATTGAACTAAAATCACTGCCACCAACTGTAGCAAACTGCTTGAAAAGTGACTTGTTTAGAAGTTTTTAGTTGTTTTTTTATTAATAGTCGGGTTTTTTGTAGGTAAGTGTATGTAATTGTATTGTATAGTTTTCTTAAAATAAAAAGTATTGCTCCTCAAAATAGTTTATTTTCGTATCTATCAAAGAGTTTACCTAACCTTTTATTTTTAACCGACTTCCAAAAAGAGAAGGTTCTCAATTCGTCTGTTTTTTTTTTTTTTGTATGTATGTATGTTACCCGATTTCTCCGTCAGTTGTGAACCAATTTTCAAAATTCTTTTTTCATCAGAAAGAATATACTCCCGAGGTGGTCCCATATAAATTTTATCGAAATTGCTTCAGCGCTTTTTGAGAAACTGAACAAAAACGGAAAATACGTGTACCTCGATGACGTTTTGGTGTTCTCCAAATGTTTAAATTCCACGTTCCATTATATTGGGGTTTTTAGTTCTGGGGTATAACAACTAAAAAGTGAAAAATAAAAAACTTTTTTACAAAAAAAAAAAACAACCGACTTCCAAAAAAAAAAAATACACTAAAAATTTATAACTTTAATTTCGGAAGTCGGTGTCAAATAACGAAGAAGTAAAAATACAAACACCGACTTCCGAAATTAAAGTTATGTATGTATTTTTTTTTTTTGGTAGTCGGTTGCTTTTAGCTAGACTGTTACTGACCTCCGACTTCAAGAAAGAAATAAGGTATGAACGATTGGACGCGTCACAAAAATTCAAGTCAATTGATATAATTAGCTGTTTTTCCTAGAGGGCATGACCGACCGAGTGTATTAAATTTTAGAACATCATCTATTTATTTATTTATTTACACTTCAAAAAAAAAATAAAAGCAACAAAAGTACAAAGGCGGACTTAATACCTTAGGCATTCTCTACCAGTCAACCAAGGGTGGTGGTGAAATAATATTGCAGGTGCATAAAAAACAAACAAAGTAATAATAAGTAGAAATAATAAAAAAAACGGGCACGAAAATATACAGGGTGTAACGGAAAGGTGTGGTCATATTTTAAGAACCGGTTCTGCCCATGGGAATAAACAACTTTCTCTAAGAAAAAATAGAAAATTCCCAAAAGAAAATTGTACTTGACATACAAAGTTATCATCAGCTGATCAATATTTCTATAGAAGGTAATTTTTTTTTTTGGGAATTTCCCCAGGTTTTTTAGTAGAAAGTTGTTCATATCGACGGGCAGATGCAGTTCTTAAAATATGACCACACCTTTCCGTTACGCCCTGTATATATAATAAACATACATATATATTTGCCTATTTGTCTTCTCTTAGGTCACCCTGTTGGTGTTTCGTCCAGCTAACCCCAACTTACGAGGTTGGAGCTGTTGCATCTGCCAACTTGGATTTGACGCATTAAAGTGAGGCCCGTGAGGCCCCGGAATAGCAGACACAATTAAAAATCTATTGTCGCGTCTCTGATCGGAGACGCGCGGGGCCTGACGGAATAAACCAATCACAAAAATAATTGTTGATTGGTACTTGAACGCACGTGTAACAATAAACGTCTGCTAGCAACTGTTTGGCGAAGTAACGTAATTTATTTTTTTATCATTTTGCCGAAAGTTTCGTTCCAAAAACTGGGCCTGGAACGTCAGCTTAAGTTGTTGGTATGTAAAAGACATATTATTTATGATGATGAGCCCGTCGTGTCTCTCTGTAGGACAAAAGCCTTTCTTTATTTCAATTTTTCTCGATTTATTGCAATATCAGGCCAATTCTTCGGATAGGAAAAATAAATACTAATAAAAAAGCAAACGATCATGAATTCCGCTGGCTGTCAGCAATTCGTAACAATAAATACGTAGGAGTCGCGTCGAGCGATACATTGCGGGTTATTTACGGGCATAGAGCGCGGGGCTCAGCTGCAGCCAGCAATGGACGGCGCTGCGCTGACAGCACTTAAATACGAGTGCTGTATAGTGATGTGGACGACTATTTGTTTTGGAGAGGAATTGAATCAATTTGACTGATCTTTGTGTGATTAAATAGTCACATAAAATCAAAATCAATAGATCATTTTCACAGACGTGACCAGGGGGCTGCAATGGGCTTTTCTTCAGCCAAAGAGTTAGTACTCTGGGCACTTTTCCCAGTGACATCGATGAAGTTGATTTTTTGATGCCCATTGAATTATTTTCTCTACGCAATTTTTGTACACAATCAGCCTTTTCCCGACTATCTTGGGGTCGGTTTCCAGTCTAACCGGATGTAGCTGAATACCAGTATTTTACAATTTTTTTTTTAAATTTTTGTACACAATGAGGTTCAATATATATTGTATTTGAAATATTAGGAGTAAGTAAGTAGTAGCTAAAGTAATAACAGCCGCACGGGTCGATCCATCAGGTTAAGCTACGCTTGCCGGGGTTGGTCCAAGGATGGGTGACCATCTTTACATACCGAGATTCCTCCATGCCTCGGAAAGCACGTTAAGCCGTTGGTCCCGGCTGTCAACCGTGGATCTTTGACTTTTGTCAGAAGCCCGAAAGTCTGACAACCAGTCTTACCAAGGGGTATCGTATTACCCAGTAACTGGGTTGTGGAGGTCAGACAGGCAGTCGTTCCATGTAAAGTACTGCTATTTAGCTGCATCCGGTTAGACTGGAAGCTGACCCCAAGATAGTTGGGAAAAGGCTTGTCAGATTGAAGTCGTTGCTAACAGGCGTCCAGCAGTTTCTGCCTACCTCCGTGCGTAAGAGACGTATTTTTAAGTAGGCACATATTTAATGATGTGTTCCAAAGAAGTTATTTCAGTTACTTTGAAAAACAATCCATGATTTAGTAAATAAAAAGAGGGAACCCACTTAAAAGTCACTAAGAGCTCAAAATAGATTAAATTTATTTAGGTAGACTGAGATCGCTTTCTGTACAGTTCTAAAATGAGCTTAATTATAATTTTCATTGGATAAAAATAGATATGATAAATTACTTATTGACAAAACATCGATGCAAATAATAGTTAAGAGTTCCTGTTTTAATAAAAGTTAGTTAATTTAAACTACCTACGTTTAAATTAACTAACTTTTATTAAAACAGAAACTCTTAACTAAATAAAATTCCTCCAAATCACTGTCGACTGAAGATGTGCCTGTGGATGTGTGTATAAGGTTAAGACTGGCAGCTGAACCTCTGGCCGAGGTAAAAGCCAGCCCTTGTGCCCAGCGAAGTCAGCAGGAGTTGATTCCAAAGTCTTCATTAAAAAAAAAACACCTTGCAAATAATGATCTTACAAAATATCTTGTAAAAGCTTACACGAAATACCTCATAATGTTTGTGTACGCTTTCACAAGTTTCAATACATACCTTGAAAGCTCTATTCAAACAAGTTCCGTTCCTTCACTCCCCATAGAATGAAAAACATATAAAAATAAAACAAAAACAATAATAAGCTACTAACAGATCAAATGGTATCTGATGGAGTCGTCAGCGCTGATAGAAATATATCAAACAACCGTTGAGTTGGCGGGAATCACTATGTAGATGAGTTCAGAAGTTTTCTCTAACTGAATTTATTGACTATACGAAATAAAGAAACTATAAAAGTTGCAAATTTTTGTACTGCTATTTAACATAAGCTAACATAAGCTAAAAAAAAATAACATAAGCTCGTGGCTAAAGCAATAACAGCCGCATGGGTCAATCCATAAGGCTAAGCTACGTTTGCCGGGGCTGGTCTATGGATGGGTGACCATCTTTACATACCGAGACTCCTCCGTGCCTCGGAAAGTACGTTAAGCCGTTGGTCCCGGCTGCCAATCGTGGATCTTTGACAGTCGTTACGGGTCGTCAGAAGCCCGAAAGTATGACAACCAGTCTTATCAAGGGGTATCGTATTACCCAGTAACTGGGTTGTGGAGGTCAGATAGGCAGTCGCTCCATGTAAAATACTGGTATTAAGCTACATCTGGTTAGACTGGAAGCAGACCCCAAGATAGTTGGGAAAAGGCTAGTCAGATTTTTATTATTTAACATAAGCTAAACGACTTTTTGAAACTGAAATTTACTGGCCCGGGACAATCTTTAACAATGAGAAATACCAGGAGAGTTCGGTCGGCCGCCAGACCAAGCATCGTAAGGATGTTAATACATCAATCGATCGATCGTCGATCGACGTTGATTGATTGGTGTAATAGCTTTGGCTGATCGATGAATACCGGTCATAAAACAATCGACCAGTCGACGTCAACTAATCCATTCTACCATCGATCGATGGCATCGATCGACGATCGATTGATGAGTGTAATAACACTCTAAGTGAAAATGGTTTGGTCACACGCTCCGGAGCGGTTCTGATCATATACCTAAACAGGTCATGGATTGGAATCCTCAAGTGAAAAGGAAGCGTGGCCGATCCCATCAAACCTGACGACGCGCGGCGCACCGTGTTGACTGAAGTGACGAGCATTGGATTGACGTGGAGAAAGGTGAAGCGTGATGCTCTAGACCGTTCGCAATGAAGGACTATTGTGGACGCCCTCTGCTCCAGCTAGCAGTAATAGGATCTTATGTATAGTAAGTCACACGACTTTTATTACTCAATTATTCACCTAGGAGATAAAGCAGTGGCTTTTGCCACCGGCGCTTTATTGAATTCTGAGCGTTACGAAAGTTTCTAATTCCAATTTCTAGAGTAGCAAGGGAGTTTAGATTAGAACCCTGAGTGCAGGGAAGGATGCACGCTTACGCGACACGAAAACGACTTTATCACCGAAAAGAGAGAGGCAATAAAAAGCAATTCCAGTTTCATATAATTCCATAAGGGTGAAAGTATAATAAGAATTATTTGCAATGCTGCCAGTTTTCTGGTCTCATTTCCGGTGTGTCCAGATGACAGAAATTTCAATGACGCTTAAGAGGCCGTATACGAAATTTGTCTGATTTCTCTAATTTACGTGTTTTGCAGACATGATAATTATTAAAAAATGGAAACAATGTAGCAAAAAAAAATCTTTTAAAACAACCTAAATCTCGGCTTATAATACGCAACGAAAGCCTCGAGTCTAGGTCATTCCAAAATCCTCGCCCGAACATTGCTCGAGAGCAGACGTGTTTTTGGTTCCTTGCACAGATTTGTGAAGTCCTAGCTCGTAATTTAAATTAATAAAATTAAATATTTTTTGTGGACCTTGGAGCCCTATCTTTACTACAAAGAAGAGAGCAATAAAACCCGACATCACTCACTCTGGATCTCTCTGGATGCCGCAGGAGCAAAAGCAAACGGCCACCATCTACCAGGGTACTATAGATGCTAAGGACACGCACTGCGTCACACTGAAGAATCAACAACTGTGAGTGAGCAAGATAAAATATAAAGTTGTTTTTGACACATAAATCAGAAAAAGTACTAGAACCGCAAATACAGCAGAGGCTACTTTATGACCCTTTAGTGATCCACTTTTTCGGGATTAATTGCCGTAGTCTGAGTGGCTCAGTTGGTAAGCGCTTCGGTTCAAACGCCCGGAGAGCCCGAGTTCGAATCACGCAACCAAATTTACTTTTTGTAACATTCACTTTTGGTCACTTTAACCTTTTGTGTCATTCACTTTTTGTGAACACACTTATCGTTACATTATGCCATTAAAGCGTACGCCACCCCCGTCATCGCCGGCAGTGCGTTCGGACTCAGAACCCGACTTCCCTACACAGTCGATTGAACAATAGGATCCTAATGTTACACTACGGAAGCGGAAATTCGATCAGGTGGATGACATTAATATGTTTATGACTGAAATGAGAACCTTATTCTTAAGTTTTGAAAATAAGCAGAATAAAAAACATGCGTCTCTCCAGGCGACTGTGGATGAAATAAGGGAGAAAAAAATAAAATCAAATAATTTTACAAGAGTCTGCTGACTTTGTCTCAAAAAAGTATGATGATCTCATATTAGAGCTCAATAAGTTAACTGCCGAACGCTTTCTTTCTTTCTTTCTTCTTTCTCTTTCTTTCTCTTTCTTTCTTTCTTTCAACCCATGAGACTAAACAAGATCTTACAAAAATCGTTATCGATACAGGGAAAGCTCTAAACATTCCAATAAATACTTCAGACATTCGAGATGTGTATCGTTTAAAGACAAAGTCAGATTCAAACAAACCAATTTTAATTAACCTCACGTCATCAATTATGAGAGAAAAGATAATCCAATCCTTGAAATCCTACAATAGATCAAATCAGCAAAATAAACTTTCTACAGTGTATACGCCATCGGTATGCTACTCGATATGACTAAAGCCTACGATAAGGTGCAATTTAAAATACTATTGGACAAGTTACATGGGATAGGAATACGAGGTAAGGCTCACGAATGGTTTGCATCGTACCTAAAGGATAGGGTACAATTAGTAGAGATAGAATATTTCGATAACAGCACTAATGAAATTATAAAAATTAGATCCGACAGTAAACCAGTTAACGCGTCAATTCCCCAAGGTAGTGTAATAGGGTGCCTTTTGTTCCTTATTTATATAAATGACTTTCCTAAAATTATAAACGGACCATGTGTTCTATTTGCAGACGATATCTCTCTACTCACCACATGCCAAAACGATGACGATATAAACGCTAAATTAAACTCCCTTCTTTCTACAGCTGTAAACTGGATGAATAACCACAATCTAGAAATTAACTTCACCAAAACCAAACTAATTACTTTCCATCCCCATCAAAAATCCCCATTAAAACTTAACTTTATGTTCAATGACACAAAACTAGAACAAGTTAACGAATTTACCCTCCTCGGTTTGTCTATAGATACCCATATTAATTGGAAATCCCATATACAGAAAATAAGAGCTAAACTATCAAAATTTTCATATGCCCTACGTGAAATTAAAAAAACTACCAACCTGCAAACTGCAATTGTCACATACTATGCATATGCCCAAGCATGGCTTAGCTATGGGGTCATGCTATGGGGAAACAGCACTGATTCTCAAACTATGTTTATTTTACAAAAGAAATTAATTCGAATAATAACCAATATTGAACAAACAGAGAGCTGCAAACCATACTTCCAAAAACACAAAATATTCACACTTCCCTGTTTATATATCTTTGAGTTATGTAAATTTGTCAGAAAACACCCAGATTTGTATACCACTTGCGAAGAAACACAAATTAGATACACTTTACGACACAACAAAAATAAATTAAATATACCTCAATCCCGACTGGAAATGCACTCAACCAGCCCTTTAGTTATGTCCATCAAAATTTATAATAAGTTGCCAGAAAATATTAGAGAAATAAGCAAAATAAATATATTTATTAATAAATTGAAGCGATTTCTCGAATCAAAGTCTTACTACACAGTAAAGGAGTTCTTAGATGATAAATCGATTCCAAAATAATTTCTTTTTCTCTCTCTTTTACACCAAACATTTTGTAGAAAAATAGAAAACCCAATATAAACATAAATACATAAAAAAAATTAAAATTAAAAAAAAAAAAAAAATAATCTATGAATAAGAAGAATAATTTAATAATAATATAAGAACTTCATAATAATTACTTACAATTAATAGCATTTTAATATATCTATATACGCAAACCTTATATATACATAATATTATACATACACCCAATAAACCACAACTAATAATTTATATTGCTTAATTGAATAACTATTTAGCCCTCTCCTCTCTTCTACTTTGCTGTGCCCGACAGGGTCCATATTGATATTTTATTATGTTATACCACCTATTTAACACATATGGAATGCAATAAAGTATTGAGTATTGAGTATACAATTAGGCGGCCCTGTCAAACCAATCTACTTATCAGAAAGTCTTACCTTTAAAGTAAAAAGACTGCATTACCTCGCTCGAGACTTTTCGAAAACCAATAATTTTAAATTCTGTTGGACTGCAAACGGGCAGGTTTTAATCCGCAAGAAAGAGGGCGCCCCAGCTTATACCATAAATAGTGAACTGGACTTGAAGAATATTAAACTGGGAGACTGACTATTTTTAAGTACTTACTGTGTTATTATTGTATTTTTGTTCATCGAGTCCTCGTGCACTTGTGTGATAAGCTCATATAAATTAAATAAACCGTAATGTTACAGGCAGAGGGTCCAAAGTCGTTTGATTTTAGGGTGGGTCAGATAATGTTGACAACAGTCTGTACTACCATATATTGTTATTTCTTAATTACGAAATTCTTTTCGATTAATGCATGCTTTAATTTTCATTTCATATTCATAATTAGTTATTATAATTCATTGCCAAAATGCCAACTTAAGTACTCTGTAATGTTATCACATGTAACATGTACAAAAACACTAACAACAATTTGTAACACTCTCTCGGTCAAATCATTCATTTCGAATCACAAAAAAATACCTACATACCTTAATACCTACCCAAGTAAAAATATGATTGAAAATTACACATTTAAACCTGACTTTCGAGCACACAAATATATAGTGAATTTAATAGTATACTGCTGGAAACCTCTACCTGAACCCCTCATTAGTGACCTGCTATTTGTTTGATGACAATAGTGGGTAACATACGTGATTTAAACGATCATATTGATCAATTGTCAGTATCTGATTCGTTGCGCTGTGTGCCTGAAGAATGCTCCTCGTATGTTAATAACCCTAATACACAGTTTAAGATTATAGCGCAAAATATCCGGTCAGTTTACGCAAACTTCGACTCATTTCTGACACTCCTTTGTAGAATTAACCTGGATTGTGATGTTATTGTGTTAACAGAGTGTTGGCTGAAATCAAATTATGCTCTATCGTCGATTGAAAATTACTCAAACTACTATACTGTACAACTTAAAAACCAGAATGATGGCGTCATCTTATATGTTAAAAACTTTGGCAACTACTCTGTCGCAGAGCCTGATTTTATGGATGCGAGTTGCCTCGTGCTGAAAATCGGTACAGAAAAAGCCATTATATGTATTTACCGCTCACCCTCTACTCTAGACATAACTAGATTTTTGCAATCTCTGAACTCTCTTCTAACTGAACTCTCATCTTATAAAAACATAGTTATTCTTGGAGATATAAACCTTGACATCAGCGGTAACTCGACCTCTAATCATATCTCTGACTACCTTAATTTGATGGCTTTTCATGGTCTTCTTCCTGCCCACACTTACCCTACGCGGGAGTCTGCTTGTCTGGATCATGTCATGCTCAAGACTAGCACACTGGCGCTTACACTAGTGATTGACTCTTGTGTAACAGACCATAACTCTGTTTTGCTTTGTCTGACACAAGGTAAATACTGGTATCAAAACTATCTCAAAAGTCAATTACAACTCCTTGGACTCTGAAATGAACAGTATGAATTTCCTTCCGATGTATGAGCATACTGATGCTAATGAAGCTACTAATTATTTTATCAACACGCTTGTCTGTGTTTCGCGCTCTCATGTAACTGTAACTAGGCTTCCAAATAGCAAACGTTTACTTAAACCATGGATGACTACTGGCATGCTTCGCTGTTTACGTAACAGAGATGCAATGCACAAAAAACTGAAGGTATCTCCAGATAATGCCATACTAAAACTAACATATAAAAGATATAGAAACTACTGCACAAAAATCATTAAAAAACTTAAGAGGGACTACGATAAGGCGGAGTTGAGCAAGGCTGGCAATGATAATAAAAAGATCTGGCAAATTATAAAGAGAGTTACGAATACCGCAGCCCCAAAGAATCCAACTGCTGACTTACTTGTTTCTTCTGCCTCTCCAAAGCAGTCAGTTAACTCTATTAATGAGTTCTTTGTTGACACTGGAAAAAATCTCGCAAATGTTTTTACACACCAACATTTTATCGGAGACCCTCCTTTGATCACTGATATCACAGCTCCTCCGCTACACTCGTTTCTAATGGTCAATACTGATGAGGATGAGGTTGAGGCGCTGCTTATGACACTAAAAACTGAAGCTGCTGCTGGGTGGGACAACATATCTACCAAGTTTCTTAAACGTTATAAGAGTTTACTTGTCCCTCCACTGTCATACTGGTTTAACCTTTGCCTCGGAACTGGTGTATTCCCCGTCTACTTGAAAAAATTTCTTGTACATCCTATACACAAGGCGGGGGATAGAAACTGTGTCAACAACTACCGACCCATTGCTGTCCTACCTTCAATATCTAAAATCTTAGAACGCATTATAAACAAGAGGCTCATTAGATACCTTGAGGCAAAAAATCTTTTATCTCCCAACCAATTTGGCTTCCGTCGAAACCAGTCGACCAATGATGCTGTTCTGGAGCTGACGACTCACATTGTCAAGCAAATTGATGCGAAAAAGAAGGTAGTGACAGTTTTTCTAGATCTAAAAAAAGCCTTCGACACAGTTTCTGTTCCCAAGCTAGTGTTGAAACTGGAGGAGCTGGGAATACGAGGCCTCCCTCTAAAAATATTTGCGGACTACCTCAACGAAAGGACCCAGTGCGTAAAAATTAATAATTACCTGAGTGAGGAGCTCTGGTGTTCCTCAGGGAAGTGTGGTTGGTCCCACACTCTTCTTGGTCTATGTTAACCAGCTGTGTAATCTTCTTCTCCAAAATGGAAAAATCACAGCATTTGCTGATGACACTGCACTCACTTTTACTGGTGATACCTGGCACGAAGCTTTTGACGCGGCGCAGAAGGGACTAGACCAAGTTTTAAAATGGCTTAATAATAACCAACTTACCCTTAACACAGATAAATCAAAGATAATCTGCTTTACCTTACGTCAATCTGCACAGCCTCTGATTTCACATTCCCTAATCGCTCACTCAATCAACTGTCCAAACAACGGCACCTGCTCTTGCCCCACACTCACACGTACCCCCACAATCAGATACCTCGGGGTGACTCTTGATAACAATCTGAGCTTCTCAGCCCACACACCACCACACAACACTACCAGCAAGGATAAGAAAACTGATATTCGTATTTAAGACTCAAAAGTCAAAAGGGTTTACCTCGCACTTTGCCAATCACTGTTGTCATATTGTATTTCGGCTTGGGGTGGTGCCCCTAAAACCATATTGTTAAAATTGGTAAGAGCTCAAAGAGCTGTCTTGAAGGTGGGTACTTTTCGTTCGATACTCTTCCCAACGGAGGAATTATATAAGTGTTGTGGGGTACTCTCTGTCAGACAACTCTATATTCTTAGCACAGTCCTATTGCAACACAAAGATACCCCCTACACTGAAATCACCAAAAGGCGTAAGGATCAAGTTTATCAGCACTACAGATGTAAGTATTCATTTACAAACAGGTTTATTTGCTTCCAAGGTCCTCAATTATATAACAAACTAAACAGGAAACTGAAATTTTACTCTTTTTCTGTCTCGTCTCTAAAAAAGTCCTTGACAAACTTTCTGCTTACCCTGAACTATTCCGATACAGAATATCTACTTTTTTCTGAAAATAAACCCCCCTAAAACATTCACTAAAACACACTTCATTACATACACAACACATCATTACATTACATACACAAATAAAAATTGAATAATCATACAAATAAAATAATCATTATTTAATAATAGATAACGGTTGAATGAATTATAATTGATAAAATTAAGTTTATTGCAAATAAGGCTTGATAACTTTACTTCAACAAATACTTGTTTTAACTGCAATTAATTTAATATGTTAAAATATTATTAATGGGCTTGTACCACTACCCTTATTACAAGTTAATTAATAACTTAGCAAGGGTGCTGGTTGCAACACCTACCTGGTTTTGTTAATTTAAATGTAATGTAATCAAACTATTTTATTTTATGATAACATTGTAATTTTATTGGCTAAATAAATTATTATAAATTATATTATAAAAAATTCATTAGATCATAATTGAAATAATCTTTCATGTTGTGCATTAAAACTTATAGAAATACACTTTAACTGAGAAGTCGGATCTGTAAAATCACGTAAATCAACGAAATCGACAAAATTTCGTACTCCGCCTCATAAGTGTATTTCCTTTTTGTATATGTCGCTGCAAGAGCGTCTATTTGTTGAGATTATTAATTAATCTTATTAGTAATTAATTATTTTCTGACGCATTTTATTCTGGCCCCGAGGGCACGATTCCTGAACTATTTCAATATACCTGCTTGAGTTTTGTTAGTTCAGCGCCATCTATTAGAAGTTTGTGAAATCGAGCGCTTGAAAAACCATCATTCTAACTAATTGAAATCATTTAATTAAAACTAGAGCTTAAATAAAAAGGGAACATTTATTTTATAGCTTCTGGGTTATTGGTCATTTTAACAATTGCACATTTCTTTTGTCTTAATGTGTTTTACTTTTTCTAACAATTAATTGATATGTCAAAGAAAACATAGTATTGTGACGACCTTATGTTGGCAACCTTATGGTGAAGACTGGCACGTTAGAAGTTTGGAACTTTCTAGAAACTCTTGAAACGCCAATTGAGAATTTAGATTAAAAGAAGATTTTAGTTTTTAGGTGGACTTCTCCTAGCCCGCTCGAAGAGGGCACTCGTATTAATTTCATTATTCAATATAACGTATAACGTATTAGTATTTCAGTTCTCTTTCTTTTATAACACAACACACATAAGCAGTCACTCTTATTCACCACACTCTCGCACCGCGAGCGAGTAAAACAAACCCCCAGGAACGTAAAAGGAATCTCCAGGGACCAGCAGAAAGAGAAGCTGCTCCAGGTCCCTACAAGTGGCGGCGAGCGCCGGGTACAAACGCCGTATGTAAGAGTGACGGCAACACTAACGGTGTGCGGTGGACAAACTGAGGACTGATGCAGTGACAGCATCAGGATAAGAGGAGTATACTCCAAGCTGAGTGGTTCCATTTTTATTTAAGTGTTAAATAATATTAAAAGAGGAAAATGCGATACTTTTCGGGACACACGTATGAAGTGTGCCTCGAAGAATTTATCGACGAGTTTGTGTCGATGGCCATTGCCAAGGGGTGGCGAAAAAGCGATTATTCGCTAATTCTTGGTGTCTGGTTAAAAGGAGCTGCGCATTATTTTTTTAAATATACGTTCCAGTATGAGATGGAATTTGACACACTGTGCGCGGAGCTTAGGAGAGAATTCCCATGCAAGTGTGTGTCTTGCAAGCATAGAATCAATCAGTGTTTTTATAATCTTGAGAGGCCGGACGTTGTGTCCGAGGCGGAGGAAAAGTCCGAGGATAATGTGAGCGAAGATAATCAAGTAATATTATTTTATAGCTCAACAATTAAAGCAAAGGAGGAGGACGATGATGACCAGAGCTGCGCTGATGCAGGCCTAGTCAATGATGTCCAGGAATATGAAGACTGCGGTCTAGGCGATGATGACCGAAGCTTTGAAAATGAAGATACAGAATCGGGTCGGTTATTTACAATTATTCCTAGTAATAATATTTCAGAGAAACAAGAGATAATTGTAGTAAAAGAAACATTTGGCGAGCACGAGTCGAATGAAAATTTTATTTGTTTGGGAGTTGTTTCGGCTGATGTCGTCGACATGGAAAGCTGTGAGGTGGAAGTTCCGTCGGAGACACATGGTTCTTGTAATGATGATTTTGTTCAAGTTGAGTATGTTTCTGCTGATGTTTGTGAGCAGGAGAGCTTCGAAATGGCGGTGGAGTCCAAAGAGCTGTGCGTGCCGGTGGAAGTCATGCAAAATCCTGCTATTATTGTTCCAATAGGTGATGGTCCAGCGGATATCTATCGGGATGAAAACTGCATCATAAATATCACTTCACAACATCACAACATTTCACAACAAGCGGAACAGCATTTTTCACAGAATAGGCTGGAGGAGGAGATATGGGCCCTCCCGTATTATATGAAGACGAATAATTTCCATTTCTTTGCTAAACATAAAATTATTTTTGTATCAATTTTATTTATTCTAGCTGACATGCATAGTCATAGCAACGTGACAAACAAGTTTTCGACCATAAATATAAGGTATGGACATAGTAATTACGATGACCCAAATTTTTCGATAAAAATAAAAATATGCGAAAGAGGTCAAGAATTGCTTGTAAACTATTTATTAAAGCAATATTCTGTAAGTAAATATAAGTGTTGGAAATTTAAGAAAAAATTTATAAGTTGTTTGTTGAAAATTATTTTATTTTTAAAAATATTTTTAGAGAATAGACAGTGGTGTCAGATGTCATTTGACATAACAAATAATTGTCAGATATCTGGTACGTCAAAATTAGTACGGTTGACAATATAGTAAAAGTTTAAATTTTAACCGACTTCAAAAGTAGGAGGTTCTCATTTCTTTTGTTTTTTATGTGATTTTAATCGTTGTGTTTTTGTGTGTTTCATGTAATCGATATGATGAGCTGCACGGACGTGAATGAAGACTGATGGGAGATGTGACCACCTATCATGAACAAGGAAATATATTTGTTAGGCGATTATTAGTGGGAAATAGATATGAGTTTCTCCAGAGTGCGATTTTAATAAAGATGTTACTACGGTTAGGAGGTAGAGGGAATTGCGGTCCTCTCTCCTAGGGAAAAATGTGTCCGGGTTTTTTGTCGGTTTATACCAACTTTGTTTATGGGGTATAATGCCTTCGCAAAGTAGGATCGAGTTGATTCTGTATGGTGTGACCGAGCCCATGACAATTTTTATGTATTATTCATTTAGAGAGTATACTTCAAGTTATATTCATGGAGCACTCTGGGGGAAGTTCGGGAACAGTGAGTAGGTGTTCAGAATAGTGGTCGTTTTTCTCCTGGTCTTCATAAACGTCCAATGGAGTTAAAATTATCATAGTTTTGAATTTTATTTTTGTAAACCCCTTCTGGGTAGATGCTAACTAGAGCATCTTAGGTCAGAAAATTTAGCAGAGCAGTGTGGCTTTTAGTGAGGTTTTACCTCACTGAAGCCATGTGCATTGCCGGGATATGTGGTGTGCCGAATGGCTCAAATTAATAAAAAGAAAGTTGACCACATCACTCGGGGTGCAGTATGGTTATCCATAGATGGACTTCTGCATCTCCATAGCCCCTCACTTAGGCAGGGAAAAACTGGATAGGGTTAGGTAGGTCTCAATCGGCTTTTCAAATATTTAATTGAATAGAAGACTTACTAGCGTCTGCGCTTCTATTCGTAGGGGCGTAGCTCATGTGACGACCTTATGTTGGCAACCTTATGGTGAAGACTGGCACGTTAGAAGTTTGGAACTTTCTAGAAACTCTTGAAACGCCAATTGAGAATTTAGATTAAAAGATTTTAGTTTTTAGGTGGACTTCTCCTAGCCCGCTCGAAGAGGGCACTCGTATTAATTTCATTATTCAATATAACGTATAACGTATTAGTATTTCAGTTCTCTTTCTTTTATAACACAACACACATAAGCAGTCACTCTTATTCACCACACTCTCGCACCGCGAGCGAGTAAAACAAACCCCCAGGAACGTAAAAGGAATCTCCAGGGACCAGCAGAAAGAGAAGCTGCTCCAGGTCCCTACAGTATGTATTTAAAAATATAACTCAGTTTCTTCAAAAATACCTGAGGAAATTCTAAAAAAAATTTTACCTCTCATACAAATATTGATCAGCTGATGATAACTTTGTATGGAAAGTCTAATTTATTTTTAGGGATTTTTCTATTTCTTCTTAGAGAAAGTTGTTCATATCCAAGGGCAGATCCGGTTCTTAAAATATGACCACACCTTTCCGTTACACCCTGTATGTAGTTTTAGTTTTATAGCTTCAACTCTCTTGACTGATCAACTCTTATACAGTTCCACAAGTGTCTGTAAATGGTTTAAATGAAATAAAACCCATCAGTTTCAGTCTAGTGTTGTGTGTTTAACTGAAGATGAACCACCTCTCCTACAAACATTGAACAATCACCTTATGAGTGATCTGAATAGTCCTGACGTGTGACATATTTATATTCTCTTTTTCAGAGATCTCTCATAACTCGGCAATAAGCATTGAGATTCAAGTACTCCTTAACGATGTTTCCAAATCTCTAATGATGACTGGTAATACTATCCAGTGGTGATACTTCTGCACATTTTTCCTCTACCTAGTAAAGTATGAATAGTGATCATTTTGCGTCGGCCACTTTATGAATTAAAACACATCGTCGCTCCGCGGCTCTATCAAAAGGAAGCTTGTTGAATAGGGAAGTTCGTATGTGGTACAAGTTGGGTGTTGCAGGCGTTTTTAGAACGACTCTATGATGGCTCTATATATGTCGTTTTTTTTTAGTTAACCAATTATAGGAAAATCAATTGAAATTCTACATAACGCTAACTAGCTTTCACCCTCGATTTTGCCTTCTTGGTCCCGAAGGACACGATTTTTTTATCGGGATAATGGTAGCGTTGTTTTAACATATTTTTTGATAGCATAAATATTGAGGATTCTTTCAAAGTCTAGCAGAACTAGGTTATCAATATACTTCAAAAGAGGAGATCACTTTGCCAAAAACCAGTTCGTCAGACGAGATATCCACAAGCAATTTGAATCCGGCGCATCAGCTTATTATGTGTCGTGAGCGTCTAAGTGTTCCTTACAAAAAAATAAATTAAAAAAGAATTTCACTTTAATCTCAGGGCTAGTTAAAACCACCGGCTACCAGGCTTTTAAACCACAAAAATAATGCTAGTACTATATCTCCTGCCAACTCCTTTTTACAAAAAGAAAACTGTACTACAATTTAAAACGACTTCATAAACTGCAGTACAGCCAGAAAAATAATATCATGTCCTCAAACATAAACTTGTCTATAAAACCCACAAAAAAGATCGCATCTACGCCATGGCAACTTGAGCCACCTTCACAGAAGATTCCATTTGCCGCAAGGTAGCCTTAGCCCCCTCACTTCACGCCAGCCCCCCCTCTGTTACACACGGTACAGATATGGTACATCGGTACACGTATGCTAATGCTCAATGCGATACTGCGCCGATATCGGATGGGGTTAGGAAGGTTTTAGACAGGGACTGCTGATTTTTAGACTTTTATTTATTTTAACGCTTCGTCTTCTTGCGAATCGATTGTTTCCTAGCTTTTTAAATAATTTCAGCCCAGATATTTACCACATTAATTGTAGCGTCAGTATCGTTGTCAGGTTCTTCATAGCGCAGGTGTACGCCCTTTAACGGTATTATCAGCTTACTGTGCACTTTAAAGCTGTTCGGTCCGAATGCATTTCCGAACGCAGCCTTGGCTGTCACACCCTTTCTTTTTATACACTATGACTTTTTTCCTGTCATCTGTCACTTGTTGGTTTCGACCGTAGTGAAAAAACGTGTGGAAACTGTAGATTCTATTGGTTCTGGACCTAATTGTTTGCTATTGAACTAAATTTGATTGAATCCCCATTTGATGTAGTGGTGAAACGGGTTATTTCGTAAAACTCATTGTGAAAACATTGAAAGTTGGCTGGTTCGTGAGAGACTACGCGCTGTGTGTAACACCGGCGACTTTTAAAGGTCACCATTGGAGTCTGGTATACCTACAGACAAGCACTACACTACCATTTAACTCTGACTTACACACATATAACCAGATTGGTCTCTGGGCAAAGACTTCGAAAACCTTGGGTAAGTTTTTCAAAACGTTTGTAAATTATTCTTTAGCTCTGCGTACTTGCAGGGAGGTTTGTGATCAGGCTAGAGCCGGGGGTCTGACGGGCACGCTTCCACTCTCTTGTCTCCTCAAGTCGGGTCCTTGCCCTGGCTCGGTCGCAAACAAAAGCTAATCAGCTCACTCAATAATTTATTGAAATCCACAATGCTGATGGTGTCATCATCAACAGAAAGACGTCTACAGCTGGACATAGGCCTCCCCCAAGTGTCGCCACACCGACAGACACAAATTGTGCTTAGGTAGTAACATAAATTTATGAGATCATTACGAACCCTGTCAGACTGAGCAAAATAACATGTAATAGTTTACTGCTTGGTATTTTTTATCATTGATAGTCTCGCATTTGACTACTATCTCACTTGATGGTAAGCGATGATGTGGTAAACGATAGATCACGCTTGCCTGGAAGTAACCTATTCACTCATTACTTAAAGTTCCCCAGGTTGTAGCTATCAGGAAACAGACTCGGGCAGGCAGAAGTACTGCCTCTTTCATCTTGTAGTCGCAAGCGCTACGTTTGAGATTCGGAGCTCGATTCACGGGTTGGGCAAAAAGTTTTTGAGTTTTTCGATCCAGAATTTCTCAGTGACAGTCCAGGCGGGAGAAGTCATTAGAAGATTTCCCACACAACCAAAAATAAAAAAGGGTCTAGGTTTTTTCTAAGTTTTTGGCAATAGATTTATCCCCTGAGTATTGTTATAGTTTCACTACTGCGTAGCTCTTCGAGTAATAAAAGTGTGATGTTATTTGATGTGGTAATTATTTAATATTGGTGTTAATTATTTTTATAAGAATGAAAGAAAAGAAAGAAACATTGTTTATTCTGCACAAACAAAACGCTCATTAAAGAAAATTTAGATTAAATAATATAAAAATACAACGAAGATAAAAGCCTCGTATTCAACCTATGAAAATCTTTTGTTCATTGCCTGATGACAGGCAGTGAACAAAAAAACAGTTTACGTATTTTTTTTCCATAACAAAATTATTATACGTGTAAATCAAAGTGTGGTTGGCCAAACTTAGCAATGTTAGACAAACTTATTCTAGCCTTTGTTCAATATACTTAAAGAGAGCCTCTCTGGGTCTCGGTGAGAAGCTTCACTCTTGCCAATTTGACCATTATTCATCCATTACGACTATTGGCACGATAACCGCTGGCTCTCGTTAAAGCTTGATATTTTATTTATGACCTTACAATCAATCAATCTTTGTCTCCAATCCAAGAAATCTACAAAAGTTATTGAGTATCAGTCTATGTCTCACAATGGGCTTCATCAGAAGGCTTCCAGTTGCCCAAAGGGCAATGGAGAGGGCTATGCTAGGCCAAAAAAATGTTAATTGGGTTATGTATTACACAAGCCTCCATTTGCACATACAAACTTCCCAATACATGTTACTATATCGTTAGTGAACACAACTTATAACTTCGCCACACGAAAGTTTATAAAAACACTTTAGGTGAGTACACGATGTTGTTCAACGTCGAGGCGAGTATACACAATGCATCAATAACGACGCCAAGTTTGACAGTGTATCGTTGGCCCTATACTGTGTTGAATAAGAATCAATCAGTCAAATTATCTTTATGGGAAACGCACCCTATACGATTTTCACTGTTACAAAAAAAATTAAAGCAACTCTTTATTAACGTATCTTTTATTAACTAAAAAAAATGGAAATAATTAAAAATCCGTAATTATTCTTTTTTTTTACAAGATTTCTGTGATCGTATTTTTAGAGATCATCTATTCGAACCCTTCATTTTGATACTCACTTGACCATGTCATAAAAAAATGCGACTACACTTACCTAATGGCGGTAACCATTCTGTTTTATTTTTCCAAATTAGTTATAGCCTAAGTCACTTTGGCGATCAAGATCAATCTTATAATACCTCATTTGCTTATATCCATCCAGCCGTTTAAGCTACAGGGCGTGACAAACAAATAGATAAACAAATATATAACATTTTCCAAAAACATCGGGTATAAAGTCTACTACTACCATTGCCGATAAATAGTAGACCACCCATATTTCGCCAGTTATTTTTAAGTCCCATGTAATAGGGGGAAAAGGAGAGAGAAGAGGAGCTCGTGACTAAAGTAATAACAGCCTCACGGGTCGATCCATCAGGTTAAGCTACGCTTGCCGGGGTTGGGTCATGGATGGGTGACCATCTTTACATACTGAGACTCCTCCGTGCCTCGGAAAGCACGTTAAGCCGTTGGTCCCGGCTCTCACTCGTGGGTCCTTGACAGTCGTCAGATGCCCGAAAGTCTGACAACCAGTCCCACCAAAGGGTATCGTATTACACAGTAACTGGGTTGTGGAGGTCAGATAGGCAGTCGCTCCATGTAAAATACTAGTATTCAGCTGCATCCGGTTAGACTGGAAGCCGACCCTAAGATAATTCGAAAAAGGCAGATGTAATAGTGGGAAGAGCCTTTTGCCATCAACCGGGCACAAATCAAATCATCGAGCTGATAATGAAAAAATCCAGATAATAACCCCAATAATAATAGTCCTCCCAAGTCCTCCGAGATTAGCCGATTACGCAGGAGTAATTATAGTGCACTAGCGTGTGCGCAAACACAAGTGCACTTTCTGTTCAAAGGAACAGAAAGTGCACCTGTGTTTCCATGTCAGATTGTCGTCTAATTGGACTATGAGAGTAAAGACTCTCATAGTCCAATTAGACGACAATCTGACATGACCGAGGAGAGATCAGGCGCAGGACCAACGACTTTAAGTGCTTGCCGAGCCACGGGTGAGTCACACCGCCACCTTCCAAACTCCGGGTGGCAACTGAGTCATTCCTAATGGGAAAACACTACATAACTTTTTGCCCCCCTTTTTTATGTATCGATCTAACCTGTGAACATCCGAGCCGCGTCAAACGTCAATACCCGTGAACGCCCAGGCTGTTGCCCGCCATTGATATGTTTACTCAATTCAATTCAATTCATTTAATTCAGATAAATTGCAAATTATTACAGACATCCATACAGATATTACAGTTATTACAGTCATCCATACCACCATGTTTTCAAATAGCATAACAAAAATAAGAAAAAAGTACAAAAAATACACACATCAATGGGAGTATTAAATCAGGACCGCACCAAACGTACATGTAGTTTTATCCAATGCTCCATGAAGGAGCAATCCACATCTATCCTCCCTACAATCAGCTGCAGGAGGCTGCCCCGTATGCGGCGCATCAGAGACGCTATTCTTTTGCGATGTATTGCTTGAAAGCCATCCACTTGAGCGTCTGCAAACGTACCTGATGTGCTACAATAGCGTGGCAGCCCCATCAACATCCTAAAAGCGTTATTGTACTGGACACGCAGGGCACTGTAAGCCTTTTGCGTATGCTTTACCCATAGGCTGCACGTATAAAAAGACTGACAGTACGCCTTGAATAAAGCTATTTTTACCTGTGCAGTACAGCGTGCAAACCTACGGATCAGCATATTAGCCCTAACTGACAATGCCCTGCGTTCCCTTTCAATATCCATATCGTCTGTGAGGGCTTCGGTGACCCAGTGGCCCAGGTACTTAAACTGTGAAACTCTTTTGATAGCACTGCCGTCCAATGTGACCTGAGGTACGGTGTCATACCTCTTCGTACCGGACTTGAACACCATCATCTCACTCTTAATGGTATAGCACCACCTGAGCCCATGGGGCCCCGCATAGTACTCACATACCTTTATTAAGCACCTGAGGGCACTGATCGATGGGCTCAGCAGCAACATATCGTCGGAGTAACTTATATTGTTAACAAAAACTCCATCAATCGAGCAACCTACCCAGGTGCTGCTGAGCTCACGGACCAGCCGATCCACGTACAGGTTAAAGAGCTTGGGCGAAGTCAAACCACCCTGTCTTACGCCACACTCCAACCTATACGCATCCGATAGTGATCCCGCCCACCTGACATTGTTACGCTGATTGCCATACCAATATTTAAGGAGCGATATGAATTCGTCAGGAAGGTCAGTCTCACTCGACAACTTCTGCCATACACAACCAGGTCGAACGCCTCCGAAAGGTCCAAAAAACAGGCGTAAACCGGTGTATTCCTGCTGGTGTAATACTGGATAGTGTGCTTCTTTTTTTTTTTTTTGTGGGGTGGGAAATCATCCTATGACTTCTCCCCCTGGGCGGAGCGGGAGGGCGTGTCAGACTCTTACTGACTAAAACCCACCCCTGTTCCTTCCTGCCTTTGAGTGCCCAGGGGCGAGGTAACTCTGTTTCGAATTTATCCTCAACCCCCGGGCAGGCATCGGCCATGACGGGCCCCGTCTCTTGCTGACAACTCTTTGAGGCGCGCGTGGAACACTACGCGCCGTTGACTCTCGGGCCTGGTGCTGATCGGACGGCGAGTTACCCACTACTCGCCGTCCGCAGGCCCGGGTCTACGGTGGCCGGAGATCGTCTCGCGGCGCCGGAAGCCCCCGGCGTCTCCTGAGGCGGCTGCTGCTGAGGGCGTGAGGGCGACTCCGTTGTTGGTGCTCTCTCACGCGTCCCGCCTCCGCCTTCGCGAGCATTACTGCTTCGCAGAAGGAGGAGACGGCTTCCCATTCCCTCTCGCTCCGTACCATGGCCTGAACCAGGGCAGGGCGCGAGAGGTCGCTGCCGCCTATCGCATCCACGAGGACACGGCGTTGCTCCGCCCAAGCGGGGCAGACCTCCACCGTATGCTCCACCGTGTCCTCGGGGCGATCCGTGCAATGGAAACACCCGGGCGTCACCTCCCGCTTGATCCGAAACAGGAACCTCCCGAAACAACCGTGTCCGGTGAGGACCTGCGTCAGGCGGAAGGTGAGGGCGCCGTGAGGTCTCTCCAGCCAAGCCTCAAAGAGGGGCACTACCGCCGCAATGGTGGCGTGCCCAGCGCGGGGTTGTGACAATCGCTGTCTCCATGTCGCCATGAGATCCTGCCGGAGCTCTGTCCGCCGAGCCGCGAGTTGTCGCGGCAGCGGAGTTTCGCCCCGGCGTTTCGCCTCCTCGCGCTCCTCATAGAGGTTCGCGAGGATTTTTGCCTCCAGATCCCATGGCGATAATCCGGCAAGGAGGCTCGCCGCCTCGCAGGAGATCGTACGGTATCCTCGGATCATTCTGATCGCCATGACCCTTTGGGACGAGTTCAGAAAGCGAATAGATCGCTTCCTTAGCGAACGCGCCCACACCGGTGCTCCGTAAAGGGCCATGGACCGCACGATCCCCGCGTAGAGCCTCCGGCAGGAGGCGTTTGGCCCCCCCAGATTGGGCAGGAGCCGCCTCAAAGCAGCCCCGGCCCTGTTCAGTCTGGGAGCCAAACGTCGGAAGTGCTCGACGAAGTTCCACCGGCTGTCGAGGACGAGTCCCAGGTACTTCATCGTCCCCTCGACGCCGATGTGAACCCCTCCTACCGTTATCTGAGAACCCGCCGGTGGCGCATTCCGAGAACCATGAAAACACATGGCCTCGGACTTGTGCAATGCCACCTCGAGTCCCAGTTGCCGGATCCTGTCCACGATTATCGCAACCCCGCGTGTCATTATGTTGGCCGCCGCCTCGTGCGACCACCCCTGCGCCAGGACCAGGGTGTCGTCAGCGTAGCATACTACGCTGACGGCGCTAGGGAGGTCGGCGCGCAGCACCCAGTCGTACCCGATGTTCCACAGAGGCGGCCCAAGGACCGATCCCTGTGGAACACCGCACGACATCTCTCGTCGGTTCCATTCTCCCTGGTGACCGGGGTAGATGACGGCCCTGTCCGTCAAATACGCCTCGACTACGCGACGGAGGTAGGGCGGCACCCGGTGATACCGGAGTGCCTCCACTATGCAACTCCAGGGCAGGGTGTTGAAGGCATTGGCGATGTCCAGAGACACCGCCAAGACGACCCTACCCCGGGCTACTGCATCCCCCGTCGTGAGGGCTCGTACGCGCATGATGGCGTCCACCGTAGAGCGCCCCCTGCGGAAGCCGTACTGGCTCTCCGCCAGATCCGGCCCCACCCGCGTCAGCTGCCCGACGAGGCGGTCTGCAATTACTCTTTCAAAGAGCTTGCCCACCTCGTCGAGCAGCACGATGGGCCGGTATGCGGACGGAGAGTCCGCGGGGCGCCCCGGCTTCTTGATGAGGACCAGCTTCCCCGTCTTCCAACGGAGTGGAAACTGGCCCCTCTCCAAGCATGCGCTTAAGAGCCCTCTGAGTCGAGGCCCGAGAGCCTCCTGCAAAGCCAGGACCAAGGCTTTACCGTGCACGCCATCTGGTCCTGGGGCGGTGCTTTTGGCATTCAGCCTACGCACCGCCGCTCTCAGCTCTACCTCGGTCACTTCGGGAGCATCGTCGTCGTCGTCGGGTTGGTCCGCGTCAGGCACCACAGGAGGAGGCGGAGCCATAGGCGGGGGAGTATGTTCCCCTCGCGAAGGGAACAGAGCGCTCACCACGCCCTCCACGAGCTGCGGCCGGAGACTCTGCGTCAGCGGGGGCGCCCATGGGCGGAGTTTATCCCGCACCACTTTGTATGGGCGCCCCCACGGATCTCTGTTCAGAGTCCCCAGCGACTCCTCGCGGGCCAATTCTTTGGCCCGCTTGATCTCCGCTCGGAGGGCGAATCTCGCAGCTCTGTACCCCTCGTACAGCTCCGCCTCGATGGCTTCCGTATCCGGCGTGCGGTTACGGAGCCGCCTGCGGTACCTGGTGTACCGGCGTCGCGCGGCAATACACGCTTGGCGTAAAGCCGTAAGCGCCGGCGACCACCAGTACATCTGGCGCCGAGCACATCCTGGCTGGACCCGGGGCATTGCCACGTCACAGATCTCGGACATGGCCTCCTGGAACCACACCACCTCGTCGTTGATGTCGGCAGGCCTGTCCGGTGATGACACCCAGGCCTGCACGATCGAGGCTTCCAGGAGTAGCTCCCGGTCCAGCTGCTTCAGCGACCAACGCGGACCACTCGGGGTCTGTCGGACCGGCGCGGTCGAGGTCTGGGCGGAGACGTCAAACCGGATATACCGATGATCGGAATACGTCTCCACCCCCTCCATGACGCGCCAGTCGACGACACGCGGTGACAGAGCGGGGCTGGCGAACGAGATGTCCACCACCGATTCACCCCGCATCCGCACACACGTGGGGACAGAACCCCGGTTCAGGTTGACCAGGCCCGTCTCTAGGGCCCAGTCCTCCGCCATCCTCCCCCGTGTGTCCGTGTACCGGGAACCCCAAGCCAAGTTCTTGGCATTGAAGTCCCCGAGGACGAGCACAGGGAGGGAACGGTACCCGGCGACGACGTCTCTCAACTCCGCGAGGGAGTTGTGGAACTCGACGAGAGTTCGGTTCGGGGAGAAGTACACCCCTACCACTACTATCTCCCCGAACCGTGCTGCTACGCAACCCCGACCCCTCCTGACATCCTCAAGGGTCGGGGTACCGGCGGCGGCCGACGAAATGACGGTCACTGAGCCGTCCAGGTCCTCCACCCAGTCATCCCTGGGCGGGACATAGTACGGCTCAGCGACCACGGCGACGTTAATCGACCACTGCGCCATGCTCTGGAACAACAGGTCCTGAGCAGGGGCGCAGTGGTTGATGTTCGTCTGGAGGAGGCGTAATGGGGCCGTTATTGGCATTCCATTACAGCCTCCTCCTCTCCAGCCCTCCGTGAGGGTCCCGCCACCGCGATGTTGGCGGCGGCGACGACGGCTGTTGGGGCGGCAACGGCGGAAGCGGTGACGGCGGCGGCTGCGGCGGTGACGGTGGCGGCGGTGGCGGTAGAGGGCCTGCCCCTGGCCCTGGTCTTGGTGGGTGGAGCGCAGGTCTTGCTTCCAGCCCGGTGATCGGCCGGCTTGCCGGCAGCCGCACATGCTGTGCAGTGCGGCGCGGCATCGCACGAGCCGGCCTTGTGACCGGGCTGTCCGCAGCGGAAGCAGTTGCTTCCTCGGTCCACCTCCGAGGTGCACTTAGCTGCCACGTGGTCGCCCACATGGCAGCGAAAGCACCTCAGAGGTCTGGGCTCCAGCAGCTTGACCTGCGCAGACACCCAGCCCACCAAGAGCCTTCGGCCCTCCATTTTCCTAGCCGCCGACACGGGGCAGCTCACCGTTACGGTTTGCAGCCCCGTGAGGTCAGGACGGAGAGCGCCCACCATCACCTGCTCGGCAGGGCACTCTCCAGTCCTGGCGACGGCAGCCACCACCTCTGCCTCCGTCACGGAGTCGTCCAGGCCTATGATGCGCATGTCTGCGCTCTTGGTGGGCCTGGACACTCGAGCCTCGTCGACCAGCAACGCCCTGATCTTCGCGGCCAGGGCGTCAGCAGCTGGGCCGATGGAGGCGCCGGGGACCTCTAGCATCCGGGCTCCGGTCTTGGTGACCTTCACCCGGACGCCGTCGGCACACCCCACCTCCTCGAGGCTCACCGCCGCCTTGGTTTTGGCGAGCACGCTGCGGTAGGTCACGCCCTTCTGTACCGCTTCTGGCTGTAGGGTTATGAGTAGTCATAGCCGTAGCCGCGGACTTCGGGGCGCGGAGCCTAGCCGCAGCGGCCCGCTCCTTGCGCCGCTTCCGCCTCTCCCGTCGTTTGGCCGCCCTTTTTGCCTTTTCCGCCTTCTCTTTCTCCCCGGCCACTTGCCATTCGGCAGCCTCGGCCGGAGAAGGTTGGGAAGTCGGGGCAGGCTGTGACGGCCGTCTCGCCGCCTGGGCTGGGCCCTTCGGGGCTTTCGCCGCCCGTGCAGCCGCTCCACCCGGTTTGGGCGGCGCCTTTGACGCCTTCGGCGGGGCCGATCCCGCGGGTCTCAGCACAGACCCGCTGTCGGCCCGTCCCGCCGAACTCTGTTTGGGCGCAGCAGCCGCAGCGGCGGCAAACGAGCCCGGTTGCCGCTGGCCCGAGGCCGGCTGGCTTGCCGCTAGCGGAGGGCGCAGGACGATGCCCTCCAGCACGGTGAACCGTCTGTTAAAGGCAGCCAGCTCCTGCCGCACCAGATCGAGAACCTGGTTCTCCGCGGTGGGCAGGGGCAGGCTTGGCCCGTGCTGGCGCTCATCCCGCGCGTCCTTCTGGGGGCCAGCTCCTCGGAGCTTGACCAGGTCTGCCCGGAGCTTCTGGTTCTCCTTAACCAGAAGCTCCGTAGTGGCGGTCAGGCGGGCGACCTCCGCCCGCAGTTTGGACGTCTCGTCCAATGCAGACGGAGGCCCGCCGAAACTCGCCTCTGCCGCCGCCACTATGGAGGCCGTGGCTTCGGAGGTGGCCCTGTTTCTGGATGTGGGCAGCCTCTTCTGCACCACACCCTTGATGGCGGCCTCCACGACCTCCGCAAGCCTGGCCGCTCGCTCCGAGTTGGAGCTAGCGGCGTCCGGCTCTCCACCCGAGGACCCAGAGGCCGAGGCACAAGACCCCAACGCAGCGGGGTGGCGCGCCTCCTTGGCGAGCCTTGCGGCTCTCCTGCCCGCCTTGGTGGCCTTGCTGGGCCTCCGGATCGCTCCTCCTCCCCTCCGACCGGTGGGGATCTTGGGAGGCGGGGCCATCACCTCTACATCAGAGGACGACTCCCCGCCATCCCCCGACTTGGAGCGCTTTTGGTTCCGGAAGAACCGCGAGCATTCACCCACGACTCCCCCGGAAGCACCCACTTCCCCCTCATTCTCCGGGCTCCCAGAGCCCGGAGCTGCTACCAGTGCTGCGCTGGACTCCGACGCAGCACCACGCTCCACCTTCTTGCCGACTTCCATTAGGCTATCATCATCGCCCGACCGCGGCTTGTCGGGCGTCTTATAGCTAAAGTTGATCATCTCCTCGAATGTAGGAGATGATCTGGAGCCTCCTCGGCTCTTGTTGTCGGGATTGTCCCCGACAAACGGATCCAAGTCGTCGTGTGTAGTCGGAAGATTAAGGCCGCCCCCCCCAGCATACGAACGGGGGCGAAACTGGGAATCATTTACTTTAATCTTTTCTTGCATGGTTTTTCCTTTTAAGGGTGAGGTCACTTTCTCCCCTAACTCTACCTCCCTATCCTCCTCTAACATATCGCTTGAACACATTCACTCTCTCTCATTCATTCACTCATTCACACACTCTGCCCTTATGGGTCCCCCCCCCAGTATCGCCGCCACTCTCAAGGTCGCATCTGATGAACAGATGCGTACCAGAGAGCAGCGACGAAGATTCCCCCTGGTTCCACGCCGCTAGGAGGCTCGAACAACTTGCTCAAGTCTCCCAACGGCGCGGCCCTCTTGTGAGGCGCTAGCATCCGGACATCCCTCCGGTACGTATCCCATAGCCACGCCTCCAAGCTTAGGATTGGGTGGAGGTCGCATCCACTGGCAGTCGACAATGATCGACTGACAATGGACGCGACCCCCGGTGTGTTCCTCTTAGTCGGGCCTCTCCCCTGGAGCCTTCCGGCACAAGTTAGTCACTCATGCCGGAAGTCCCCAGGATCATGGAGACCCATAAGCCCCACCACGACGGCAACGTGGAAACACTCGGTGGGGTGGATAGTGTGCTTGAGACTCAATATAGCTGTTTCAGTAGACACTCTCTGTGTGTGTCGTGTCTGTCTGTTTGTTTCGTTACTACTCTGCTCACAAAAAATGGTTTGATGACGTTTCTATTAGCGCAAGGCACTTAATATAATTTTATTTGGATTGTTTAATAATTAGACCTTAACATAAAATGTAAATTAAAACGTGAATTCAGTACTTTTCGTCGCAAAAATCATGGCCCAACTGTATATTTAAAACAACGCTTACATTGCAAGGCAACCTCACAATACTCCTTAACTTAACGCCTACTTACTCCGTTAATTATAATAACTGTACAACTTGAAGTGCCAACTTAGAAGCGCAGGATTGTTCCCAGGCGACTGACAAGTTGCGACAACTTGCAACAGCTCGCTAACTAAGTGAATTGTGTTGCTAGCCGGAGTCGCGTCGTGTGCAACAAACAATGTATCAATAACTTAAGTACGAGAGGCTGTAGCCAGCCTTATTATACCTAACCAACTTGCGAGTTTATGAGATTAGTTTTAAGTTATTATGTTTGTGGGGTGAATGGGAATGTTACATTCACCATAGCTACAACCTGGGAGTCTTTAAGTCAAGAGTGAATGGGTTGTTTTTAGGCAAGTGTGCTCACATCATCGCTCACGATCAGCGGTCTGAGACAAAATACTTTTCTGTTAGCGTTAACGAGGCTAACGCTTAGTATAAAATGTATGCAATGACATTACCTGGACGTGAGTCACGTGACAATTCCCTCCGCAGGTAATGGCATTGCCATACATTTTGTACTTATTTTTAGTGTGAACGCTAGCAGAAAAGCATTTTGTCTCAGGTGAGATATAGGTCAAACGCGAGGCTATCAACGATATTAATACACATACGTACGATATTAATATTTATGTGACTATAAGATTTTCTTGCATCGTTTACATAATATAAGGCTTGTTTGCAAGTAAATCTAGGAGTTATTCCTATCAAATTTTAAAAAAAAACCTTTTTGTTTGATGATTCTCTGCAATAATTGTCAGAGGCATCAAAATTTCACCAGTTTTTATAATCCAGGTCACAAAATCACATTACATCCTGACAATACCGCACAGCAGTCCTGCATTCGATCACACACACACACACACACATACATACACACAGTTTAAGTCCCACGTACAAAGATCAAGTTTTTTTTTGTGGGCGTGGGATATCATCCTATGACTTCTCCCGCTCTGGGTGGAGCGGGAGGGAGTGTTAGACTCTTACTGACTAAAACCTACCTCTGTTCCTTCCTTGCCTTTAGCGTAACTCTGTTACGAATTTATCCGCGACCCCTTGGAATGCAGGCATCAGCCATGATGGGCCCCGTCAGTGGTAGCTGACATACATTTCTTTGAGGAAGAAGAAAAATCATAATATAATTTTCCACCTCTGCTCCCTCCATAGGTCTGCACCTGATTTTTCTGCTTATATAGTTCGGCGCAGCGATGCCGACGGCGCTTAGTATCAGTAGCGAAGCTTCACTGTTATACAGGTGTATCACAGTTATATCGGGTGTGTATCACTTTAGGTATACAGCGTGTCTCTCATCTTTTCTGTTCCAGTCACACAGCATCCGGGATATAATCTGTCCTTCAAACACATGTGTTTCATAGGTTAAGTCTGGAGTTTGAACTTGGTTCCGAATGTCCGATTTAAAACACGGAACGGATATAGGATCACTCGTGTGTCTGTCTGCCCGTCTGTCACAGCCGACTTGCTCCGAATTTACTGGAATGATTGAATTTAAATATACACATGAATATCTGTGGCCCAAACATGGACGGGTAACGTAAGTAAATGAATTTGGAATGGGTCACTCTTAGGGAGAAAAATGGGAAAATTAAAAATTAAAGACGTGTATTTTTATAAGTGTGCTACGCTAGTATTATAATTATTATCTGTGACTGTACTCTCACAGAGAGGAGGCATGTACCCCAGCACTGGGGACATTAAAAGGCTGATGATGATGATGATGATTTAACTGTAGGTACTGAAAAAACTAATTAACAAAAACAGTTGAGCTATTGTGAAAATAACTAAACTTTGATAACTCACAAGCAAAGTTGGTTTAAATGCAAGACAACTGCTTCAGTTACACCGTGTAAAACGAGTTTTGTTATTTGAGTCATGCTATTGTTTACAAAACTTTAAGTTATTGCTTATCAATTACTATTTAGGTTGGTATTAACTCAACTGGAGCAAGTTAATATTAAACAAACTCTTGTTAATTATTTACACGACAGTTTGTTTTACGGGCAACCAATTTTATAAACCAATGTTTATGTTAATAGCAGTCTTTTACGATTTTAATTATAGCGATACAGCTTTGTAGTTAAGAGCTGTACTTGAAGTTATTACATATCTAAAATATTTTGTTATTACAAACAAATTCTACAATGCTGAATTTAACAAATATCGGACAGTCATTTATTCAAAATTTTGTTGCGTGCAACGAAACGTTTTTGTGTTCTGTGACTCTTCCTTCCGCGTTCCGCACTTCCTGTCACTGGCCACACTGAGCAACACTGAGTATTACATGTCCTGCCGATTTTGTTTAAAAATTAATCTAATTCAATCTTGCTACTTTGTTTTATATTTTTTATTTCTTGGCTTGGATCTTGCATGGGGGCATACATTTTGTTTTACCCCCTTTTCGATTTATGTATTTGTTAGGCGATACTGTAAAAAAATACGCAAAAGTTATGGAGCCACCGGAGGAGACAGCTGCGAAGTTAACTATCGCCGACTATCTTAAGTCATGGGGCCTTGCGATATATATTGAGAAGTTTATAGGTGAGTACGTTTTGAAATAATAATACCAACAGCAATCGGTAAGAAACCTGATAGGATTAGGTTATAAACCTACTTACATTTGAATCCGTTAGAAGTAGGTATATATGTACGCATCAAAATCCCAAATTCTATTTTATTAGACGTACTCTCCCAATGTAAAAATATGTACGCAAGTATATTGTATAATTCGCAACCAGCGTTCATGTATGACCGGATGTACGAGTATGAACGTAAACTGTAATGTCTGCCTATCCACATGGCCATGTGAAGGCGTAAGTTTATGTATGTATTTGATCAGTGGGTCGTCTTAGGGACGGATTTTAGGTTATTATTATAATTAAGTATACCTAATCTATTATTTTCAGAACACTTCATTGATCTGGAAACACTTCAGATGTTATCAGATGCTGACCTCAGAGACTTAGTGCCTGTAATAGGACACCGTGCAAAACTCTCCACACAAATTAAATTATTAAATAAAATAATGTCAAATGCCTTTACAACAACACCATTAAATCAAGTAAGTCTGATTTTGATTACCTCCCTAAGAGTCAAAGACCCTTCATGGTCTCAGCCCATAAGTTAGCTACAGTGACTAAATTATCGGTAGTTTCCATTACTTCAATAGCTTTTTATTTAAAATATTTCTTTGATATAATTGTTACATTCTTAGTAATTACCTAGTCAAATAACTATTCATGAAAGCACTTTACTTTATCTTTTGTATGGTGATCAACAGATTTATTTATTAATTAAAAATTAAATAAATCTTAGTTAAGGTTAAGGTATCTGCCTTTTGCCTATTTATTTTACTGCTTTTATTATGCCAACTTCCGAAAGAAAAGTTATTATACACTTTTTTTTTGTGTTTGTTTAGAAGTTGATTACATTTTTTTCAAAAGAGTTTTTTAATCAGTGTGAAATGGGTTGCTGGTGAGATAAATAGAAGTGATGAAGATTATTTCCACATAATGGGTGCAGATATTTAATAGTCTAAAATAACTTAACCAAATATATTTTAATAATACTTTTAATTGGTAGACCAAAATTTATAAGCTTATTGTTTTCTTTGCAGGAATTGTATAAAATCCTAAATTCAAGTAATGAAGGCAAAGGACTTTTGCTGCAATATGAAAAACAAGCACTGTTGAATAATGCAGCTCGAAGAAGGCTGTGCCACATAATAATAGACAATGAGTTAAAGAAAGACTCTGAAAAAAAAATTTTAAGCTCCAGGTTTTACCAACTGGCTTATGAAATTAGTAAAATATTTAAGCAAGAGAGTTCTTCAGTGTATTTTATACCATTTGCCAGCTTCAGTCCATTACAAAAAGTTTCTGCTAAAGGTAAGCGCGTCGCGCACTCGCTACGCTACCTCAGCGTACTCATGTACCCCAGCAGACGTTCATCGAACGCCTACGTTGGAAAAACGCTAGTGTGAAGGGGCTCTTATTGTCAAAATGGGTTGTGATTCAAATTTGTCGATTGTACCTACATTGTTGCCCACAGTTGATTTTGGTTATCATGTCAATTGTTTTCAAGTAGAATATCCAGAAGTCAAAGAAACAAAGTAATGTGTTTCATGATCATAATATTATCACATGTACCTAATCACATTATTGCTCGTAATGGTCAACTATACATATTATGTATCACGGAGATTTCAATTGTAATTTAATAAACACAACTTTTTCTTCAATATTTCTAATATGTAGTTTTAATTATTACTCTTCTAGTTTGTAAACTTAATTAATTGTATAGACAGTTTTATCAGAATTTATTCATGTCACCAATCTTTTAGATCGAGTATGAATATCATCGGTGTCACCAGTAAATAAACAAAACTGTTTATATAATTATTTTGATTACTACTAGTGACCCCTGAACGTCCTCTATTAAGGTGGAAGCGCCAGGGTAGCCCGCGAAATTCAAATATTTTTGGTGTGGTGTTACGGTCGCGAATCGTATGTTGAACAAAATACGATTCGCGACTGTAACGTATTTTGTTCAACATACAGCTTCACACTGACAGGCAAATTGCACATAACAGTAAGGTTACAAGTAACAAAGTAAAAAAAAAAACAACAAAATACTTCATGTTATTAATAACATAAACATCATGTTGCAAATAACAAAATAAATCATGTTAATAATAACAAATTACATCGTGTTATTAATAACAAAATACATTATGTTACAAATAACAAAATAAATCATGTTGTAAATAACATCTCAGTGATGTTGCGCTTTTATAAATAACTAGCTGTGCCCGCGACTTCGTTCGCGTGGTTGTCGAGAACAAAACAACGTCGTTTAGATAAGAGTATATCACCTTTTTGATGATTTAGATAAGAGTCCTGACTTTGGTATAGTTGATTACGTTAATGCTTCTCTATATACTATGTTAGCGGTGGAATTACCCGGAGCATATACAAAAAGGTTGTTTGGGTTGCTAACACGTGATAGAGAAACATAGAGTTGGCCGTGTGAAAAACAATCAAAAGTAAGGTCTACACCCGCAACGGATAACGTCTGGCCTTGGGCTTTATTAATAGTCATAGCGTAACAGAGGCTTACAGGAAATTGCACACGTTTGAAAGTAAACGGAAAATTATTGGGGATAATGGGTATCCTGGGAATGAAAACAACATCACCGGAGCCGCAACCTGTTAAGATTTCGGATTCGATGACATTTCGTTGGAGATTTGTTACTCTCAACCGAGTTCCATTGCATAGTTTTGGTGGGCTTAAATTTCTGAGTAGAATGATTGGTACTCCGACTTTTAAATAAATTTTGTGTGCTGGAAGACCTGGTGTATTTAGAGAGTCTAAAAACTCTACTGGATAGTGGGTGGCATCTCCTTCTTCTAAAACCGTGTTAATAGATAAATATTCCCTACTTTCTCCAGAAACATGTACCAATATTTGAGAATTTATTGCTGCTGCTTGGTCGTTGCGAGGTGCCAAAATAGCTCGTTGGCATAGCCAAGCAGCGTCATGGTTCGAGATCTCTGATGGATCTCCGTATACAGAGGAAATGAGTTCCTGCTGTGAGGCAACAGAAGAACACAGGCTTTCGACTAAAGTTACTTTACCTCCTTCTTGAGTCGGGTATGTGCCGTTACCAATTTGAAGTAGTACATTTGAGAAAACCTGCGCGTTTGCGTCACCTCCCAAATATGCTCGCATATTAAAGCTCAAATTAGTTAATATGACACTACGCCATAAAATAGAGCTCTTTAAACAGGCACCTATTTCATCGGCCCTCGTTCCTCTGGGTATTATAGGGAGTGTCTGCCTGAAGTCTCCACAGAATAGCACCGTTAAGCCTCCCATCGGTCGGTCATTTTGTCTTATATCTCGCAACGTTCTATCTACAGCTTCCACAGCTTTACGATTTGCCATCGTACACTCGTCCCAAACGATAAGGGCGCAATCGCGTAAAACCCTTGCTTTATCACTATTGCGAGACACGTTGCAAACAGGGTTTTCTGTGCGGTCCAAGTCGATTGGTATTTTAAATGTTGTATGTGCAGTTTTTCCTCCTGGTAATAAAGTGGCAGCTATTCCTGAGGAAGCGACGGCAAGGGCAATTTTGTTTTGGCTCCTTATTTGAGCCAAGATAACTTTAGTGAGGAAAGTTTTACCTGTTCCACCAGGTGCATCTAAAAACAGCATTTCTCCTAATGAATGTTCTACACTACAGCATACTCTATCAAAGATTTGACGTTGTTCTGACGTCAAATTTGAACAGCCATTTCGCAATATTTCTGCTAACTCTTCGGGGTTGTAATTTATTTCAGATGTATACTCCCTATTAATTCGTTCCCCACCAACTGTCGGTGTCGGCAAGCCGTATTGACTGAGGGGGTTCCCTCCTATACTTGTAACTATATCTTGTATAGCCAGCAAAGCCCTATTATGGCAGCTTTCACGTACTTGGTCAGAAGTTTCACTATTTATATTTTGCTGTCTCAAAAAATCTTCGGCAAACGCGTCTTTATATTTTTGCCACAACTGCCCAGCGTCCGATAGGCCACAAAATGTCAACAAAATGGCAAATAAATGGCGCAAACGATGTGGACTATCACTGACGCATGCTTCGGCTAAAGCATCATCCCAATGCTGATCGCCATCTAATAAATGCCGTGCGCGGCAAGCAGCTTGAAATGTGGGATATTCTATATCGTCCACTTTGCGGAGCTCAGCAAAAGAAGTAGGTCCTCGCACTGTGTGAAGAAGAAGGCGTAAATAATAACACTCTGCATTATTTGGGTGCACCGTGTATACTCTTCCAATCACGTGTTCTTTAAAAATGCCGGACTCGCCTTCTACAGCAGTTCCACGTCTCCTGCGGTTAAAAACACCTTGCTGCTTGTTATAAGTATAATAATGTGGCACTTCATTGTACAACAGAGACTTAGCGAAATTGTCTCTTTCGCAAAGGCGAAAGAATGCGAGCAAGGTGGTTTGTCTTGGGTTGTTCATTCTTTCTGCCACATTTTCTGGCTGAAAGTAAACTCGCTGCCCGCCTTCCAGGTGCACGTCAAGATGGATGACTGGCGGATACCTTTCATGAATAGGGAAACTCAAAATGCGCCAAACTGCCTCCGAAGAGCTTATGTATCGGCCAGATTGATACCTTGTCACTTCATCAAATTGGTTGTTATTTCTTAGTGCTATCATGGCTTGATCACTACCTTTATTAACATATTTACATATATATTTTATAGATTCGACGCTATTACAAATTTCAACATTAATGTGTGCTTGAAAAGCGTTTGACAAAACTGGAGAATACGGTACCACCCAACTATTATTTAGAATTATTTCTTGTCCACGGAATCTGACAGTAGCTGTGAAACCACCTTGTGACGGTGATCTTCGCCGGTATTGCGGATACCCATTTTCCCCAGCCATAGTTAGTTCTTTCAGTGCTCTGGGGTATTTTTTTGAGCATTGACCATCTTTCATGCACGGTGATTCCCTGTTTAAGAGGCCACATGGCCCGTGAACCATATGTGTTTTTACTATGTCATGCAAAATCGGATCTGCATTATAGTCCGGAAATTCTGCACTTATGACACTGTCTATAGCATCGGGACGAATTTTTTCTTCCAGCCACAGAAGAATGTGCGCGTGGGGTAAACCACGCTTTTGCCACTCGACGCTATACATAAAACAAAGAGTTGAACCGAAAACTTTCTCCTTTGTAAGTAGATTAATCAAGACTTTGAGTTTTAAATGAAAAATCCTAGCAATAATGTCATGTCTGTCGTATGACGCCTGTCCTGTGAGAAGTGCCTGGCAAATCTCCGTCCACTTTGGATTTGTTGTAAATGTTATAAAAAGGTCCGGCCGGCCGTATTTACGGACGTAACAAAAAGCATCTTGCGTTCGTTCGTGCATATACCGCGGACCGCCTGTGAAACTGGATGGCAAAATAACCAATCGACCCAAGTTTTCGACGTTATTATCTGATTGCATGGCGTCCCGCAAGTGCACGTATTCTTCAGCGCGTAACCGTCGCTGGTTAGTGCGAATATACACTAAACGTTCAGTTTCTATTTTTGCGTACATGTCCACAATAAATTGGCTGAACAAACCACGAAATCGTTGCAAATATACGAAACTGTTTTGCCTTATTTGTAAAAGGTAGGAATAGTATTGTTGAGCAGATATTTTTTTTTGATAATTAGTGACTCTCGTAGTAGGGTTCACTTGGTACAGCCCAAAATTGTACCCATCTTCACCATGACAATAAATTAGTGGATATTGCAGGGCGTCGTCTCGGTGGGTTTCCAAAATGCGTTGAAGGCGATCGTCGCGTGTACGCAACACGATATCACGTCTCTCACACTCCTGGTCGACTAAAACAACTGCAACTTCATCTGCGACGGGTGCATTGTGTCTTCCACGGTGTTCACCCACAGGACGTCTATCGGCACTTATAACAATTTTGAAATCATTGCTGCCTTGTGGAATTGACTCCAATGCAGCTTTGAATTCACGAACGTACTGGTTAACGTGATGCAGCAATTCTTGAAGTTGACCCAAAAGCTCAGCATTGAGCTGGGGAAAATTGTGATTTCTAACATTGAGCTGTTGCGTGTAATCGGATACAAAATAAATTTGGAGAAATTTGGGTTCATTTTCTGGCAGCAAAGATCCAATAAGGTGATAAACTTGACCTTGTACTTTGAAGGTTGGCATGAACGGTCCTTCCGTTATTTGTTTTGCCCCAAAGGAAGTCATTTGGAAAGCACTGTTATATAAACGAATATTATCCAAAAAACGGTTCGACTGGGGATGATCGCCATTCAGGAGACTTTTAAGTAAGTGTGGTGGATCTTGGAAATTTGGAAGAACAATTTTTCCATTTGAGCAGCACATTCCATCTGTCTCTTTCCTCCATTTCAAAGCATGACAAAAATTACAAATTTCTCTCATGTCACCCACGAAAGTAAAGCCAGCATAATTAATTCTAGACGAATATGTGAACCCTGATTTTTCCCTATTGTCCCAAGGTAATAAAATATTTGCATCGTCATTTTCCATGGACTCATCAGCTCCGCTATTTGTTTCTCTATTCATATGGTATCGAGCTCGTTCTATTTCTAGGCGAGATTGACGTTGTTCTGCTGTTTCTGCTCGTCTTAGTTCATCTATTCTTTCCCTTTCAGATGCAAGATAACTTTCATTGTTTCTTTGTACACCTACATAGTTATGTCTAGCTATTTGTAATCGTTCTTCTCTTTGGGAGAGAGATTCAGACTCGCGCGAGAGAGCGTGTCGCTCTCGGTCAGATGACAGACGTGCTTGGCGTTCCTCGATACTCTCTTGAGAACGCAAAGTCGCGGTCCGAGTTCTTTGCGAACTTAAGCGCGACTCCCTTTCTGTGAAAGTCTCTGACTCGCGTGAGAGAGACTGGCGCTCCCGATCAGCAGACAGCCGAACTTCGCGTTCCTGGATATTCTCTTGAGAACGCAAAGTCGCGGTCCGAGTTCTTTGCGAACTTAAGCGCGACTCCCTTTCTGTGAAAGTCTCTGACTCGCGTGAGAGAGACTGGCGCTCCCGATCAGCAGACAGCCGAACTTCGCGTTCCTGGATATTCTCTTGAGAACGCAAAGTCGCGGTCCGAGTTCTTTGCGAACTTAAGCGCGACTCCCTTTCTGTGAATGTCTCTGACTCACGTGAGAGAGAGTGGCGCTCCCGATCAGCAGACAGCCGGTCTTCGCGTTCCTGGATACTCTCTTGAGACCGCAAAGTCGCGGTCCGTGTTCTTTGTGAACTTAAACGTGACTCCCTTTCGGTGAACGTTTCCGATTCACGTGAAAGAGCGATGTGCTCTCGGTTAGCAGATAACCGTGCTTCACGATCTTCTTCCGATTCCTGAGACCTACAAAGTCTCATCCTTTTCGCATTTCGGCTACGCAGCGAAAGGTTAGTTTTTTTTCTTTGAGGCATTTTCAAGGAAAATTAAAGCAATAAACAAAACTAACAACACTTATGACTGAATAGCCTACAAACTTAAAAGATCGGTGCGTCGAACAGTCTAGTGTGACAACGTATCGTCTGTTCGTGGTCGTGACTCAACGAATTGGCAACACTAACTTACTGTATAACGATTGGCACTATTGGATTCAAACTACGAAGTAAATCAAATACAATCTTTACTTCGTACTTCAAACCAATGACCAAAGTTGACCAAACGAAACCAATAAGATAAGCAAATACTTTTTTTTCGACCAATTTAGAAAATCGATAAACCAAGCAACCAAAGAACTTTTACGACACACGCAAGAACTTTTAAGACACCTAACGAAACCCAATTTGCCTAGTAAACACGGTGGACGTCATCCTCGCGCGGAAAATCTTAACACCGCGATTCAGAAAATGACGTCATTTGCACAACGCCATCTATCGGATTTAGATTTCAACTATCAACATTAGTTCTATTTTTAGTCTTAAGATGTCGTTGCAAGTACTATACTTAATTGCGTAACGTAATATTTTACTTCTTGAACTCACTAAATTAATCATATCTTTTGATAGAGTGAACCGATTTCGATGAAACAAAAACTAAGTTAATCCTCAAGTTGCGTATAATTTTTGTATATAAACATTGTCAGCATTGAATTCGTAGATTTTACGTGATGTGCGCACAAACAAACAGACAAACAGACAAACAGACAAACAGACAAAAATTTCAAAAATGATGGAAATGGGTTCTGTTACTTATCTTTTCACACGCTGGCTATTTTTTGTTTCAATTTCTTCAATGTACAAAAATGACTTTTCTATAGATTTATTATATGTATAGATTGGTTAGTAATTACTGAAGAAGTTAAGTTAACTATAAGTAAATAGTGTCTGATAGCAACAAAACCATTCAATCAAATAGCTACAAAACCTTCTGACAAAATTATCAAAATGTTTTACAGTTAATAACAAAAGATTTAACCTATCGGGTACAAAATCATTTTACTGATAACAACATTCAAGAAACTTAAATGTTACGAAACGGTTTTGTAAAATGCTACATAATGTGGTAAGTTAATGTTTAACAAAATAGTTTTGTTATACTGTAACATAACCGGGTTTGACTACCAATAGCAGTAGTTATGTTGTCACTATTTTTAGGTAACTAGTAATCTAACTTTTTGTTATAAATTACTTAAAAGTTTTTTCAGTATACCGTGCGACATATCAAATGAAAAGGCATTGTGAGGGTTTCAAATGCATTTTTGTTTTATAATTTTTAACTTATTTAAGAAAATAGATTAGAAATATGATAGGTATGTGAAAGTACCTACAGTCCATACATTTTTTTGGGCTG
This sequence comes from Polia nebulosa, assembly GCA_951329385.1. Lineage (NCBI taxonomy): Eukaryota > Metazoa > Arthropoda > Insecta > Lepidoptera > Noctuidae > Polia > Polia nebulosa. The sequence continues at coordinate 22,056,167 of OX589613.1, read as the reverse complement.
TTCCTGTTCTTATAGCCATCCATATTTCTCTAACAGCAGGTGCATAAACTAAGAAGCTTTGTAACAAGGCAGTGTTAAAGCCTTGTTTATTTTTATGACCTCTCTTCCGAATTACGTTCTTGCCTACCTTTTTTAATTTAAAATTCAAATACTACTTGCCTTATCTGTCTAGCCCCTGTTTTTATTTTAAAAATGAGTTGAATTTCAGCTGCCGAGCTAGAATAAGCTCCCCCTTATCAGTGTCACTTTCCGACTCTTCAGCAAATGTCAGTTACCAGTTTCTAAGAGTTACTAGAACAGTGAAGTACAGCTTTTATAACTAGATTGATTCAGGCATGTCTCCTGACAATAATACAATTTGGATATGTACTTAGTCACAGCGTATGGTGTACGTACGATTAATTAAGTGCTACATATAATCTAGCCTTCTGTGAATATTAAAATAAGGTCTTAACTCGTCGTGTGTTAATCTTCACTCCTATTCTTCCTCATCGTGTCACTCTTCCGTCCTTCCGCAACGTGACAAACTTATCTTTTAAATCACAGAACCCCCGTAGTAAAAACCCCGCAGTTTCTCCAAAAGTACCAGGGAATAAGTGCTAGCAGCTAAATTATTAGCCTCTTTCTAAAGATCAATTAGGCAGATATTTAAGAAACAAACTTTTACTCTATATTATACCCTACCACTGTCACTTTTTACTCCCATAATCTCACATAAAATCCCCACAATTTTCCCAAAAGTACCAGGGCACCATAACTGCTAGTAGCTAAACTAATACATTCGGTACACATCATATTACGCCGTCGGCCACATAATATATGGACATGCTCATATTTGCATAGCCCGACGTCCGGAATTTGAGCACGTTATTAGGGGACAGTAGTTTTGTGTGTTAAGTGCTTTCTCTTTATAAGTCTTGTGTTTGGACATTGTTGTTCCGTATTTTGTGTTGTGTATAGTTCCTGTTTTGTATCATTTATTTGTTGTATTGTTTTATTTAAGAGCGGCCAAACCGTCATACTGTTCGTAAAAACGCTAGTACGTGATTATGTAAATCTATGTTTGATTTTTATGAAATAATAGGTACGAGTGTCTGTGCATTATCTAGTTTTCTATAAAAACAAAAAATAAAAATGTGAAAAATACATTCAAAAATCAGCTGTTTTGCACAAATTTTACCTGAATTTTGGCCGACATAATGTACTAACAAATTGTAAAAGTAAAGAAAACATCTAGATAGAAACCTTGCACATGTAATGGAGATTCTAAATGACAAATATTTATTTCACAAACTTGTAAGGCTTATTCTAAAACACGTATTTCCTGGACCAAGTTTTATAAAATTTTCGAACACAATTTTTTTAAATTTTGTTATTATGTAGATATGTACCTAGATGTACCTACCAACTATCTAACAAATTATCGCTATCGCGTATTTATGTAGTTAAGTAGATAAGTACCTATGTCGAGGGAAATAACAAGTTTTTCGATAATGCTCGCGTTGACGATAGACAAACCGGGGAGGGCGCTCTTAATGCTAACATCTATAGTAGATGTGTGTAACTTTGTTATTTGGCGTGATATCACCTCGTTGGTCCAATTTAATTGGTTGCAAGCTGCATACCTGCCGGAACAAGGCTTGATTCCCAGGCCAAGCAAGCCCGCCTCACTGTTGCAAGCTGCATGACTGAGTGACTAAAGCTTGACTCGCAGACCAGGCAAGCCCGCCTCACTGTTGCAAGCTGCATGACTGCGACCAAGGCTTGAGTCCCAGACCAAGCAAGCTCGCCTCACTATTGCAAGCTGCATGACTCGACCAAGGCTTGATTCAGACTAGGCAAACCCACCTCACTGTTCCTAACCACTGCAACTCTTCAAAGCTAGAATCAATAGAAGTGACCATCAAGAAAGCAAGTTAATGAAGCTTGATGAATTTCGAGTGGACGTTCAGGATCTAGATCAGGCAAAGAGATATTGTGATTTTTCCATTAGCAATTCCTGTGTAGCCCAGAGGCTGGATAAGAGACCGGCTGATTGAGGCTTAACCCCTATAACATTTTTTTATTTAAAAAAAACGTTGCCCCTTTCTAGGAATTTCTCTTGTATCGTATTGGGTGTGTTTACAAACATACACAAATAGCCAGATCTGGAACAATTATCATGTAGACCCTACAAAACTTTGTTCCACACGGAAATCAATCCCGTGACACGCAGCGCAGCAGCCAATCGCTCAACCACCAACTAAAAGATAACAGTTGAAATGAGAGTAATACTATACACAAATAGTTCCTCTTCGGAGAAAATTAGATTTTTTATTTTGTATTTATTTAACATTTAATTTACCATAGACATATTTAATAAACAGACAACAAGAAGGAAACAGAAAAATAGGTACAAAGGTAATGTACGTAGTAGCAGAGCTTATCGTGAACAGCTCGCCCTGGGAAAGTACTACCACTAGTTCTATTTCTACTGATACAGAGGGTAACCAACGGCACCCTATTACTAAGACTCCACTGTCCATCTGTCTGTCAGCGGGCTGCGGGCAGCGTCTGGCAGACGCTATTTTTTTCTTTTTTTTGTTCTATCGGCAACAGAAATACACATTCACTGAAAATTTCAATTTAGGATCATGAAACACAGCCCAAAAAAACACGTTTCTAAAAATGTGTTTTTTTTTTCAGTATGGTACGGAACCCTTCGTATGTGAGTCCGACTCGCCCTTGGCTGACTTTTTCAAAACTTATTTCGCCAGTAATTTTTTTCCTTAGTTAAAAAACTCAACTTTCAACGAGTAAAAAACACTTTGAACTACAAAAGACTTTGTTAACTAAATGTTTTACTTTAAACAATCGTGTTTTTAGGGTTCTATACCTGAAGGGTCCAAATGGAGCCCAATTGCTGTCACTCACATGTCCGTCGGTTCTATCCGTCGCCTGTCACACAGGTTGGAGCTAGTCTTCAAATTGTCACAGTATAAGTATTTCATCTTGTTGACCCAAAGCAATACAAATAGTCAAAAAATCATTTGGTACGGAACCCTAAATGTGCGAAGTCCGACACGCACTGGACCGGTTTTTTTTTTAACTACTCATTAATATTGTGATAAAATAACTTCATAAAGTGGTTTAAAAAAAATATTAAATTGCTTATTTCTAAAGAAATCTCTTCAAGAATACCTGCGAAAGGAGAGATGGTAAAAATATAATACCAGCTTATATATACACATCATAAATTCATTGTAACAATAACAACACGTAAATAAATTGCCCTTTAACACACATCCAGCAAAAAACAAAGTACCTGCCCCTAATGTTTGCCAGAGTGGAAAAAAATACTTTTACCTGTAACGTAAGAAGTCTAAACGTATTAGCAACAGTTTGTCTGCGTCTCTTTGTCACTTTTTGTTATCATTAACGTGAAACATACTCAGTTATCGCGTTCCTCATTGTGCAAAGAAATGGTTGAGGTTTTGTGCTGCTAGGAGGTTGCTTTTTTTCGTGAAATATGTCTTGATATAGAGTACCACATATTTCTAGAAATGTGGTAAGGTTTGTATTTTGTGTCTAATTTGAGTTAATTATGAAAGGGATAAATAGAAAAACAACGTTTTAATTAGTTTCTATAATACCGGTATCATGGCTCATTAAATAGCTTACTTTTATAGTCTTAAGGATCTACAATTATTTGCGAGACTTCTAAATCAAAGAAAAATTAGAGAACAGTATTGAGACTTAGACTTAACAAAAAAAAATGCTTTCATAACACAACTAAATCATCATTAAGTATAATACTTTGTTCAAACTGGGTATCTAATCTAAAACCACTAACCATCGACCACCAACCACCAACCACCAACCACCACCAACCAGACCATCAACTATATTACTAGCAGGCATAATATATTTTATCTGTCCACACAATCCACAATTTGTCCATAACATTTTATCAAAGGTGACCACATTTTCCCTATCAATTCATTCAAACCATTTCATATCCTAAAAACACATGTTATCAATGTTATCCCCAAAAATATATCAATCCTAATAGCGAGGCTTTTGTTCCACCGCGTCCGCTTGCGATAAAATATCGCTGCGCTGCGTAATTTAAATGTCGTTCAATATTTTATGAGTGACGTATCAACTAGTTTACGAGTGATCGCCCTTGTTGCCGCAAATCTCTCGCGGGTTATAGCAAGGGGTGGAGTCTCAGGTTAAGCGGGCTGTTTTTGAGTTATAGTTTGATAAATAGACTGAGTGCTGGTCGAGGATTGTACGAGACAAGTTTTTGTCAGCGCGGCTTCGCCCACGTGCAATTGGTACTTTCCCATTATGAATGCCTATGTGCTATTCCAGAATATAACCAATCTAACTCTATGCCAATTTCATCCAGACCCGTTCAGACGTTCTGGCTTATTGAGTAACAAAAATTGATACAATGATCTATACAAACATTCGACTTATAATATTAAAGTAAGGTAAGTATATATTCTGTGGTGGCAACCGCATATCTACTGGAAGAAGCAGCGTTGGAAGGTCTTCCTCAAGGTGAACCGATGACCTAATGAAGGACGCGGGAATCCGCTATATGTAAGAAGCACAGAATCAGTCGATGTGGAGACGCTTGTCGGTCTATTAATATCCAGCAGTGGACGGCTTCAACAGAAATGATAATGATGAGACAGGCTGATGGTCCATCAATCCGGAAGTTACCATATTAGAAGGATTGCCATTGCATTGTCGAACTTAGGGTCATAATAAAATATCTCAAGAATCTGTTGTATTAACACATTGGTTTTCATAGTGGGTCAAAATCGCCAGCACTTGCAGGAACCAATGGTTCACATGTTAAAGCGTTGATAAGTGTCGTGTGACTTTTCGCAGATAATGTCATTGCCATACATTTTGTACTAATCGTTAGCGTAAAAGATAGTAGAAAAGTAATATGGCTAAGGGGGCTTCACTTGGATGGCTTTATGGGTCGTGGTGGGTCAAACTGACCAGCACTTAGCAGACGCACCGGGATTATGGAGGTTACTTAAGTTTAAACAGCCGGCTGTCAGTTAACGCATTAAATTTTACATTGTGCCGTGGGGCCGGGTACTTCTCATAATAACACGGTAGGTACATGGAGGAAATCCCACACGAATAAAACTTTTTGGGAACACATTCGTTGTGCTTACGGCTAAGGAGTGCTGGATTCTGTGTTTCCTGATAGCTACAACCCCCAGGTTCTTCAAGTTCTTTCAGTCAAGAATGAATAGGTTACTTCTAAGTAAGCGTGCTCCATTGTCGACCACATCATCACTTACTATCATATGAGATTGTGATCAAGCGCGTGCCTATCAATGATAAAAAACAATGCATCACAATGTATCTCCTATCTCTATCTCTCTCACTCCCACCGCACCCCGCACTACACGCGTCTCGTTTCCGCGCTGTCATACCGTATTCATGGGATTTAGAAATGCAGCATTATGCGGCTACATGTACGTATGTAGGTACCTATGCTACGTTGTTTATACGCACTCAAACTGATGTAGTGCCATAACAACAGATAAACGTGTTGTTTTCACCTGCTACAGACACTCGAAGAAAACAACAGTAAATTGGGGTTCCTTAAAAATCCCAGAGCTTTCCTCAAACGCTACTTGCTTATAGGTTTAAAAACTGAAAAAATATTGTTTCAACAGCTGCTGCTTATAATATTTTTTTTATACAAAATGATACTGGTTACGCAAAGCGATGTAATGCGAGAATAAATTACGTAAGACTTGAAAATCTGACTGGCTTTTTGTATAGGACGGCGTGCCGTAAGGAAAACATGGAAAATAACCCAGCAGGCATTTGAAAAAAGGATGCACAGTACCTGGATATCTTCGTCGCAGTCCTCTATAGCGTTTTCTCAACACTAATGTCCATTTGTCACCGAATTTCACTATATTTTGAATAAAATTTGAGAGCGTAAACCACACATGACTATCGACTATCGGCCATTGAAAGTTTCTCGCGGGGTTCGCACGGACTGATCGTGCCACTCATTTCTTCTCGCTTTCGACAGCACGAGTTCGACAGGTTTTATGCGTGAGAAGGATAGAGGGCAGAAGATATAAACAAACCAAATTAATAATTGAGTAATGATAACAAATAAAAATTAATTTACCGCGAAATCTAGATCAGCTCAACCAAAAACAGTCAGTGTTTCTAGTTCTGTTTCTTTGTTATTTGATACCGGCTTCCGAAATTAAAGTTATTTTGCAATTTTTTTTTTTTTTTTGGAATTCCGTTGTATGATTTTGTAAAAAAGTTTTTTTCCACTATTTGTTGTCGTACCTCATAACTTAAACTAAATAGTAAAGTTATGCTCGAACGGATATCCCCAAAAAACCCATAAACAAAGATTCGTTCAAATTACATCGTCCAAGTAAGCAAAAATGCTCATGAAATAAAAACTGCTGAGCCAAACAGTATTAAATTTTTACGGCACCAAATGGGAAATATACCGCATAGAAGAAAAAAGAATCACAGTAATCGGATAAGAAACCTCTGAGTAATCGGTGTACATACATAGAAAAAATATACCAACCGAATTGCTAACCTCCTCCTTTTTGAAGTGGTTTTAAAGTAAATTTAATTAACTTCTTCCTCGGGTTTCACTCCCGTGTCAGGAACCGTATATTTTTGCGAGATATAAAATATAGTATATAATACTCAGCGATATATCTTTCTATCAGAGTAGAAATCTTGTACAAACGTAAACAAACAAAATAATCTCATCTTATTATATTAATCTAAAATTAAAAGTCATTTACTCAAACCAGACTGATAGCCAGCACCTTTTGTACGTCAAAGTTCTAGGAAAAAGAGACATTTCCCAAACGTCCGCCCGTCACCACTTAGTGTTTTAACTGAGAAGAAGAAGTGACGCAAGCAACACATCTGTCTGTTAGTTTCGTTTAGTTTAGACTATTAGTATATTTTTTAGACTAATTGTATTATTAGTTTAGATTAATTATACATAATTATATTAGTTTGGACTAATACCTGAATGAGTCTTACTAAAAATTAGTCAGTTCAATAATTATTGTATACCAGATTTTTACAAAATCATCTATCATTTATCAATCTACAGGATTTTTCAGTTTTTTCCTGTCACACAGTTTTTGCTGGTCCTGTTTCGCCACTAGCATACAAGAATTTCATAACATTTTTTCCTTTATCCCCATATCAACTGTTTAAAAACCCAAAATCTACGTTCCCGTGTCCGGACAATCTCGGCGCGTGTATGAAACATTCACGGGATCCCGGGAGCGGTCCCGGGCCCGAATAATTGATGTGCCCAGCACTACAACAAAGAATAATAGCTGAATATTTTAGGAGGCGTTTTGTGAGGCTATTGTCACGATACGAGATAAGGCAGAAGTTCTGTTGGCTGATACTCAGGTGTTCCAAAGCGCGGATTTAGCTTGTGAGGTAAAATCTCATCCACACGCACAAAATATTTTGGGAACACATTCATTGTGCGTACAGCGAAGAAGTGAAATTCCCTACCGGAGTCTGTTTCTTGATAGCTACAACCTGGGAGTCTTTAAGTCAAGAGTGAATAGGTTACTTCTAGGCAAGCGTGCTCCATCTTCGACCACATCATCGCTAACCATCTGGTAAGACAGTGGTGTAACGCGAGCCTATCAATAATTAAAAAAAAACATTTGTCTCATTTTCGATTTTGTGGACTGTCCTCACTTACTTGTTTACGTCTATGCCACTTGGCAAACTTAACAAACAAGGTGCTTCTTAAACAATTATAACAATGAAAGGGAACGTAGGTCACTGGCTGTTCGTTGTAACATGCTGGCCCGCAGGTTTGCACGATGTAGGAAGCCAGTAAAAATAACACTTTTCAAAGCTTACTGTCAGTCCTTCTACACGTGCAGCCTGTGGGTCAGTTTCACTCAGCGGACAAACAAGAAAAAAAATTTCGATCTTAACCTGAAAAAATAATTGATTTTCTTGAAATACATACAGAAACGGCGCGGCGTAAATTTCAACTTGCAAGCAGTGGTTTTCATAAAAACTTATAATTTATTTAAATTTTAATGAATGTCTTATCGCTTGTAACAATAAAAATAACTTGTCAAAATATAGGGTCCTTATATATAAAATTGGCGTTTTTTTCTCACAAATAGAGAACTTCGTCACTTATAAGAATTAAAATATTTATCAATTGCTTGATATTATATCGAGTAGATAATGACCGTCATAGACAACTGCCAATAGTAAAAAACCTTATTACTTCATCATCTTCCTGCCCTTATCCCATGTGACTTGGGGTCGGCGCAACACGTTTTTTTCTTCCATTCTGTCCTGTCAGCCGTCACGCTATCACTCCCTTTTTTAACCGACTTCGAAAAAGGAGGAGGTTATCAATTCGGATGTTTGTATTTTTTTTTTTTTTTTTTTTTTTTTTTATGTATGTTTGGGCATAACTCCGTCATATATTGACGGATTTGCAAAATTCTTTTTTTGTTCGAAAGGGGTTTATTCCGAAATGGTCCCATTTAAATTTAAAAAATATCTGATTATGGGTTTCGGAGACAGACAACGGAACTCTTCAAAAATTGACAGCAAATCAACCGCGATTGCTGCTATCGTATGTCTATGAATTGTTAACACAGTTTAATGGGGAACCACAACTAAAAAGTGAAAAATAAAAACTTTTTTACAAAAAAATAGAACCGACTTCCAAAAAAAGTGCAAAATAACTTTTATTTCGGAAGTCGGTGTCAAAAAACACAGACACAAAACAGGAACACCGACTTCCAAAATAAAAGTTATTTTGCACTTTTTTTGGAAGTCGGTTCTATTTTTTTGTAAAAAAGTTTTTTTATTATATCACTCCTCACACAATCCATCCATCCTTTCTTTGGCCTCCCTCAAACCTTATTACTTATAGTTTTATAAACAAAAAAAACACCTTAAAAATTATTCCTCTTTTTGTTAGCAGAAATGACCACTATATTTGTTTACGTAAAGTGTCGATCAGTCGGCGAGAAATATCCTTGAAAAGGAGACGCGCACGTCACGCCATCCAGCGTGGCAATGTTGCCAGTCTTTTGGGCACGTTTCCAGATGACAGCGATGTAGGATAGGAGATGGAGGAGTACTTCAACGCCTGAACATATTTTGTTTTTGAATATATGTACGTAGTTAGGTAAGGTTTTATTTTGGTTTTAGTGTAGATATAGTTAGTTAAGTATGTTATAAATATGTATATCTATTTGTTTTAACTTAACTAAAACTAATTTTTGTTGCTTAAACTGACTGACAAAAGAAAAATACGTTATCTTAGTTTTTAAACGTTATTGCATAAAAGTTTTAAAACATTAGTGTTCATAGTTGTTAAATAAATTAAGAAAATGTTAGTATGAAAAATGAAACTTCTTTAAAATTCTCCATATAAAACGTTGACTTCATAGGTAATATTAAATAATATAAAAGTTTTCCTCCTTGCAACATTAATTTCTTAGCGAACGAATTCAGTCGTCAAGCGATCGTTAACTATGTCGAGACTGCGGGCTCTGAGTAGGTTTTCTACATTTTCTTGTTTATTGTCTCTGCTTACCCTTTCTGCGTTTCAATGGAGATTGAATGAAACCCATAACCAGCTGGGTTTACGATGATGTCTACGAGGCAGGCTGATGATTGTTTCTTTGATCGTGAAGACCTGCCTATCAGGAGTACGGCTGTTTTGAATTCGGATCACGTTTTACGGAAGATTAATGATTTTGTAAGTGAATAAGTGAATATTGGGCTAATATGTATACAAGGTGTAACGAAAATCGGTGGACATGTTTTAAATACAGTTTCTGCCCATGCAAATAAACAACTTTCTTAAAGTCATAGTCTATTTAAAAAAAAATCACCTAAGTGCGTGTCGGACTGCCCACATTTGATTGAAATTGGAATTGCACAATTTGATTCCGCCAAGCCCGTTTTATCAACGGACCACAAGACGTACGGTGAAGTGCCACCGGTTCATGGTGGACATCCCATCCATACGTACAAAGCGTTTTGAGAAAACATTCATTGTGCGTACAGCTAGGGAGTGGAATTCCCTACCGGAGTCTGTGTTTCCTGATGGCTACAACCTGGGAGTTTTTAAGTCAAGAGTGAATAGGTTACTTCTAGGCAAGCGTGCTCCATCTTCGACCACATCATCGCTTACCATCAGGTGAGGTGGTGGTCAAACGCGTGTCTATCAATAATAAAAAAAAAATTAAGGTTCCGTACCTTATGAGGGAAATGAATATTTTTGAATTTGTTAGTAAAATATATACCTAATAAACATTATCACCAAATTTTAAGTTCATAGGTCAGTGGGAGATTAAAAAATTCTTCGCAATAAAATTTTGTGACAGGTGACGGACAGGCAGACAGACGGACAGGCGGACAGACAGACAAACGGACACGTGAGTGACAGCAATAGGGCCCCGTTTGGACCCTTCGGGTACGAAACCCTAAAAAATGGACTTTCCGTAGAAAATTATCATCCACTGATCAAAATTAGTATGGAAGGTTCAATTTTTTTCAAGATTATGATATTACTTTCTTGAAAAAAATTGATAATTTCTAAAGGCTGAAAAAGTATTTAAAATTTAACCACTGTTTTCCGTTACACACTGTATATTACAGCCAACTAGATTAATAAGCACTTTAGTTAACAGCCTTTTTTTTTTTTTTTTTTTTGGGGGGTGGGAAATCATCCAATGACTTCTTCCGCTCTGGGGTGGAGCGGAAGGGTGTGTCAGACTTTTACTGACTAAAACCCACCCCTGTTCCTCCCTGCCTCGAGTGCCCGGGGGCGAGGTAACTCTTTCGAATTTATCCTCCACCCCCGGGCATAGTTAACAGCCTAGCCTTATTTTTACTTTTACTACACGGTGGCGTTCAACTAGCAACCTGATTGATCTTCAGCTGATGCGTCTAATACAACATTAACATTATATTAGACGTTGTATTAGACGTTCAGCTTACTTACTCCATTCATATAATAGAGTAAAATTATGATTTCATTAGTAAGATTATATAATCCGGGAACTTGGGTATCCTAATATGGACAGGTTAGATTCAAAGGGGATAGCGATGATGGCATGCCCTTCATGTCCCTTTAAACCCTACAGACAAGAGCCTAGGCTCCGTCGGCTTATCTTACGCCTATCGTCAGAACATTTCCAGCAGATCTTTACCAAACCATTTGACTCAGCCACAGCCTCTCTTTAATGTCTGGGCTATGCAAGTAGTAAAACGTTATCAACCCAAGTCAGGCCTAGCTGTTTGATTGAATGGCTGAATAAAAAGACTTGGCTGTTAACGAAATGGCTGATTAAGCTAGTTGGCTTTTTTTTTGGGTGGGAAATCTTTCAATGACATCTCCCGCTCTGGTTGGCTGGGAGCGGGGGGGCATGTCAGACTCTTACTGACTAAAACCCACCCCTGTTCTTTCCCAGGGGAGCGGTAACTCTGTTACGAATTTATCCGCTACCACTAGGCATAAGCTAGTTGGCTGCGACACATAATTATATGAATATGAGGCTAATAAAGGTAACTAAGACAATGATATTACGTTTTTACGTGTTAATCATAAGTATTATCAGTACAAACAAAAAAGTAATGTTTACCTATATGGTGTACATAATAAAGAGTATTTTAAGAACATAGAAAACAGGTTCTGAACCATTTCTGTTATTTTTAAACATTATTCCAATTGTCTCTCATTCATCTTTTTGTGCTGGAAAATTAGCAATGTACGTTTACGGACTGATAAAACTCTAAACCGTATACAAAAATGGCCCAAATAAAAATTATCACTGAAAACGAACTCAATTTAAAATAAACCGATAAAGCTTTAACCCTACACTGCCGCTCAAAAAAATACAAAATTTCAATAACGTGATGTCCAAAAGGAGAATTAACCAAAGCAACTATAGGAGTGCAAATATACGGGCAACTTTAGTTGCTCATTTTTGCGCAGTAATTGAAAATTAATAATAATGCGCCACAAAATCATCAAGCAACTTACTGCCTGCTTACGAGTTATTTTAAAATTATTAAATTAATGTTTTTGTAGCCGGACTGGGTATGTCATACCTTCAGGATTCATGAGAGCAGATGAGCCACGATCGTCACACAGTGAGTGCCTGAAGACGGGCGTCATTACCGAAGCGGGCCGAAAAAGGCGTGACGTTCTGGACTAGTTTCTGACCGATTGGCTCTCCAGCCAATCGGCCAGAAACGACTCCACATCGTAACGCTAGCGTCGGACAGGACACAAAGGGAGCTGGAAATATATGGGGGAGGCCTTTACCCGGCAGTGGGAGAGCGTGGGCTGAAAAAAAAAATGCTTTTGAGTTTGACAACATTTTGTTGCTAAAACAACGCCTCATCATGTAGAGCGATGAGAAACAATTCAATAAATTACTAGAGAAAAATCCTTTAAGAAGTTTTTTTATGGCAGTCAACATTGGCACACTACTGAGCAAAAGCCTCCTCTAATTTGTTACTCTTTGCCAGAGGTTCATCACCGTCTCTTCCTGGACCAACCTCGGCGGCATGGCAACCGCACCGTAGTCCATCGTCAGAGATTGTGAGACTGGATGTGAACATGATAAATGAATGATAAACGATAAATTATTTTATTTATGCCAATAGGTTATAACAACACTTTTACACATCAACATTTTTTTGTCAGTTTTAGCTAGATGAGGACGGTGTTTTCTAGCTGACTACCTTGAGAAGAAGTACCAAAATAAACTAACCCGTGATAATTCACGGGTTAGTTTGTTTTGTTACTTCTTCTAGGGTAAGCCCTATCTCATTTTTACCTATGTTTTTTAATAAATTGAAAGTTAATAAAAAGATCCTGTGGTGGCCCGGTGGTAACGGCACCGTCTACTCTCTCGTCTCGTGGGTCGTGGATTCAAACCCAGTCAGACAATTTACTTTGTGTAAATTAATTTTATAATCACCGCTTTCAAAACGGTGAAGGAATTATCGTGATAAAACCGACATGTCATAGAAAAAAAAATTGAAGACATGTGACATCCAGCAACCAGCACTGGGCCCGCGTGGCGGATTAAGGTCCACTTAAACTTAAACTTTAAAAGGCTGTTTATGTTATGCATGCTATGTATTCTCTTACCAATTAAACTTGATTTCTCCACTAACTAAACTCCAGCAACTTTGTCAGGCTATTATATAGGTATTTTCTGGAAAGTTGCCCGTCTGGATACAGCTTTAGAGGGGTTTGTGAGGATCAGGGGGAGGGGATAACGAACCCTCGCTAGCCATATGGGGCTCGGACTTTGAATATTGCATGTAAATACGTACTTCAGTGTGTTTGGCTAAATTTTGGAGCTGAATTTTGGGATAAAAATATTTGGGGAAATGGTTATGTGAGCTGTTCAGATGGGATGATGATTATGGGAGGTATTTTGAAACTACTACATTAAATTATATAACTTGGGCCAGTTTGCCAGTTAAAGTAAACAGCCGTTCGGATTATTTGTGCATAATTATTAGAAAGAAAGAAAAAGAAAGAAAATACGTTTAACATGACGCAAAAGACAGAGAACAAAAAAAAAGAAAATCTGGGGGAAAACTTCATGTACAAATAGTGGTACATAGGCGGACTTAATGCAACAAGACATTCTCTACCTACCAGTCAACCTTTGGTTAGGGGCCTATTGGTCTAGCTTTGTTTTGTCTCCTGCTTGATATGGAGGGGAAGTGGAAATTATTATTTTTTCTTACTCGTCCGCTGTTCTTTTCTGATTAATTATGTTGTGGGACCCAAGATAGTTTAATCATTTCTCCGGTACTCGTCGAGTTTTACTGTCTTGGCATTTTTCTGTTGACCACCACTGTTGATTCTGGCTTTCAGGAGTCGCAGTGGTTGGGAATAGTGTGGCAGGCTTGACCCAAAAAAACATTTGGATCGATATTTATGACAAGGCAACGCTTATTATTATTATGTCGTATGTGTGATTTATCTGTCTTACATATTAAATAGATTTTTAAATATTTAAAAGAAAATATATAGAAACATTAAAAAATAGTAGCCCACCGGTATCGGCAACAGGGTCCAAGCTATCGTCGGTTAGGGTCATTATTATTATTTATTTATTAATTAAAGACAAACAAATTTTATTATAGTCTTAACTTAAGAGCTATGCCCCCCAAAACCATTTTCACGGTTTGTCTGCGGGAACGGAACAAACAATAAATTGCGCCTAAGTTTTATAAGTGCGGACACTTAATACTACACTTATTGTACTTACTTGACGAGTTCATTCCTCGAATGGTTGACCATCCATTACATACGTATGACTCCTCCATGGCTTGACGATAGTCCCAGCTGTCTCAAATCTTTGACAATCCTTACGGTGGTCAGTAGCCCAAATTATCTGACACCACCTTGCCAAGGCGTATCGTGTTCCCCAGTTACTGGATTGTGGAGGTCAGATAGGCAGTCGCTCCATGTAAAATACTAGTACTCAGTTGCATCTGGTTAGACTGGAAGCCGACACTAGTGTTGTTTTGGAATAGCTAAATAGATTGACGTTGCCATTTGGCTCAGGAACGATAACTTGAAGCCTCATCCTAATAAATTAATAGAAGATCTTTAAAATACACTATCTTCTGCCCGTAGCTTCGCCCGCGTGTGTTTAGTACTTCCCCCACTCCAAATTATTGCCTATGTGCTATTCCAGACTATAATCTATCTCTATGTCAAATTTCATCCAGATCCGTTCAACAACTTTGGCGTGATTGTGTCACTAACATCCATATCATATTAAGGCGCTACTACTGGCCAAATGGCATCCTCATTGAATAAAAAATCGTAGCATAGATAGCATAGAAAATAAATATTAAAGAATCCAACGTCACGTTTGTTACAAAGAGGATAAAGTATTTTTACGTTGTTAAAACAGGTCTCAGAATGTTTCGTATCCAAAGTAGTAGGCAAAAGTGTCAGAAACGGCCGTTTTTGGTACTTTTGCCTACTACTTTGGATACGAAAAATGGATTCTTTAATATTTATTTTCTTTGCTATGCTACGAATTTTTATTCAATGAGGGCGCGCCGCTTGGGCGGTAGTAGACCCTTGAGTAGAATAGGATTGTAACATTCTGCCTGGCGTCGCGGAAATAGAGTTACCGCGGCCCCTGGCAGACAGGCAACTGAAGGAACAGGGGTGGGTTTTAGTCAGTAAAAGTCTAACACGAAGAGCGGTTGAAGTCATTGGATGATTTTTTATTTATTTATTTACACTTCATGCAACAAAAGTACAAAGGAGGACTTAATGCCTTAGGCATTCTCTACCAGTCAACCAAGGGTGGTGGAGAGATAATATGGCAGGTGCATTAAAATAAAAATCAAAAATAAAGAAAGTAATAATAAGTAAAAATAATAAAAAACGGGAACGAAAATATATATATTACATACTAATAATAAACATACATATATATTTAATATAATAACTATCTATAAATATATATATTCATTAATCCATAGTAACAGAAAAGGTTGTTGAGACGACTCTACTCCCACCCCGAAAAAAGAAAGGATTACAGGACATTATTGCAACATTTTTGTTTATGCTAACTTAACAATTCCATGAAGCTAAGCAACGACTATGATAATTTCACGGAAATACTGCAAGCTAGTTGAATATAATAATAAAAAGTTATAGTGTCTATAAATAGTCCAGAACCATAAAAAAGGGGGGCAGTAAGTTTACTGCATAAACATAGTTATGTTTATCAAGAAAAATGTAACTGTAGCAACTGACACACTTCTTTATACCTACGAGTATTATCTTACCTTTTTCTGAACTTTCATATATTAGAATGAGTAAAATATATTAAAGGAAGTGTTATATAAATGTGTTGCTAAGCGCAAAACTCGAAAACGGCTGGACCTATTTGGATTAAATTTATCCTACTAATATTATCCTACTATAATAATAGTATTCCACAACTATCACACAATGCCATCTAGTCCCAAGCTAAGCAGAGCTTGTGTTATGGATACTAGACAACTGATAAACATACTTATATATTTCTAAATACATAAATATTATAGATAAATTGCACCCAGACACAGAACAAATGATCGTGCTCATTACACAAACATTTGTCCTGAGTGGGAATCGAACCCACGACCTCCGGCATAGCAGTCAGGGTCACTAACCACTAGACCAACAGGCCTGACACACTATATCCTACTAATATTATAAATGTGAAAGTTTGTGAGTGTGTATATTTGTTACTTCTTCACGCTCAAACCGCTGGACTGATTTGAATGAAATTTGGTATGTAGATAGCTTATAGCCTTTTATTCCGGTCTACGTGGGTGAAACCGCAGGGCGCAGCTTATTTTAAAATAAATTTAAAAAAAACCGGCCAAGTGCGTGTTGGACTGCGCACATTTAGAGTTCCGTACCAAATGTTTTGACAATTTGTGTGGCTTTGGGTCAACAAGATGCTTATACAGTGAGAATTTGAAGACTGTAGCTCCAACCAACCGTTTGGCTGTAATATCTATGTGACAGACGACGGACAGACGGACAGTGAGTGACAGAAATTAAATAGTGCTCCGTTTGAACCTTTCGTAAATTATACGCGGGTGAAACCGTGGGGCACAACTAGTAAAAATTAATAATACTCCCATAATCACCAGTACCAGATTTTGAAAATTGACTGGTGATTGCAGTAGTTCTCTAGCAAATAAAGATGGTTCTGGTGTTACTTAAGGGTACGTATGATCCTACTAATATTATAAATGTGAAGGTTTGTGAAGATGTATGTTTGTTCCTCTTTCACGCAAAAACTACTGAACGGATTTTGATGAAACTTTACAACAATATTGCTTAAACATCAGAATAACACTTAAGCTATAATTTATAATGGGGGAAGCACTAAAACCACGCGGGCGAAGTCGCTGGCAAAAGCTAGTATTGCTATATCTACTTATTACCGGATTAGTGTTTAGGGAAATTGATTTTGGTGATTTCAGGATGTTGATGTTAAAGCAGAACTGAGCCACAGTTCATCAACGTCATTGTGCTATTTATTTACTCGTCTACCCCAGGAGGAGGGTAATGTGACGAATTGACGGCAAAGTTGAGTGATCGGCTGCTGCGCTGCGTGTCGCGGGTTTGACTCCCGCACGGAAAGAAAGAAAGAAAAAAAATCATTTATTCGACGACAGTCACCGGGCACATAAAAGAAAAAATAAAACAAAAATTGACAATGAAAACAATACATTGCCATGTGCCACACGGCTGCACCAAAAAGGTTCATATCAGTATTTTTGCCAGACGGATGCTGCCTGACGCTTTTTTTTTTGTTGCTGTCAGACGCTGGGCTACCAATGAACCTTTTGTGACGAGTGACGGAGCATATCGTTTCAAGCAAAATAAACTATTTTATCTTACTAACAAATATAAATACTTTTAATTAAATACATAAACGTGTAGGTTTACAAAAATAAAAAAAGAGATAAACACAATAAAATAGTAAAAATATTGGGATGGAAAGTAGTTATTATAATTTCAAATTATTTAAATAATTTTGAACAAACCTTTTCGGAACAAACATTTGTAAAGCCTACAGATAGTTGTTCCGGGTCTGGGTGTCTTGTGTATGTGAGTTTGCATGTTTTTGAATGCACCCACGATACAGGAGTAATGCCTAGTGTGGGGCAAAGTAAAAAAATAAAATAAAAAATGTTTTTCGAATGTTGAGTTGTATATAAGGTGTAGGTAGTGGAGATGGGTGAAGAAAAGTCCGAAGTACACAAGAAGAAGGAAGAAAGTTTATTGCACAGACACAGGTTACAGTTCACACACACAAGAGTTCCACTAAGAAGAAGGAGTGGTAGAAATGTAGAATGGATAGCACGAAATTAAGCGAAAATACAGTTAATATTTAGCGCGGCGAAACTATGATCTTTTAATCGCAACGGTCGGTATTAGTTTATAAAACATACTGGGGTAGAGGAACGCGCTTGCGCCAGCGTAGTGCAACGATAGTGCTGTCGCGCTCACGCAACCGGTTGGTGTGACGTAGCGAAGCCGCTGGCAGATAGAACAAAAGACGCGTCATAGCTACACCGGCCAGCTGATAAGTAATTATCTACTAATACAAAGAATTTGTTTGTATGTTGAATATTAATTTTAGTTGATTCTTAGAAATATTATACTTTGGTTTTTGATTTTATATAATACTAGGTGTTAAGTTACTTTGTTAGTTTTTATGTATATATAAATTATTATTGATTTACTGTTTAACAATTTCATAATTTATATGTATATTTTAAGAGTGATACTTTAGAGTAGGTCACTACAAAGGTATTAAAAAATTAACTCTCGAAACTTTAAGGAGTGCTTTGGACCATCGAACTGAATAACTTTTACTATGGGACCAACCACCCGTTCACCAAATACCTGTTGCCAAGACGACATAGTAGCAGGTGCAGGGGAACATTTGCACAATATAGCGAGAGACAGAAAGAAGTGGGACTCTTTGGAGGAGGTTTTTACCCGAAGGGGGTCTATACAACAATGAAAATATAGATATTGCACGTAACTCAA
The DNA here is from genome assembly GCA_951329385.1 of Polia nebulosa. Taxonomy (NCBI): domain Eukaryota; kingdom Metazoa; phylum Arthropoda; class Insecta; order Lepidoptera; family Noctuidae; genus Polia; species Polia nebulosa. The sequence continues at coordinate 22,037,512 of OX589613.1, read as the reverse complement.
TACTAATTATTTGTATTTTAATATTAGTTAATGTTATTATTTTTTAATTATTTTGTAGCATGTTGTATAGAATGAATAAAGCTATATTATTATTATTATGGGACCAAGTTTGAAATCGCGAAAAAGAAATCAGCTGTTCCGTACATTTTGACGAGTTTTGCGACCCTGATGTAGGCAACAGCTGATTTTTTTTTTTCGTGATTTCAAAGTTGGTCCCATAGTAAAAGTTATTCAGTTCGATGGTCCAAGCACACTTTAAACTTTCGAGAGTTAATTTTTTAACACCCAATAATTGTATGTCAATTTCTCTGGCTGGCCCTGTAGTCTAAATGGCTGGATGGATTTCAACAAATGAGATACCATTATATTAGCTTAGACTGCCGAAGTAAACAAAGTTATGCATTTTGAAAAATAGCAAAATGGTGACCGTGATTGGGCTATTGAGGTTGTATTTTTTTAACCGACTTTCGAAAAAGGAGGAGGTTCTATGTTCGACTGTATGTGTTTTTTTTTTTTATGTATGTCCGCGCATTTCTCCGTCAGTTGTGGACCGATTTTCAAAATTATTTTTTTATCCGAAAGAATATACTCCCGAGGTAAATTTTCCCCATATAAATTTTATCGAAATTGCTTTAGCGCTTTTTGAGAAACTGAACAAAAACGAAAAATACGCATATCTTGATGACGTTTTTGTGTTCTCATTCCACGTTCCATGTTATTGGGGTTTTTAGTTCTGGGGTATAACAACTAAAAAGCGAAAAATAAAAAAACTTTTTTACAAAAAAAAACAACCGACTTCAAAAAAAAAAATACACTAAAAACTTAAAAATAACTTTAATTTCGGAAGTCGGTGTCAAATATCGACGAAATAAAATACAAACACCGACTTTCGAAATTAAAGTTATTTTTAAATTTTTAGTTTTTTTTTTTTTTTGGAAGTCTGTTGTTTTTTCTGTGACATAATCATATGGGGTATCAAAAGATTCCTAAAATAAAACTCACTAAAATGTTGTGAATAAAAAAAAATGAAATAAACCCGACTGTAACTGCTTGTTTTTTTCAGTCGGGTTTTTGATTAGATAATTATAATGTTTAAGGTTCGTGGTGTATTTTTCGATGGGAACAACATGACTACTGAAATGAGGGTGTACTAAAGATAGTGGCTCCTGCCTAACCCAGCGTCATGTAAGGCTCTTACATCATCGTCATCATCAGCCTATTAATGTCCCCACTGCTGCGGGCACAGGCTCCCTCTCTGTGAGAGGTTGTGGGCCGTAATCCACCACACGGGCTCAATGCGTATTGTGTCTTACATACTTTGAGCCGACAATCGCCATCTGATTGCGGCCTCATAATATTGCTTGATTACTATTAATATGAAGCCCCTTGGCAAGCAATGAGTTACACATTTCAAATTCAAAAACAACCGCCATTCTCCTGCACAAATCATGAGAGCATCTTTAAATTAAACTATCCAACTACCTTCAAGAAAAAGCTCGTATCAGCACAAACTAAGCGATTCTCCGAACGCTCGGGACTGTGGAACAGTGGCGGCATTCGAACAGTAAAAATGTAGCATCATGCATTATGCATTCACTGCGGTGCGTCGGCTAAACGCGGGTGACTGTCACACCGAACTAGAATGTGGTGTTACATTTGTCATTATTAGATTCTTCTTCTTATTCGTGTCGGTGGCACGACAGTATCCCAAATATTGCTGGTTGGACTTCTTCACTTCCACGGCGTCATCAGAGGCAGTGCAGAGGTTACTCAGGGTGTTATTATACCAATCGATCGATCGTCGATCGATACCATCGATCAACGTTGATCGATTAGTTTAATAGCTGAATAGGTGAGAGTGAATAGGCAAGCATGCTCCATCTTCGACCTCAACATCGCTTTCCATCAGGTGAGATAGTGGTAAAACGCGAGCCTATCAACAAAAAAAAAATATTTCTTTGGCTGATAGACGGATACCGGTCGATAAACAATCGGTCGGTTGACGTCGACTAATCCATTCTACCATCGATCGACGCTCGATCAATTGGTGTACCTAAAAGAAACTATCGATCGACGTCGACTAATTCAGTCTACCATCGATCAACGATCGATGCCATCGATCAACGATTGATGCCATCGATCGATGGATCATTTCTGGGGAGTTTGTTGGCGACTTCTTCTTCACAGCTAAATACTAAGAAGTGGTGACGGGCGGGCGTTTTTGAGGGACTGTCTTTATGTAGAACTTTGACTTTCAAAAAGTGCTGGCCCTCAGCCTAGTTTGAATAAATGACTTTTGATTTTGATTTTGATCGAACGATTGGTGCAATAGAAACTATCGATCGACGTCGACTAATGCAAAAATGAATGAATGAATGAATGAATATTGATCAATGGCATCAATCGACGCGACGGTCGATCGATTGGTGTAATAACACCCTTAGGTTTGTGTTATGTTTTGAGGCTATAATGATTTCATACCAATGAGTTTAACTCCAAAGTTTAGAACGCGCCTAGGCAGTCTACATTTCCGTCATTCCTTTGTTCTTTTCTCAATTTATACGTGGTCTGTGCAACATGACCTCTTCTTCCATCACCATCTCAGAAGTCAACCCAACCCACAGGGGGCTGGTCATGTCGTACGTTACAAAGTTCATTTATCGTTTCTCGACTCCTCTTATTTTCTTCATTCACTTCTCATTCACACTCAATACCATTCTTCATAATCATCATCAGCCTTTTTATTGTTCTCACTGCTGGGGCACAGGCCTCCTCTCTGTGGGAGGGTGTGGGCCGTAATCCACCACGCGGGCCCAGTGCGGGTGGGTGAATATCACATGTCTTTGAATTTTTGGTTCTGGGATATGCCGGTTTCCTCACGAGGTTTTCCTTTACCGTTTTAGAGCAATGGTGATGAAATAATTTACACAAAGTAAAGCGCCTGCCTGGGTTTGAACTCACGACCTACAACTTGTAAGTTGCAGCCAATACCAATAGGCCACCACTGCTCTGGCTTTCTCTGCCTTTCTTAATTACTACATACTATGGAAATCGATTTCCACGCAAGTTTTCAATCATCCAGATCATTTTTAATTTTTAGGGTTCCGTACCCAAAGGGTCCAAACGGAGCCCTATTGCAATCACTCACGTGTCCGTCTGTCCGTCTGTCCGTCGGTCTGTCTCTCTGTCGTCTGTCACACAGGTCTTACAGCAAAATGGTTGGAGCTAAACTCATCGAATTTTCACAGTTTAAGCATCTAGTTGACCCAAAGCCATACAAATAGTCAAAAATACATTTGGTACTACTGTATTACTTCACTTTCACTCTTCTTCGAAAGCATAAGACTGGTTAATGTGACGAGCATGACCCATCTTCCGTATAAGAAGACGCGGTGAGTTCCGAGCATTTTGGAAATTGAGAAAATGCATTCCTAAATATCTCATCATCTGCCTCATCTGACTGGCCTTTTTCCTATCTTGGGGTCGGCTTCCAATCTAACCGGATGCAGCTAAGTACCAGTATTTTACATGGAGCAACTGCCTATCCGACCTCCACAACCCAGTTACTGGGTAATACGATACCCCTTGATTATACTGATTTTCAGACTTTCGGGCTTCTGACGACCCATCACGACTGTCATAATTCCACGATTGACAGCCGGGACCAACGGCTTCACGTGCTTTCCAAGGCACGGAGGAGTCTCGGTATGTAAAGATGGTCACACATCCATGGACCAACCCCGGCAAGAGTAGCTTAACCTGATGGATCGACCCGTGCGGCTGTTATTACTGTAGCCACGAGCTCCTCTTTAGCCACGAGTTCCTCTTCAGCCACAAGCTCCTCTTTAGCCACTATTTCCTCTTTAACCACGAGCTCCTCTTTAGCCACGAGCACCTCTTTAGCCACGAGCTCCTCTTTAGCCACGAGCTCCTCGTTAGCCACTAGCTCCTCTTTAGCAACGAGCTCCTCTTTAGCCACGAGCTCCTCTTCAGCCACGAGCTCTTCTTTAGCCACTATTTCCTCTTTAGCCGCGAGCTCCTCTTTAGCTACGAGCTCTTCTTTAGCCAAGAGCTCCTCTTCAGCCAAGAGCTCCTCTTCAGCCAAGAGCTCCTCTTTAGCCACTAGCTCCTCTTTAGCCACGCGCTCCTCTTTAGCCACAAGCTCCACTTTAGCCACGAGCTCCTCTTTAGCCACGAGCTCCTCTTTAGCCACGAGCTCTTCTTTAGCCACGAGCTCCTCTTCAGCCACGAGCTCCTCTTTAGCCACGAGCTCCTCTTTAGCCACGAGCTCTACTTTAGCCACCAACTCCTCTTCAGCCACGAACTCCTCTTTAGCCACTAGCTCCTCTTAAACCACGAGCTCCTCTGTAGTCACGAGCTCCGTATTCCTAAATATCTATTATTTAGTTATTCTTAGCCTTAGTAGAGCCTTCTACACAGTTCTCCCAGAGTCACGGGACAGGTCGAAAGAGTCACGTAGCCCTGGGAGGTCACATTGTGGGTGGGTTTAAGTTAGTAAGAGTCTGACACGCCTCTCGCTCCACCTAGAGCTAAAGAAGTCACTTGACGTTTTGTATCCCTAAAAAAAATATTATCTATATGGTTTCTAAATACCGTTTTCCATTGTAATTACTCTGTTATTTCGCCACAGCAAACAATCAGATGCACTGTCAATATAACAAACCTCAACCCCTTAATGTCAGCGAAACACACAAGAAGACGACACTTCGGTGTAACACACACCCCAAGAGTTGCTCTAATGAAATTGTCCATAAATCTCGAATATTGGACTGGCGACATGCCTAACTATGGTGTTCTCTCCACCCCCACCCCCTCTTGTTACTGGGGACTCAAAGCGCTCCACTTTCTTACGATATATGTCGCGAACCTACATAAATGTTGTTTTCCCGAATCTTTAGCTGCGTTATGGGGCTGTTATGGCGAATATGCCGTTATTCGGATTGAGTAAATATTTCCGTGTTGTTTGAGCAACGGATTAGAATGGAATTGATTACTTTATTGGAGTGAGCGATTTGCGTAATGTAATTGTTTTTGGAAAGTGTCTGCGGTGTGGTGGAAGGATTTGTTTTTCAAGTCGATACTGGAGAAGCGAATCTTCAAAACATTTTTAGCGGCACTACAATAATAAAAACATCACCCAATAACAAAAAGTTAAAAGACCTCTAAAAAGTTCCAAACAAGTCACTTTTCAAGCAGTCTGAATTAGTTGGTAGATTTTTTTTTCCTCTAAATATTTATTTTATTCTGTTTTTTTAGTATTTGTTGTTATAGCGGCAACAGAAATACATCATCTGTGAAAATTTCAACTGTCTGACTATCACGGTTCATGAGATACAGCCTGGTGACAGATGGACGGACAGACATACGAACGGACAGCGGAGTCTTAGTAATAGGGTCCCGTTTTACCCTTTGGGTACGGAACCCTAAAAAGCAAAGTACAAGAACAACATGTAGCAACAACAAATCCAGGCTTCAAAACTCATCTCACTTTGCAACCCAGCCCATATTCCTTTTTCTAAAAACTACCACATACTATTATGGGGCAGTCCCATCCAATCATAACCAGAAATGGACTTAGGCAGTTTGCGACGCAGTGCCAAAGGAATGTCTTACCGTACAGTCAAACAAAGAGATAGTGTTCACGTACAGATTGGTAACTTACAATACCTACAATGCAACTAGCTTCTTTTTAGAGTGGGAAATCATCTAATAACTTTTCCAGCTCTGGGTGGAGCGGGAGAGCGTGTCAGATTCTTACTGACTAAAACCCACCCGTATTCCTTCAGTTACTTGTGCCAGGACCGCGGTGACTTCTTTGAACAATCCCGCGAGCCTGGCAAAACTAGTTTAACAAAATTAAATGCTATTTAAACGAAACTTAACAGAAATTCATCTTTTTTTATTGTTGTGCTGTGTCTTGGTTCCCGTACATGAGAAAGAAGAAGAAATGAATATCAATTTGGGAACCTTCAGTAGCAGTCTAGACTACTCTGGACCCTGAAACTGTAGGTATTACTATTAATAAATAAAACTAGCAAAGATGGTGCTGGATGTAAACCTTTTAGTTTAACTCTTATGGAAATACAGGCGCATTAATGACACTTGTATTTTTGAAGGACAAGTTTTGTGTAAATTTTATGTTAAATTTTTTTTGCATTTTAAATGATTAAATTAATTATTTTAATTTTTTTTAGCATTTTAAATGATTAAATTAATTATTTTAATTTTAATTTAATTAAAAAATATTTTAAATTTTTTAAATTTTTTTTGCGGGCATGCCATCGGGCGTTCAGGGGTTAATAAAAATATTAAACTTACAAACACTATCTTTACAGGATGACCCCAATATAATATTGGTTTCCAAAATATTTAGCTAGTGTCAAGAAAAATGAATATAAATGCCTGTATACCTAACTCGTTGGTTGACTGTACCTATTTGTCAGATTGTCGCTGATCTTGGAGAAAGAAAACCTAGTAGATGTGGTGCTGGGCAGTTTCAGACGGTGTCGGAATAATATTGGAGAATTATGGAATTATGTGAATTGAAGTTCAAGATTTTGAGTTATAACTTGAAGAACAAGATCAATGTGGGTAAGATGCTCAATTATTTTTTAACCAACTAAAAAAAAAGGAGGTTCTCAATTCGACTGTATTTTTTTTATGAGTGTTAGCTCAGAACTTTTTTCTAGGTGAACCGATTTCGATGATTCCTTTTTTTAGGATTCCGTACCGGAAGGCTCCAAACGGAGCTCTATTGTTGTCACTCACATGTCCGTCTGTCACAAAATTTTGTTATTATATACTATGAACTTGAAATTTGGTGATAATTTTTATTATTACGTATACTTTACTAACAAATACCAATATTTGGTACGGAACCCTTAATGTGTGAAATCCGACACGCACTTGGCCAGTTTTATTTGAAAGCTGATGCTTATCATGTGGTCCCAGGTCAAGAACTGACTTGTAGATTTTGACTTAAGCTTAAGAATGCCTTATTGGACGATGTACTTTTCACGAAACTTTGTTTATTGAGAATATTTTTTCGGAATTCGGACTTTACTATTTAGTTTTAGTTATGGGGTACAACAACTAAAAAGTGAAAAATAAAAAACTTTTTACAAAAAAAAAAAATCAACCGAAATTAAAGTTACGCCCACCCTAACACACGTCACGTATGGCCGCAGAAGTGTTAAGGTTGTGACTGCACATGAGAATACACGACAGGTTAAACGACCTGCTCAGACCTACCAGCCTAACAGTCCCTGGTAACCTATCATATACCTAGTATGTGATAAATAAATATATAGATAAATTCGGGATGTCTGCACCATGCGACCTAAGGTTACAGACGGATAGTGGGCAGGAATTCCAGGTTCGGGAAGGGTACACTCACTGCCAATCCGGCAGACTCACGAGACTGATCAGAGATGGCTAAAGGTGTCTTGTCCACAGTGAGGGGTAATGAGACAAGAATATCAAATCTGATTTATTTACAATATGTTGCAGTTTATATACTACTTTTTCTTAACACACACTACTACACAAAATCTTAGTGTCCTATGCGTTTAAGGTGCAACCAAATCATATTTTAACTGGGCCGCGCGTCAGCCGGGCCAAGTGCTGATTCAATGTCCAAAGGTAACATTGAACAGTTAAATTGCAATTTTTAGTGTTTTTTTGGAAGGCGGTTGTTTTTTTTTGTAAAAAGTGTTTTTTTATTTTGAATTTTGAGCGCCTTTATTTACTTTTGAAGTAAAAATATGGCAAATGCACATGCAAATTGCAAAAGGTTTTTTATGCGCATTCATAATATAGACCGCAGTTACTAAAATCCATCCAAAAGAATAACTCCTCGGTCAGATTACTTTTTCAAATCAAGTGCAAATTTATGCTCTACGTGTAGTGTGAATATTTCATGACACGGAGCCAAGCTTGGCACAAAACCTGGCGTTAATACGGAGAAACCTCGATTTGTACTGCCTTGCTAAGGATCCTTAGGGATTGGTTGGTGGTTGAACTGTGGTCCAGTTTTGTAGATTGGTACCTACTAAAAGATATTATATATTATAATTATTTAGATAGATCCGCGTGTTTTTGTTTAGATACAACATATCTCTCCTTTTTGAGCAGTCGTGTGTAAGTTAGTTAAGTTTTTTTTTGCTTTGTTCAGACTTAGCTTATTTTCCAAAGATTTAAATGTCGTCAAATTGTCAAGTAGGTTCCAAACTCAATTTTGTATTGCAGCAAGTAGAGCCTTTGGCAAAATTGAGGTCCTTTGTAGAGGCCAACATTGAGGGTGAATGTCAACCTTACACCAAGAAGCGCAAGATGCCCGACAGTTATCGGCATGGTTACACCTCGGAAAGTTGGAGCAGGGTGGAATTGGCTCGGTGATCTCCTACTTTGAAGCCGTAATTTTGCAAAAGGAGGCTGCGGAGAAGGAGAGGTGTTCCACGTGCGCCCCTATTAGACGTCGCGGGGGGAGGAAACCTCACTCTGCCCGCCGCCGCCGGCCGGCACTAGCCGGGGATCATGGAAGTCGTGTTAGCTTTCACCGGCAACAAAAAATAAAGGGTGGAATTGACTCTTTTTAGCGGAAAAAAGACACGCTTGCGCTTGAGATTTAGCGGCATTGAACCTGACTAAATTGGCATCGCCCCATTCAGAGGCCTTCAACTCTGCGACCCACCAGCTGCTCGTGAGTTGATAAAAAGGTACCGAGTTATACAAGTTGTCCATGTATAAAGCCTCGCTTTGTCAAAACAAAAAATCCAAAGCCCATTTTTAATTCATCCCACACTAAAAAAACTGCAGCTCCAAACAACATATCCAATTCTTCCCACATCCCCTCCACACTCGTCTTGCTTGCAGCTGTCAATGTGTTCCGTACTCACCCCCTCTCACCCCCTCTATCCTGAACCCCTCATAGTGTCGTCGTTACTGTCTGGACGGACTTAAATACAAGTTTACAACGCCGCCGCGCCGGGCTACACCACTGAAATATACTATTTTATTTAGGTACCTTTTAGCTCTTGTGTGTCTGTCTCAAGCCTCTGTTGAGAGGATTTTCGAGGAAATAGTACTGGAAAATGCCGCAATATTTGTCTTGAAAAATATAAGTATTACAGCGTTAATATCTCAATGACCATTTCAACATTTTGGGAAATAAAAAGGCTTACTATGGTCATCAAACAATAGAAAATAGCTGATCATCAACATCATTTCAGTTGAATGACGTTCACAGCTGGACAATCGACATAGGACTGAGCAAGCGTTTCCACATGGGACGGTTCCGTACTTTTCGCATCCAGCGAATTCCTACGACCTTCGCTACGCGAATTGCATTGGCTCATATTATTCTGCCGAAAATATAGTAACAAGGCAGATTGGCCAAAATACGCCAGACCTAATAAATCATAACATAACGGTCATCTTCTTGAAGGTTAGATAGAAGTAAAGCCCAATAGGGGGCGAGTCTAAATGCCTTTTATATGTATAGGGTGGAGATCGTCGCTTCCGCGGACCTGTTCCACACGAGAGCACAAGGACGTAGTGCAGTGCTAGTGATGTGCTAATAACATAGGTTTAAGCTTTATTTACTAACACTTTCTGTTAATAATATGTATACTTAGGTTAAGGTATTTATCTATAGGTCTATGCAACCCGAAATAAAATGAATTATAATTTATTTATTTATTCAAAAATAACAGTGGCACTCTGGGAGTGCCGACAAAAGTAAAAACTTGAACAAAAATTCCCAACGCACTCTCGTAGTGAATCGCGGTCGGTGTCGGTGGCGGACCAGTTCAATTGTTTTTTCCCATCTCAAAACTGCCCAACGCGCCTAAAGAAGTTTTCATTTCAATAACTTCTCTTGCTCTGGGTGGAGCGGGAGGGCGTGTCAGACTCTTACTGACTAAAACCCACCGGTGTTCCTTCACTTGGCTGTGCCGAGGCCCTGATGACTCTTTCGATCACATTTGCGTCACTTTGCCTTCCAACAAAATCCTTCTAGTAATAATCCTTGCTTGTTAATTTTTCTAATTGCACCCAAAACTAAACTACAAAACTAAATCTTCATAGTTTCTCAACTGGCAAATTGCTCTCACCACAACTCAAAAAATCGAAATAAGTATTAAAAGTATTTCAAGTTTACGCACGAAAAGTAAAAAGTAATTAGTCGTTAACTCGACTGGGGTACAGTAACTATCGGGTTAAACTTTTAATAGACCGATTCTCGAAGTTCGGCGTCTTTTGAAGGTGTCTGAATAACTTAACTGAAGTTTTGTTGATTACTTCTCTTTTGGAGTGAAATGGAAAGTGAGCTACAATAAGATGAAGAGATAAAATATTAATTGGTCTTTTGAAATTTGTCTTTTGGCGAAAAAATATGGGATTTGGCCGTCTTCATTTTAGCCCATTTCAGAGAGAATTTATGAAATTATAATGAACGTTGCGATGTTTGACGTCTTAGGATCAATTATCAGATCGGACGGAAGTGTTTTTCCGTCAGGAATTGCTCAGAAACAGTCCAAAACCCGGGCTCGGCGTTTGACAAAAATAAAATCATATCAGGTTTTTTTTTGGGACAAACCCGCCACACTATTCCCAAACCACTGTAACTTCTGTAAGCCAGAATCAACAGTGGCGACCACCAGAAAAAACGCCAATGCGAAGCTCGACGAGTCCCAGAGAAACGATTAAACTGTCTTGGGTCCCGCTACTAAATTAATCAGAAAAGACAGCGGAGGAGTAAGAAAAACATAATTTCCACTTACCTCCTAATCATATCAGGTTCTGAGCCTGACTTAAATCTAGCTGTACTACCTTCCTACCTTCTTACCTTCGGGTTAAATAGGCGTGTATTATTCTACAGCGTGGCCAAATCCGATATATTCAACTTTAAATTACAATATATTTTTGTTGAACAAAAATTACTAGACATTTTTCCATTATTATATTACTGTTAATGCAGAAACCGTAGTAAAAAAATGTAACTATTAAATTGTTAACCTCGAACTCGATAGATGGCGTTGGCGTCAAATTAAAAGTCGCTATGGTTTCGTTACCACGATTTGGTTGGGCTCGAGTAAATTTTAAGCAAATATAAAACCAGCTTAGATCAGGACACAATTTGGTTTTATTTCAAATCTCAACCCTATCTCAACCCTATTAGTGTTCCCACAAGTGTTAGTACAAAAATTACCAGCTCGGTAATAAACATTGGTCCATCGACCCTGGATCAGACCCAGAAAGTCTGAATTTTTTGAAGTTAGCGGTGCCAGCTTTGGACCGCTCCCCAGTGTACTCGCAGTGGATCGCTGCGGCAGGAGTACCGGGCATCCCGCAGAGGCAGCAACAGCTTTGTCCAGCAAGTGGACGAGCTCAGCCGTTGTGGAATTGTTAGTTCAACGTGTCGCGGCAGAGGGCGCCACCAGTGGTTCAACAGAAGATTAGTAATTGAGTTCAGGCGACAACTTCGTTCAGCAAGGTGAACGAAATCGACGTCAACAACCGGCAGTTGAAGTTTCAAGTGACGCCACAGAGGGCGCCACCAGTGATACACTACGAAACCGACTTTGAAGTGTGAGTGAAGTGCAAACGTGAGTACAATTTAATAAAATATACTAATAGCAGTGATTTTAAGAAGATTTTGCCAAGCAATTTTGAACTTTATTTTGAAGAAGATTTTTACTTTAACATTTAGATAATAATTTAACTTAGCTTTAAAATTGTGCATGTTTGTTAGACTTAGAATAGTTTTACAAAAAACGACGGAACGGGGAATCTATGCCCGATTTCTACCAGTCTTTGTTTAAAAAAAAAAACACTTGTAATATTTTTCGCTGTCAATAAGACTTAGAAAAAATCAGTACGTGTTGTTTAGAACCAAACTTGTAAGTTTTAAGTCTCAATCTAGGTTTTCTTTTATTAGGTTTTGTTGAATTTTATATAGTTTATTAAATTATACTTTTTAATCAATTTCAAAACTTATTTGAATATTTTTATTGTTGTTCATGATGGAAGGTCAAGTAAATATATTGAAAGACCTCCAAAATGTTATACAAAAGGCTTTTACTAATTTTAAAAAGAGTCCTAAAGATAGATTAACAATAGAATATATCGAGACAAGGCTCGAATTACTAGAAAAGGATTGGTCTTCATTTAAGGAAACCAAATCTCAACTTTATGGTCGTTATAAGATAGAAGACATAGGTCAAAAGGTTGTCGATTTATATGATTCTACCGAAGATACTTATATATCATGTAAATGTCTGATGAAAGCAACGTTTAATAAGATTAATACTAGAGAACCGGTACCACAAAATAGTGGCTCTAACAATCATAATTCTTCTAAGGCATCCAATTCGTTGGTAAAGTTGCCCAAGATCACAATTCCCAATTTTTCTGGCAAATATAGTGAATGGACAGCCTTTCACGATCTTTTTAAGTCGCTTATACACAATAACGCATCTTTAGATAATGTGCAAAAACTGCACTATCTTAAAAGCCATCTTACTGGGGAAGCCGAACAGTTGATTAGGCATACACCCATTACAGATGCCAACTACAGCGAATGTTGGTCTCAGTTGGAAAAGCGCTATGCTAATAAAAAGTATCTAGTCAATTGTATTTTGAAAAGGTTGTTTAGCCAGAAGCGATTAAATGTAGAATCAGCTGCCGCATTAAAGGAGCTGTTAGATACCACAAGTGACTGTCTTCATGCGCTTACAAATTTAAACATCAATGTGAGTACATGGGACGTTATCATCATCCATATAGTAACATTCAAACTAGATAATGAAACGCGAAAACAATGGGAGTTAAACAGTTCTAACGATTTAAGCAACAAGTTGCCCACCTTTGAGGAACTTAAAATATTTATTGAAAGTCGTTTTCGCGCTTTAGAATGTATAGAGCCAAGAAAAGCCGTGGCTCACCAGGTCAGTAATAGTCCGAAAGCTATGCTAGCCACAAAGCCGTCCAATATGCGTTGCGAATACTGCTCGGAAGTCCACAAGCTGTGTTTCTGCAAGCAATTTGCAAAACAGCCCACAGAAAATAGACGCGAATTCGTAGCAAGAAATAAAATCTGTTTTAATTGTTTGGGCAGCAATCATAGAGTATCCGACTGTAAAAAGCAGACCGTCTGTAAAGTTTGCAACAAGCGCCACCATTCATTGTTGCACCCGAATGGAGAGCCTAACGGAGAGAATGAAGGCCGAGATGTTACCGTAAACCCGGCTACAGATAACACAAGTTCTTCAACTAGTGTTAATCCGATAGTCGCATGCTTGTCTACGGGCAAGATCTCTAAACCCAGACAGGTTTTATTAGCCACAGCGTTAATAAAAGCCGAGTCCAAAACGGGTGAATTTCAAACAGTTCGAGCATTATTAGACCAAGGTTCACAGGCTTGTTTTATTACAGAGGCCACAGTCCAACTTCTTGGACTGAAGAAAATTCCAGTCAGAGGTCTCGTGTCAGGCTTAGGTGACGATAGATCGACCATTGCAAGGCACATGGTAAATCTGACAATTGAGTCAACAATTGATCGCGATTTCCAACTCAAAATAAACGCCTACGTTTTGAGTAGGATCACCTCATACTTGCCTGAGAGAAGTGTAAACACAAGTTCATTGGATTGGATTGCCATAAACAATCTGTGTAGCAGATCCTAATTTCAACACACCCAATAGAATAGATATTCTTTTGGGTGCAGATGCTTACTGCTACATTTTGAAGGAAGGTATAGTTAAGAGTCCATCCGGCACTCTCATCGCACAGAGCACCACCTTAGGGTGGGTCCTTTCAGGTGTAGCCAGTCCAAATAGTGAGAGTTCAAAACTTCATAGAAAAAATATAAAGGTACATTGTGCACAATTCAATGAAGATGACATTTTAAAGAAATTTTGGGAGATCGAAGAACAAACTAGTACAAAGAGATTACTTAATCCAGAAGAGCAACGGTGTGAAGAATTCTATATTAAAACAACTAAGAGAGATGATACAGGCAGATATATTGTACGACTGCCATTCCGAGACGAAGAACCTGCTTGTAAAGGCGGACGTTCACGTTATATAGCTGAAACAAGATTTAAATCATTAGAAAAAAGATTAAGTAAGGATACAGATTTAAAAGAAAAATATACAGAAGTAATTAAGGAATACTTACAATTAGGACACATGAGACCTGTAAAAGCTGAGGATAGTAATAAAGACAAAGCCGTTTATTTACCACACCAAACGGTAATAAGAAACGACAAGATCACGACGAAGGTTCGTGTTGTTTTTAACGCCTCAGAAAAGAATAAGAACGGAGTGTCACTAAACGACACTCTAATGGTAGGACCAACTCTTCAAGCAGATTTAAGACACACTGTTTTAAGATGGAGAATGCATGCTATTGGTATAGTGGCGGACATAATAAAAATGTATCGTCAAGTTAGAGTGGCCGATGAAGATGCTGCCTTCCAGCGAATACTCTGGCGAGACGATCCTGAAAAGCCGATCATAGATTATGAGCTGATAACGGTGACTTTCGGGACAGCCTCTGCACCATACCAAGCAGTTAGATCGCTCCATCAGGTCTCATATGATGAAGGAGACAAATTCCCACTTGCAGCAGACAGAGTTTTAAATTGTTTTTATATGGACGATTTAATGACTGGATGTAACAACATTGAAGAGGGTGTAGAAATCTGTAATCAAATGGTAGAATTATTGGGAAAGGGAGGATTTACATTACAGAAATGGAATAGTAATAATAAGCATAAAACATGAGGTCATTAAGAATAAGGACAAACAGGACATGATAGTAAAAGAAAAGGAAATAAATAATAAGGACAGAGAAATTAAACTAGATACTACTACAAAAATCTTGGGACTTACCTGGAACCGCTACGAAGACTCCTTTCAGTATGCGGTAAAACTCCCACCGTTGACGACGGCACCTGTAACAAAAAGATCTATAATATCAGACATAGCTCGTTTGTTCGACCCATTAGGATGGTTAGCTCCTAGTGTGGTTGTAGCAAAGGTGTTCATCCAGAAGTTATGGCTCGCAGGTGTTAGTTGGGATGAGGAGTTAACTACGGAATTAATAACAGAGTGGAGTACCTACCGCGAAGAGTTAAAATTGCTGACCAAGGTTCGAATCCGTCGTTGGCTTGGGACTAGTTCAACTGATGATCTGGAATTGCAAGGTTTTAGTGACGCCTCAAAAGTTGCATACTCAGCCGTCGTTTACTTGCGGGTAATTGATACCACAGGCAGCGTTCATGTTTCATTGTTAGTTGCAAAAACAAGAGTTGCCCCAATTAAACTAGAGTTATGTGGAGCAGTACTCTTAGCAAAGCTATTGACAGAGTCCGCAGAGGTCTTAAATATACCAAAGGAAAAGATTTCAGCGTGGACTGATTCTACAGTAGTGCTATCATGGCTTAACAGCCATCCTAGCCGGTGGAAAACGTTTGTTGCGAATCGGACTGCTGAAATATTGGGTGCAATGAGTTCGTCTCAATGGTTTCATGTGTCGACCAAAGATAATCCAGCAGACTGCGCTTCAAGGGGAATACTACCCAGTTCATTGGTTAATAATGAGTTGTGGTTCTCTGGACCTCCATTCCTGAAAAACAAAATAATTAAGTACAAAAGGCCAAAGGATTTAAAAATAGATTTAGAGCAAACAATAAAGGCTCATGCAGCCGTAATGCCAGAGCACGTAGTTCTCGAAAATTATTCTAGTTTACGAAAATTGGTTAGAGTAATTGCGTATTGCCGACGATTTTTAAAGAAGGACAAATACAATAGTAAATATTTAGAGAATCAAGAAATAGAAGCAGCATTAGAAACCTGTATAAAGAAGACACAAACAGAGATATTTACAACAGAATATACACAGTTAAAAGAAAAAGGATATTTAAATATCAAATCTAGCAAACTGAAGTCACTTTGCCCGTTTCTTGACAAAAAGGGTATCATAAGACAAAAAAAAATAAAGACTAAACTAATAAACTACTAAAGACTAATAAAGACTTATTATTATTATTATTATTATAAGAGTTCGAGGACGACTTGCAAAGTCGGAACTGGATGAAGATTCAAAATATCCGATAGTCCTACCACATTCTAGCCATCTGACTCACCTTATAGTTGCAGATGCGCATGAGAAAACACTGCATGGTGGTCCTCAGTTGCTGTCAAACTTTTTAAGGTCAGCCTATTGGATAATAGGTGCTAGATCTCTAATCCAACAACATGTTCGCAAATGTGTTATTTGTGCAAAACAAAGGGCTAGCGTCAGAAATCAAATAATGGGTGATCTTCCATCAGTCCGGTGTAGACCAGCAAGACCATTTTTGCATAGCGGAGTGGATTATGCTGGACCGATAAACCTAAGAACGACAAAAGGCCGTGGTCATCGGTCATACAAAGGCTATATATGCCTTTTCGTTTATATGTCCACACGCGCACTTAGAGGTCGCCAGTGATATGAGCACACAGGCATTTTTAGCTGCCTTTCGGCGATTTGTGTCGAGACGAGGTCACTGTGCTAAATTGTGGAGCGATAATGGCACCAATTTCGTAGGTGCCTCCAGAGAATTACAGCAGTTGGCCTCTATACAGCCAGAAATAGCAGAACACCTGGAAGCAAACCATACTGAGTGGTATTTTATACCACCTCATGCTCCCAATTTCGGTGGCCTTTGGGAAGCAGGTGTAAAATCCACAAAGTTTCACCTTAAAAGGGTAATCGGCGACTCTACACTTACGTACGAGGAAATGTCTACACTCCTCAACCAAGTGGAAGCATGCTTAAATTCGCGGCCGATAAGCGTTATTAACTTTGCTGATCCTGGTGAACCCCTGCCGTTAACCCCTGGACATTTTCTGATCGGCGAACCGATAGTTAATGTGCCAGATAAAAATTATGAAAGCTCAAATGTAAATTACTTGACTCGGTGGCAATTAGTTCAACGAATGATGCAGTCTTTTTGGAAACGATGGTCCCAAGAGTATTTGTCAAATCTCATGAACAGATACAAATGGTCTTCACAAGTTGCGGAGCCTAATATCGGGGACATTGTTTTGATTAAGGAAGATGATTTACCACCAAGTCGTTGGTTGTTGGGACGGGTTGTGGAGAAGCATCCCGGTGATGATAACATCACCCGTGTGGTCACATTGCGCACTAAATCTTCTACAATTAAGAGACCAACTTCCAAATTATGCGTTTTACCAATAGCTCAATGAATTGTTTATTTTTTTTTATCAAGTTTATATAAAACTTCTGCAGATCAAGTCATTAATGATAATTTTAAGATCAAATGTTTATTTACAACATGTTTAATTTTATACATTTAGAGGTTAATTTTTACTTTGTATAAATCTATAGCGGATATTTTAAACATACACAAAGTGCAACTTTTACAATTGTTTAAGATATTTTGAACTGTTGAAGACTGTTTTGTTATTTTTCTCCTAGATTTACGTAGTATTATTATTATAATTATGATAAAGTGAAAAATTTTAGATTTAAAAATAATTTAAGAAGGACATTCCGTCACTAAATGTCCTTGGTGGGCGGTATGTTAATGCAGAAACCGTAGTAAAAAAATGTAACTATTAAATTGTTAACCTCGAACTCGATAGATGGCGTTGGCGTCAAATTAAAAGTCGCTATGGTTTCGTTACCACGATTTGGTTGGGCTCGAGTAAATTTTAAGCAAATATAAAACCAGCTTAGATCAGGACACAATTTGGTTTTATTTCAAATCTCAAACCTATTAGTGTTCCCACAAGTGTTAGTACAAAAATTACCAGCTCGGTAATAAACAATTACATAGGCTTTAAAATTTGGTGCGGTAAATAACATTACTAAATTTTTACCTTTTCCATCCTAAAAAGCTTTTTGTTGTGTTTTTCATCAAATTTTCCTTTTTTTAACAAACTTACAAATATTTTGCTTTTAGTGTTCAAAATTGAAAACAACACGTTCCTTTAGATAACTCTATACAAAAATTAGCCCTTGTCAAATCTGGTAGGTTTGGGGTTTGCAAAACAAAGTTGTCTATAACCGATTTGGTCTACAATGTAAACAAAGATAAGAATTTCAGTAATCGGATAATTAAATACATGCACTACATAATTATAATTATAATGAACAAAAAATAATATTATAGTGTGCAAAATAATTGTACAAACCAAAAAATATTACACACACTGTTACCTCTAAGTAGACCCAAAAATCAGCACCAAAATCTACCCAAAGTTACTCAGAAAAATTCTCCTCTAAACAAACTTATTCCAAAGGGTTTTTAGTTTCAATATCCCGCTAGTGTATCGGCACTCTGTAGTCGAGGGGGCCAATCAAGTGCCCTTATGAATTATGTACAAACTACCCTCCTCGTATCATCCCAGTGGGAAACACCTTTGTTTTGTTTTATGCTGAGCTCAAAAATATTACCGGGGATTTCGTTTAGGGGTTGAAAAGTGGGCTTGAGTTTAGTTTTTATTTTTATCATTGATAGCTCGTGCTTGACCACTATCTCATCTGATGGTAAGCAAGGATGTGGTCGATGATGGAGCACGTTTACCTAGATCTATTCACTCTGGACTTAAAGACCCTCAGGTTGATTTGGTTACAGATTTTATTTCTGGGTTTCTGTATTTTATTCTGTAAAGGGCAATGGAGAGAGCTATGCTCGGAGTTTCCTTGCATGATTGAATCACAAATGAAGATATCTGCAAAAGAACCATGGAAGAACCAATCAAAAAACTTAAGTGGCAGCGGGCAGCACATTGCTCGCAGAACAGATGGTGTATGGGGCCGAAAAGTTCTGGAGTGGCGACCGCGTACCGGAAGATGCCGCGTTGGAAGGCCTCCCACAAGGTGGACCGATGACCTGGTGAGGTTTGGGCTGTGAGCTGGTTTCGGGGAGTACGTCCACCATAATCAATTTCTGCCACTACGAAGCTTTCCCGTGTTCTTGTTTAAAGGGTATGTGTTAAGTGCTAGCAAGATACTTTTAGTTTTGTTTCTGAAATGGCAACGGGTATGCAAACTCAAACTCAAAGCATTTATATTTCAAGAAAAACCATTTACAGGCACTTTTGAATTATTAAGTCATAACAAAAGATCTAGAACCAAAAATTCGAAGACATGTGACATCCACCAACCCGCATTGGGCCCGCGTGGTGGATTACGGTCCACACCCTCTCACAGAGAGGAGGCCTGTGCCCCAGCAGTGGGGACATTAAAAGGCTAATGATGATGATGATGATGAAAAGATGAAGCTATTTGCACATTCCAAGGAGTAGATCTCTATACAGAAGAACGTGCAAGAAACTCCACGGACACTCTTTTAAGTGAATAAATAGTCACCAAATTATGATTACATTGTTGATGTAGAAATTAGAGGAGCTCGTGGCTAAAGTAATAATGGCCGCACGGGTCGATCCATCAGATTAAGCTTTGCTTGCCGGGGTTGGTCCATGGATGGGTGATCATCTTTACATACCGATACTCCTCCATGCCTCGGCAAGTACGTTAGGCCGTTGGTGCTGGCTGTCAATAGTGGATCTTTGACAGTCGTTACGGGTTGTCAGAAACCCGATAGTCTGACAACCAGTATTACCAAGGGGTATCGTATTATCTAGTAACTGGGTTGTGGAAGTCAGATAGGCAGTCGCTCCATGCAAAATACTGGTATTCAGCTGCATCCGGTCAGACTGGAAGCCAACCCCAAGATAGTTGGGAAAAGGCTAGTCAGATTGATTGTTAATGTAGAAATTATACTACAAGTGAGAACGACATGCACGTTAAAGCGTCCGAAGTAAAAAAAAAAACAACTCAAAGAATAAATAATTGTAATAAGGCGTGGCAGTTGAGAGATGATCAGTCCCAATTGACGGCGCCCATTCACGAACATGACTCATGCGCTAGCACCATTCAGCTTAACCATTTTGAAGGGAACAGAATGTTCTGAATCAAGCACATGCGCCGTCATTGGCAAGACATCACTCGCAAACCACCAGGGCTTGCATCGCATGCATCTGCGATGTCTCGAGTATGTCAGATGTTGATAGGCATAGATCGCTGTCACCTCTTACAGGGTGACAATTTGGCTTTTTTGCTATCCAATTCCTATTTTTTATGATTTTAGATCTTCTCTGTAAACATGAATAGTTTGCAGCAGTAGATTTGAAACGACTGCATAACAGTGAATACCCCAAGGAATACACAGTTCTGGTTAGATTTTAATATGTAAATTAAATTTTTACATAGTAAAAAAGTATTTTAATGTGAGTCCACAGACATGTGCACTTCTTAGTTCATAAAACGCTACATTGCAGGCGAGAGGAATTTTAATTTCAAACATATTTTGGAATGTGAAAAATTGTGTTGCGACTATGTCGTTATAACTTTCATTTCTAGATTCCTTTGAAGCGAAAATGTCTCTTTTAAAGTAAAATTTGTCAAAGGGAATGTAAGTGTCTTACAGTAACTATTTCAAGTCATATTTTATTGACTTTGATACAGGATAAATGCTTATAATTTACACATCAGCCTGTTGGGCCTGAAGGGTTAGGCTTGCCGTACCTGCCGTATATTGCTGCCACTCACGTATCCGTCTGTCCCACTGTCCATCTGTCCGTCTGTCCATCTGTCCGTCTTTCTGTCCGTCGCCTGTCACAAAATTATGTTCCGAAGAATTTTATAACTGCCCATTGACCTATGTACTTGAAATTCGGTGATAATGTTTATTATTACGTATACTTTACTAACAAATAACATAATATTGATAAATCAGATTTCATTGATTTTTCTTTGATAATTAAATCCCTCATTTGAGTGACGGAGCGTGACGGCTGACAGGACAGAATGGAAGAAAAAACCGTGTTGCGCCGACCCTAAGTAACATGGGATAAGGGCAGAAAAAATTATTATTTATTTATTTATTTATTTATTAAAAATTACAAAAAAAAAAAAAAATATGAATTAATTCCCTCATTTGGTACAGAACCCTAAATGTGCGACGTTAAGTGCCTGCCTGGGTTCGCACCTACAACGGTACTGTGGAGCCTTCAGGGCTCCAGGTGTTCAATAGCTTGGGGAGCTGTCTTACTCGCTGGCTGCAAGAGAAGTGTGGCCAAGTGTTTTACAATCTAACTGTGTAGTGTGAAGATTTAAAAAAAACTTTTTTTCAAAAAATAAACCGACTTCTAAAAATTACAAAATAACTTTTTTTCTGAAGTCGGTGTTTATATTTTGTTTCTTCGTTATTGGACACCGACTTTCGAAAATAAAGTAGACCCCAGAAGTAAAACTAAATATAAAAGTTATGCCCCAATGGATAACATGGAATTTGAACATAATTATGGAGAAAACCAAAACGTCATCTACGAGTATGTATACATATTTTTGTTTATGTGAATTTATTCAAAAAGTGCTGAATCTATATATCTAAAATTTATATGGGGCCACCTCTGAAGTATGACCTACCAAACAAAAAAAAGAATCATCAAAAACGATTCACAAATGGCGGAGATATCGCGTAACAAACATACAACGTTGATGTGACAGAGGGGCATTAAATTAAACTACGTATACTATACGTGTTTAGTATTAATTCGATACGGTATAAAAATAAAAATAATAATAAATGAGGTTTTTTTTTTTTCAAACAAACTAAATAGCTTACAATTCAGAGTAAAACGCAACCACCCTTTATACCATACTTTATACCCATTATCCTTGTTTGCATTGCCATCTTATAGCGAAAATGTACTTGTGACTTGCGTGAGAACGGCAACAACGCGTCGTATCGTAGGTTATACTCAGATTTATCGTTTTAAGGTGCATGACCTGTGCGTATAGACATAATCAGCTGTTAGGAAAGATACATCGTGTTCAAACGAGGCCAAAACTTAAAAAATCGTTTGTGACTAAACTACTGCTCCGATTTAATTGATTTTTGGTACAGAGCTTGAAAATAGTACCTAGTATAGGCAGTTTAAAGGAAAGCCCCTCTGTCGTATCAACTTTGTATAAAAAAAATTTTTTTTTTTTTTTAATCCTTTATTCATAAACTTAAATACAAATTGTTAAAAATTTATGTCTTCTGCCAAACTGCAGTACAGTTTATCGGCAGTATTCTCGTGGACACATACTCGTACATACTTTATCATAATACTAACATGATTGCTATAAAACATTAAAAAAAAAAATATATATATATAAAAATCTAAGTGCGCGGCCACTGGCCCGCCAGGCCAGCATGAGCAGCGCATGCTCACAATCTAATCGTCCCGACGCGACGACCGCCACCGCATCTCGCTGGAGGGAGACAACCCAGCGCAAGCGAGACACCGCGCCGGCCGCCCGACACCGACTCACAAACTCAACACTACAATACGCCGCGCGCGCATGCTAGACTGGCCGGCCCGCCAAAAAAAAATATATATATACATATGAACATGCAGACGAATTGAACCTCCTCTTTTTTGAAGTCGGTTAAAAAAGGGGTAGGGTACTCCGGATTCTTATATTACTGTATATAAATAATCCATGTTGTCTTGTTTAATAATACATGTCTTGGAGGGAATGATCTGACCTAGCTCTCTAAACAAAAATCATTATGCAAATCCTATTCTAAATTAATCATTCGAATAACTCTTCAAATATTACAACCTGCCAGCATTGCCCGGTCCATTTGTGCCGTGTGTGTGCTAAGTGCACACGCGCCACATGAGCTACGCCCCTACTAATAGAAGCGTAGACGCTAGCAAAGCTTACTATTCCAACAAGACATTTGAAGAGTCAATCGAAACCTACCTAACCCTAACCAGAATTCCCTACTCTGTGGAGAAGAAGGGCGATGAGGCAAATGTCCGTGGATGGATAGCCTCAGTTGAAACCCGTGATAAGTAGTATTCTTACTATTGTTTTGTGCCATTCTGCATTTCACAAACCATGGCGTTACACCGAGGCAAAACCTCCGAAAAAGCTTCAATGCACTGCCAATCAATCCTCTGATCTATGATAGCATCTACCCAGATGGGGTTTACAAAATAATATTCACAACTGTACCTAATGGCTTTAATTCCATCGGATTTATATCGGGTCTGAGGATGAAGATTCAGAACCGATATAATATTCCAGTCATAAATTTTCAGTCAGAAAATCTTATTCTAAATTTATTTATTATTTATTCGAATAACTCTTCAAATATTACAACCTGCCAGCATTGCCCGGTACATATGTGCCGTGTGTGTGCTGAGTGCACACGCGCCACAGTACCACGAGGCCATCACTGCTCTTAGTGGTCTCTATCATATAATAAATACCATGTTAACGAGACTAATCAACATTCAACTAGATTTCCTTTGCTACCTAAACTATCGAAGAAATTCCCAAACTAACATGAATTTTTAACCCAAGTATCAGTCTGGTAAAATCTCAATAACCTATAACGTATCTCTCATGGAGAGTATCTTAATTCCGTCCAGTCGAGCTGGAACGCTCCTCATCTCGCCACTCCAATCCAGCGTGAGGGTATTGGGACATTGCCAGTTCGGAGCTCGCCCCCTTCTTGGGGGGCAGAATTACTATTGGTGAGGCGAATTACGTTCGAGAAAAGCTGGTAATAGGCACTCGAATTCAAAGAGTGTGTAGCGACACACTCTGTTCCGCTCACCTCCAAAAGTGCAAGTATCAATTTATAAATTGTTCAATAAGTTCAACTGCTAAACTGGGACTAAGAAGTATTAGTCCGTATTAAGTTTTCCAATATAATTTATTTAAACTAAAAATTTTCAAAAAACGCCAAAAAAAATTTTTTTTTTTGTCGGGTTTTTTGACTATTTTTTGTTTACAACCTATGTATCATCATCATCATCAGCCTTTTAATGTCCCCACTGCTGGAACACAGGCCTCCTCTCTGTGAGAGGGTGTGGGCGGTAATCCACCACGCGGACCCAATGCGGATTGGTGGATGTCACATGTCTTCGAATTTTTGGTCCTAGGACATGCCGGTTTCCTCACGATGTTTTCCTTCACCATTTTGAGATCAGTGGTGATGAAATAATTTACACAAAGTAAAGCGCCTGCCTGGGAACTCACGATCTATAACTTGTAAGTCGCGTCCAATACCACTGGGCCACCACTGCTCAACCTATGTATAAGTGAGCTATACTTTTATAATTGTCTCCATAAACCTGTCACAAAATACTTACTTAATGGCGATCGCTATTTTTTTAAGAAATTAATTTAGCCAATGTCACTTCGGCGGTCAAGCTCAATTTAATGATACCTTGTCTTGAGCATAGACGCCGAGTTGCTAGCCTGTCGGTTTTCTATCGGTTGCATTTTGGGGTGTGCGACGGAATTGCATAATTTGATTTCGCCAAGCCCGTTTCATCAACGGACCACAAGACGTACGGCGAAGTGCTATCGGTTCATGGTGGACATCCCATCCATTTTTTGAGAACACATTCATTGTGCTTACAGCTAGGGAGTGGAATTCCCTACCGGAGTCTGTGTTTCCTGATAGCTACAACCTGGGAGTCTTTAAGTCAAGAGTGAATAAGTTACTTCTAGGCAAGCGTGCTCTATCTTCGACACATCATTGCTTACCATCAGGTGAGATAGTGGTCAAACGCGTGCCTATCAACAATAAAAAAAAACCTTATTTGTTAAAATTCAAGAAAAGACGAAAAGCAAGGCTATTTAAAAGATCGAGTGATGACATAGTTGCCACGGCTGGAATTACTTGGAACAGGCTGGCAAGATATAGAGCGAAATGGAAAGAAATGGAGGAGGCTTTCACCGCCAGAGCGGTTCTTACATCAAAACACACATCAATTAATAAGTTATAGTAACATACTAGATTAAGCAATAATACTAACAACCAGTAGTGTATAAAAATGTAAAAGTGTAAGGAACAACTAGAGCTATTATTTGTTAAAATTCATCCAGCCGTTTAGGTTACAGGGAGTGCCAAAGAAATAGGTATACATACATAGTCTCGAAAAACATTGATTTTCTTCTGGGGAAGTTGGGTGAAAATAGCTAGCAGTTTATATTTATGCCTAGTTTATGGCCAAAGGCACTTCGGGTATAACACTTCTGTAATCCTGAATCATAATGTGCTATGAATCATCATCAGCTTTTTAATGTCCCCACTGCCCCCATAAAAATAAAAAAATAACGTGATTTTTAAAGTACGTTCCGTAAAGCTTACTCTATAAAATAAAGGGTGCATGAACTAGTTAAAATATGATATTTGAATAAAAGTGCTACTTATAAATAAATAAATATTCTTCTGTTAACACAGAGAGTTGATAGTAGGGGCAAGATTTGATTTCGCATGATGCAGCGGGTGGGAAGGGTGTCTATTTGTCTAATCCGACGCCGACTCGCGGTCATACCTCTCTCGATATTTTAAAACATTTCACTGAAGAATTCATACATACATGTTTATATTACATAATAATATTGTGACGACCTTATGTTGGCAACCTTATGGTGAAGACTGGCACGTTAGAAGTTTGGAACTTTCTAGAAACTCTTGGAACGCCAATTGTGAATTTATAATAAAAGAAGATTTTAGTTTTTAGGTAGACTTGACCTAGCCCGCACGAAGAGGGCACATGTATTTATTTCATTATTCAATATAACATATTAATATTCCAGTTCTCTTTCTTTTATAACACATCACACATAAGCAGTCACTCTTATACACCACCCTCTCGCACCGCGAGCGAGTAAACAAACCCCCAGGAACCTAAAAGGAATCTCCAGGGACCAGCACCAAGAGAAGCTGCTCCAGGTCCCTATAAGTGGTGGAGGCGCCGGGTACAAACGCCGTATGTAAGAGTGACGGCAACACTAACGGTGTGCGGTGGACAAACTGAGGATTGATGCAGTGACAGCATCAGGATAAGAGGAGTATACTCCAAGCTGAGTGGTTCCATTTTTATTTAAGTGTTAAATAATATTAAAAGAGGAAAATGCGATACTTTTCGGGACACACGTATGAAGTGTGCCTCGAAGAATTTATCGACGAGTTTGTGTCGATGGCCATTGCCAAGGGGTGGCGAAAAAGCGATTATTCGTTAATTCTTGGTGTCTGGTTAAAAGGAGCTGCGCATTATTTTTTTAAATATACGTTCCAGTATGAGATGGAATTTGACACGCTGTGCGCGGAGCTTAGGAGAGAATTCCCATGCAAGTGTGTGTCTTGCAAGCACAGAATTAATCAGTGTTTTTATAATCTTGAGAGGCCGGACGTTGTGTCCGAGGCGGATGAACAGTCCGAAGATAATGTGAGCGAGGATAATCAAATAATATTATTTTCTAAGGAGGACGATGATGACCAGAGCTGCGCTGATGTAGGCCTAGTCAATGATGTCCAGGAATATGAAGACTGCGGTCTGGACGAGGATGACCGAAGCTGTGAGAATGAAGATACAGAATCGGGTCGGTTATTTACAATTATTCCTAGTAATAATATTTCAGAGAAACAAGAGATAATTGTAGTAAAAGAAACATTTGGCGAGCACGAGTCGAATGAAAATTTTATTTGTTTGGGAGTTGTTTCGGCTGATGTTGTCGACATGGAAAGCTGTGAGGTGGAAGTTCCGTCGGAGACACATGGTTCTTGTAACGATGATTTTGTTCAAGTTGAGTATGTTTCTGCTGATGTTTGTGAGCAGGAGAGCTTCGAAATGGCGGTGGAGTCCAAAGAGCTGTGCGTGCCGGTGGAAGTCATGCAAAATCCTGCTATTATTGTTCCAATAGGTGATGGTCCAGCGGATATCTATCGGGATGAAAACTGCATCATAAATATCACTTCACAACATCACAACATTTCACAACAAGCGGAACAGCATTTTTCACAGAATAGACTGGAGGAGGAGATATGGGCCCTCCCGTATTATATGAAGAGGAATAATTTCCATTTCTTTGCTAAACATAAAATTATTTTTGTATCAATTTTATTTATTCTAGCTGACATGCATAGTCATAGCAACGTGACAAACAAGTTTTCGACCATAAATATAAGGTATGGACATATGTAATGGTTGTGTCAGTCTTTATTTACCATCAAACACAATTATAAAAGTACAGACATTCAAAAATAGATGGAACACAACACAGTTTTATGAGGTGTGGGACACGAAAGATTCTTTAGCGTAAACGACGCGTCGGCGTCACGAGATCACGTGCGACTGGCTGTGCGCGGGACGCGGGCGGCATGGCGGAACCGACCGAGGACGAAGCACACCGAATTACCACGAGAGCGCGCGGCTGGCGCGAGTATTCAAACGTTCGTGGCGCGAGTATTTGATTGTTCGTCTTATACATAGTAATTACGATGACCCAAATTTTTCGATAAAAATAAAAATATGCGAAAGAGGTCAAGAATTGCTTGTAAACTATTTATTAAAGCAATATTCTGTAAGTAAATATAAGTGTTGGAAATTTAAGAAAAAATTTATAAATTGTTTGTTAAAAATTATTTTATTTTTAAAAATAATTTTAGAGAATAGACAGTGGTGTCAGATGTCATTTGACATGACAAATAATTGTCAGATATCTGGTACGTCAAAATTAGTACGGTTGACAATATAGTAAAAGTTTAAATTTTAACCGACTTCAAAAGTAGGAGGTTCTCATTTGTTTTGTTTTTTATGTGATATTAATCGTTGTGTTTTTGTGTGTTTCATGTAATCGATATGATGAGCTGCACGGACGTGACTGAAGACTGATGGGAGATATGACCACATTCTATGAAAAAAATTTGTTAGGCGATTATTAGTGGGAATTAGATATGAGTTTCTCCAGAGTGCGATTTTAATAAAGATGTTACTACGGTTAGGAGGTAGAGGGAACTGCGGTCCTCTCTCCTAGGGAAAAATGTGTCCGGGTTATTTGTCGGTTTATACCAACTTTGTTTATGGGGTATAATGCCTTCGCAAAGTAGGATCGAGTTGATTCTGTATGGTGTGACCGAGCCCATGACAATTTTTATGTATTATTTATTTAGAGAGTATACTTCAAGTTATATTTATGGAGCACTCTGGGGGAAGTTCAGGAACAGTGAGTAGGTGTTCATAACAGTGGTCGTTTTTTCTCCTGGTCTTCATAAACGTCCAATGGAGTTAAAATTATTACAGTTTTGAATTTTATTTTTGTAAACCCCTTCTGGGTAGATGCTAACTAGAGCATCTTAGGTCAGAAAATTTAGCAGAGCAGTGTGGCTTTTAGTGAGGTTTTGCCTCACTGAAGCCATGTGCATTGCCAGGATATGTGGTGTGCCGAATGGCTCAAATTAATAAAAAGAAAGTTGACCACATCACTCGGGGTGCAGTATGGTTATCCATAGATGGACTTCTGCATCTCCATGAGTCCTCACCTAGGCAGGGAAAAACTGGATAGGATTAGGTAGGTCTCAATCGGCTTTTCAAATATTTAATTTAATAGAAGACTTGGTAGCGTCTGCGCTTCTATTCGTAGGGGCGTAGCTCATGTGACGACCTTATGTTGGCAACCTTATGGTGAAGACTGGCACGTTAGAAGTTTGGAACTTTCTAGAAACTCTTGGAACGCCAATTGTGAATTTATAATAAAAGAAGATTTTAGTTTTTAGGTAGACTTGACCTAGCCCGCACGAAGACGGCACATGTATTTATTTCATTATTCAATATAACATATTAATATTCCAGTTCTCTTTCTTTTATAACACATCACACATAAGCAGTCACTCTTATACACCACCCTCTCGCACCGCGAGCGAGTAAACAAACCCCCAGGAACCTAAAAGGAATCTCCAGGGACCAGCACCAAGAGAAGCTGCTCCAGGTCCCTATAATCTATACATATAATAAATCTGTAGAAAAGTCATTTTTGTACATTGAAGAAATTGAAACAAAAAATAGCCAGCGTGTGAAAAGATAAGTAACAGAACCCATTTCCATCATTTTTGAAATTTTTGTCTGTTTGTCTGTTTGTCTGTTTGTTTGTGCGCACATCACGTAAAATCTACGAATTCAATGCTGACAATGTTTATATACAAAAATTATACGCAACTTGAGGATTAACTTAGTTTTTGTTTCATCGAAATCGGTTCACTCTATCAAAAGATATGATTAATTTAGTGAGTTCAAGAAGTAAAATATTACGTTACGCAATTAAGTATAGTACTTGCAACGACATCTTAAGACTAAAAATAGAACTAATGTTGATAGTTGAAATCTAAATCCGATAGATGGCGTTGTGCAAATGACGTCATTTTCTGAATCGCGGTGTTAAGATTTTCCGCGCGAGGATGACGTCCACCGTGTTTACTAGGCAAATTGGGTTTCGTTAGGTGTCTTAAAAGTTCTTGCGTGTGTCGTAAAAGTTCTTTGGTTGCTTGGTTTATCGATTTTCTAAATTGGTCGAAAAAAAAGTATTTGCTTATCTTATTGGTTTCGTTTGGTCAACTTTGGTCATTGGTTTGAAGTACGAAGTAAAGATTGTATTTGATTTACTTCGTAGTTTGAATCCAATAGTGCCAATCGTTATACAGTAAGTTAGTGTTGCCAATTCGTTGAGTCACGACCACGAACAGACGATACGTTGTCACACTAGACTGTTCGACGCACCGATCTTTTAAGTTTGTAGGCTATTCAGTCATAAGTGTTGTTAGTTTTGTTTATTGCTTTAATTTTCCTTGAAAATGCCTCAAAGAAAAAAAACTAACCTTTCGCTGCGTAGCCGAAATGCGAAAAGGATGAGACTTTGTAGGTCTCAGGAATCGGAAGAAGATCGTGAAGCACGGTTATCTGCTAACCGAGAGCACATCGCTCTTTCACGTGAATTGGAAACGTTCACCGAAAGGGAGTCACGTTTAAGTTCACAAAGAACACGGACCGCGACTTTGCGGTCTCAAGAGAGTATCCAGGAACGCGAAGACCGGCTGTCTGCTGATCGGGAGCGCCACTCTCTCTCACGTGAGTCAGAGACATTCACAGAAAGGGAGTCGCGATTAAGTTCGCAAAGAACTCGGACCGCGACTTTGCGTTCTCAAGAGAATATCCAGGAACGCGAAGTTCGGCTGTCTGCTGATCGGGAGCGCCAGTCTCTCTCACGCGAGTCAGAGACTTTCACAGAAAGGGAGTCGCGCTTAAGTTCGCAAAGAACTCGGACCGCGACTTTGCGTTCTCAAGAGAATATCCAGGAACGCGAAGTTCGGCTGTCTGCTGATCGGGAGCGCCAGTCTCTCTCACGCGAGTCAGAGACTTTCACAGAAAGGGAGTCGCGCTTAAGTTCGCAAAGAACTCGGACCGCGACTTTGCGTTCTCAAGAGAGTATCGAGGAACGCCAAGCACGTCTGTCATCTGACCGAGAGCGACACGCTCTCTCGCGCGAGTCTGAATCTCTCTCCCAAAGAGAAGAACGATTACAAATAGCTAGACATAACTATGTAGGTGTACAAAGAAACAATGAAAGTTATCTTGCATCTGAAAGGGAAAGAATAGATGAACTAAGACGAGCAGAAACAGCAGAACAACGTCAATCTCGCCTAGAAATAGAACGAGCTCGATACCATATGAATAGAGAAACAAATAGCGGAGCTGATGAGTCCATGGAAAATGACGATGCAAATATTTTATTACCTTGGGACAATAGGGAAAAATCAGGGTTCACATATTCGTCTAGAATTAATTATGCTGGCTTTACTTTCGTGGGTGACATGAGAGAAATTTGTAATTTTTGTCATGCTTTGAAATGGAGGAAAGAGACAGATGGAATGTGCTGCTCAAATGGAAAAATTGTTCTTCCAAATTTCCAAGATCCACCACACTTACTTAAAAGTCTCCTGAATGGCGATCATCCCCAGTCGAACCGTTTTTTGGATAATATTCGTTTATATAACAGTGCTTTCCAAATGACTTCCTTTGGGGCAAAACAAATAACGGAAGGACCGTTCATGCCAACCTTCAAAGTACAAGGTCAAGTTTATCACCTTATTGGATCTTTGCTGCCAGAAAATGAACCCAAATTTCTCCAAATTTATTTTGTATCCGATTACACGCAACAGCTCAATGTTAGAAATCACAATTTTCCCCAGCTCAATGCTGAGCTTTTGGGTCAACTTCAAGAATTGCTGCATCACGTTAACCAGTACGTTCGTGAATTCAAAGCTGCATTGGAGTCAATTCCACAAGGCAGCAATGATTTCAAAATTGTTATAAGTGCCGATAGACGTCCTGTGGGTGAACACCGTGGAAGACACAATGCACCCGTCGCAGATGAAGTTGCAGTTGTTTTAGTCGACCAGGAGTGTGAGAGACGTGATATCGTGTTGCGTACACGCGACGATCGCCTTCAACGCATTTTGGAAACCCACCGAGCTTACGACGCCCTGCAATATCCACTAATTTATTGTCATGGTGAAGATGGGTACAATTTTGGGCTGTACCAAGTGAACCCTACTACGAGAGTCACTAATTATCAAAAAAAAATATCTGCTCAACAATACTATTCCTACCTTTTACAAATAAGGCAAAACAGTTTCGTATATTTGCAACGATTTCGTGGTTTGTTCAGCCAATTTATTGTGGACATGTACGCAAAAATAGAAACTGAACGTTTAGTGTATATTCGCACTAACCAGCGACGGTTACGCGCTGAAGAATACGTGCACTTGCGGGACGCCATGCAATCAGATAATAACGTCGAAAACTTGGGTCGATTGGTTATTTTGCCATCCAGTTTCACAGGCGGTCCGCGGTATATGCACGAACGAACGCAAGATGCTTTTTGTTACGTCCGTAAATACGGCCGGCCGGACCTTTTTATAACATTTACAACAAATCCAAAGTGGACGGAGATTTGCCAGGCACTTCTCACAGGACAGGCGTCATACGACAGACATGACATTATTGCTAGGATTTTTCATTTAAAACTCAAAGTCTTGATTAATCTACTTACAAAGGAGAAAGTTTTCGGTTCAACTCTTTGTTTTATGTATAGCGTCGAGTGGCAAAAGCGTGGTTTACCCCACGCGCACATTCTTCTGTGGCTGGAAGAAAAAATTCGTCCCGATGCTATAGACAGTGTCATAAGTGCAGAATTTCCGGACTATAATGCAGATCCGATTTTGCATGACATAGTAAAAACACATATGGTTCACGGGCCATGTGGCCTCTTAAACAGGGAATCACCGTGCATGAAAGATGGTCAATGCTCAAAAAAATACCCCAGAGCACTGAAAGAACTAACTATGGCTGGGGAAAATGGGTATCCGCAATACCGGCGAAGATCACCGTCACAAGGTGGTTTCACAGCTACTGTCAGATTCCGTGGACAAGAAATAATTCTAAATAATAGTTGGGTGGTACCGTATTCTCCAGTTTTGTCAAACGCTTTTCAAGCACACATTAATGTTGAAATTTGTAATAGCGTCGAATCTATAAAATATATATGTAAATATGTTAATAAAGGTAGTGATCAAGCCATGATAGCACTAAGAAATAACAACCAATTTGATGAAGTGACAAGGTATCAATCTGGCCGATACATAAGCTCTTCGGAGGCAGTTTGGCGCATTTTGAGTTTCCCTATTCATGAAAGGTATCCGCCAGTCATCCATCTTGACGTGCACCTGGAAGGCGGGCAGCGAGTTTACTTTCAGCCAGAAAATGTGGCAGAAAGAATGAACAACCCAAGACAAACCACCTTGCTCGCATTCTTTCGCCTTTGCGAAAGAGACAATTTCGCTAAGTCTCTGTTGTACAATGAAGTGCCACATTATTATACTTATAACAAGCAGCAAGGTGTTTTTAATCGCAGGAGACGTGGAACTGCTGTAGAAGGCGAGTCCGGCATTTTTAAAGAACACGTGATTGGAAGAGTATACACGGTGCACCCAAATAATGCAGAGTGTTATTATTTACGCCTTCTTCTTCACACAGTGCGAGGACCTACTTCTTTTGCTGAGCTCCGCAAAGTGGACGATATAGAATATCCCACATTTCAAGCTGCTTGCCGCGCACGGCATTTATTAGATGGCGATCAGCATTGGGATGATGCTTTAGCCGAAGCATGCGTCAGTGATAGTCCACATCGTTTGCGCCATTTATTTGCCATTTTGTTGACATTTTGTGGCCTATCGGACGCTGGGCAGTTATGGCAAAAATATAAAGACGCGTTTGCCGAAGATTTTTTGAGACAGCAAAATATAAATAGTGAAACTTCTGACCAAGTACGTGAAAGCTGCCATAATAGGGCTTTGCTGGCTATACAAGATATAGTTACAAGTATAGGAGGGAACCCCCTCAGTCAATACGGCTTGCCGACACCGACAGTTGGTGGGGAACGAATTAATAGGGAGTATACATCTGAAATAAATTACAACCCCGAAGAGTTAGCAGAAATATTGCGAAATGGCTGTTCAAATTTGACGACAGAACAACGTCAAATCTTTGATAGAGTATGCTGTAGTGTAGAACATTCATTAGGAGAAATGCTGTTTTTAGATGCACTTGGTGGAACAGGTAAAACTTTCCTCACTAAAGTTATCTTGGCTCAAATAAGGAGCCAAAACAAAATTGCCCTTGCCGTCGCTTCCTCAGGAATAGCTGCCACTTTATTACCAGGAGGAAAAACTGCACATACAACATTTAAAATACCAATCGACTTGGACCGCACAGAAAACCCTGTTTGCAACGTGTCTCGCAATAGTGATAAAGCAAGGGTTTTACGCGATTGCGCCCTTATCGTTTGGGACGAGTGTACGATGGCAAATCGTAAAGCTGTGGAAGCTGTAGATAGAACGTTGCGAGATATAAGACAAAATGACCGACCGATGGGAGGCTTAACGGTGCTATTCTGTGGAGACTTCAGGCAGACACTCCCTATAATACCCAGAGGAACGAGGGCCGATGAAATAGGTGCCTGTTTAAAGAGCTCTATTTTATGGCGTAGTGTCATATTAACTAATTTGAGCTTTAATATGCGAGCATATTTGGGAGGTGACGCAAACGCGCAGGTTTTCTCAAATGTACTACTTCAAATTGGTAACGGCACATACCCGACTCAAGAAGGAGGTAAAGTAACTTTAGTCGAAAGCCTGTGTTCTTCTGTTGCCTCACAGCAGGAACTCATTTCCTCTGTATACGGAGATCCATCAGAGATCTCGAACCATGACGCTGCTTGGCTATGCCAACGAGCTATTTTGGCACCTCGCAACGACCAAGCAGCAGCAATAAATTCTCAAATATTGGTACATGTTTCTGGAGAAAGTAGGGAATATTTATCTATTAACACGGTTTTAGAAGAAGGAGATGCCACCCACTATCCAGTAGAGTTTTTAGACTCTCTAAATACACCAGGTCTTCCAGCACACAAAATTTATTTAAAAGTCGGAGTACCAATCATTCTACTCAGAAATTTAAGCCCACCAAAACTATGCAATGGAACTCGGTTGAGAGTAACAAATCTCCAACGAAATGTCATCGAAGCCGAAATCTTAACAGGTTGCGGCTCCGGTGATGTTGTTTTCATTCCCAGGATACCCATTATCCCCAATAATTTTCCGTTTACTTTCAAACGTGTGCAATTTCCTGTAAGCCTCTGTTACGCTATGACTATTAATAAAGCCCAAGGCCAGACGTTATCCGTTGCGGGTGTAGACCTTACTTTTGATTGTTTTTCACACGGCCAACTCTATGTTTCTCTATCACGTGTTAGCAACCCAAACAACCTTTTTGTATATGCTCCGGGTAATTCCACCGCTAACATAGTATATAGAGAAGCATTAACGTAATCAACTATACCAAAGTCAGGACTCTTATCTAAATCATCAAAAAGGTGATATACTCTTATCTAAACGACGTTGTTTTGTTCTCGACAACCACGCGAACGAAGTCGCGGGCATAGCTAGTATTATATATTTGCAGTATTTTTGTTTATAGGAGGTATAAAAATGTCATGTCCTCTAGTTTATAGCATTACTGAGGCATTATTTTGTATGATAATACATATAAGTAATTCAACTTGCATATGAAATTATATTTACATGTAAAAGGGTTGCCTATTTATTTTAATTAATTTAATTTTATGAATGTCATATAACATTTCAGAAACGGAAAGAATATTCAAATACTACGTAGCATTGCCATTCAACGTGGCAATGCTTGCGAGGATCGCCCAGAGGACACGGTGGAGCATACGGTGGAGCACCGCCGTGTCCTCGTGGATGCGATAGGCGGCAGCGACCACTCGCGCCGTGCCCTGGTTCAGGCCATGGTACGGAGCGAGAGGGAATGGGAAACCGTCTCCTCCTTCTCCGAAGCAGTAATGCTCGCGAAGAAGGAGGCGGCATACGTTAGGGAGACTCAACAACAGCAGAGTCGCCCTAACGCCCTTAGCAGCAGCCACCGCAGGAGACGCCAGGGGCTTCGGGCGCCGCGAGACGATCTCCGGCCACCGTAGACCCGGGCCTGCGGACGACGAGTAGTGGGTAATTCGCCGCCCGATCAGCACCAGGCCCGAGAGTCGACGGCGCGTAGTGTTCCACGCGCGCCTCAAAGAGTTGTCAGCAAACAGAAGGGGATCGTCATGGCCAATGCCTGCCCGGGGGTTGAGGATAAATTCGAAAGAGTTACCTCGCCCCTGGGCACTCAGGGCAGGGAGGAACAAGGGTGGGTTTTAGTCAGTAAGAGTATGACACGCCCTTCCGCTCCACCCTAGAGCGGAAGAAGTCATAGGATAATTGGGGGTGGGAACCCCCAAAAAAAAAAAAAACTTGGCAATGCTGCCAGTCTTCTGGGCACGTTTCCGGATGACAGCGATGTGGAGAAGTACTTCGACGCCTGAATGTATTTAATTATATAATATATAAGCGACTGGCCTGTTGGTCTAGTGGTTAGTGACCCTGACTGCTATGCCGGGGGTCGTGGGTTCGATTCCCACCCAGGACAAATGTTTGTGTGATGAGCACGATCATTTGTTCTGTGTCTGGGTGTAATTTATCTATAATATGTATGTATTTAGAATTATATAAGTATGTTTATCAGTTGTCTAGTACCCATAACACAAGCTCTGCTTAACTTGGGACTAGATGGCGTTGTGTGATAGTTGTGGAATAATGTTGTGGAATAATATAATAATAATATACATACGTAGATAGGTTCCGATTTTTGTTGGTTTTAGTATAAATATAAGGTCTGTATGTAAAGTACGCGTTTTTTCTTTACAATCCTGAATTCTTGATCAAGTCGTCAGCTGAAACAAGATAATGTAGTTTCGTGTTATAAAATATTTTATACAAAACACTGAGGCTGGGCTGTAATATCGACATAGTTTACGAAATAAAATAAATGACATAAATTAAATAATGGTTGACTAAACTTTGTTACAAAAAAAAACAAGGTTGTTTTTTTTTGTAACAAAGTTTTGTTTAATAGGTATTAAAAAAATATTATAAATTTTTAGTGTATTTTTTTTGGAAGTAGGTTGTTTTTTTTGTAAAAAAGTTTTTTATTTTTCACTTTTTAGTTGTTATACCCCAGAACTAAAAACCCCAATATAATGGAACGTGGAATTTAAACATTTGGAGAACACCAAAACGTCATCGAGATACACGTATTTTCCGTTTTTGTTCAGTTTCTCAAAAAGCGCTGAAGCAATTTCGATAAAATTTATATGGGACTACCTCGGGAGTATATTCTTTCAGATGAAAAAAGAATTTTGAAAATTGGTTCACAACTGACGGAGAAATCGGGTAACATACATACAAAAAAAAAAACATACAGACGAATTGAGAACCTCCTCTTTTTGGAAGTCGGTTAAAAATTCTAAGTAACTGACACTAACGTAGCATCTTACCTATTCTTTTCGGTTCCTAAAGAAAAAGGAGTCTTTTATCCAACCGAGCTTCATATCCGATTAACACAAAAAACCCATTCTTTTAGCACTAAGGAAGTCTTAAAAAATAATATTCTTCCTAACATGTAAGTTGCTCATGCATAACAAATTGTCGTATCCATAATAATTGTTGAGTTCCAAGTGGAAATCCTGATAATATCTGGTCGGAAAAACAAAATTTATTAACTCTGCTGGCCCTCTAACTTGGTTGGCGTGGTGCCAGGACAGTGAGCCCCAAAATAAGGGATGTGTTGAATAAAGATTTCGTTTAAAGCATTACGAACAATGGGTTTGCACATTTGTATTTTCCTGGCAAAGAGGACCGAGTCTATTTGAATAGTATGAACTAACTACTGATACACCAGATGCTTTGATCAACCTGTATTACACTAAAAAACCGACTACGTATTACCACGATACGCTTCAAATAGAATTTTGAATGGGATTGAGTGGGCTAAAGGATTTGCTCAATCTCACTTCAGCCTGCCTATAGTAAAATGCATAAAGAAAGACGAGAGAGAGAACAGAGTCTTCCTCAAGAGACGACGACGTTTACAGGATATCGGAGAAGGCAGCACACCGGGAGAAGTGGAAGTCTATAAAGGAGACCTTGGACAAGCTGGGGAACCTCCACCTCCTCGCGTCGTATGTTTTATTAGTGATGGTCGTGGTTCTCCCAACGTTAAGTCATTTTCTTGACCATGTTTCGCCATCTATGCCTATCCTTGGCATTGTGATGAACATCGTGGGGATTTCTGTACAGTGATGAGCAACCATTTCAGTGAACTAGCCTTCTTTTTAGGCTGGAAAGTCATCAAATAACTTCTCCACTCTGTGTGGAGCGGGAGGGCGTGTCAAACTTTTACTGACTAAAAACCATTCTTGTTCCTTCAATTGCCTGAGTGCCCAAGGGCGCGGTACTTCCGTTTCAAATTTATCCGCGACCTTTGGGCAGGCATCGCATATAATATAATCACCTTGAATGATTGCTGGACCGTTAAACCACTCGGACCACTTTTCCAGAAACAGTTATTAATTCCTTGTACAACTTAGCCACTTTTCAATCATCTTTGAAGAATATTGCCAGATTACTGCCTTCAAAATTCTTCAGCGTTCTGAAATCTATAAGTTGATTTAAGATGGAATCAAGTTTAATAGTGCATGATTCATTGTTTTTTTCTCGTGTTCCATCAACCTGACGCTGCTTGCTGTAGTTGCAATGAAAATTTTAAAAAACCCGACTGTACAAAAAAAAATAACTAAAAAGTTCCAAACAAGTCACTTTTCAAGCAGTCTGATGTAGTTGGTGGCAGTTATTTTAGTTCAAGTATTGATTGCATGCCACCAACTGCATCAGACTGCTTGAAAAGTGACTTGCTTCGAACATTTTAGTTGCTTTTTACAATTGGGTTTTTTGGAAAATATTTTTTTTGACTACATTTTTGTGAGTTATATTTTTGAAATCACCTCTTCGAACCCTTTATTTTACACTACACTTAACATAGTTCGTCGACTTTCATTTTTTTTTAATCACGGCGTATATGGCGTCTGGTGGTTGCCTTATTGTATTTTGATTACTGTCATGTCTTTAGTAGCACTCGCAAGGTTAAGACGAATCAATTGTCGTAAGAATTATCAAAATCGGTCCACACGTTTGGTCTCTGTAAGTGCCACAAAGGAACAAACATTGTGAGGGAATCTCAACGGAGTGGCCCTCACGGCCCCGGCCGCTACCACCGCAGGAGCGGAACTGGGCGTCCTGGGCGTAGGACGTTACGAGACAATCTCCGGCCACCGTAGACCCGGGCCTGCGAACGGCGAGCAGTGCGTAGCTCGCCATCCGATCAGCACCAGGCCCGTGAGTCTACGGCGCGTAGTGTTTTACGCGCGCCTCAAAGAGATGATTGTCAGCCACCACTGACGGGGCCCATCGTGGCCGGTGCCTGCATGCCTAGGGGTAGCGGATAAATTCTGAAAATGAGTTACCGCACCCCTGGGCACTCAGACAGGGAAGGAACAGGGGTGGGTTTTAGTCAGTAAGAGTCTGACACGCCGTCCCGCTCCACCCAGAGTGGGAGAAGTCATTGGATGATTTCCCACCCCCCAAAAAAAAAGGAACAAACATACATACTTAGGCTGATAAACACATTACCCTCACTTACGTCGCACAGTCAGGTTAAAATGAGGGCGTTGAAATTTCGCGTGATGTCACGCTGCGCGACACTATTTACAACCAAAGTGATGTAACGAGCCCCCACTCCTGAAAGTTTTTTTTTTTGTAAAATACCCTATTAGCAATCATCCTATTATAAATAAAGTCCAAGTGAAACATTTTTAAAGATCCACATTTTTTACGTTGTTACCCGCATAACTCATTATTATTAGGTACTATTTCTACAAGTCACTAGGGAATTAATTGTTTGTCAGGAGTAATTGGTTACTTCTAGGCAAGCGTACTGTAACATCAACCACGCCATCGCTTAGCTCGCCGTCCAATCAGCACCAGGCCCGTGAGTCGACGACAGCGCGTAGTGTTCCACACGCGCCTCAAAGAGATTAGTGTCAGCCACCACTGACGGGGCCCATCGTGGCCGGTGCTTGCATGCCTAGGGGTAGCGGATAAATTCTGAAAATGAGTTACCGCACCCCTGGGCACTCAGGCAGGGACAGAACAGGGGTGGGTTTTAGTCAGTAAGAGTCTGACACGCCCTCCCGCTCCACCCAGAGCGGGAGAAGTCATTGGATGATTTCCCCCCCCCCCCCCCCCCAAAAAAAACCACCCCATCGCTTACCGTAATTAGGTGACATAAGGGACAAACGCGTGCCTATAAATAACAAAATTATATTTAAAAAATCCCTCACTTAAGTACACTTTCAGGCAATTATAAAAGAAAAGTGGAAACATTCAACAAAACTGAAGATTAAAACCGAAGTAGAGTTAATATTAATTCAATTTGCGTTGTATTTGCGAGTAAATTAAAATCTCTCGCAACCCGTGCTGCATGCTACGCTTCAGAACACAATTATTCTGAAAAACTCTTTTATTTATTGTACGGGTTTTATTAGCATTCTCAGTTAGTTCTTGGACATTAAATTGTATTTTTTTAGAGTAATTTTACCATGTTGTATATGGTAATCGTTTCAACAAACTATATATGTAGACCTTCCTATTTTTAGTTCAATTAAAATATACAAAGATTAATTGCTTATAATTATGGCACAAGATACGATGATAATTGTTTCACCGATACAACTTTGAATAGAATAGAATAGAATAAACATTTATTTGACACAGACAACACAACAGCAACAAATAAAAGGTAAAGAAAAGAATAATCCACACAATCAAATTGTGCTGAGCGTGCCCATACCGAAAGGGTTACCATCTCAGCATTTGCTGGGCGTTGGATGGGAAAAGTGGTTAAGCGAATGGCTGCTACGCTGCGTGTCGTGAACAAATATTTCTATCTATGACTAGATGTCTTGTGTATGTGAACGCACCGATACAGGAGTAATGCCTAATGTAGGACAAGGTTTAAAAAAATAAGTAAAGTAACAAAACTACACTATCGCTTAAGACTACCTTAATCCTGGAAAAATGCAGCTCGTGACTTCTTAAAAGACCACCCCGGTACTGCTTCTGTACGACGGCTGTTAGGGCAAATCCCTAGGTAGACTGTAAACAGGTTTCCCCTTTTTTTTCTTTTTTAACCGACTTCGAAAAAGGAGGAGGTTCTATGTTCGACTGTATGTATTTTTTAATATATGTCCACCGATTTCTCTGTCAGTTGTGGATCGATTTTCAAAATTCTTTTTTTATCCAAAAGAATATACTCCCGAAGTGGTATGGTGGTACCACATAATTTTTTTCGAAATTGCTTCAGCGCTTTTTGAAAAACTGAACAAAAACGAAAAAACGTATACATAGATGACGTTCTGGTTTTCTCCAATTACGAGTAAGTTTAAATTCCACGTTCCATGTTATTGGGGTTTTAAGTTCTGGGGTATAACAACTTAAAAGTGAAAAATAAAAAAAACAACTGACTTCCAAAAAAGAAAATACACTTAAAAATAAAAAAAATAAGTTTCATTTCGGAAGTCGGTGTCAAGTAACGAAGTAAATAAAGTTTTTTTTTACTTAAGAGTGTGGGATACTTACCTCACTAAAACCACCCTGGTGACCAAAATCAGCACATGGAACCGTTACCTCTTAAAAGTTAACCCCGGAATTCCCTCTGCACACCGCCTGTTAGGGCACATCCCTAAGGTGAATGTAAGGGGTTCGTCGAGCACTTTCGACGTTTGGCTCCCAGATTGGACAGGGCCGGGGCCGCCTTAAAGCGGCTATTACCCAATCTGAGGGGGCCAAACGCCTCCTGCCGTAGGCTCTACGCGGGGATCGTGCGCTCCATGGCCCTCTACGGAGCGCCGGTGTGGGCGCGTTCATTGAGGCAGCGATCAGCTCGCCAGATGAACGCGTCCCAGAGGGTCATGGCGATCCGTATGATCCGAGGATACCGCACGATCACCCGCGAGGCTGCGAGCCTCCTTGCCGGACTTTCACCATGGGATCTGGAGGCAAAAATCCTCGCGCACCTGTACGAGTGGCGCGAGGAGGCCAAACGCCGGGGCGAAACTCTGCTGCCGCGACAACTCGCGGCTCGGCGGACGGAGCTCCGGCAGGATCTCATGGTGACATGGAGAGAGCGACTGTCGCAACCCAGCGCTGGGCACGCTACCATTGAGGCGGTAGTGCCCCTCTTTGAGGCTTGGCTGGAGAGGCGCCATGGCAACCTCACCTTCCGCCTGACGCAGGTGCTCACCGGACACGGCTGTTTCGGGAGGTACCTGTGTCGTGTCAAGGCGGAGGTGACCCCTGAGTGTTTCCACTGCGAGGATCGCCCAGAGGACACGGTGGAGCATACGGTGGAGGTTTGCCCCGCTTGGGCAGAACACCGCCGTGTCCT
Organism: Polia nebulosa; assembly: GCA_951329385.1. Classification (NCBI taxonomy): domain Eukaryota; kingdom Metazoa; phylum Arthropoda; class Insecta; order Lepidoptera; family Noctuidae; genus Polia; species Polia nebulosa. The sequence continues at coordinate 21,995,596 of OX589613.1, read as the reverse complement.
CGTGGATGCGATAGGCGGCAGCGACCTCTCGCGCCGTGCCCTGGTTCAGGCCATGGTACGGAGCGAGAGGGAATGGGAGGCCGTATCCTCCTTCTGCGAAGCAGTAATGCTCGCGAAGAGGGAGGCGGCATACGTTAGGGAGACACAACAACAGCCGAGTCGCCCTAGCGCCCCCAGCCGCGACCGCCGCAGGAGACGCCAGGGGCCGCGAGACGATCTCCGGCCACCGTAGACCCAGGCCTGCGGACGGCGAGTAGTGGGTAACTCGCCGTCCGATCAGCACCAGGGCCGAGAGTCGACGGCGCGTAGTGTTCCACGCGCGCCTCAAAGAGTTGTCAGCAATAGGGACGGGGCCTGCCACGGCCGATGCCTGCCCGGGGGTGAAGGATAAATTCGAAAGAGTTACCTCGCCCCTGGGCACTCAAGGCAGGGAGGAACAGGGGTGGGTTTTAGTCAGTAAGAGTCTGACACGCCCTTCCGCTCCAGCCTAGAGCGGGAGAAGTCATAGGATGATTTCCCACCCCCCAAAAAAAAAAAAAAAAGGGGTCTCCCCTGAGCCTCGCTGTGCACGGCATCACGTTATCACTGTGTCAGCGTCTTTCCTAGGATCACTCGGTCAGCGAACAGATTCCCCATTCTGAACGCCTGCGACCCCGGAGTCCCACCTACCTTAAACGGTGCTGGAGGGGTTTCAGGGTAGCGGGAACATGCATAATAGGGAATATGCATGGTATTTTTTTTTCACATAAAGCAATAATATAATAATATACAGTACCATAAACTCAAGAAAATTATTTAAAAATAAATTCAAGTATGTACTCCATGTCGATCAAAAAAATTATTTAAGTCCTACCATTTTCTACTACACTTCAAACTTTCGTGACTGTCAATGCTGTACTGTGACGTCCTTTACCTCGATACGCCTTATTTACATCCTATTTTTTGTCCATAAATGAAAGAAAGAAAAAAGAAAGAAACAAAGAAAAAAGTTTATTTCGTGGCTCGCACAGAAAAATTTTACAAGGCAAATAACAACAAAAAGGTAATTTTATTTTTTAGATGAATAATTTTGCTCATCTTCAAGTATGTGCAAGCAGAAATTGCAATTTTAATAATTATTGTAATAAAATGTTAAGTGAAATTTCAAGTACGTTTTACAAATTAAGTGTTACTTTGACACATATTTTTTCGTCTCTACCGGCATTATTGATAACGATACGTTTTGAGTTTATGTTTATCATCATTCTCCTGCCCTTATCCCAATTTTTTTGGGGTCGACGCAACATGTCTTTTTCTTCCATACTCCTCTATTAGTCGTCATCTTTGTAGTCACCCCCTTTTTACCGATATCCTCTTTCACACAGTCCAACCATCGTTTCTTTGGCCTTCTCCTACTCTTATAGCCATCCACATCCATACACAAGACTTTCCTCACGACATTTTCTTCATTCCTCTTCATCACATACCCATACCACGACAACCGATTTCCACACAACTTTTCAGTCAGCGGTGCCACTTTCAGACTTCCTTTTATATACTCATTATCTCATACTCTTCATTGACTCTTAGCTTTTTTGATGTCAAGGAAGCACGTTCCAGAGCTTTTTAGTTGAAACAACGTCCATCTGCCTACCTAGCCTTTTCCCAACTATCTTGGGGTCGGCTTCCAGTATAACCGGATGCAGCTGAATACCAGTATTTTATATAGGGTGACTGAAAGACTGACTTTTAGTTGAAACAACGTATGAGTAAAAAATGACCCCGGTAATAATATCTGGCAGATAAGCGGTATCCGAAATCCAAACACTCTTTGAAGCCAACCTACATTGGGCCCGCGTGGTGGATTACGGCCCACACCCTCTCACAGAGAGGAGGCTTGTGTCCCAGCAGTGGGGACATTATAAGGCTGATCACGTCACGCTTTATTAAAACAGGTTCTAAGTATTCAGAACTCTTCGAAGTCGCTTAGTACAGTTAAACTAAGACGTTAGACATACAGGCAATTACGTTAGCTAGAATCGACTATCCCAAATACCTACTGAATCATTATTCAACTGAACTTGACACTAAAACCCTCAATTTGCGTATTAACGGGATCCAGTCTACACGTCTTAGCTAACATGCCGCAAATCGTCTGACATAGTCAGAACATTTGCGTCAGACGTTCAGACGTTCTTTGTGTAATTGCTGACACAAAAAGCACAAACTAAGACAGTTTCTGACTCAATTAATTGACGATCACCCTGAGGAAGGGTGTTACATGGGGTTGCTTTAGAGTATGGATGAGACAAGCTACATACTGTGAGTACTTAAAAGAGTTTGTTTTTCATTCTTTTTCTCTGTTGTTTCTCTCTTGGCAGAGCAATTGTGGTGACGTCGAGGTGTCCACGTCGGTGATAGAGGCGGACACAGCTCTCCGCAGGATCTCCCGCTATCTCTGTCTGTTGGCGAACTGTCTTTTTTTTTTTGGGTGGTCAGAAATCATCCAATGACTTCTCCCGCTCTTTGTGTCAGGCTCTTACTGACAACCATACCAACTCTACCCATCCCTGTTCCTTCCCTGCCTGAGTGCCCAGGGGAACGGTAACTCATGTTGAGAATTTATTCGCTACCCCTAGGCATACAGGCACCGGCCACGATGGGCCCCGTCAGTGGCGGCTGACAACATCTCTTTGAGACGCACATGGAACACTACGCGCCGTCGACTCACGGGCCTGGTGCTGATCGGAGGGCGAGCTACCCACTGCTCGCCGTCCGCAAGCTCGGGTCTACGGTTGCCGGAGATTGTCTCGCGACGTCCTACGCCCAGTGCCTCTCCTGCGGTGGTAGCGGCCGGAGCCGTGAGGGCCACTCCATTGATCTTCCCTCACGCGTCCCACCTCTGCCTTCACGAGCATTTCTGCGCAGAAGGCGGAGACTGCTTCCCATTCCTTCTCACTCCATACCATGGCCTGAACCAGGGCCGGGCGCGAGAGTTCGCCGCCACCTATCACTTCCACGAGGACACGGCGGTGCTCCGCCCAAGCGGGGCAGACCTCCGTATGCTCCACCGTGTCTTCTGGGTGATCCGCGCAGTGATAACACCCAGGCGTTTCCTCCCGCCTTATCCAAAACAGGAACGCCCCGAAACAACCATGTCCGGTTAGAACCTGCGTCAGGCGGAAGGTGAGGACGCCGTGACTCTTCTCCAGCCACTTCTTAAAGAGGGGTACTATCGCCACTATGGTGGCGTGCCCAGCGCTGGGTTGCGACAGTCGCTATCTCCATGTCGCCATGAGATCCTGCTGGAGCTCCGTCCATCAAGCCACGAGGTGTCGCGGCAGCGGAGTTTCGCTCCGGGCGTTTGGCCTCCTCGCGCCACTCCCAAAGCAGCGTAAGGACCTAGGCCTCCAGATCCCATGGTGACAGTCCAGCAAGGAGGCTCGCCGCCTCACATTAGACCGTGCGGTATCTTTGGATCAGCCGAATGGCCATGACCCTTTGGGACGCGTTCTACCGGTGAACTGGTCGCCGTCTCAAGGAACGCGTGAGCTATTTTATTCAGTTTATGCACCTGCCATGTTATCTCTCCACCACCCTTGGTTGACTGGTAGAGAATGCTTAAGGCATTAAGTCCGCCTTTAATTTATTGATTTAACGTACATTTGTGTTGCATGAAGTTTTAATAAATAAATATATAAACGCGCCCACACCGGTGCCCCGCAAAGCGCCATGGACCGCACGATTTCCGTGTAAATCCTCTGGCACGAGGCGTTTGGACCCCCCAGATTGGGCAGGAGCCGCTTCAAAGCAGCACTGGCCCGCTCCAGTCTGGGAGCCAAACGTCGGAAGTGCTCAACGAAGCGAGGACGAGTCCCAGATACTTCATCGTCCCCTCGATGCCGATGTGAACTCCTCCTACCGTAATCTGGAAACTCGCCGGTTGCGTGTTCCGAGGACCATGAAAACACATGGCCTCGGACTTGTGCAATGCCACCTCGAGTCCCAGTTGCCGGATCCTCTCCATGACTGTCGTAACCCCGCGTGTTATACGGATGGCCGCCGCCTCGTGCGACCACCCCTGCGCCAGAACCAGCGTGTCGTCAGCGTAGCAGACTACGCTGACGCCAACAGGGAGGTCGGCGCGCAGCACCCAGTCGTACCCGATGTTACACAGAGACGGCCCCAGGACCGATCCCTGTGGAACACCGCACGACATCTCTTGCCGGTTCCATTCTCCCTGGTGACCGGGGTAGATGACGGCCCTGTCCATCAGGTAAGACCTCGACCATGCGACGGAAGTAGGATGTGGAGGCACTCCGGTATCACTGGAGTGCCTCCACAATGCAACTCCAGGCCAGGGTGTTGAAGGCATTTGGCGGACTGTCTAGCTCAGTCAGATACGCGGCCTCCTATTGCAGATTTCACTTGGTTGTTCGAGCGTTCTACTCTTCTTTGTACGACTAGCCGCTCTATGGAATACTTCTACCACCTAGAGACGTGTCCAAAGTGTACTGCCATTAAACGCCGCGTGATCGAGCTCCTGGAGTATGAACACGTTGGAGAGGAAATCGAACCACGATATCCCGAACATTTTTTCCAGCACTACATCTTTGTTACTCACTCACCACACAACACCTTTAGCACCACATCTTTATTACGCTAAATGTTGTAGTTGACTGTGTTTTAGATTTTTTAGCAATGACCGCCGAAAATAGTGATATTTTTCAATTTGAATGCGCTTCTTTGATCTTAATTTTAATAAGTAAGTTCTTATCCTTGTATTCCAATATCGAAGCGGATTTATTTTATTCTTTTATGGCACTTAAGGCTGATTTTCAATAGTCCAGTAACTTTATTCGAAACATTAATTAACAATTTTTGGATTTTTTTTGCATCCAATTAAGTTCCGGTTTCGATTCCTGTTGAGGTCGAATATTCGGTCACGGAGTCGGTTGTAGCTGATAGCTTCGTTGTATGCTAACAATTTCACCATTAACAGTCACCAGTAGTGGTTCAGTTCATTCAGTGCGCTCTACGCCCTCTCTACTCAATGCCCAAGGGGATAGAAGGTGAGTTTTCAATCAACAGCGTCTTCAAATTGGAAATTTGCAGAATTGATGAGTTCAGAATTCATTAAGGCACGGTACTACGGAGAACAAATTCGATTGATTATAATTAGTGAAAGGTGTCGCTAACGGGCAGATTGTTCTGCGAAGCTGGTGAAGGCAGGACAAAAGTTAGTTAAGGGAATAGAAATAGATGTGCTGGTTTGATCATGAAGGGTTTCCAATGAGTTTTAGTGATTAAGAGTCTGAAACGCCCTCCCAGTCCATTGTTCAAGTTATTTCATAATTTCCCAAAAAAAAAGAAACTGCAGTTTAAAAGTTACCAGAAGGCGACAGCGCATGGGTAAGTGGTGGCCTTGGCAAGTGTCAATAGGAGGCGGTATCACCGCCTCACTAACTGACCCCTATAACTACCTCGATCCTACGAGTAACTTAGATGCCTAATAAAGAAATAAAATAAATTCAGAAGTTTGATTTCATTACATTAACATGAGGTACATTTATAGAAATAATTTTATCTGTTTATTTCAAATTTAATAATACCATTTTAATTTATTATGTAAATGTTGTATTTAATTCAATAGTCTTATTGCATAAACTCACCTAAAGTTTGGGAAAAGACAGTGATCCCTAGCACAGGAGTCAGGGCCTCACTTTTTTTTCCTGTACTTGTACACATTCTTTATGCCAATAAAATTATCTATATATAATTTATCTTATCTTAGAGTCAATTCAGTATGAGCAAAAAAAACACTCATCCACGAATTACTCGTAGTACCGACATCATTAAAATAATAGGTACTCCCTCAATCCGACAAAACCAAAGCTAAATAATGCGTAAACCGACAAGCTTTCACGATAGAAAGCACTCTCGTGATATAATACGCAAATAATTGCACAGATAACCCTAAGCACCCTATTCACCCTATTCAGCGGTGAATGCAGACCTCGGCCCCCTTTCTATGCCATGCTGAGTATACCGAGCATGCGGTGTGCGTCGAAGGTAGCTCTTCTTCTGTGCAGGGTGACTGGGTAAACGATGGACGATTTACTGAGAGCAGCAGAGTATTATAGTATATAATATATAAGTTTTTGATTTTTGATCTAAATCCTAGTTCATACTATCCTTGTACCTACCTACCTACGAACGGGGTTAAATAGAAATAAAACTTTTAAGAGGATTTTCACTATGATACCCTAATATTGGTTTCTGGTGAAGCGGAGTAAGTACTTAAATGTTGCAAACAATTTTAATAACGTGAAAAACTCCTTCAAAGTTATGTTTCTATTTACCCCGGTGTTCCTATTCACCCCGTTTGACAGTATATGTGTGGTATATCTGTACCACACATATACCACAACAACATCCATCCATCAACAACACGCCCTCCCCAGAGCGGGAGAAGTCATTGGATGATTTCACACGCGCCCAAAAAAAAAAGCCATTATCTCTAAAGTGTAAGTAATTTTAAATCGGAAATAATAGAGCATAATTCTGCCACAATTCCTGGCACAGTATTTTTTAATGGAAAAACTCAATAACTGTTTACCCTGTCTGCTAAGTTTCAAACTTAAGTCACCGATAAATTCGAAATAAAGTTCCCGCAGCCCGCACTCAGGCAACTGAAGAAACAGGGGTGGGTTTTAGTCAGTAAGTCTCTGACACACCCTCCCGCTCCACCCACAGCGGGAGAAGTCATTGGATGATTTCCCAACCCAACAAAAAAAAAAAGGTTTCAAACCTAAGGTTGGTCGTGCTACTGGAAACACGGGCACGAATCAAACATGCAATCTCCATTAAACCGAAAAGTAAATTATATATTATACCTACCTATGATGTTTCTCAGTATAATTCTATTGAGAATTATACTGAGAATCATCATCACTGATATATACCTACCCTTTTTTTACGAAAATCAAGCGGATGGAGGAGTATGAAATTTGGCACAGTTACAGTTTATATGGAGAAGGAGTACAGAAAGTTAATATTTTTATATTATATGCATGCCTGAAACACAGGTTTAAATAAACCTACATCGGGCAACCCACTACATTACCTTCGGAATTTTTTTTTGCAACTGTAATCTTAAATTTTATTGTCATACCATAGTTTTACCCAGATTATATAATATTATTATTATTTCAATAAATTTTTATTACTGTTTTTCTTTTCATTTTATTAGAATGCGTTTGACACGTATATGTACATACTCTTTTGTTTATGGTTCACAGTCATGCCATGTCATGTCATGATTTTGAGTAAAGTCTTTGACAATGGAACCTTGGTACAATTTAAATAAATTATGGTCGAATATCAACCATTTGTCGACCACTAGTATTAAGAATTATCCAAAAAAAAATACATGAATTTGACAAGTTTCTCAAGATACAGTGTCATTTATCGGTAGTTTACGTTTTTGCATAAATTATCATGTCTTTGAAGTCCATGGTTTAACAAGTCACCCTGCATTGAACTTGAAGTACACATTAGATTGCCTATTTTCCTGATTTATTGAAGGCTTACAAAATAATGCTTACTACCTATAGATATGTAGCAAAACATATCGCGTTTGAGCAAAAATATGCTTAAAGTGAACGTCGAAACAAGTTGGCAAAGTTTTTGATATATGAGTTGTGGTGATAAATGTTGATAAATTATGGAAGTAATCACTTTAGTGGAATGTGTTAAGATTTTCGGTTGTGATTTTCGAGGTCTTTTTCCTTAAGTGTTGAGTGGGAATTTTAGAAATTTGTGAACAAGTTGAGACAGTTAGAAATTTGATTGAATCTGGAAAAGGTCAGACATTTTAGGGCATATTTTTTTGCAGTCAGAGAGCTTTAAGCTAATATTGTTTATATAGGTACTTAATCATTTATGGCATTAACTATAAGTTACATTACATTGCTCGGAGACCAGATAGTCGATGAGTGCGAAAAGTCCACGTACCGGAAGGCGCAGCGTTGGAAGGCCTCCCACAAGATGAACCGATGACCTGGTGAGGGTCGCATGTAGCCGATGGATGCGAGACGCTTAGGACTGGTTGTTGTGGCGACACTTGAGGGAGGCCTATGTCCAGCAGTGACATAGACATACATTTAAAATCTTATAAGAATGTTGGATAAACTTGTTGTGGTTCAAAGTTAAACAGTTATATTCGATGGCAGCAAAGTAGAAGAAGACATCTACAAAATCGCAATTTCACAGGAGAGAATATTTAGTAAAAAATTGTGACAATTTTGAGAGTTGTGGACTGATTAACACGAAATTTTTAATGATGCATTGAAATAACCTTTTTTATTGATGATTTTATAAAAGAATTAATCACTATATCGTTGTTTTACTGAAATAATGTGAATGTACTTTTTTACTTTGAAAAGTCTTCTACGTAGAAAAAGACATGCGCCTGATATCCGTTTCTACGTTATCTAAAAAATCGAATAACTAAGATAACATTCTCCAGTAATACATATCTGGATATTTAAAGAAAATCTAAGTAACTTGCAATCAATATTTTGCTTTTTTTAACCAAATTTTGTAGATGTCTATAGTTACTTTAAAATTTATCAATTTACACAATTCACTAAATGAGTTATCTACCACCAAACTTCATCTATACTATTTATGTCGGTAAAATCATTTATTTAGTTCTCAAACCACGTGAATAAATAATTTAAATAAAAATAAGAGGATTATTATCAGAAGAAAATAAAAGTTCACGATTGACAGGTGACAGATGACTTTTTTTTACGTTTCATTCATCTGTCAACGCTCCGAAGTAAAGGCGGACAAATTCAAATGTCCTTTTCTACTGCAATGTCTTTTTAAAATCAAGTGTAGATGTCCTTATTTACGTGCCAGATTTTCTTAATTATTTTGAAAATTGAAAAAATTTTAATACAGACCTGTAGATAGGGTTGAAATAAGCTCATTTGTAAAAAAACATTTTCGTAAATATGCATAATTATATCCGTTTCTACTTTGCTGCCACCGAATTATGATAGTTATAAACTCGTTCGCTTTTTGCACCTACAAGAAAATTACCAACTTCAAATATATACTTCTGTTATATATAAAAGTCCTATACTTCTGTTAACCACATAAAGAATCCAGTGCTAAGCGAACTAACTACACAAAGAAATTAGTTTTTAATCCAAGCGCAAGTTTGTGAAACTTGCGCAAGACACTGCGACTGCAAGTTTTATCGTAAGAAGTTTTAATCTTAGGAGAAGTGATGTATTATGGTCATCTCGGCTTTTTATGATGGTCGGGATTTACGGCGAGACAGGAAACTAATTGCTTTTGAGAATTGTATTAGATAGCTTTTGTGAAAGGTGGAAATTGATTATTATTGATGTGAAATGAATCTATTGGCGCGGCTTGGCAGTAAAATCGACTAGAATGCCGTGACGGAAACGGCAAGCCTCGTGCCACGATGATGCCCCCACTACGCCGCCGCTTTCGACTTCCTTCTTCCTTTAAACATCTATGCGAAAAAAAGTAACACAACACACAACTATAACATTTTTTTGTTGTAGTTATGTGTAGTAACAACAACAACAACAACCAACAACAACGACAACAACAGTTTGAATTCTAATATTAAAACAGATGTTTCACATCTGCTGCGCGTCCCGTGACGGCCTTCTGTCCCACTGCTGGGCAAAGGCCTACTTCCATTCTTTCCAAGCGCCACGATTTTTTTCTTCCACTTTCCAGTTCTAAAGAAAATAGTACAGGTCATCCCGCCAACTCCTTTGTGGTCTACAGCGGCCCCATGTCGCTGCGCCAAGGCAATAATGCTGTGTTTTACGGGCCCACAGCTCCTGTCCTGCCCAGTCCCTTTTAAGTTGGGCATTGTGGGTGAAATTGATTGTTTAATCAAATGTTTCTGTGTTTAGTAGAGCAACTGCATTCAGGTAGACTGGAAGCCAACTCCAATATAATAATAATAATAATAATGTTTATTCATCAATCCTAAGGTAAATAATAAATACAATTTTTGCTTAAATTTACGTGAAGTTCACACATGTTATGTGCCTGAACTAGGTAATCCTGTGTTTCAGGCGATAAGAGGTAGGTACAACTCTTTTTTCTTGTTAAATAATCATATCTAAAATAAACGTTATATACTAGTCATCTTATATAATATGTTTCAAGGTGTAAATGAAAAATAATATAATAATAATCTTAGATTTAAATAAAATACGAACAATCTCTATCCTAATACAATTAATAACTTCTCTGTGTCTTCATAGGACATACTTTGAAGAGTTTCCTTGAGAGTCTTCTTGCAATTACAATAATTTAGGGGATAAATGTTTGTTAGTGCGTTTAGTCTGTTATATAATAGTGGTCCAAGGAACATATAAAATTTGGTCGTGAAAGCATGTTTTGTGCTATTATTAACGCAAACTAAATCATTCCGTCTTTTTTTAGTAAATTCTGTGCAATATGGAAGGGCTGTATGTTGTTTAAGTACGGTGCTCATTATGAATAACTGTCGAACTGTTAGTACTTCACAAGATTTATAGAGAAGGTTAGTGGGAAATAGAAAAAGGCGACAAGTAGACACTTTGAGGATCGCTCTTTGCGCTCTCTCGATGGGTAGTAACAAAGTTTTACCCACCCCACCCCATGAGGTAATGCAGTACGTCAGAATTGACTGACACAGAGCAAAGTAAACTTGCCTAATTAGTTTTGGGTCTGCAATATATCGCAGCTTTTTAAATATGAATATAAGCTTGCGAATTCTAATATGTAAAGCGTCTATGTATGGTTTGAAAGAAAGGGTATCGTCTATAATGATACCAAGGTATTTTATTTTATTAGTCATTTTAATATTGGGACACATGCACTCACTATTTAGAGGGGCTGAACAACAATGAGCATACAGCTTTGGGGCAATGATAGGTGTTTGTTTCCGCATCGAGAACTTAATGAAATTTGTCTTATCCGTATTAAGTGTTAATGAATTATGATGGAGCCAATTATTTACAATATTGAACCCGTGTTGCGCAAACTTGTACACTTCAGTTTCTGAGTCAGCCGAGAAAAGTAGAGCAGTGTCGTCAGCGTAAGATATGATCATACCATGTTCTAGCTTTAATTTGCAAAGGTCATTTATGTATATTAAGAACATAGTGGGCCCTAAAATACTTCCTTGGGGAACACCAAAAAACGTATTTTTTAGATCAGCGCTGAGTACATTGTCAATCTTTACGCACTGGGTACGATCTTCTAAATAACTTTTAAAGAGTTGCAGCTGGGTGCCTCTTACACCTAAAGTTTCAAGCTTGCGCAACAGAATGGGAATTGAAACTGTGTCAAAAGCCTTGGCGAGGTCCAGGAAAATTCCTACTGTGTGGCTGCCCTTGTCCAGTTCCTGTGCTATATAGTCGGTCAGATGATGTACGGCATCGGCAGTTGATACTTTAGGCCTAAATCCAAACTGCCGCTCAGACAAAATAGATTTATCCTCCAGATATTTAAACAATCTTTTGTTCATAATTTTCTCTAATATTTTCGACATGCAGGGCAGTACAGAAATAGGTCTGTAATTTGTCACTTGCTCTTTACTACCCGACTTATAGACGGGCACAACAATCGCTTTTTTAAGACACGCGGGAAAAATACCTGAAGATAAACAGATGCGGAAAGTATAAGTAAGTGGTGGTACTAAAATATGCTTGAACTGTTTGAGAATTTTAGTGGATATATTATCCCAGCCAACGGCACAGTCGTCTTTCAAGGTCATAATTATACTTTCAACCTCAGTCTCATCAGTATCTAGCATTGCAAAGGATGTTAGAGTGTTGCGACCCATAAAAGGACTGCTTGTTAGGTACTGTGTGGAATGTGGTTGAAACCGATTTTTTTCTGCCAAGCATTTTCCCACATTAACAAAAAAGTTATTTGCTATGTTTGCAGATGTCAGTTGTGACGTGTTTGCTTGCAATAAACCTGACGAAGATTCTTTTTGTTTTGATATATATGTAACATTTCTTACATACTGCCAGATTCTTTTAGTATTAGTTCCAGCCTTTTCCAGTTCAATTTTATCGTAACTGCATTTAATTTTTCTGAGAAGGTTATTACAAAAATTGCGATATCTTTTGTATGTCAATTGTATCACTGCATTCTCTGGTCGAGATTTAGCTTTCATGTGCAGTTTGTCTCTATGCTTCATACAGCGGATAAGACCTGTTGTGATCCAGGGTTTTAAGTTGCAATTTTTGTTGCTCAACTGCAAAATTTCCGTATTTTTCTGAATTGCATGTCGTACATTTTCTATTACATACAACATACAATACTGCGGATCAGCGGAATTATAGACTGGATTAAAGTTGATGACGCGCAAATCTTCCTCAAGTTCATTTTTATTCAATTTTAAAATTGTGCGAGTGTTTTGCTTAGCTATGTTACAATCTAGGGTTAGTAGGGCAGCATTGTGATCTGTTATTGTCGAATTAACAACGATTGCAAGCGAGGGGTAATATGATTTTAGCATGACATGATCCAAGCAGGAGCCACTATGATGTGTAGGAAAGTTATGTGCGGGGAGCAGGCCATGGTATGCACATAGGTTAAGGTAGTCCTGAGCAGATGCATCAGAACTTCCCGGGAGAATATTGATATTTATATCTCCAATCACAACCGTGTTTTTGATGGATGACAGGTCCTGCAAGACATCATTCAGCGATTCCGTGAAATTGCTAACATTTTTAAAGGAAGGAGGTCGATATAACGCTAATATTGCAAAATCTGATCCGATCCTCACAACCAAACTGTTGCAGTCGTGCATATTTGGTTCCTCAACTGACACCTCTAAATGATTCCTTACATAAACTACCACTCCATCATTTTGGTTGTAATTCCTATTACTTTTGTACATTCCATAACCCGGTATTAATGGTATGTTATATTGTTTGGCAAGCCAGCATTCAGTCAAAACAAAAACGTCACAATTTATGTCTAAACGTTGCTGAAAGGTGCAAAAGCTATCAAAATTCTTAAAAATACTACGAATATTTTGTGTTAATATGGTTAGTGGACTTTTGTACCCAGAAAGATATTGTTTGCAATTCTCAGCTTCACAAACCTTTGACTCGGAAACAGAGAAATCATCTAAATCATTAATTACATTGTTAATCATAACTATGGTACTAGAATAGATATAAAGTCTAAAGAGTGGTCTAAATAAAAAACTTATAAACGGCGCTCTCAGGCGCCTGCATAGTCAATGGAATAAATGTACCTTTTTTCGGCCATTAATCTCGCTGGACAGTCCGCAGCGCCTGTGCTGTGCTTGTCTGGCTTTTTGAAATGCGAGCAAGTGGCACATTTTGGCTCAGTTTCCTTTTTTGGACATTCTTTAATCGAGTGTCCTTGATCGCCACAGTGACCGCAGGTATGTGACGTCTGCCGACAAAACTTGGCGGCATGACCATACTGCTGGCACTTGTAGCACCGAGTGACCAACGTAAAGTCTCTGACAGGGCACGATGACCAATTCACAAATACTCGGTCTTTTGAGATCAGGGCTTTGCGTATGGCTGCAGGTACTTCTACTACGTAGTTGCAGTGGTCAGCGTTTTTCTTACCTGACTTGTGGCTCAATCTAATCAAGGTCAAGAACTTCTCAAGGCTGCAGTCCTGTAGTGTCTCGGCAAGATTTTGGTGGTATAAGCACGCAAATACTTCATTTTCTGCCATGGATGACGGCACTCCTAGAATAACAACCCTTGGCTTCCTTTTGAAAGGCTCATCGACTGTTAGACCTGACTGAGATAACTGCTCCGATTTCCTCAGCTTCTCGATATCGTCTTTCGTCTCGGTGCTGATGATGACTCCGCCATTTCTGGTCTTGCGCAGACCTCTAACTTGAAGTTTCATCTGTTCAGGGCAGATAATTTTTTGGACGAGTGACTTTGTCTCATCACTAGACCTCAATTTGTCTTGCGGGTAAATGGCCACAGAACTTACTTTTGACGGCTGGATGAAGTTGTTTGCTCCTTTCTTCACCATGTCCGAAAAGGAGGTTCCCACAGCAGGCTTTATAGATTCTCCGACTTTCAGCTTGAGCTCCTTGAGTTGCTGTGAAAGGTCGAGCTGACTCTCAAGTGCTTTCAAAGCATTATGGGATTGTAGGGCTTTGTATTTGATGGACTGGTACTGCACGGCCATCTGCGATGTTCCATGTCCAACCTTTCGGCATAAGGCATTGATGCGCATTTTTTGGTCAGAATTTAGCTTGCCTTCTGCTGCGATAGCACATACCTCCTGAAGGCTCTGGTCAATACTCGTCATCCAGCTCTGAATTTCGGGCGTCGATATTGCTTCAACGTCATCGCGTCTTTGGCTCGGCGCTTGAGGAGCAGGAGCGGGTGCGGCTGCGCGCGCGCCTGCAGGCGGCGGGGAGCGAGCGCACCTACTTCTCGGGCTGAAGGGGCTATCCGCCATTTGTGTGATTAGGTTATTCACTTGTTAATAACTAGTCATCTTCACAAATCCACCTTACATAAAACAAAACGATGACTCAGTTTGCTCTACTGCCGGCTATTTACGAAAACTAGGTCACAAATTACGCAAGTGATTATTTGTTTATATTAAATTATTGTTCGATACGTCCACTCACTACGATCGTCCAAGTACTTATATACTAATATATACCATAGTTGGTAAAAGGCTAGGCTGATTGATTTTTAGCGCTACTATTGAGCATAAGGTTTGATTTCTAAGTCGGGCACTTTTTTTGGGTCAAGCTGCCACATTATTTCCAACTACTTCAACTCCTGTAAGCCAGAATTAACAGTGGTGACTACCAGAAAAACGCCGTGGCAATGAAACTCGACGAGTCCCGGAGAAACGATTTAACTGTCTTGGGTCCCGCAACGAAATTAATGAGAAAAGTACAACGGAGGTATAGGTAAAAACATAATTTGACCAGGTTTGGTACAGTGTTATTAAGTTTTCCATCTGTAATTTCTTAGTACCAGACCTGAGGCTGGATCTGTGCCCGGTTGAATTCAATAAGCTCGCCCGAGCAGGACTTAATATTTAACTGGTCCGCTTCTTCTTAAGACTCATCATCATCTGCCTAGCCTTTTCCCAACTATCTTGGGGTCGGCTTCCAGTCTAACCGGATGCAGCTGAACACCAGTATTTTACATAGAGCGACTGCCTATCTGACCTCCACAACCTAGTTACTGCGTAATACGATACCCCTTGGTAAGTGTATCTCCGTTAGGAGTATATGTATTCTGTGGTAACAATGGTAAAAGGTACGATGGGGTTGACATATCTGTATAGATAAAAACCCCAAAACAAATAAAGAGAAAAATAAAAAAAATAAAAGATGGTCACCCATCCATGGACCAACCCCGGCAAGCGTAGCTTAACCTGATGCATCGACCCGTGCGGCTGTAATTACTTTAGCCACGAGCTCCTCCTTCTTCTTCTTAGGACCATCGTCATGGATATTGCATTTTCTTTTACAGAACATTTACTCCAATCTTCATAATTATGTTTATGCGGCGCCTCTCCACAGATCACGGTCCACCTCTCATCGTGCGTCACATGCTCTATAACCTTACGGCTGCGTCAGCGAATGCTGTTGCCGTCGCTGAATACTGGGCCAAACATTATATTTAAGAACTTTTACCGTCGACACGCTAAGGAGAAGATTTACAGAAGTGCAACTTGCACTTTGTCTATAATACTATGGACTCTAGAATAATTGACGTTCTATCAGTAATAGTGAACATACGATTAAACGATAAAAAAACCATCTTTATGGTTCCGTACCCAAAGGGTAACCAACGGGATCCTCTTACTAAGACTCCGCTGTCGGTCTGTCTGTCAGCGGGCTGTATCTCACGATCCGTAATAGGCAGACAGTTGAAATCACACAGGATGTATTTCTATAGCCGTTATAACAACAAATAAATATTTCAACTGTCTAGCTATTACAGATCATGAGATACAGACCAAAAAAAAACAAAAAGCACGTTTCTAGAAACGTGTTTTGTTGGGTTTTGTTTTCAGTTTATGGTACGGAACCGTAGTTCGTTTGCGAGTCCGACTCGCACTTGGCCGGTTTTTTAGGATATACCACTGGTTTAATATTTCATTTACCTCAAGTTATTACATCTGCATCACAATTCCCGCTCCAACCCACATACAAACCAGGTCACCACGCCACAAATTTAACCTACCACCACGACGCCAGCATTTAAACCCGGGGTGGGCAGGGTTCCCCAATAAATAAGCCCCGTCGTTCCCCGCAGCCGGGATCCATCAGAACAGCATTTATCTGCGTCACAGCGCACGTGCGCCTGAGATATAGCTGTCATCTCGTTGGTGAAATATAAATATGGCTGACGAAGATTTTGGGGGGATATGGAGGAATAAAAAGGTGGTAAAGAAAGAAATTATACATTTATTTAAGACCGTTGATGAAATGGGATACAAAAAAAACAACCAAATTAAGAACTTCTTTTTTGAAGTCGGCATCATTTAAAAGAGTAAGGGCCGGTTTCAGTATTGTGAATTAAACGTTAAGAACTGACACGTTCTGTTTTAATGTCAAAGTTTGACAAGTGTTCTGGCTAGTAGAGTTATCATCTTTACTTAGCGAGACTCCTCCGTGCCTCGGAAAGCACGTTAAGCCGTTGGTCACGGCTGTCAATCGTGGATCTTTGACAGCCGTTACGGCTCGTCCGCCCAAAAGTCTGACAACCAGTCTTACAAGGGGTATCGTATTACCCAGTGACTGGGTTGTGGAGGTCAGATAGGCAGTTGCTCCATGTAAAATACTGGTATTCAGCTGCATTCGGTTAGACTGGAAGCCGACCTTTTATTTGGGAAAAGGCTAGGCAGATTGATTGAAATGATCAAGATGATGTAAATTGATGTCTATCAAACACTTTAACGTAAAATTGACCTATGACCCATTTGCGTCCCAAAAGTTCATTTACTTGCACCCTAGAAGACCTAAGCAACGCTTCGGACGTCATACTCCTACTGACCAAAACCCACCCCTGTTCCTTCCCTGCCTGAGTGCCCAGGGGTTCGTTAACTCTGTTTTAAATTTATCCACGACCTCTGGGCAAGCAAGCCCTGGCAGGAAAAGTGGCCACCTACTTACTGGACCCAAACAGTATGATTAAAAATATACCTTCGATCGAAACGAAATGAAGAAGATAACAAAGTTAATAGTCCCCATGAGCTAACAAATCGCAACGCGTTGCAGCTAACTCAAACAGATTCCAATCCACCTTCACAACGGAATGCACGAAACATTTTCACCCAACCACGGAGACTTTTTTATTTCGTTCACTAACCAAACCTGTCGAAAAACCCGCTGCGCCAGCACACAATAAATCGGGTGTGGTGACCAGTCGCAACGCATCAAATCAAACGTGCCCGCACCGATGGGCAAACAAACAGACGGACACACAAAAGAAATAGGTGCAGAAGGTCGGCTTTATATAACCACTGAAAACTTACGAATGCCTGCGCGTGCGCTATGCGTGAAGCATAAATGTATACTATACTAGCGACCCCCCCGGCTCGGGACGGGTACAAATTATACTCACAAACCTCTTTTATTGCTCATTCTATAAGTGAAAACCACATTAAACTACGTTGCGTGGTTTAGGAGGAGTTAGCGAAGAAACAGACAGACGCGACTAGCGAATTTTATTTATACTGTTACGTCGACCGTATTACTCTGGAACGTTCGAGAATGTGGTCGAAGTTTCCAGAAGTTTCCACTAGGTTCGAGAACATTCCATTGTGGTACTGTATAGAAGTTCATAGATGTTTCTAGAATATTCCAGTATAGGATAGTTCGACAATGTTCTGGAAACTTCCATGACCGTATAAATAGGCCGGACGGCGGGCGAGTGAGTCAGTCTGATTTCGACTACGGATGCGAATACAAGCGATTACGAAGAGAATAGTGATTATTAGCGAATTAGTGTTTGTGTTTATAAGTTGTTGAGTTAATAAAGGATATTTAGTAAATTAATTGGTGTAAAATAATTTATCCCATACCCAGCTCGTAACAAATTGGTGTCAGAAGTGAGGGATAAATTATGCCAATTTTACCAAAGGACGACACGGACGGTATTCGTACAAGGAGTCAACGGCAGCAAGACATGGATCAGAGGCGGTTTGGAGATTCTCCGATACAGACGCCGGGTGGTGTTCAGCCTACGACAGAGCCAGTCGCTAGCCCATGTGGAGTTTCTTCAGCACCAGCGGTGCCAGACTTGTCTGCGCTAATGGCGCTGTTGCAGGAACAGGCTTGCCGTCAAGAAGAACAGGTCCGTCGGTTGGAGGAGAAGCTTCATCAAGATAAAGAAGAGCAGGCCCGCCGCCAAGAAGAACAGGCCCGCCGCCAAGAAGAGCAGGCCCGCCGCCAAGAAGAGTTACAGGCCCGACGCCAAGAAGAGCAGATGCTCCTCATTAAAGACCTTCACTCAACACTTGGCAAAGAGTTCAAGGTGATGAAGGAGCAGGTTCACCAGCATGAGAACCGCATCTCAGAAGCTGAAGTTCAGATTGCCGGGGTGAAGAAGGCTTTAGGTGAACTTAGGGCTGGAGACGGGGTTGTGCCTTCAGTGGTTGCTGCACCTTCGGCACGTGGATTTAAGGTGCCACCATTCGACGGAACATCTTCATGGTCGGCCTACAAAATTCAATTTGAGGCCGTTATGAAAGCGAATGGGTGGACCAAAGACCAAGCTATGACCGCGCTCACCTTAGGCCTCCGAGACCAGGCCCTAACCATACTTGAGGCTCTTGGCAAGGATGTGACCTACGAGCAGCTGCTGGAAGCGTTAGAGTCCAGATATGGCGACGCGCACTTGGAGCACGTATTTCGCGCTAAGTTAAGAGATCGCGTTCAACGTAGTGCCGAGAACCTACAGCAGTGGGCCTTGGAAGTTGAAAAGTTGGTTCGGAAAGCATACCAGTCCGCCCCTGCACTCATCAATGGCAATCTGGTACAGGCGTTCATCGACGGAATACGTGACTTGGAAGTTAGAGCCGCTGTAAGACTTGGGCATCATGAGAAACTGAAGGACGCCTTGGCCCATGCCTTGGAAGTAGAGGCAGTGAGGCAAGACCATCGAACACACCGTATCAGGGAGGTTGTGGCATCACCTGTACGCGATCGTCCGCAAGGGTATAGCCCTAGGTGTTACACTTGTGGAGAAAGGGGTCATCTTCGGTCAAGCTGTCCAAAGCGAAGCACACTGAGAGAAAATCAATCCCAGCAAGATAGGGCGACTGATACAACTGCCCAGCAACAGCAGGGAAACGAGTAAACGCCAGGACTGAGGGGCGGGTGCTGGCTGGTATTGAAAGAGCCCCGAGGATCTCGATCTCACAGGCCCATGACGGAAACAGCCTGATCATCAAAGGCGAAGTCAACGGAAAACCATGCAAATTTACGTTGGATACTGGAGCTTCTCACACGGTCGTCAATTCTCATCTAGCAAGTCGGTTCCTTGGGGACTTCTTCAATAACCACGACCGTATACAATTACTGACAGCTACCGGTCAGCACATAATCGTCCGAGGCAGAAAGGAGGTGGAGTTAAAATTAGGTAACAAATTCTATCGGCATAATGTCATCGTGGCCGACATAGTGGACGATTGCATCCTGGGATTAGACTTCATGCGGAAACATCGTTGTGAGATCGACGTTGATCAAGGAGTATTGAAGTGTGGTACAGAGGAAATCTTCATGGAAGGTGTACCATCAGGAAAAGTTTTCCGCCTGAAATTTGACGTGTCAACACTTTTAGAAAACTGCGATTTAACGGAAGTAGAAATGGATAAAGCTAAGAAGATGTTACTTCAGTACGCCGACTCTTTCTCTACAAATGATGCTGACATAGGAAGAACAGGACTGGTTCAGCACAAAATTAATACTGGCAACGAGTTACCAATCCGTCAACGACCAAGAAGACTGCCGGTTGCACGTGAAAAGGAAGTGGAAATGATGATTGAGGGTATGGTCAAGGATGGTGTTATAGAGCCTTCATCGAGTCCATGGTGTTCTCCTGTGGTCCTGGTGAAGAAAAAGGACGGCAACACGCGCTTTTGTGTGGACTATCGACGATTGAACGACGTCACGAAAAAGGACAGTTACCCACTGCCTAGGATCGACGACACATTGGATACACTGACTGGAATGAGGTGGTTTACCACGCTAGACTTGAAAAGTGGCTACTGGCAAGTGGAAATAGACCCTAAGGATAAGGAGAAAACTGCATTTTCAACAGGAAAGGGGCTATGGCAGTTTAAAGTTATGCCATTCGGATTGTGCAATGCTCCTGCGACGTTTGAAAGGCTAATGGAGCAAATACTTGCCGGGTTGATCGGAGACGCATGTCTTGTCTATTTAGACGACATTATTATCGTGGGCCGTACATTTGAAGATCACCTTCAAAATCTCAATCGAGTGCTGTCAAAAATCCGGACGGCAAATCTTAAATTAAGTCCGAAAAAGTGCTCATTTTTCAGACGACAAGTGAACTTTTTAGGACACATAGTTTCGGAGGAAGGTGTTCAGACAGATCCGGAGAAAATCGTCGCCGTCAAGGATTGGCCAATTCCGAAAGACAAGACGCAGGTCAGAGCATTTCTGGGTTTGTGCTCCTACTATCGGCGGTTTGTCAAGAATTTTGCCGACATTGCAAAACCTTTACACAAACTCACTGAGGAGAAGCAACAGTTCTGTTGGGACGAGAATTGTGACATCGCATTCCGGGAATTAAAGAAACGTCTGTGCAATACACCTATTCTGGGATATCCTGACACTGAAAATGACTTCATAGTTGACACAGACGCAAGTAATACTGGAATTGGAGGCGTGTTGTCTCAACGGAAAGGAAACCAAGAAGTTGTTATAGCTTACTACAGCAAATCTTTATCCAAACCAGAAAGAAATTACTGCGTCACGAGACGGGAGCTACTCGCAGTAGTAAGGACATTGCAACACTTCAGTAAATATTTGCTGGGACGGAAATTCCAATTGCGAACTGACCACGCTGCATTAAAGTGGCTATTGCAGTTCAAGAATCCAGAGGGACAAGTGGCAAGATGGATCGAACTACTACAAGAGTTTGACTTCGTAACGGAACATCGTAGTGGGAGAACTCACGGTAACGCAGATGCACTGTCTAGAAGACCTTGCCCTGAAGACTGTAAGCATTGTACCAAGCAAGAGACTAAGGAAGTAGTTCCCGTGAGGATGCTAAGAATGGATCTCAGCAATGAATGGAAGGAAACCCTACAGCTTGCTCAGAAAAATGACACGGACCTCAAACCGATCTTTGAGTGGATTAAAGCTGGTGCTCCGAAGCCCAAGTGGAGTGATGTTGCGGCGTTAAGTTCCATCACAAAGAGCTATTGGGCACAATGGAACAGCTTGGTTATCCAGGATGAAGTCTTGTGCCGTAAATGGGAAAACGCCCGAGGAGACAACTGTCATCTACAAATTGTTGTCCCCAAAGCCAAAGTACCGGATGTTTTACGGCTCTACCATGATGGATGTTCAGGAGGACATATGGGGGTAAAAAGAACTCTACTGAAGATACGAGAGCGGTTTTACTGGATTCACTGTCGAGAGGATGTTGAGGACTGGTGCCGCAAATGTACCAGTTGTGCGGCTGTGAAAGGACCCCAGACACGCAGCAGAGGTGCTTTACAATTATACAACGTGGGAGCCCCCTGGGAACGGATAGCACTAGACGTTGCAGGACCATTTCCGGAAAGTGAAAACGGAAACAAGTACTTCATGGTTGTCATGGATTACTTCACAAAGTGGCCAGAAGTCTTCGCCATTCCCAACCAAGAAGCAACAACAGTCGCAGATAAATTGGTTCAGGAAGTGTTTTGTCGTTTTGGAGTACCCTTGGAAATTCACAGCGACCAAGGGAGGAATTTTGAATCACAAGTTTTCCAGGAGACTTGTCGACTGATGGGTACTCACAAGACCAGAACCACTTCTTACCATCCGCAATCTGATGGAATGGTAGAACGTTTCAACCAAACGTTGGAGAGATATCTGGCAAAAGTTGTGGAAAGCAGGCAAAGGGATTGGGACAAGCACATACAGCCATTTCTTCTGTCCTACCGTAGTGCAGTTCACGAAAGTACGACTGTGACACCAGCCTTCGCGAACCTTGGAAGGGAATTACGGTTGCCTGCAGATTTAATCACCGGAACCCCCCCTGATGACCCACGCAGTGTAACCGATTATGCGAATGACTTGCGTAACAAGTTGAATGATGTATATGAGCATATCAGACAATCCGGCCAACAAATGTCTGATAAGATGAAGACCCGATACGACCGGAAGGCAAACCATAGAGGTTTTGACGAAGGTTCACTGGTGTGGTTGCATAACCCAGTGCGCAGCAAAGGGAAGTCTCCCAAATTGCAAGCAAAATGGGATGGACCATACCGAATCGTGACCAGGATCAACGATGTCACCTACCGAATACAGAAGGGTCCACGAGGTGCGCCTAAGATTGTCCATGTAGACCGTTTGGCGCGATACTATGGGACTAATGATGCTCGGGACGAGCATGTCTAAGGAGGGGGCAGTGTTACGTCGACCGTATTACTCTGGAACGTTCGAGAATGTGGTCGAAGTTTCCAGAAGTTTCCACTAGGTTCGAGAACATTCCATTGTGGTACTGTATAGAAGTTCATAGATGTTTCTAGAATATTCCAGTATAGGATAGTTCGACAATGTTCTGGAAACTTCCATGACCGTATAAATAGGCCGGACGGCGGGCGAGTGAGTCAGTCTGATTTCGACTACGGATGCGAATACAAGCGATTACGAAGAGAATAGTGATTATTAGCGAATTAGTGTTTGTGTTTATAAGTTGTTGAGTTAATAAAGGATATTTAGTAAATTAATTGGTGTAAAATAATTTATCCCATACCCAGCTCGTAACAATACTGTATAGAGATAGAGATAGAAATTCTACTTCACGAAGGTGGGTTGGTTGTGGATGCGAGTGTAGACTCATGTGTAAATTATTTCTGAGTTTGAAAGCTATTTTCGATGAAACCGACTACTCTGAACTAACGCACACAGAAAAAACCAACCGACTTCCAAAAAAAAAACACTAAAAATTAAAAAATAAGTTTAATTTAGGAAGTCGGTGTCAAATAACGAAGAAATAAAATACAAACACCGACTTGGTTGTTTTTTTTGCAAAAAAGTTTTTTATTTTTCACTTTTTAGTTGTTATACCCCAGAACTGAAAACCTCAATAACATGGAACGTGGAATTTAAACATAGTCGTAATTGGAGAACACCAAAACGTCATCTAGGTATACGTATTTTTCGTTTTTGTTCAGTTTTTCAAAAAGCGCTGAAGCAATTTTGATAAAATTTATATGGGACCACCTCGGGAGTATATTCTATCGGATAACAAATGCTTCACGTAGATCTAGTGAAAGCGAAAAAGTACACACGCAGTCATACTCTAAAAGAACTCGTGGTTAAGGAACACTTATCGAGGTTGGTCCGTGGATGGATGACCAATGTCCATCCATTAAATACCAAGAATCCTCGGCGCCTCACAAAACACGTTAAGCTGTTGGTCCCGGCTGTCATTTGTAGATTTTTGACAGACGTTTTGGATAGAAAGAAACCAGAAAATCTGACACCAGTCTTGCTACGAAGTATCACAGTGTTACCCTGTTACAGGGTTGTGGAGGTCAGATAGGCAGTTTCTCGGTGTCAAATACTAGTACCCAGGTGCTTCTGGCTCCTGCCCAGGGGTCGAGGATAAATTCGAAACAGAGTTACCTCGCCCTAGAGCGGGAGATGTCATTGGATGATTTCCCACCCCACAAAAAAATAAGTGCTTCTGACTATACTGGAAAATGGCCCCAACATAGTCGAGAAAAGGCTGCGGTGATTGATTGACAAAGACCAGCTTGAAGAATCGCCAAACAGAAGTGGCAGTGGGCAGGGCACATTACTCGCAGAACTGTTGGTCGATGGAGCCGAAAAGTTCTGGAGTGGCGATCTCGTTCCGAAACACGCAGCGTTGGAAGGCCTTCCACAAGGTAGACCGATGACCTAATGAGCGTCGCGGGTAGCCGATGGACACGAGACACACAAGACCGGTCGTTGTGGCGACACTTGGGGAGGCCAATGTCCAGCAGTGGACGTTCGGCTGAAATAATGAATGATGATGACACGCTTCACGTACAGTAAATGCACGCAACCTCGCGACCGGCATTTGCGCACGCACGCGTCTATGTGTGCGTGCGCCTTACAACGAGCGCACAGGCACGCACACATAGACATGCTTCACGTACAGCGAGTGCACACACACTCGCGACCGGCATTTGTTTGAACTCGCTGCATGTACACGTCTATGTGAGCGTGCGCCTCATTTCTTTCGTTTTAGGGTGTCGACCTTCTGTAACTGTCTTTTGTGTGGTGTTGATCACATTGCATGAGGTATTCTCGGTGGGCGGAAATTCAAATAACTTTATTGACATAATGCAATGAAAAGGTTTAAAGTGAAACTTTTACGTACCTACAAAATGTACAAAGTGTCAAGGAACCCAGTGTGAATGATTTTATTTTTTTATTTTAGATGGGGTTGCTCTTGACTCTAGTCTAGGTCAGCGGTGACAGAGACAAAGTCGACGATGGAGCGAGCTTACCCAGAAGAAGCCTGTTCACTCTAACTTTGAAGAGATTAACGCGTCAGGCCCCTGCGTCGCCACCAACAATAGGTTTTTTAATTGTGTCTGCTAATGAGGGAATGTAACATTGTAGTTCTTTCTATTGTGCCAAAAGGTAATGTTTTACCCTGAAGGAAACCATTGTGAGGAAGTCTCTACCACATACATGTATAGAGGTAAGCAGAAATTACCTAACGCCACCTGCTACAATCCATAGACTCCTTTTGCTTCTTTAACTTTCTTTAGAATA
Source organism: Polia nebulosa (assembly GCA_951329385.1). Lineage (NCBI taxonomy): Eukaryota > Metazoa > Arthropoda > Insecta > Lepidoptera > Noctuidae > Polia > Polia nebulosa. The sequence goes on along the minus strand of OX589613.1, from coordinate 21,970,557 downwards.
GGCGGAAGCGTGATACTCATAGTTGGTGTGCTTATACGACTGGTCTAGTAGTACACACACGCTAACTATTAGTACCATGCTCCCGACCTTCCTAAGGGACATCATCAATAAGGTTTGTGACAATAATTAGTAGGCTTTTTTTAATCATTTCCCTAAAATCACAATTTAGAATGGTTTGTTGATTGGTTTGTACCAACGTTTTCTATGTAACCGTTATGATTGTGAACTGTATGTTTGAAATGAAAATTGTTAAGTATTTATTTATATTTTTATTTAATATCGGAAAATCGTACAAATCCTTTTGGACCTGACGATAACCCGCTTTTATGCAATCGGGTCAAAAGAGTCACACGAACGCAAAGCCTACAAAATGGTTCCGCTGTTAAAACTACGAGAATAATCTGAAAAAAATTACCAGTCTGTAGGTATCCCATAGAATCCAAGCATATAACTACAATATAGTATATACGAGACAAAAACACCATTTTTCTATGTTAAAAATTGGTTTACGAGATAATTCTGAAAAATTTTACTTATAATTCGGTCATGAAAATATAATTATAGCATTTCATATTAAATAACTTCATTTTTCCATTCGGGACAAAGAGAGCCTTTTTCTTCCTTCAGAAAAGGCTGTAATGAAAACTACGGGAAAAATCTGAAAAGATTTCTGAATTGCAGTCTTTAGGTATTCCATACACGCATGAAACCATACCACATTTTTTTTTATTAAATGACTCCCTTTTTCCATACGATACAAAGAGAGGGATTTTTTCCCAAATCCTTTAAAAAATTCCTCTGAAAATAAACTTGACGGGGTACCCAAAACGCGTGACAATCAATTAAATGTGAAGTCAGCACCTGCGCTTGACTCCGTCCGGACAGTTTCGGGCAGGAGTGAGTCCGGACACCGGACAGAGCCGCTCAAAAAATAATCACTCACGCGGGACGATTAATAACTTGTATGTGGGGCTATGAAAATGTGGGGTGGTGTAAGTTGTAGGCAATAGCGGAGTACATACTGTGGCTCTTTATTACTTCGCAGCTTCGGTTGGGGCTATGTAAATGTGGGGTGGTGAAAGTTGTAGGCGATAGCGGAGTACATACTGTGGTTCTTTATTTCTTCCCAGCTTCGGATCGGGCTATGTAAATGGGGGTGGGGGAAGTTGTAGGCGATAGCAGTGTACTTACTGTGGCTTTTAATTACTTGGCAGTTTCGGATGGGGCTATATAAATGTAGGGTGGTGTAAGTGGTAAGCGATTGCGGAGTACATATTGTGGCTCTTTATTACTGCAGCTTCGGATGGGACTATGTAAATGTGGGGTGGTGAAAATTGTAGGCGATAGCGGAATACATAATGTTGGGTTTGTTTTGCGACGTTATGATAAACTTGAACATTCATCCTACTTAATTTAGTATTATTTAAAGTGCAAAACCAATATTATATTGTTTTTTGTGTATATATTTTTAACAGATTTAGCAGCTCTTATTTTCCTCCGACTCTTTTTAGCATATGCGAGTGGAATATTTCAAGTTTGTTGGTGCACAATTGAAACAGATGGTTAAAATATAAAGTTACCTTTTCTGATAGATTCACGAACTGTATAATACGTATGTACCTACATAGATTTTTAGATTTTAATAGAAATAACTTAAGAGACATATATACAAACTGATAATAATACCTAACATGTACAAATGCATATAAAAACAACTCATTGTGCATTAAAAAATTCATCCACATCGCTGTCAATGGAAAAAGTGCCCAGAACGCTAGCAGCATTGCCACGTTGAATAGCAATGCTGATAAAGAATCAGCCAATCAATCATCAGCAAATCGGCCAAAGAATCTAAGCCTTTTCTGATTGAAGCACAAAAGGCTTAGATTTACAAGAAACGTAGGTTTTGTTACTGAAAAATTTGCAACACCAGTTCATTTTACTATTCAGATGGTTTTGCAATTTGGAATACTCGTATATTTAATTCTTTACTTCGGAAAACTGCTGATTCTAAACCAATTTAAATAATAATAAATCTATCCGCGAGTCTTATGGCCACACCATCACGCCACAGCGGCGCGTGACGCCTGCACGTGACGTCACTAGCTCCTCACATGTCACGCATTGTAACATAACTTTGATATACATTTGTCACGCCTACCATTTGGTGAGGTTAGCTTCTAAATGAAGTCGAAATTCATTTGTTTTGCACATAACACAAAACACTAGAGTAATAAAGATATCTTTTTGATACTATTTTTGCTGGCCTGATGCTGATTTTGAATTGCAGCCCACAAGTTCCATACACTTGAAAACAAACAACAAAAGTCATATAACTGCGCCTTAATTTGTCAAACAATTAAGGCGCAGCTATACGACTTTTAATTTTTTTTTTATTAGTGATCAAAATATTTATAACAAAGTATTACACATATATGCTAAAAACCACAGAAGCCTTTGATGGCTTACATATGGCTAGTGAGTTCGGGGTTGGCTAATATGATAAATTTGTGAGTTTTACATTGTAATATTGTTTTGAAGTACTTAATATAGCACAATCAAAGATAGTAGTAAGTATATCAAACTAAAGTGAGTCTCATAATGAGTAATTTGCGTAAAATGCTTTTTTAATTCACTTCTTGCTTGTTTAGGGTTGCAGAGGTATTTATTAAGTATGTCCGCAGGAAGTTCGTTTATTATTTTTGGTAGTATATAGGTGTGTGTTCTCATTCCGTATATGTTGTTGCATTTAGGCAAGGTAAAAGTTGGTAATGGTTTTTAATTGAACATCACGTCTAAACGACTTGTTTTATTTCTTTGAAAACAATATATGTTACTCTAGACAATTTTCGTCGTAATTTGATCTGAGAATATTTAAAAATTATATTTTATAACTAGATTAATTACTCGTAATTTGTAAGTTTATTTCTAACGTGGATATAAAATTAAGAATCACGCAAAAACTATAAAGCGTACTTTTATGAAACCTTCACCATTTTAAAGATCATTTAATTATTTATAATTTAGTCTAATTGTTTTAGTTTAATACCTGTTGTTTTATGTGTAGTAAATTTATAATGCGTCTAATTTGGGACAGCGCTCCTTGATGGGCGAGTCCTATTACTGGGTGAACGTACGACGCGTTACGTGAGCTCAGCACAGAACACGCAAGCTAACCACTCAAGGTCATTGGTAGTTAATAGCCCGTTAATGAGAATTATATAGATGAGTAAGTAACATAATTTGTTTACGTCTACTTCCTTCACCATTTTAACAATTGCGCATTTTACATTTTATTCAATTACTTATGATTATTCAACTGTGTGCTTTTCATACGGATAACAGAGGTTCTTAAATCACCACCATCTTCAAAAACTTATCGAGTCTCTAAGAAGTGTTTTTTTTTTATTTGAGATGGCTTGCTCTTTGCTCTAGTCTAGGTTAGAGGTGACAGAGACAAAGTCGACGATGAAGCGAGCGTACCCAGAAGAAGCCTGTTTGGTAGTTTTATTTAAAAAAAATACTTTATGTCCTCAATGAGGTACACCAGATGGCATTGCTGAGGAGTCAAGTCCAGACACCTGTCAAAACGCTTCAGATGATTTCAAAAACTGACATCAACGTCATGTTTACGTCATTATGTTTCGTTTTCAATGTAAAAAATCTGTCACCTAAGTGGTGCTAATAGAAAATAAATTTTACTGAAAACCATCACTGTGCACAATTTGAAATAGAGTTCCCGGGGCCCTTGGCACAGAGGCAACTGAAAGAACAGGGGAGGATTTTGGTCAGAAAAGCCTGACACGTTCTCCCACTCCACCCACAGCGGGAGAAGTAATTATGATTACCCACACCACAAAAAAAAGGTTTATATTACTTATACAGGGTGTAAAAAGACACATCACATATACTTCAACTACGCTTACTGTACATCTGACAAAGCAGCTTTGCGCAAAAATTATTGCTAGGAAACGACTTTTATTTTTAGGTATGAAAAAAAAAAAATTATTGCGCGTAATGTAACGCGAACCCAGGCAAAAGGAGTTAAGCCCCGCCCCTTCGCTCTAAGCCGCGTAGGTACTTGTCGGATAAGTTTATTTATCACTGTGTTTTTGTCACTGCAAATGCGAAATTTCGAAAATTAAAAAAAATCGAAAATTTAAGTAATGCTTGTTTTGAAAAAAGTTTAAAAATAACACTTGAAATTAATTTTCGAAAAATTAAAAAAAATAACAATTGTGACTTTGACCTTCAATATCTCCAGAACCAGTGGATGCCCAGGTATGGTCTAGTGGAAAAAATTGTCCTAATAATGGGTAGAATTTGTGGTTTTCGGCTTCGGAAACTGTCTTTTTACACCCGATATAAACCCTGTATTATTTATGTATAAAGTCCCGTGGTCACGTTACATTGCAGTAAAAGTGCATTTTTTGGATACCATAGCCTGTCAGCTAAATAATTTTTCATAATCCGATTAGTACTGCCAGCAGCCACCACGTACCATGACGTCTTAAAACCATCATCTTTTCGATGAGAGAAGGGGATAGTGCTATTCGTCCTGTATAACAACGTCTCTCTCTCTCACCGAAAAGGTGATGATTTTAAGACGTCATGGTAGGGCTGCAGGGCGCCTGTTACGGGTCGCGGGATTGTTCGACAGAATCACCGCGGCCCAAGAACGCAAACGGCAATTGAAGGAACACTGGTGGGTTTTGGTCAGTAAGAGTCTGACACGCCTTCCCGCTCCACCCAGAGCGGGAGAAGTCATCACAACCGACTTCCAAAAAAAAAAATACATTAAAAATTAAAAAATAACTTTAATTTCGGAAGTCGGTGTTTGTATTTTACTTCTTCGTTATTTGACACCGACTGCCGAAATTAAAGTAATTTTTTAATTTTTAATGTATTTTTTTTTTTTGGAAGTTGGTTGTTTTTTTTTTTGTAAAAAAGTTTTTTATTTTTCACTTTTTAGTTGTTATACCCCAGAACTAAAAACCCCAATACCATGGAACGTGGAATTTAAACATTTGGAGAACACCAATACGTCATCGAGGTACACATATTTTTCGTTTTTGTTCAGTTTCTCATAAAGCACTGAAGCAATTTCGATAAAATTTAAATGGGACCAACTTGGGAGTATATTCTGTCGGATAAAAAAAGAATTTTGAAAATCGGTCTACAACTGACAGAGAAATCGGTGGACATACATAAAAAAAAAAAAAAAACATACATACAGTCGAACATAGGTCTGGGTGGAGCGGGAAGGCCGCTCCACCCAGAGCGGGAGAAGTCATATAATAAAAAAAAAACAGCCAAATGCGAGTCAGAATCTCGCGCAAAGGGTTTCGAACCAATTATATTTAATTTTAAAATTTTTAACCGACTTTCGAAAAAGGAGGAGGTTCTATGTTCGACTGTATGTATGTTTTTTTTTTTTTATGTATGTCCGCCGATTTCTCTGTCAGTTGTAGACCGATTTTCAAAATTCTTTTTTTATCCGACAGTATATACTCCCAAGTTGGTCCCATTTAAATTTTATCGAAATTGCTTCAGCGCTTTTTGAGAAACTGAACAAAAACGAAAAATATGTATACCTCAATGACGTATTGGTGTTCTCCAAATGTTTAAATTCCACGTTCCATGGTATTGGGGTTTTTAGTTCTGGGGTATAACAACTAAAAAGTGAAAAATAAAAAACTTTTTTACAAAAAAAAACAACCGACTTCCAAAAAAAAAATACACTAAAAATTAAAAAATAACTTTAATTTCGGAAGTCGGTTTCAAATAACGAAGAAGTAAAATACAAACACCGACTTCCGAAATTAAAGTTATTTTTTAATTTTTAGTGTATTTTTTTTTGGAAGTCGGTTGTTTTTTTTTTAAACTGCCTTCACCTTATAGGTTTTCCTGTAATCTATAAATAAAGAACTACGTAGGTACTGTATTGGGGAATGGTCATTTTTCATCTATTTTTAAGTATTTTTCATCTATTCTTAAATAACTACAAAGTTATATATTTTAAAATTATGAAAATAATAAATATTCAAGACCTTCAAAATGTGCCCTTTCATTTTTTATGTCACACGACACAGTTTGAAAAACTTTGATTTTAAATTTTCCGAATTTCACCCCAAAAGTGACCCCATATTAAAAAATAATTTATTTAGGGTACACGTCCGTCTTTGGGTCACAGATATTCATGTGTGTACCAAATTTCAACTCTATCAGTCCAGTAGATCTCGTTCGTTCTTTAAAAAAAAACGTTGTCTCACACTAGGAATTACTCCTGTGTCGTGGGTGCGTTCACAAACATTTTTAAAGTCACAACACAAGACACCCAGACCCGGAACAACTATCTGTAGCAAATTCGGAGCAAATTGGCTGTGACAGACGGACAGACAGACAGACACACGAGTGATCCTATAAGGATTCCGTTTTTTCATTCGGACTTTCGGAACCTTAAAAACTGGCTAAGTGCGAGCCGGACTTGCACACCGAGGCTTTTGTGTAAGCTTGCGGGTATCTAAATAGATCGGGAATTGAGGTTCGAAAATTTTTGCCAGTAAAACTTTTTCTTTTTTAATTTTTCGGTAATTAGACGTGGTTGAAATAATTTTAAATCTGTTTGAGCTTGTGTGCTAATGAGGTCCTTTCATACGATGCCACATGATACGGTCGCCTCACTTTATAATTTGGACCCGAATTCCTTATATGGGGACCCCATTCTTTGTGATGTAATTTAAAAGTGTACGATAGTCAGACTTTTCTTCTAACTTGTGTTACAAGGCCTTGCTTCTTGCCAAATTTCATGACTGTAGGGCAGCGGCAAATACCCTATTAATTTTGATTTCCTTGACAGTGTCGAAATATATGTTTATTGCGGCATAAACGGCCGTATCTCTTTTTTTACGTTAATTTAGAAGTTTTATATTTTCACAGCTTCAAGAGACTGTAGACTTGAGAATATAATTTTAATTTCAACTTGATACCTTCACGCGTTCCCAAGATAAAGGGCCTTAACAGACGGACAGACGGATGGACGGACAACAAAGTGATCCTATAAGGGTTCCATTTTTTTCGTTTTGAGGTACGAAACCCTAAAAATGCTCTGAAAATAAAATACCTACTTTACAAACAATGGTCACCACAAAGTAAAATAAGTTTTTTAATCTGCATCCTAAACACTTTGTTTGTCTAAAAAGAGAGTAGAAAACGATATCCTAAAAAGTGGGTTAAATAACGCAAGACAATAGACACGACATAATGTTGACCGTCCCACCCGTCCTATTTACGTCAGGGCTCCGCAAAAGTAATTTAATATTATGATTATATTATCAAAGGGGCGGGCAGCGGGCATAGAACGTTTTTCTTTTGGGTAGACAAATTCTTGCCTACTTTAAAACAACTTGGTGGCTGTTATGCATAATCAGGCCATAACGCTCCCACTGCTGGGACACAGGACTACTCGCTGTGAAAGGGAGTAGGTCTTTATCGACCACGCGGGCATTTTACAGGTTGGCAGATGATACATGTCTTCTAATTGTTGGTTCTTGGATCGGTTTCATCTCTATGTTTTGTAGGTACGGTAAATGTTGTGGTTTAAGATCACCCACATGTTGAGAATAAGTATGGAGATTTGTGTTTTTCACAGCGGACATTATGGAACCCTATTGTTAAGCCTCCGCTGTCCATATGCCCGTCCGTCCGTCTGTCTTTCAGATGGCTGTAGGTATCTCATGAAACGTAATCGGTAGACAGGTGAAAATTGTACTAAGTGTGCATTTCGATTGCTGCTATCTTCATCTTCCTCCTCGCTCATTTCCACTTTATGTGGGGTCAGCTCTCATAATTTTGTAGTACCAGGATTTTATTTATTCGTTGTTAAGTAAAACCTTGACAATAAATATACATCAAACACCAAAATGTTCAACACAAGACTAGAAAATATCGCTCATAACGTTTGTTTGTTTATAATCAATCAAAAAAAATATTGTAAAGTTGTAAAATTGCTTGCTTGTGAAAGGTAATCTCTGGGACTAGATTATTTAAATACTTTGCTTTGTCAACACTATTTCTGAGTGTCAAAACCTACAAACAAAAAAGGTTTGCTTCCTGTGGGTTAAGCTACAAGAGCAAAGCCACAAAAAAACTATTAACGTAAACAATTTTCCCAGTCCCCATACATAAAAACTGAAAAAGCTCACAAACTCATTACCCTGGAACCCACAACAACACGAAATCACAAAACCAATAAGAACACATTAATGAAAAAGAAATGGCAGGGGAATGAGGTGATCGTCATTACCATGAAAAAGTTTTAATTTAGACTGGGAAGAGGTAGGGGAGCCCAGGGGAAATATCCCTGGTAACAGCATTGGATGGTTTAATGTCCATCGGACGATAAGCATTTTGTTTTTCTACGATTTCTTATTATTGAATGGGTGGAGCGTGCGGTTATATTTCATATCGGATTGAGGAAGAAATATGTGTTTATGTGACAAATGTTTGTGGCGATATACTTTGGGTTTAGCAGCTTTTTATGAATTGATTTCAGTGTGAAGAAGAATAGGATGGAATTTAGCTAAGCGATTGTATTTTGGTTTAGGAAAAGTACTCAATCAAAAATGTAATGGAGTTGATCATAAGTAACCACAATATACATATACGCGTATACCTATTCTGGTTCATAAACCAGAATAGGTATACGCAGGGAATATGTTAATTAATAAGAGGAAAAACTGTTTGTTTTATTAATAGATATGTTTGTCAAGATAACCTCTGGAAGTACTTACTGGATTCGATTGCAAAAACTCTTTCAAGATACCCGGCAGTATGTCAGCCAAAGTTCACAAAGCAAAGGGGTGACACACCAGCAGTAAGTTATATTACACGAATCACTTTGGGCTACTTTCGACCCTCCCATAACTTTAAATCTATTTGTCCTACACGCCACTAATTTTGCATGTATATTATGTTCTTGCCGGACTGTCACCATGGGATCTGGAGGCAAAAATCCTCGCACACCTGTATGAGTGGCGCGAGGAGGCGAAACGCCAGGGCGAAACTCCCCTGCCGCGACACTTCGCGGCTCGGCGGACAGAGCTCCGGTAGGATCTCATGGCGACAACCAGGCGCTGGGCCACCATTGCGGCGGTAGTGCCCCTCTTTGAGGAGTGGCTCGAGAGGTGCCACGGCGTCCTCACCTTCCGCCTGACGCTGGTCCTCACCGGACATGAAAGTTTCGGAAGGTTCCTGTGTAGGATAAGGCGGACTGAAACGCCCGGATCTCCCCACTGTGAGGATCGCCCAGAGGACGCCCGACCGAGCAGACGGTGGAGATCTGCCCCGCTTGGGCGGAGCCCCTCCGTGTCCTCGTGCAGGCGATCGGCGGCAGCGACCTCTCGCGCCCGGCCCTGGTCCAGGCCATGGCACAGACTGTTGTCAGCATTATCTGACCCACCCTAAAATCAAACGACTTTGGACCCTCTGCATGTAACATTAAGGTTTATTTAATTTATGTGAGCTTATCAGACAACTGCTCGAGGATTTGATGAACAAATACAATAATAATATAGACACGCAAATTTGATCTTTAAAACGTTAGTATTAGGTTATATTTTATAACTATTTGTTATAATATGATAAGTGTAATAGCTTATTTTAATTATTGAGTTCAAGTAATTCTGGTCTCGTGGTCTGTGTATAAGACTGAGAAAAACAAGGTTCGAGATCAAATCCTGCGACAAAGATATTGTTTTGCTTTCAATATAGAATTTATATTCCAAAACTATTTCTTGTATTATTGTAAAGAACTACAGACTATACATAAACTTTTTAAAATGGTAATATTTTCACATAACTTGTAATAAGTGGGTAGTTGAAAAACAAATATTCGTATTAATTATAAAGAATTGTGAACTTAAAGTTTTTTAAATTACCCGTTTACAAGATAAGTTATTAGGCGAAAATCATATTGGTCGTTCTTTAATATTGCAAGCAGTATTGTAGAAATGAAAACAAATTAAAAACGAAACTGATGTATAGGTGGACTGTGTTTACGAACCCACATGCTGTTCGTCGTCAATCCAGCATCAAACCGCTAAGCCACAAGAACTAGCAGGGAATACGCGAAATTAAAGATTGGGTTGTAAATATGTAGTGTGACTCAAAAGCTTTTCAACTTAAATGTTAACGAGATAATGATTAAAATAGCTTAACAAAAACATATATAATGCCGGTGGCTCCAACTATGTTGGGTGGGTTTACCTTAACGTTACGTGTTAAAGATCAAATTTGAGTGTGTGTGTGTTATTATTGTATTTTGGTTCATCGAGTCCTCGTGCACTTGTGTGATAAGCTCATATAAATTAAATAAACCTTAATGTTACAGGCAGAGGGTCCAAAGTCGTTTGATTTTAGAGTGGGTCAGATAATGTTGACAACAGTATGTACGAAGCGAGAGGGATTGGGACGCAGTCTCCTCCTTCTGCCATGACGAGAAGATCTCCGGCCATCGTAGACCCGGGCCTGCGGACGGCGAGTAATGGGTCGCTCGCCGTCCGATCAGCACCAGGCCCGAGAGTCGACGGCCGAGAGTCGACGGCGCGTAGTGTTCCACGCGCGCCTCAAAGAGTTGTCAGCAAACAGGACGGGGCCCGTCACGGCCGATGCCTGCCCGGGGGTTGAGGATAAATTTGAAAGAGTTACCTCGCCCCTGGGCATTCAGGGCAGGGAGGAAAAGGGGTGGGTTTTAGTCAGTAAGAGTCTGACACGCCCTACCGCTCCACCCAGAGCGGGAGAAGTCATTGGATGATTACCCACCCCACAAAAAAAAATGTATATTATATTATAATAATACTATTAACCATTCACGAGATAATAACATCCGAAAATCATAGCTCCTGTCAATTCATGCACAACCTTCTTCAGCTGCTTCAGATTTTAGATTTTCAGAAAATTTTATGTTTTTTGCTACTTAATAGTGTGATTTGGCACGTTGAAAAACACTTGACTAAATTGTACTTGACACACAAAGATTCAAGTTGCTGGGTAAAAACTTGCCAACTCGCAAAGCGTCTTATTGAGTAGCAAAGAACATCAAATTAACCGAAGATGGTTGTGCATGACAGGAGCTATGACTTAAAGAACTTCAAGAGCACGAATAAGGATGTGCATGACAGGAGTTAAGACATAAACCACTTCGAGAGAACTTGGTATACATTTAGATCTCACTTCTTTTATGTATAAGCGAAGTCGTTGTAGAGACCTTGGCATTCTTTCACATTAATGTTTTTGGTAGTATAGAAGTAAACATACGAGGCAGGCGGTTTACTTTTTGTAATTTATCTAATCACTACTGCTCTCAAAACGTTCAAGGAAAGTCACTGTTACCTTCGTTAATGGTATACTGTAGGATAGAAATAACCACGAGACGATAACAGCTAGTATTTCGTATAAAGATAAAAATATTTATCAGAACTCTGTTACGCAACAGACATTTTAGCCAAAGCCATCCGAAAACAATTCAATTCCACATTACGAGACAAAATCTTCAAGTACCCAAAAGAACACAATCCAGCAATAATTCAAGACAGTGCGTTGTCAAATCACAACGTACGACGCACATAAATAAGAGCACGAGAGAGATGTCACGCGTGCAGCATCCCTGTGTAAATAAATCATGGTCACATCCCGGCGAAGCGCCGCGAAAACGGTCGGAAAACACTCGCGAGGACGCGCGCTGAATGCAGATAGGGGATGGAATGTACGGGGTAGAAATTGAGACGGAACGGTGTCAAAGGCCAGGGGTATATATCAGGTGTAAAAAGACAGTCTCCGAAGCCGAAAGCCACTTATTCTACCCATTATTTGGATATTTTTTTTCCACTAGACTATACCTGGGACACCACTGGTTCTGGAGGAGATATTGAAGGTCAAAGTCGCAATTTTTTACTTTTTTACGAAATTGAATTCTAAGTGTCATTAATTACTAAACTTTTTTCCAAACAAACATTTTCTGAATTTTCTTTTTTTTTCGAAATTACAAATTTGCATTTACGAAAACGCAATGAATATCAAACGTATCCGACAAGTTCCTACGTGCCTTAGAGCGAAGGGGCGGGGCTTAACTCCACTAGCCTGTGTTCGCGTTATATTGCGCGAAATAAAAAATAGTTTTATTTTTCGTAATTAAAAATAAAAATCGTTTCCCAGCAATAATTTTTGCGTAAAACTACTTTGTTAGACGTACAGTATGCGTAGTTAACGGCTCTGTGATGTGTCTTTTTATTTTTACACTCTGTATAAAGATCGTCGGTCAATTGACTTATCGGGTTGCTAGCGCTACCTGGTGGCACACGACGGAGACTAGAACATGGCGCTCAACCGAAACGGAGTTCAATTTGCTGGTTCACGGTTCGACCGGGCAATGAACCGAGTACTGTGTACCTATTATTGAGAGTTTTGAGAGTTAATTATTACACTCCGATTTAAAAACCAACTGTTTTTCTATTGCGCAATCAACTTAGAAGCTGTTGGTTATTGCCAGCTCAGCTAGTAAGCCCACAGTTAGTTCCAATAACGCAGCTGATAGTATCGAGAGAGATGTACCATCGCCGATAGATACATAGAATACTCTTTAATATGTACACCATATAAGTTGCCCGCGTAATGTGCACTGAACATAAGTTTCTGAAGTCAATTTCTATGCGTAAACAGTGACTCTTACTGATGACACTAACTGAATCTCTTGGGTTGTTTGGAAAGTTTTGACAGTGTCGCAAATACATCAATCGACCACAGTATCACAAAGACATCTCGATATTTTCATTCATCTACATTACTTACATGCTTTCAAAACATTATTATTCATCATCATCGTACTTTTGACTCATTTGGACGGTGCAATTTGTTTTCATCCATACTTCTCATTGTCTTCACAAAAAACATACTCAAGAGAAACGGAGAAACCGCAGCGTTCCCATCCATTCTGTTCTCCCGTATCTTCTTCAAAACTATTCCCGCCTCCCCTCTGCAAGGAAGCCACTCCTGAATATGTGAATGTCTGATGTAATGCGAAAAATCAACTCCTGATCGTTGTGTACCAAGTATTCGCAAAATTGACTGCGGCTTGCCAACTGTATTTAAACAACGTTCGGTCTGGAATTTATGAATTGTTATGTGTTTTGTAAGGACTAAAATCATTGTAAAAGAAGACAGTGAAGTTTGTTTTTATTAAAACCTGATATAGAAGGAATGCCAAAGAATAATAGATAATGTTTGACGCCAAGCATACTGTAACTATATTATTATATTATACTGGCGCCCAACGTGGATCCCATGTAAACTACTGGCGCTCAACGTTGAGCCCAAGGTACTTTATCTTCTACATGGTATCAGCCTGAAATGACCCACTCCTGGATATAGTCCTCCAACTAAAAGACCCAACGCTCACTGTGGGTTTATTGGCGCCCAACTTGGGGCTGAAAACACCCTTACTGACGCCCAACGTGGGGCCCCCTTCACAATGCAGGTTTACCCAATAATAATTCATCACGTACCTACATACAATTGAAACAAGAACTTTACTTTCTTTAGCAAAACCTAAAAGCGACATTTTATTTAACAGTGTCAAGTAAATTTCAAGGTGTATCTTTCTAAATATTACTAAAACTTGTTAATTTAGGCTATCATTATAATATATCTTCGTAAGGATTGTGGGGTGAATTTATGTTTATGCGAAGATCTTTTTGGAATCCAAGTACCAAGTTAATTCCCTTAAAAATAAATCATTCTCGGTAATTTCAGACTGGCATAAGTCACTTTTTCCCAAAAATAATAGTTTCAACCTTGACGTGCATTTACGACTACGCCTACCGTTCCATTTCGCGCAGTTAACTCTTACGACTTCTGAAGATTGATGTGCCCCTCCATATTTTTTCTGTTGTCCCCGAACAAGTACGGAGGCATCTTGCCGTCAATCTGATGTAGAAAGAGATATAAATAGTTCGAGTGTTTTTCTGTGTAGTTTGCGGGGAAATCAGTTTATAAAGCAGAAAGGCGGGGCTGGTCCTACCTGCAGAGAGTAAAATAAATAACTTTAAATGACAATTACGAATAAATAGTTTTTGTAGGCACAAATGCAATCAGAAACCAGATTATATTTCAATTTATTTATTTTATTTCATTATTTTGTAATTCATTTATTATTTTAAACACTGGCATTTACAGATATTTTTGAAATCTCATCCTATTGAATAAATTTAAATAACAATATTGTGAATAAAAAGTTGTAAATGCACCATGTTTATGTATTCTGCGTATAAAAAAAAATTAAAACTGGTATATTATAAATTACTCACAATTCTTCAGAAAACGTATAATTTCAAATTGAAAGTTACCAAAAGAAATAATAAAATCCTAAAATGATCAGTTCATTTATTCAAAGCGGTAGCCCTGTGATGTGCCGTATCCAACCTCTGACCAAGGGTATGTTGCTGTAAACTCCTGGCTGTTCCTTCATCGCACATCCAACGCCAAAAGAAACCAGTCCTAGAAGCTTGCCGTTGAAAATAGCTGGACCTCCGGAGTCACCCTAGGAACAATCCAGTTTTAAAAGTCAGAGAATTGCAAATAAACCGGTGATCCCAGAGATGTGGTCAGCTGACCGCCACCTAAAGACATTTGCAACAACTCTGTCATGACAGATGCGTTGTTTTTTATTATTGACAGACTCGCGCTTGACCACCATCTCTCCTGATGGTAAGCGACGATGTCGTCGATGTTGGAGCACGCTTGCCTAGAATTAAACTATTCACTCTCGACTTAAATACCTCCAGATTGTAGTGATCAGGAAACAGACTCCGGTTATTATGTCAGAGAAAAACTGTAGTCTTATATATTTGTTTTTACAGTACTACCAGAAAACAACAAACAACAATTGTATCATCTTGCATGCCATGTGTGTGTCTACTCATGTTTTGGAAAAATAAATGATCTTGTCTTATCTTATCTTATCTTGTCTTATCTTATCTTATCTGTAAGATCTTTCCTTGTAAACCATGTATTTTCTTGCAAATAAACAATTTGAATTTGAATTTAATGAAACACTGCAACGCATACTCACGGCAATAATATCTACTCCTCAGGACGAGAACCTTTTGCGTGTGTACTACCTACTACTTTATTTTGTCACGTGTTTTGTTTCAAGGTAGAAGAGAGAGAAGTCAGAAGCTTAGATCTTGATTTAGGCCCTGTTTATGGCTTGATAGGCTTGCCCACTGTTGCATGAGACTTCAAAATAGATGGCAAAAACTGTATCCTGTTACAATAATATGACTAACAGTCATTTTATTGTAATGCGATAAGTATCCGTAGTGCTATTAAAGGAGCCTGTGCAGAACATCCTCGAGGTGACTATTTTGAAGTTGATGAGGAGAGAACCTTGAATACCGTCGTTATACTGTTGTATGTGATGTGGAGCTACCTGACAAGAGTCCTTAGTGCCGTTAAGGAGTCCGGCGCAGAACATCCTCGGTGTGACTGTCTTGTAGTTGTTGAGTGGGAGCGACTTGCAGGTCTCGGCCGACATCACCGGTACTCGGACGCGCCGTACTATATCTTGCATTACTCGTTGCTTTTAAGAAATAAGAAAAAAAAGATCATCATTCAACAAACACCACCTAAGCACAGCTCAAAATGGAGACAGGCACAAGTTAATAACAAGTTTGTTTTTAACCAATATAACCTAGAAATTTTAACTAAGATAACCTTAAAAATACCTTATACTTGGTATGTCCCCACCC